>OX393554.1:65126665-65824165 GCA_947650365.1 Chamaelirium japonicum
ATTGAATTTGGCATGGGTTTCGGGCCAAAAGCGACTTATCAAATTTTCATACTATGGGCATATTTTCCTTTTTCACCTTTTGTTGGAGTTGATATTTTCTAAACTTGTAAAACTTCATTCTATTCTTTTAATAAATGATGAATATTATTATAAGAGATGCATATATGGTGGTACGTAATATAGTTACGTGTTCTTGTGAGAATAGAGAGAGCCATGAATATGGTAGCCCACCGAGTTGAAGACTAAGTGGATTGGCCTCATGTAACTTAAATAAGTTCACAGCTATGATCAGGTTGGTTGTCTCATCATGTTAAGATTTGAGGTGACAACACATGATAGATTTCACCATGGTCATCACCAGGCACAGTGTCATAGGCAGAACGGAACCAACACGGTGCACAGATTCGTGAGCAGACACCATTGCATTGATCTGTGTTTCTGCTTAGGGTAAAGCGGTTCTAAATCCTGAGGAACCCTGACTGATGAGATAACAAGGTGTGTGGTGCTTTAGCACATCATTATGTGCAGGTTTGGTTTCATGATCCAAAGCCATAGTGTGTTATGTTACCTAATTAGCGTCGCTTCAGCGTGCCGCTCCTATAAACCATCCACACCCCTAACAGGAGGTGCGTTCCTTGGTCTGACTTACGTCATATGAAACCCAGGCCTTATGGTCATCAATTGGACTTTTGATTAGATCCGGTTACTCGGTGGGGTAATCAAATTGAGGTACGACATACGTAGTCAGCCTGTAATGAACAAAGTGATATAAGCACTCAAGTTTGACGGTATTCTCTACCGCTCGAGTCATGTCATGGCATAAAGTGGAGGGACATCATGTTTACCACTACTAAGCGGGGAGCAGAGGTATGCGGGAGAACATAATAAGTCCAATGGGAATGGAGTGTAGCATGAGTCGCACTCTGGGTGGTTACGCATGTTAACTCGTACTCAGAGGATCGATGATAAAATTGGGTAGTGTGTCGATTGAGTTCAAGTTAGAAACCATGAACCCTGGTCTCTAAATTTTTCACCTTATCGACATTATGTACGGGTCCTTATACTATCTCCTCGTAAAAATTAACAAAAAAATATTCATACTGAGGGCATATTTATTTTGTTCGCCTTTTAAAGGATGTGTAGGGTCGCCGTCACTATGGCATCTGGGGATTCCTTGTTTTGCATTAAGACAGTATATTTAGCGTGGGTTTCTGCGCCAGAAGGTGACATGCCAAATTTTCATACTGGGCATTCATTATTTTCACCTTTTACGAGCTGTGTTGGGCCATGATCGCAGCGACACCCAGGATTTCTTATTTTGTCATCAGACATTGGATTTGGCATGGGTTTCGGGACAAAAAGCGACTGGTGAAACTTTCATACTAGGGGCATATTTTCGTTTTTCACTTTTTGTTGGAGTTGATGTTTTCTAAACTTGTAAAACTTTGGTATGATCTTTTTATAAAGGATGAATATTATTATAAGAGATGCATGGTGGTACGTAATATAGTTACGTGTTCTTGTGTGAATATAGAGCCATGACTACATGGTAGTCCACCGAGTTGAAGACTAAGTAGACTAATCCCATGTAACTTAAATAAGTTCGCATCTATGATCAGGTTGGTCGCCTCATCATGTTAAGCTTTGGGGTGACAATACATGATAGACTTCACCATGGTCATCACCAGGCATAGTGTCAAAGGCTGAACGGAACCAACACCGTGCACAGATTGGTGAGCAGAGATTATTGCATTGACCAGTGTTTCTGCTTAGAGTAAAATGATCCTAAACCCTGAGGAACAATGACTGATGGGCTAACAAGTTGTGTGGTGCTTTGGCATATCATTATGTGCGGGTTCGGTTTTGTAATCCAAAACCATAGTGGGTTATACCTAATTAGCGTCGTTTCAGCGTGCCACTCCTACAAGCCATCCACATCCTTAACGGGAGGTGCGTTCCTTGGCCTAGTTTTTAAGACAATGGTCATTGAGACTGGTATCAGGTGTTGTCAACTATCAAATTTAAAAAAAAAACATAACAAAAAAAAAAAAAACGGATTCATCTCGTTCATCCCACCTCCGCACCTAGCTCGTAGGCTTGCAATGCTGACAGATCACAGTCTCGTACACATGCTGCACCACTCGGCCATTCTCGGATCCTCGGATCTTCGTCAGTGTCTTTGTAGACACACGAATTTCGTCGGACCCGAACCCGACTTACGTGTGCCGACGCGGATGCAAACCTGACACGCAGACCCGACTCGCACCTGGCAAAGAGGAGTGGACCCCATGCACCAAGGGGGGCCGGCCCCTACTAGGGTCCGAACCCCATGGGGCCGGCCCCTACTAGGACCCGAGCCACATGGGGCCGGCCCTAGTAGGACCCGAACCCCATGGGGGGGCCGGCCGGCCCTACAAGGAAAGGGAAGAAAAGGAAAGAAAAGAAAAGAAAGAAAAGAAAAAGGAAAGAAAAGAAAGGAAAGAAAAGAAAAGGGAAGAAAAGAAAAGGAAAGAAAAGAAAGAAAAGGAAAGAAATACCGCCATGCGCGGGGGAGGTAGCATATGACGTCTGCACACACGCGGATCTGCGCCGATCCCTCGATCCGACGCACAAGACGAAGCGCCCGATCGCCATCAATTTCGTGCGCAAAATCCAGCCATAATTGCACCCGCCAGAAAAGGAAAACAACTAAATGTTATTCCCCTCATCAATGGATGAATAAAATCCGGGCAATTATGAGAGAGATACAAAAGGGATTTAAAATTAAAAAGTTCCCATATCTCTCTCCCCACCTCTTTGCCTATAAATAGAGGGGGTGGGGGAAGGAAAAAATGGTCATGAAATTGAAGACGAAACGCCAGAGCTCTGCAGAAGAGGAGACGCTTCTTCATCGACCCAAGGCTTCACGAGGCACAGTCAAGCCTGTCCCGAGGGATCGGCTTACTGAAAGTCCTCATCAACGTGAAGACCCTTGCACACGAAGATCATCCCTTCGACTCCGTGCACGAAGAAGAAAGCTCGGAGAAGAAGAACCCTTCGACTCCGAAGACGCCAGAAGCAAAGGCCGGAGAAGAAGAGGAGCGGCACTACCCCGTCGTCTCCAACAAGCTTCGACTCCGATCAAGCCCAAAAGCCCGGAAAAGAAGAGGAGCGGCACTACCCCGTCGTCTCCAACAAGCTTCGACTCCGATCAAGCCCAAAAGCCCGGAGAAGAAGAGGAGCGGCACTACCCCGTCGTCTCCAACAAGCTTCGACTCCGATCAAGCCCAAAAGCCCGGAGAAGAAGAGGAGCGGCACTACCCCGTCGTCTCTAACAAGCCTTCGACTCCGATCAAGCCCAAAAGCTCGGAGAAGAAGAGGAGCGGCACTACCCCGTCGTCTCCAACAAATCCTCGATCCCGATCAAGCCCAAAAGCCCGGAGAAGAAGAGGAGCGGCACTACCCCGTCGTCTCCAACAAGCCTTCGACTCCGATCAAGCCCAAAAGCCCGGAGAAGAAGAGGAGCGGCACTACCCCGTCGTCTCCAACAAATCCTCGATCCCGATCAAGCCCCAAAGCCCGGAGGAGAGAAGCGAAGCGTCATCACCCCATCGTCTTCGACTAACACCTGCGCCATCCACGAAGAAGAAAGCCTGGAGCAGATCGTCTGAAGCGTCGCTACCCCGTCGTCTTCATCAACAAAAGCCGACGCTACAACCGTCGCACGGAGACCATCGCTACCCTCGTCGTCTTCATCAACAAAAGCCGACGCCACAACCGTCGCACGGAGATCAGTGCTACCCCCACCATCTTCGAAAGCATTCTTCGACTCCGATCACGCCAAAGAAGCCCGGAGTAGAAGAGAAGTCCAGTCGATACGTAAACCGTCGAAGCACCGGAGAAGTAGCCCACGTCGTTCGAAGAAGAAGATCGAGTTGACGCCAAAGCTAAAGCCAACGCAAGAAGCCAAAGCAAAGCCCCAGTAAAGCCCGCGCCAAAGCAACGCAAGTGCCAAAGCCAAGCGACTACGCCGGCCACGAGCAAAAGCACCGCACGTTCTAGCCGATACGACGCGAAGTCCGGAAGAACGAAAGCATCGCAAGTCTCTCCCAGCTACGTCCAAGTGCAAGCGCCGAAGCAAAGCAAAAGCCAGAGCCACGCCGGAGCCAAGCCAAAGCCAAAAAGCCAAAGCCAAAGCCAACGCCAAAAGCTCGATCAACGCCGCGAACCGATGATCAAGGACACCGAGGTCAAGCAAGGAACGAGGAAGACGCGAAGACTGAGGAACGAAGCTGAAAACCCCCTAGCCGAGAAAGCGCGAAGCACGGAAGGGACAAAGCAACGGTGGACATTCTTTAGCCTCTCCAAAACCCTCTCCCTGTAAAACCCCTGTCCTGGGCAGCCCCTTCAGAGCTCTCGCACGAACACCACGTGGAGACGCGGATCAAAGGGATCCCCCAGAAGATCTTTCCCACAATCCCCTGATCAAAACTCGCCGCAACCCGGACTCGCTACACCCGAGCCACTCGGGTCCCGGCCACAATTGTAATCTCGTGTGATTCGCAATAAAGACGACCCGCGCTTTTTTCCGCGTCCACAGATTTCTGGCACGCCCGGTGGGACCTCTTCTCCTTTCATCCGTACGGTTGAAGAAGCTGCTTGAAGTTTGCAATGGCCGAAACAAACAACGATGCGTTTGCTCCAAGCCTCTCACCAATCGCCGAGTCTCTTCTACTCCGACACGGTGATCCAGTAAATCCGGAGGGTGATGCTCCTCCAATGGTGCGCGTCTACACTCGGCGTACTCGGACTCTTGCGGACGTCTTTGTGCCAGAAGCTACTGCCGAAGATGCTCGCCAAAGCGCCGATGAGGCCCTGGTGCATGAAGAAACGAGCCTCGATCCTGGAGTCCATGTCCAGAAGTTTGGGGAGGACCAGCCCCAATCCCGAACCCGTTCGGGTTCTACAGCAGACGTTGCACCTCCTCTGCAGGGGGCAAACACCAGTCATCAACCAGAAGCAAGTCGGCGTAACTACATCTCTGATGATGACGGCGAGGATGCGAACATGCAACACCGAGATGTTCTCCGTCACCACCCTCCATCCGCTCTTCAGCTACAAGTCATGCAGATGAGCGAGCATATGGCGCAAATTACTCGGCTAATGGAGGAGAAGGATCGTCACATCAACACTCTGCTCCAAAAGCTAAGCGCAAAGGACGCTGCAGCAGTCAGCCAACCCGTCGCTTCTCCAGTAGCCGCTCCAGTTCCGTCTTCAACTCCCGCTCCTGTAGAAGTTGCTCCGACGGTTCAAGCAGTTACTCCAGCACTCTCTTCGGCTCCCGTCCCATTGGAAGTCATCTCCCCAACGCCAGCCTCGGTGGTCACACAACCTCCGGCAGCGGCTGCGATGAGTGCTCAGCAAGTCCAAGCATTGATAGCCGACATGATGCGCTCCCACGGTAGTAGCCTTCCTCCGATCACGGCAGCATACTCGAAGCCCTACACTACGAGGATCCAGCAGCTACGCTTCCCAGTCGGATTCCAGCTGCCAAAGTTTCAGCACTTCGACGGAAAGGGAAATCCGAGACAGCACGTCGCCCACTTCATCGAGACCTGCAATAATGCCGGCACATATGGCGACGAGATGGTGAAGCAATTCGTTCGAACCCTCAAAGGCAACGCGTTCGACTAGTACGTTGATCTTCCTGCAGGGACCATCGACAGCTGGGACCAGATGGAAAGGGAGTTCCTCAATCGCTTCTACAGCACCAGACGTACAGTCAGTATGACCGAACTCACCGCCGTCAAGCAAAGGAAGGATGAGCCAGTGATCGACTACATCGACAGGTGGAGGAACCTCGCGCTGAATTCACGAGACCGCTTGTCTGAAGACTCGGCCATCGAGATGTGCACCCAAGGCATACACTGGGGTCTGCTCTACATCCTCAAAGGTATCAAGCCTCGGTCTTTCGAAGAACTCGCAACTCGGGCCCATGACATGGAACTCAGCCTAGCAAACCGCGGGGACTCGAAGAACAAGGACTTCTTGAAGGTAGAGAAGAAGGACAAGCCGTTGGCACCGAAACCGAAACAAGTCAATATTGCTGACGTCGCTTCAACCTCCAAACCACTCAAGATCGGTGGCAAGCTGGATCAGAAGAAGGGAGTCGCCATACCACCGCCTCCGCCGCCAAGACAAAGGATGACTCTCGAGGAGCTCGAAGCCAAGGAGTACCCTTTCCCAGACTCGGAAGTCTCCTCCATGTTCGACCAACTGCTGCAGGAGAAGATGATAGAGCTCCCTCCTTCGAAGAGGCCCGAGCAGATGCATCGCGTCGACGACCCTCTCTTCTACAAATACCACCGGATGGTAAGTCATCCCATCGAAAGATGCTTCGTCTTCAAGGAAAGAATTATGGCGCTCGCAAAGCAAGAAAAGATAGAAATCGACTCCGGGGAGGTTGCTACGGCCAACATGACGTCCATCACCTTCGGCTCCTTCTCGTCGGTACTCGTTGCCGCTCGACGAAGCATGCCCAAATTGTGCATCAACCGTCAAGCACCAATCGCTAAGTCAACTTCCCAGCAGAAAGTCCCGAAGCGACATCAACGTACTCCTGCATTCTCCGAGGAAGAAACGCCGCTGCCCTGAGGGCAATCATCGCTCACACCAGCACCTCTTCCAAGCAATGCTACATCCCAACGAGCGCTCCAAAGGAGATACGAGCAAGGAGATCCAGAAGTCGGTCTGCTGGGCCAGCCTTCGGGGAAGTTCGACTATTATGTCCTCTACTCTAGGCCTCCGTCCGTTTCAATCGACGAAATCAAGCCCACCGGCTGGGAATCGGAAGACGCGCCAGTAGAGCCTCGAGAAGAGCAAGTCCCTTCCAGTCAAGCTACGTCCCAATACGCTCTCCAGAAAAGATACGAGCAGGGAGATCCGGAAGTCGGTCTGCTAGGCCAGCCTTCGGGGAAGTTCGACTATTACGTCCTCTACTCAAGGCCTCCGTCCATTTCAATCGACGAAATCAAGCCCACCGGCTGGGGATCGGAAGACGAGCCAGTAGAGCCTCAGGAAGAACAAGTGCCTTCGAGGGAACCAGTTGCTGCTGTCGACCATCATCCTAGCGAAGGGGAATCCACCGACGAAGAAGCATGGGTCATGCTGCCGCGGCGGCGAAAACCATGGCAAGAAAAGAAGCTCAAACAAGACCGTGTGATGAGGGGATTCACCAAGCAGAAGACCTACAAGAAGAAGAGCAAGGCTCCGGGGAGGAAGGCTTTCAAAGTGCCGCCAGCAAGCCAAGACGATATCCTTCAGCAGAGCCTTCCAGAGCCGACAACTTTACAAGAGTTCTTCCCGAATCACTTCCTCCCAGTGGACCAACACGTCAAGGTGTCTTGTTGCATGGTCGAAGTCCATGAAGTGGCGGAAGGAAAGAACAAAGGCGAGACTTCTGAAGAAGGTGACTCCACCGACGAGGGAGACGATTCCAACGAAGGGGGCACCGCCTCTCACGACGAAGCAATCCTGCACAGGCCACTCGTAGAAGCTTTACATCTCCCGAAGAAGGCTCGCCTGGCAATGGCTGCGGCCTTGGCCGATCCGGATAGCTACAAAAGGAAGAGGAAGGACGACCAGAAGCGCAAAGCTGTAGCCTCGTGTGATGCAACGATAACCTTTTCAGACGAGGACCTGCAACTCGGGACGCGATTGCACAACCGGCCTCTTTACGTCTCGGGATACATCAAGGAGAAGCCAGTGAACCGAATCTTGTTGGACTGTGGCTCCGCCGTTAACATCATGCCCATCCAGACGATGCGGCAACTCGGCATCACCGATGACCAGCTCTCGCCAAGTCAGTTGGTCATTCAAGGGTTCAACCAGGGCGGACAGTCCACTATCGGAATCATTCGTTTGAAGCTTTCCATCGGCCCGCTGGATACAACAGTCCTCTTCCACATCATCGACTGCCAGACATCATATCGTCTCCTATTAGGAAGACCATGGCTGCACGAGAACGGCATCGTGGTATCCACCTGGTACTAGTGCCTCAAATACTACGAAGAAGGCGTGGAGAGGTGCATAGTTGCGAATGATAAGCCATTCAACGAGGCCGAGGCACACCTGGCCGACGCTAAGTTCTACCAAGCAAAGGGACTGGTCGCGGAAGTTCTGCCAGCTAAAGCCCCTCGAGCCCAAAAGATTGAAGAAGTAAAGAAGGACGAGACTCCTCTTCCCGTGGATCCGGTGCCACCCTCTAACGAGGCAAGACTCAAGGTCCAAGGAACACCGAAACCTGGGCAAAGGATGCGCATCAGCTTCGAGCAAAGAGCAATGCAACATACCCCGTTGCCAATCCAAACGGCGCCTGTCCTGCGTCTCGCGCCTCAGTGGCTCCGAAAATCCGAGCGATCGCCTTCTACTCCGACAAGGAAGCTGGCCCCGTCGTTATCTCAGGCCAATGTCATCACTCTGCAAGAAATGACGGTGCCACTACCTAGTCTGACGCAAGCTCCGGACCCAAGTAGACCCGTCAAATCGGCAGACCTCAAGCAACTCGGATTCAAACCAGAAGGGAGTTGGGGGCAAAATGCTGCCCAGTTGCTGTTCAGAGCCGGCTACAACGAGGAAAGCGCCATGGGCACACTCCCACCGGCAGCAACTCCACATGGGATGACGAGAACTCAAGCTCGGCTGTTTCAAAACGGAGAGCAAATTCCCCCGAACCGCCGAGGCATCTGTTGAGCGGCCAATTTGTGCGAATTATCCTTTTAGTATTATGCATATATCATCAGTTTGCTACATAAAACTTTCATACTACACGTAAACTGCATGAGTTTCTTTGCACCACGATATAGTAGACTCTCATACGAACCCAACGGCATATTGGTTCACTCTCATACATATCATGCATGATAATTATACTGTCTAATAATCCAAATTATTCCTTTTATCGATAATCGCATATTGGAATCTAATGGACGTCATTTCATGCGTGATTTTCAGGGAATTGATCTGGTTATCGATGCAGTCAGCTCAAGAGCGTTATGATCAAGCAATGGATATTCTCACAGCAATGCGATGGAAGTTGTACAGACCGTATGCGGACATTTCTGAAGGACCGATGATGAATGCGGATGATGATAAGTGGGTGACCAAGCCTTCCACGTGACCCCATTAACCAACCCAAGTCGGCCATTCCCTACTCTTCTTATTTCACCATCGTACCCATCGCGACCGTCTATATACAAAGTCGCCCGTAAACCCGTCATAGCCAAGACTTCGATCGAATCGCACAACCCGATTATCTCCCATGCCACCTAATTCCAGCCACCCGATGCACCCAAGTCGGCCGTGCACCATCAGCTTCGGTTCTCTCTCTCTATTTCCACGTGATCACAACCCAGCACTCCACCATCCCGTGCATCAGCATACACCGATCCCACTTAATGCATGCAGCGGTCAGCACTCCAACACTCACAACCGACCATCTCACCGTCCCATCTAACCCAACCACCTGATCTCTTCAAAACCCATGCAGCCGTCCGATGGTATGCATCATTCCGTGCACCACTGCATAAAACCGAACCACCCAGCCATGCGAGCCCGATCTCCTCTCTCTCCGCCTGGTTTCTCTCTCTCTCTCAGCAACCGCGCGTCTCTCTCTTCTCCCGTTTCTTTCTCTCCTCTCTTTCTAAAACCGGTACCATGCAAGCCCGATACTCTCTCTCTCCGGGATACTCTCTCTCTCTAAATCTAAACCCCACCGAACTTCCTTCTCTCCATCTTTCCTTATCTATCTAACCCGACCCAGCCGGCCTTTTGTTTTCCTTTTCTACCCAAAACCGAACCTCTCTCTGATCTCTCTCTATCCTATATAGAGGGGGGTGGAGGACGAACCTAGGGGGCTCGGACAACCATAAACCATCACCATCTTCACCAACCCACGGCCATCTACGTTGACCACCAACCATCTTCCACCATCTTCCATCTTCATTACCACCGAGGGCTGCCATCTAACCATATACCCGGCCATTACACATCCCACCATATCTTCATCACCCTTGAGGCTTCTACGGCATCATCTCCATCTTCACGTACCATCTCCGAGCCACGTCCACCGCTCTCGAAGCCGCACGTCGCCATCATCGCCGGTTTCGTCATCTTCAAAGAAGCATCCGTCATCAGCGCACGCATGGCCATGCGAGGCTGAACACCCTATTCTAAGACCTGGATGAAGCCCTGTAGTCAGATCTAAACTCTATTTTTATGTGTTATTTCCATATTTTCGTTCGTTAAATGAAATAATGTGATCTTATTTATCTCATGAAAGCTTGATAGGAATTGCATGCAATAAGTTCCATTTATGCTCCGTTATTATCAGGGTTTTACAGAAGTCGATTTCATCGTTTTATTCTTCGTTATTACGGAAAGTTTTACGGGGAATTATTACATAGTCTTGGCTTTTGTTATCACTACGAATTTTACGGAGAATTACTCCATCTTATTCCTATGAAGCGAGAAAGATCGCTACATTAGTTCACCCTAATAGTGATCTATTGAATATCATCCGTGGAGAGAGATTGACTTCGCATCTCCGTGAGAATCTTGGAAATCATATAAAAATACAGTTTAGATTGCTACATTTGCGGATTCTAGGGCTTAGAATATCGCATCCATATCTGAACTTCCACACTGCACCACATTACCTTAATTAGTTAATCTGCATGCTTTAATCTTGATTAGTTTACTTTTTCACAATCTCATCGAATCAAATCAACAATATTGCTCATTAAGCAACTTAGGTAGATAGATTAATAACCTTAGATTAGATAGTTTCCTCATTAGCAATCCCTGTGGGATCGACCTCGTAATACGTACCGCTCCTACAAAGCGATTCGTGCACTTGCGAGTTATAATTTAGATCAAATTAACCCCTTAATTTAGGATTAGTTTAGATCGCATCAAGGTTTTGGCGCCGTTGCCGGGGATTGCAACGGAGCTTTCGAATTTAGGTTATTCTTTACTTGCCTTAGTTAGTTTTATTAGTTTTTGTTAGTTTAATTTTATCTTTAGAGTATATCAGTTTCTTAATCTTTAACGAAAATGACTAACCAAACAATGACCCTAGAAGAATATATGAACCTTACAAGGTCGACAAAATATCACGATACATCTTCAACAGTAATGACCAACTCACATTCACCCCAAGCAATGACCCTAGAAGAGTATATGAACCAAACAAGAACCACTAGCTATCAGGATTGTACAAACTTTTCAACTGAAATAGAATATTCTGAAAGAAATTCACCGATTAGAAGTTTACATGGCCATATACAATATAATTCACCATGTTATGACACATATGATCCTAGATGGCAAAATTATCATGATTCTAGATGGCAAAATTTTCAAGATCCAAGTATGCAATATTATCAAAATTCTTGTTGGCAAAATCATCAAGACTATAGTTGGAAAAATGATTCACCTGCAAATAATTTTCAAGATTTTCAAGAGCCTTATGATTATATGCCATCAAATGAGGAGACTCTTGAAGATATACTACAAATGTCTATGCGCAATCAGCTTATGCAGAACTATCAAAGCAATATACAAGAGCAAATAAACGCTTTCGAAAGAATTGAATCATATTTTAATATTATTAAGGAAGCAATACTTCGAGATCAACTTCAACCTGAATCTAATTCCGATGAAGATTATGAGGATTATGAGAATATAATTAGCATCTCAGTAGATAATGGAGCTTATGAGGAGACCAAGATGGACATCCCTATAGAAGATGAACTTGTCGAATCTGGTTTTCTTAATCCTTTGGAAGATTGTCCGAGCAATATTGATGACATTAATATGGATATGATTTTTAAGGATACTAATGATCTTTCATCCAACATTGACGTCATCAATGATGACATTATAGATAGTATAATTGATGAAGAAGCCTATGCTCCCCCCTATGATGATGATGAAAGTAATGTTCTCCCTTCTAGTTTAAATGTTACTAATGATAATGAGATGAATATGATCGATAATCTTATAGAGAATAAGATTCGTCAATCATCTTTTAATGATCCATTGGAGGCATGCTTAAAAAATTATGGTGACCCAAACTATGATCTGACCAATATTATATTTGATGACACCCATGATCTTCCTTATGACATTGATGATGACATGTTTGCTAAAGAAACCAATGCTCTATCAATGAATCTTGAAATAAATGATATCATGATTGTCTATCCATCCATTATTGAAAAATCATACAGTGACCTACAAATTCTGCCATCTGAGTTTCAACATACATATTTGGGTGATGAATATATATTTTCTGATTTAATTTTTCCTCACTACATCCAAAATCAGAAAATCCAATTATGCGAACTTCTCAAAGATAATATAGATGATACATGGTGGAATATGGAGTATAATAATGAATCTTATCTTGTTCTATTTGAAAAGAAAACTCATGAAGAATAATATAGGATGAATCCTAATAAAATAATGGAGAGTCATGCAGAAACTTGCCTGAAGTGTACTATAGAATATAATTTCTCAATTGATGATTACTCTCTTTTCTTTTTGAAAATTCCATCTGCTGAAAAATGCATTTGTATTATAGCAGTAATTTTATTTATTTATTTATTAATATCTGCTCGTCTTTATTAGTCTATTTAGTCGCTTTGTTTTTTTCTTTGTAGTACTAACATTTTGCAGGAAACGAGGCTACAAAGAACTTATGAGGTACTATCCATCCTTAAAACTTCGTACTTTTATTTTATATACATGTCCTGCAAAAATGCTATCATATAATGTCATCATATCATTCATGAGCATGTCTAATTCATACATTGAGGACAATGTCTAATTTAAGTTTGGGGGTGTGAGATACTTTTTGCAAAGTCTTGTATGCATTTAATTTCTACAAAATTTTTCTGTTTGTTTAAAAAAAAGAAAAATTATTATTATTATCATAGCATCAACTTACGCTGTAGTGGGACAGCTCGGCATATACGTCTTGGCGTATATGTGTCTCGTCTGTAGTCCCCTACCAAATCTATAGCGTTCGTATAGAAATCTATAGGAATTTGCATTCGCATGTTTTTATTTTCTTTTTTTAGTCTCTTATCGTATTACTTTTGCCATCCTTTTCGCTCTTTTCGAAAAAAAAAAAAATATATATCTATATATATTTTATCTTTATTTCAGGCTTTGTAATATAATTTCATCGTACTCGAATAGGACTATAAGGCACCTGGTAATCAAGGTATAAAGTCCAAGGATTAGCTAGAAAAAGTATGTCTAATATGGTTCTGACCCTTAGTAACCTTTTAGAGATTGTCAAAACAAACTAGACTTGATTTTTCACTTCACATCTGGCTTACACCTCCAGGGTCTAGATTCAAAGCTTTCTTATCGGCCTAATAGTCAACTAGAGTCCTGATGAACCATGCGGATCTGGTTCACTTGGTAAAAAAAAAAAAAAATTTACTATTATAGATCACCAGTGAATTCTAAGGTATAGCGGAAAGGGCTACCTATTAGCATGGTCTAGGAACTAATTATGTAAAAGTCTTAACCTGTATGCCCGAGTATGAGTGAAGCCTGGTCGATAGGGTTATGAGAATGATCCTATGGATGCAGAGTGAATCAAATATAAAGGCAACATGAAGATGGCTACCTAACTCATGAGAGCGTTGGCAGCGTGTCATGGGCATAGAGTGCAGCTGGCATGGTACAAGTTAGGAAGGGATATATAATTAGATCCAGAAAAAAAAATGAGACCGAAAAAAAAAAGAAAAAAAAAAAAAGAAAGAGAAAAAAAAAATAGTGTGAAAGCCGTCGCTATAAACAATGTGGGGAAACTGGAATATCACATATAAAGCCGAAAGGTATTAAGGTGAATATCCACAACTCTCACTAGCCTGTCTAGATTAGCTGGTTTTGACTCAGGTTCTAAGGTCGATTTTGACCGTTCTAGGAGACTGTTAGAATGTTATGAATGTAGAGAACCAAACCCCCAGTTGTGTTTTGCCCAGACAGCACCGTGCACTCGAGCATAGTTGACCTTGATCTTTTCTAACGGAAAACTAATAGTTAGAATCTAAAGAGCTTACTTCGCAAGCCGAAGCTTGGGCTAGATACCTTGTGAGTCTTGTGCCTTAGAAATTCTATTTTTGAGTACTTTTTAATTATTCTACGAAACTGACTTTTCTTATTTCTTATTTATATTTTCAAAGAAAAAAAATAATAATAATAAAATATTTGAATTTTGTGGGTAGATTCACTGCAAACCCTCACGAGACAAAACTCGTCCACTGGGGTAACCCAGGGGTTTAACGGCTTGTTGCACATGCTAAGTGCAGTCGCGATTCCTGCGAAAGTGAGTTAGGAGTTTTTATTTTGTCATTTACTTTGTTTATTTTTCTTTTCTTACTCGAGGGCGAGCAAGATTTAGGTTTGGGGGTGTGTTGAGCGGCCAATTTGTGCGAATTATCCTTTTAGTATTATGCATATATCATCAGTTTGCTACATAAAACTTTCATACTACACGTAAACTGCATGAGTTTCTTTGCACCACGATATAGTAGACTCTCATACGAACCCAACGGCATATTGGTTCACTCTCATACATATCATGCATGATAATTATACTGTCTAATAATCCAAATTATTCCTTTTATCGATAATCGCATATTGGAATCTAATGGACGTCATTTCATGCGTGATTTTCAGGGAATTGATCTGGTTATCGATGCAGTCAGCTCAAGAGCGTTATGATCAAGCAATGGATATTCTCACAGCAATGCGATGGAAGTTGTACAGACCGTATGCGGACATTTCTGAAGGACCGATGATGAATGCGGATGATGATAAGTGGGTGACCAAGCCTTCCACGTAACCCTATTAACCAACCCAAGTCGGCCATTCCCTACTCTTCTTATTTCACCATCGTACCCATCGCGACCGTCTATATACAAAGTCGCCCGTAAACCCGTCATAGCCAAGACTTCGATCGAATCGCACAACCCGATTATCTCCCATGCCACCTAATTCCAGCCACCCGATGCACCCAAGTCGGCCGTGCACCATCAGCTTCGGTTCTCTCTCTCTATTTCCACGTGATCACAACCCAGCACTCCACCATCCCGTGCATCAGCATACACCGATCCCACTTAATGCATGCAGCGGTCAGCACTCCAACACTCACAACCGACCATCTCACCGTCCCATCTAACCCAACCACCTGATCTCTTCAAAACCCATGCAGCCGTCCGATGGTATGCATCATTCCGTGCACCACTGCATAAAACCGAACCACCCAGCCATGCGAGCCCGATCTCCTCTCTCTCCGCCTAGTTTCTCTCTCTCTCTCAGCAACCGCGCGTCTCTCTCTTCTCCCGTTTCTTTCTCTCCTCTCTTTCTAAAACCGGTACCATGCAAGCCCGATACTCTCTCTCTCCGGGATACTCTCTCTCTCTAAATCTAAACCCCACCGAACTTCCTTCTCTCCATCTTTCCTTATCTATCTAACCCGACCCAGCCGGCCTTTTGTTTTCCTTTTCTACCCAAAACCGAACCTCTCTCTGATCTCTCTCTATCCTATATAGAGGGGGGTGGAGGACGAACCTAGGGGGCTCGGACAACCATAAACCATCACCATCTTCACCAACCCGCGGCCATCTACGTTGACCACCAACCATCTTCCACCATCTTCCATCTTCATTACCACCGAGGGCTGCCATCTAACCATATACCCGGCCATTACACATCCCACCATATCTTCATCACCCTTGAGGCTTCTACGGCATCATCTCCATCTTCACGTACCATCTCCGAGCCACGTCCACCGCTCTCGAAGCCGCACGTCGCCATCATCGCCGGTTTCGTCATCTTCAAAGAAGCATCCGTCATCAGCGCACGCATGGCCATGCGAGGCTGAACACCCTATTCTAAGACCCGGATGAAGCCCTGTAGTCAGATCTAAACTCTGTTTTTATGTGTTATTTCCATATTTTCGTTCGTTAAATGAAATAATGTGATCTTATTTATCTCATGAAAGCTTGATAGGAATTGCATGCAATAAGTTCCATTTATGCTCCGTTATTATCAGGGTTTTACAGAAGTCGATTTCATCGTTTTATTCTTCGTTATTACGGAAAGTTTTACGGGGAATTATTACATAGTCTTGGCTTTTGTTATCACTACGAATTTTACGGAGAATTACTCCATCTTATTCCTATGAAGCGAGAAAGATCGCTACATTAGTTCACCCTAATAGTGATCTATTGAATATCATCCGCGGAGAGAGATTGACTTCGCATCTCCGTGAGAATCTTGGAAATCATATAAAAATACAGTTTAGATTGCTACATTTGCGGATTCTAGGGCTTAGAATATCGCATCCATATCTGAACTTCCACACTGCACCACATTACCTTAATTAGTTAATCTGCATACTTTAATCTTGATTAGTTTACTTTTTCACAATCTCATCGAATCAAATCAACAATATTGCTCATTAAGCAACTTAGGTAGATAGATTAATAACCTTAGATTAGATAGTTTCCTCATTAGCAATCCCTGTGGGATCGACCTCGTAATACGTACCGCTCCTACAAAGCGATTCGTGCACTTGCGAGTTATAATTTAGATCAAATTAACCCCTTAATTTAGGATTAGTTTAGATCGCATCAAGTTTTTGGCGCCGTTGCCGGGGATTGCAACGGAGCTTTCGAATTTAGGTTATTCTTTACTTGCCTTAGTTAGTTTTATTAGTTTTTGTTAGTTTAATTTTATCTTTAGAGAAAGAGATCCTGAGCTACTTATATAATTTCCCCTCCCAAACATAGAAGACGCGTTTTAAAACCGTGCGCTGCTACGGATTTCGTAAGAACTCCGTAGTTAAGCGTGCTCGGGCGAGAGTAGTACCAGGATGGGTGACCTCCCTGGGAAGTTCTCGTGCGGGCACGGGCAAAGCGGACAATATCTTGTATGTTTGGGGCGGATGTTACAAAATGGTATCAGAGCCGGTTCTCCTCGCTATGGGGGGGTCTAACCCTACACGAGGACGTGTAGCCCTAAGGGGGGGTGGATTGTGACGACCAAGATCCAATAGGCCAATAGCCAAGAGCCAAGACTCCTGAGGCGGGAATGCCAAGATGGATGAGGTAAGGTGAGGTGAGGTGAGGTGTACAAGGCCATGAGTTAGCCCCACATCGCCTGGAGAGAAGGAGATCCTGAGCTACTTATATAATTTCCCCTCCCAAACATAGAAGACGCGTTTTAAAACCGTGCGCCGCTACGGATTTCGTAAGAACTCCGTAGTTAAGCGTGCTCGGGCGAGAGTAGTACCAGGATGGGTGACCCCCTGGGAAGTTCTCGTGCGGGCACGGGCAAAGCGGACAAAATCTTGTGTGTTTGGGGCGGATGTTACAAAATGGTATCAAAGCCGGTTCTCCTCGGGATGGGGGGGTCTAACCCTACACGAGGACGTGTAGCCCTAAGGGGGGTGGATTGTGACGACCAAAATCCAATAGGCCAATAGCCAAGATTGTGTGTTTGGGGTGGATGTTACAAAATGGTATCAGAGCCAGTTCTCCTCGGGATGGGAGGGGTCTAACCCTACACGAGAACTTCCCAGGGAGGTCACCCATCCTAGTACTACTCTCGCCCGAGCACGCTTAACTACGGAGTTCTTACGAAATCCGTAGCAGCGCACGGTTTTAAAACGCGTCTTCTATGTTTGGGAGGGGAAATTATATAAGTAGCTCAGGATCTCCTTCTCTCCAGGCGATGTGGGGCTAACTCATGGCCTTGTACACCTCACCTCACCTCACCTCACCTCATCCATCTTGGCATTCCCGCCTCAGGAGTCTTGGCTCTTGGCTATTGGCCTATTGGATCTTGGTCGTCACAATCCACCCCCCTTAGGGCTACAAGTCCTCGTGTAGGGTTAGACCCCCCCATCCCGAGGAGAACCAGCTCTGATACCATTTTGTAACATCCGCCCCAAACACACAAGATATTGTCCGCTTTGCCCGTGCCCGAACGAGAACTTCCCAGGGAGGTCACCCATCCTGGTACTACTCTCGCCCGAGCACGCTTAACTACGGAGTTCTTACGAAATCCGTAGCGGCGCACGGTTTTAAAACGCATCTTCTATGTTTGGGAGGGGAAATTATATAAGTAGCTCAGGATCTCCTTCTCTCCAGGCGATGTGGGGCTAACTCGTGGCCTTGTACACCTCACCTCACCGCATCCATCTTGGCATTCCCGCCTCAGGAGTCTTGGCTCTTGGCTATTGGCCTATTGGATCTTGGTCGTCACAATCCACCCCCCTTAGGGCTACACGTCCTCGTGTAGGGTTAGACCCCCCCCATCCCGAGGAGAACCAGCTCTGATACCATTTTGTAACATCCGCCCCAAACACACAAGATTTTGTCCGCTTTGCCCGTGCCCGCACGAGAACTTCCCAGGGTGGTCACCCATCCTGATACTACTCTCGCCCAAGCACGCTTAACTACGGAGTTCTTACGAATTCCGTAGCGGCGCACGGTTTTAAAACGCGTCTTCTATGTTTGGGAGGGGAAATTATATAAGTAGCTCAGGATCTCCGTCTCTCCAGGCGATGTGGGGCTAACTCATGGCCTTGTACACCTCACCTCACCTCACCTCACCTCATCCATCTTGGCATTCCCGCCTCAGGAGTCTTGGCTCTTGGCTATTGGCCTATTGGATCTTGGTCGTCACAATCCACCCCCGTTAGGGCTACACGTCCTCGTGTAGGGTTAGACCCCCCCATCCCGAGGAGAACCGGCTCTGATACCATTTTGTAACATCCGCCCCAAACACACAAGATTTTGTCCGCTTTGCCCGTGCCCGCACGAGAACTTCCCAGGGGGTCACCCATCCTGGTACTACTCTCGCCCGAGCACGCTTAACTACGGAGTTCTTGCGAATTCCGTAGCGGCGCACGGTTTTAAAACGCGTCTTGGCAGGAAAGGTGATGAGCCCCCAAACACAAGATATTGTCCTCTATCGGTCTCTTGGGTACTCGAACCCTCAACCTCAAGGTTTTGCACTAGCATGGTTACCATCGAACCACCTAGAACGCGTCTTCTATGTTTGGGAGGGGAAATTATATAAGTAGCTCAGGATCTCCTTCTCTCCAGGCGATGTGGGGCTAACTCATGGCATTGTACACCTCACCTCACCTCACCTCACCTCATCCATCTTGGCATTCCCGCCTTAGGAGTCTTGGCTCAGCAGCGCACGGTTTTAAAACGCGTCTTCTATGTTTGGGAGGGGAAATTATATAAGTAGCTCAGGATCTCCTTCTCTCCAGGCGATGTGGGGCTAACTCATGGCATTGTACACCTCACCTCACCTCACCTCACCTCATCCATCTTGGCATTCCCGCCTCAGGAGTCTTGGCTCTTGGCTATTGGGCTATTGGATCTTGGTCGTCACACCAACTCCGCATGAATCCGCTCAAGTGCGCGTTCGGAGTCTCCTCGGGCAAGTTCCTCGGCTTCGTCGTCCGACATCGTGGCATTGAGATAGATCAATCCAAAATTGATGCTATCGTCAATATGCCCGCACCAAAGACAGTGCGAGACCTCAGAGGCCTCCAGGGGCACTTGGCGTATACGGTATATCCGAAGATTCATCGCCAACCTGGCCGGAAAGTGCCACCCTTTTAGTCGCCTCATGAAGAAAGGAGCGCCGTTCAAATGGGATGAAGCATGCCAAGAAGCGCTCCAAAACATCAAAGCATATCTACTCAAGCATTGGATTTGGCATGGGTTTCGGGACAAAAAGCCGTGGCCCCCTCTTGTTTTCTTTTTTGGCATATTTCGTTGGCTGAGTTGTTCAGCTCTCATTTTGGCAGGGTCTGCTGGACCGGACTGCGAGTCTGCCCCGAAGGGGGTTGGGCATGAATGCTCTCCCATCAGAGCGACGATGATTGAAGGTGGCGGGCTGGATGTTCCCTGGGATAACTTGGTCGTGTGGAGCAGATTTTGCTGGCAGTGCTGTCAACCTGGACGATATCGACATGGAGCAGTTGGGCTTTGGGGAGGAGGATGAGGTCTCCAGTGTAGGGAGAGAACAGACTCATCTGGTTAGGTCTGATACTCCGGCCGAGATTACTCCCGCAGTCGTTCCGTCGGAAGGTTTGCCTGTAGCTTCTCCTTCGGCTCTGGTGGTATCGCTGACTGTTATCACGGCGATGGTCCAGGAGGCGGTTCCTGCACTTGTGTCTTCAGGACCGGAGCCCACCATGCCTGTGCACTCAGGGGCTGACAGGCGAAAGTGCAGTTTGCGAGACCTTCTTTCTTCGCTTCTTTTGGAGAGCTATCAGAAGTATATCCAGACGACGCTCGCACCTTTTCAGGAGAATGGCCTTGATGCTTTGAATGACTGGTGGGTCTTCGAGGGGCCTAAATTTTGCAAGAGTCTGGCGGCCTTCCAGGTAGATGGCTCTTTGTTTGAGGCACGGATGCGTGCTTTCTTGGTGGACGGTGAAGCTCATCGCTTGAAATGGGCTTCGATGGAAGATGATCTTCCTCTGACACTAGCAAAGGCCGAGGACGAGGAACGTCGACTGGAGGAGCAGCATGCACTTACCACTGCGAGCCTTGTTCGGGCGCGGAAGAAGCTAGAGGCTGCTCGCGCATCTTTTGAGAAAGCTGAGACGATCGAGAAATCTTCTGGAGCAGATCTTGCAAAGCAACATATTGAGCTGGCGACGCACCGGGAGCGGATAGCTTTTCGGTCTTCAGAGCTGCAGCACATGGAGGTTACTGGCGGCGAGCTGCTCCAACGTCTTAAGGAATTTAATTCGCTTTACTAGCAATGTCGCATTTCCTTTTCGTTCTTGTCATTTCTGCTGGATAGACTCGTAGTTTTACTTTCCTTCGTTTGATGATAATTTAATATCATGTATTTATTTTCTGGACTTGTCTTCTGGAATGGCAGAGTTTGGTTGTATTCTTTTTTTGTTTGGACTGAACCTTTACAGGCTGCCTACGTACCCTACTGAAAGGGATCAAGTCACACGTAGTTCCTTTTTTTTTTTTTTGCAAGGAGTGTAGCCCTGCTTTTAGGCATAGTACCTTTTGAGGTACTTGCCATTGATAGGGCCGAGTGTAAGCCCTTCTGGCGTGGTGAGAAGATACGCACCGTTGGAGTAGACCTCTTTGACTGCGTGCGGTCCATCCCACTTGGCGTCGAACTTCTTTCCTCCTTGATGCGAAAGGATGATGGGGTGTTTAACTGCCAGCACCAATTCTCTTATTTGGAATGATCGAGGGCGAATCCTTTTGTTGAAGGCTCGGGTCAACCTGGCTTGATAGCATTCCAAGCGTTGCTGGGCTTCGAGGCGCTTTTCATCCAGGGCTTCCAATTCTACTAGGCGAAGTTGAGCGTTGTCGTCGTTGACGAGGCCTTCCTGGACAGCTATCCTGAGTGACGGGATCTGGAGCTCAAGTGGGAGGACAGCTTCTACTCCGTATACTAGTGAGTACGGAGTTGCCTCTGTTGGCGTGCGAAAAGAGGTGCGATATGCCCATAACGCTTCGCCCATGCGTTCATGCCAGTCTTTCTTTGATTTTGAGACGACTTTCTCCAAAAGTTTGCAGAGTGTTTTGTTGAAAGCTTCAGCTAGACCGTTGGCCGAGGCGTTGTACATGGTTGAACACCTTTGCTTGATATCGAATTTGGCACAAAACTGGCTGACATCGGCATTCTTGAATTGCTTCCCGTTGTCCGTAATGATATAGCGAGGAATGCCGTACCGGAAGATGATGTCGTTCTGGATGAAGTTGATGACAGAGTGCCTGGTAAATTCTCGCAATGGAACTGCCTCAGCCCACTTGGAGAAGTAATCCGTTGCCGCCAGGATATAAAGATGCAGCTTGGATGACTTGGGTAGCGGACCGACAATGTCGAGTCCCCATCCATCAAAGATGCGATGGTCGGATGCAAAGGTTCCGGAGACTGACGGATGTAGTCGCCATGCAACTAGCAAGTGTGGCATCTTTTTGCAAACTCGAGGGAGTCCTTAATCATGGTGGGCCAGTAGTACCCCATTCGCCTGATGCGGAAGTGAAGCTTGGGACCGAACTGATGTGAGCCACAGATCCCGGCATGGACTTCTCCTAGTGCTGTTTTCGTTTCTTCTTTTGCAAGACACCTCAGGAGCGCACCATCGTAGCTTCATCGGTACAACTCGTTGTTGAAGTGGAAGAATTTCAGAGATCGCCGGCGAATATCGACTTTACGCTTTGGATCTTCAGGGAGCTTCCCGTGGACAAGAAAGTCTATGAATGGTTATCTCCAATCTAGCTCGTTGGTCATGAGAACGTGTACTGCATTGACTTGGTTCGGGATTCCCATAGGGAGGTTTTCCTCGGTGATCACCATCCTCTTACAGATAGGGATGATGAGTTGGCTTTTTTCTGGGAACGGAAGTGTAGCCGCTATATCTTGACCGACGAGTTTTTTGGGTGTGAGCCCATGGTCCGAGCAATAAATGTTGGATCACAAGCTAATATGTCACCAAGGTGCTTGTCGGCTTGGGCCAAGGCCCATCATAAGAGGAAAGCTCCTTCAGTCTTAAAAAATATAGAAGCTCATAAGTTGCAAAGGTTGTGGGATGGGGATTAATACCTTTGTTCTGGGTTCTCTGGCACATACATCCTCTCCTTTTTGCTTTCGTTGTCGCAATCAAAATTCTCTTTTGAATCGAATTCTGAATCACAGGATTAAGATGAAATCACTCATTTTTCTCGGTGATCAGTGATCACAAGAGCATCTCCATACATCCTATTCTTTTGCTATTAGAAATATTATTTAGTTTTCTGGCACATACATCCTATCCTTTTTCTATTAGAAATATTATTTAGTTTTTAAGACAATGGTCATTGAAACTGGTATCAGGTCTTGTCAACTATCAAATAAAAAAAAAAAACATAACAAAAAAAAAAAAACGGATTCATCTCGTTCATCCCACCTCCGCACCTAGCTCGTAGGTTTGCAATGCTGACAGATCACAGTCTCGTACACATGCTGCACCGCTCGGCCATTCTCGGATCCTCGGATCTTCGTCAGTGTCTTCTCTGTCCGAAACTCGTGAAACTGGTATGATTGTGTGCTGCAAATTCTCATCTATATATTTCGTCTGTTGGCTTTGCAGGGTGAACTGAAGCGGCGGTTGAGGGGACTTCGGTAGTACAAACGGCTCTAGAATAAAGCAGCAGCTTGGCATCCTCTCTCTCTCTCTCGCTCGCTCGCTCGCTTTGTGTGTTTGTGTGTGTCAATGTTTGAGGGAGTGTTGATTGAGTAGGTTCTAAGTCCTACCTAATGTTGTGGGTTTGCTGTTAATCCTAGTTATAATAAAGGTTTTTTTTTGTTAAACCGTCATTAAATATTCTCTGAGTTGTTAATAAAGGTTTTTTAACTATCTTAGGTTGCGGCTAGGGCTGCAAACGAAGCAAAGTTGTCCGTGACTAGCTCACAAACAAGCTCAATAAAAGCTCATTCGCTTAATAGCAAAGCCAAGCACATGCCTAGATCGAGTTTAGACTCATTTAATAAACGAACCAATTAAGCTCAAGCAGACAAAAGCTTGGTTCGTTTGGGATCGCAAACATGCTTGTTTAGGGCTCGTGAGTAGGCTTATAATTTTTTTTTGAGAATCCCTCTTTGAGAATGAACGGGGGGGGGGGGGGGAAGGGGGGTGTACCAACGTCCAAGGGGGAACCCCATCTAACTTGAGTTAACACAAAAAGCCTAGGATTTTCAAAGAAGAAAAGCAATAGACTCCAAGTCTCAAGACTTCGAAGCTCTTGATCTTTCTAATTTGCGGATCCGGGCTAGGAAGGATCCCGAATTTTTTTCCTTAAAGGAGACACCGATACCCAAAGTTATATTGAGAATGGATCCTCCTCCAGCAAATTGAGAGGTAGATTCTGCTCCTCCACATCAAGGGTAAACAGTTGATCCTGAAGGTTCTGGATAAGGGGAGATGGTTTCCCGTGTCCCGTCTTTTGAATACCCGTGATGGACATAGAACAATTTGGAAGGGTCAAACCAACTACGAAGGCCGAGCTAGGCTGTGGTGGTCTTTGATGCACGTCTGTTTCAAGGGCTCTAGATTTGGCTCAAATCGAAGCCTTGACTTTAATCAATTCTAACACTCGATTAGCTAGCCAGTCGAAGGCTACGGTGCATACTCGATGGGTAAGGAGAGGTGGCTGACTCGACGGTTCGAGCGAATCCCCATTCCACCAGGTCATTATCATGTGAAACTCCATCACCAATGGAAGGCGCCACCTCAGGACCGGAATTCCAATTAGGAGGGCCACAGAGTTTCCTCTTCTTGCTGTCCAAACGGCTCTAGAATAAAGCAGCAGCTTAATTGGCATCCTCTCTCTCTCTCTCTTTCTCTCGCTCGCTCGCTGTGTGTGTTTGTGTGTGTCAATGTTTGAGGGAGTGTTGATTGAGTAGGTTCTAAGTCCTACCTAATGTTGTGGGTTTGCTGTTAATCCTAGTTATAATGAAGGTTTTTTTTGTTAAACCGTGACTAAATATTCTCTGAATTGTTAAATATGTTGAGGAATAATTCACGAACTTTAAACCAAATTATTGAATTTTTATCCGAATTATTTAACTTTCTTAGGTTTTGGCTAGGGCTGCAAACGAAGCAAAGTTGTCCGTGACTAGCTCGCAAACAAGCTCAATAAAAGCTCATTCGGTTAATAGTCAAGCCTAGCACAAGCCTAGATCGAGTTTAGACTCATTTAATAAACGAGCCAATTAAGCTCAAGCAGACAAAAACTTGGTTCGTTTAGGATCGCAAACATGCTTGTGTAGGTCTCGTGAGTAGGCTTATAATTTTTTTTTGAGAATCCCTCTCTGAGAATGAGAGGGGGGGTGGTTGGCCTAGACCCCTATCAGTTTATTAAGGGAATGAAATATACAAAAAACGCCTAAGAGGCACCAACGTCCAAGGGGAAACCCCATCTAACATGAGTTAAACACAAAAAGCCTAAGACTTTCAAGCAAGAAAAACAATAGACTCCAAGTCTCAAGACTTCGAAGCACTAATTTGCTGATTTCGGCTAGGAAGGATCCATAATTTTTTTCCTTAAAGGAGACACCGATAGCCAAAGTTATATTGAGAATGGATCCTAGGCTCCTCCAGTAAATTGAGAGGTAGATTTTGCTCCTCCTCATCAAGGGTAAACAGTTGATCCTGAAGGTTCTGGATAAGGGGAGATGGTTTCCCGTGTCCCGTCTTTCGAATACCCGCGATGGACATCGAACAATTTGGAAGGGTCTGACCAACTACGAAGGCCGAGCTAGGCTAGCTGTGGTGGTCTTTAATGCATGTCTGTTTCAAGGGCTCTAGATTTGGCTCAAATCGAAACCTTGACTTTAATCAATTCTAACACTCGATTAGCTAGCCAGTCGAGGGCTACGGTGCATACTCGATGGGCAAGGAGAGGTGGCTGACTCGACGGTTCGAGTGAATCCCCATTCCACCAGGCCATTATCATGTGAAACTCCATCACCAAAGGAAGGCGCCACCTCAGGACCGGAATCCCAATTAGGAGGGCCACAGAGTTTCCTCTTCTTGCTGTCCAAAATCTACACTTCTACTAAGAATAGACCTAACATATATATAGCCCATGTTTTTGACTGATTTTGTAGTTAACAAGCCCAATAAGGAACCATTCGAGCACTAATTGAGCAATGCCTAGACTAAAGCTTAGGCTTGTTTAATAAACGAGCTAAGCTCATGCATACGTCAGCTTATCACATATGTGGACTAATAAATATGAGTTCGGTTATCGGGTTGGGTTGGGTTGGGTCGGGTCTACCTGAACTCCAAGTCAGAACCAACACGTACTTCGACGGGTCAGCAAAAATTAGAACCAACACAACCCATTTGGCCAAAATACCATGTTGCACCACAAGCTTAACCCCACCTTCCACCTCAGAGGGGTTTCATTAAAGATAGGGCTCTCAACGATTTCGGACCAAAGCTGTAAACAAACATGATCATCCGAAATTAATTATCAATGCAATAAAAACCTTATAACCAAGTAATGATTTTATGTGGCACCTTGAGGTTTCTTGTTTTGCATTAGAACAATGGATTTGGTGTGGGTTTTGAGCCAAAGGCATGGGATTTGGCGTGGGACTGAAATTTTCATACCGACCGGGGGCATATTCATCATTTTTACCTTTACAGGCTAGGTAGGGACGTCCTCGTTGCCGCACCAGGGGGTTTCTTGTTTTATCTCGGGACATTGGATTTGGCACGAGTGTCGGTCAAAAGGCAAACGGTCGAAATTTTCATACTGGGGGCATATTTGTTTTGTTCACCTTTAAAAGGATGTGAAGTGTCGCCGTCACTGCGACATCTGGGGATTCCTTATTATTTTCACCTTTTACGGCCTGTGTAGGGCCACCATCACAGCGACACCCAGGATTCCTCGTTTTGTCACGGGACATTGAATTTGGCATGGGTTTCGGGCCAAAAGCGACTTATCAAATTTTCATACTATGGGCATATTTTCCTTTTTCACCTTTTGTTGGAGTTGATATTTTCTAAACTTGTAAAACTTCATTCTATTCTTTTAATAAATGATGAATATTATTATAAGAGATGCATATATGGTGGTACGTAATATAGTTACGTGTTCTTGTGAGAATAGAGAGAGCCATGAATATGGTAGCCCACCGAGTTGAAGACTAAGTGGATTGGCCTCATGTAACTTAAATAAGTTCACAGCTATGATCAGGTTGGTTGTCTCATCATGTTAAGATTTGAGGTGACAACACATGATAGATTTCACCATGGTCATCACCAGGCACAGTGTCAAAGGCAGAACGGAACCAACACGGTGCACAGATTCGTGAGCAGACACCATTGCATTGATCTGTGTTTCTGCTTAGGGTAAAGCGGTTCTAAATCCTGAGGAACCATGACTGATGAGATAACAAGTTGTGTGGTGCTTTAGCACATCATTATGTGCAGGTTTGGTTTCATGATCCAAAGCCATAGTGTGTTATGTTACCTAATTAGCGTCGCTTCAGCGTGCCGCTCCTATAAACCATCCACACCCCTAACAGGAGGTGCGTTCCTTGGTCTGACTTACGTCATATGAAACCCAGGCCTTATGGTCATTAATTGGACTTTTGATTAGATCCGGTTACTCGGTGGGGTAATCAAATTGAGGTACGACATACGTAGTCAGCCTGTAATGAACAAAGTGATATAAGCACTCAAGTTTGACGGTATTCTCTACCGCTCGAGTCATGTCATGGCATAAAGTGGAGGGACATCATGTTTACCACTACTAAGCGGGGAGCAGAGGTATGCGGGAGAACATAATAAGTCCAATGGGAATGGAGTGTAGCATGAGTCGCACTCTGGGTGGTTACGCATGTTAACTCGTACTCAGAGGATCGATGATAAAATTGGGTAGTGTGTCGATTGAGTTCAAGTTAGAAACCATGAACCCTGGTCTCTAAACTTTCCACCTTATCGACATTATGTACGGGTCCTTATACTATCTCCTCGTAAAAATTAACAAAAAAATATTCATACTGAGGGCATATTTATTTTGTTCGCCTTTTAAAGGATGTGTAGGGTCGCCGTCACTATGGCATCTGGGGATTCCTTGTTTTGCATTAAGACAGTATATTTAGCGTGGGTTTCTGCGCCAGAAGGCGACATGCCAAATTTTCATACTGGGCATTCATTATTTTCACCTTTTACGGGCTGTGTTGGGCCATGATCGCAGCGACACCCAGGATTCCTTATTTTGTCATCAGACATTGGATTTGGCATGGGTTTCGGGACAAAAAGCGACTGGTGAAACTTTCATACTAGGGGCATATTTTCGTTTTTCACTTTTTGTTGGAGTTGATGTTTTCTAAACTTGTAAAACTTTGTTATGATCTTTTAATAAAGGATGAATATTATTATAATAGATGCATGGTGGTACGTAATATAGTTATGTGTTCTTGTGTGAATAGAGATCCATGACTACATGGTAGTCCACCGAGTTGAAGACTAAGTAGACTAATCCCATGTAACTTAAATAAGTTCGCATCTATGATCAGGTTGGTCGCCTCATCATGTTAAGCTTTGGGGTGACAATACATGATAGACTTCACCATGGTCATCACCAGGCATAGTGTCAAAGGCTGAACGGAACCAACACCGTGCACAGATTGGTGAGCAGAGATCATTGCATTGACCAGTGTTTCTGCTTAGAGTAAAATGGTCCTAAACCCTGAGGAACAATGACTGATGGGCTAACAAGTTGTGTGGTGCTTTGGCATATCATTATGTGCGGGTTCGGTTTTGTGATCCAAAACCATAGTGGGTTATACCTAATTAGCGTCGTTTCAGCGTGCCACTCCTACAAGCCATCCACACCCTTAACGGGAGGTGCGTTCCTTGGTCTGGTTTACGTCGTATCAAACCCAGGCCTAATGGTTATGAATTAAACTTTTGACCAGATTCGGTTACTCGGTGGGGTAATCGAATCGAGGTACAACATACGCAGTCAACCTGGAATGAATAAAGTCATATGAACACTCGAGTCTGATAGTATTCTCTATCGCTCGAGTCACGTCATGACACCAAGTGGAGGGACATCGTGTTTACCACTACTAAGTGGGTAGCAGTGGTATGCGGGAGAACATAGTAAGTCCAAGGGGAATGGAGTGCAGCATGAGTCGCACTCTAGGTGGTTGCGCATGTTAACTCGGACTCAGAGAATCGATGATAAAATTGGGTAGTGTGTCGATCGAGTTCAAGTTAGAAGCCATGAATCCTGGTCCCTAAATTTTTCACCTTATCGACATCATGTACAATCCTTGTACCATCTCCTCGTAAAAATTAACAAAAAAATATTCAATATTAGTCTCATTATAATGGTATCGATGAGACCTTTCCAACTGTATATTTTTTATAAAAGATTGATTTAATAGATTTAAACTTAGATTAAGTTTACGTAATAAATGAATCTATCTTATTGGATACACATTTAATAAATGAATAGCTCTTTGATTTTTATAGAAGCGTATTTTGAAACTAAACAATGATATGAAAGGTGGCTTTCAAATCCCACCAACCCTCGAAATATGCAGGCCGAATCCTCAAATCTCCAAAACGGAAGAGGAAATGGAGAGTGATTGGAGTGCCATCCACCTTCAGTTTAGAGATTTGCAGGATGGTTGGAGATGCTCTTAGCTAATCGGCCTTGGCTGACTCGATGTGTGGCATATATCTTGATCGATGAGTTTTTTGGGTGTGGGCCCATGGTCCGAGCAATAAATGATGGATCACAAGCTAATATGTCACCAAGGTGCTTGTCGGCTTGGGCCAAGGTCCATCATAAGAGGAAAGCTCCCTCGGTCTTAAAAAATATAGAAGCTCATAAGTTGCAAAGGTTGTGGGATGGGGATTAATATATTTGTTCTGGGTTCTCTGGCACATACATCCTCTTCTTTTTGCTTTCGTTGTCGCAATAAAAATTCTCTTTTGAATCGAATTCTGAATCACAGGATTAAGATGAAATCACTCATTTTTCTCGATGATCAGTGATCACAAGAGCATCTCCATACATCGTATTCTTTTTCTATTAGAAATATTATTTAGTTTTATGGCACATACATCCTATCCTTTTTCTATTAGAAATATTATTTAGTTTTTAAGACAATGGTCATTGAGACTGGTATCTAGGGGTGGCAATGGGTCGGGTCGGGTCGGGTTCGGGTCGGGTTGAGACATAGGTATAAGGGCAAAACATCCAACCCGAACCCGACCCGTTTAATAAACGGGTCAAAAACTTAAACCCGAACCCGACCCGCCTAATAACGGGTTGACCCGACCCGACCCGTTTAACCCGTTTACTAAACAGGTCGGGTCGGGTTGGGTCAACAGAACCTATGTAAACCTATCGGGTTGGGTCAAGACGGGTGGGATTGGGCCGGGTTGGATCGGGTTGGGTCAACAGAACCTATGTAAACTTGTCGGGTTGGGTCAAGAGGGGTGGGATTGGGCCGGGTTGGATCGGTTTGGTTCAAGTTGGGTCAGGTCGGTTCGGGTTGGGTCGGGTCGGGTCGGGTCGGGTTGACACGACCCATTTGATAAACGGGTCAAGTCGGGTCAATCGGGTTGTAAGGACAAACCCGAACCCGACCCATTAAATAAACGGGTCAATCGGGTCGACCCGTTTATGACCCGAACCCGTTTAGAGCAAACCCAAACCCGCTAACTTCGGGTCGGGTTCGGGTCGGGTTGGCGGGTCGGGTCAAGAATTGCCACCCCTACTGGTATCAGGTGTTGTCAACTATCAAATTTAAAAAAACAAACATAACAAAAAAAAAAAAAACGGATTCATCTCGTTCATCCCACCTCCGCACCTAGCTCGTAGGCTTGCAATGCTGACAGATCACAGTCTCGTACACATGCTGCACCGCTCGGCCATTCTCGGATCCTCGGATCTTCGTTAGTGTCTTCTCTGTCCGAAACTCGTGATCAGAGACGGCGGCCTGTTCCGTACCCCCGGTCAGGCAATGACCTGACTCCCTCCTAATCCCTCCCCCCCACCAAAAAAAAAAAGTGGCAAGGTGTATGCCAAAACCCTCTCTCTCTCTTAAAATTTATGCCCCCAATCGAATGAATTTCTAGCTCCGGTACTGGTTAGGACCAGCTTGGACATCAATTGATGGCTTAGGATGAGTTGCAACATAGCATAAATTTGAAGTGAGGTGATCGAGAGTCATTTTCGACCATAGATCGAGATTTGAGTTTGATATGATTCAACCGATCGAGTACAATCTGATAAAATTTATGCCAAGTCGCACATGCCGGATTGGGACAGCACCGTTACGCGGCCAACTTATTTGACCGGGTCATCATGCGATTCTCCTCTATCAATGAGGACGATCGATCGTTGCCCGACGTTGGATTAAATCCCACCGTCTATAAATTGACCCACCCCACCCACAAGAAAGCCATGCATTTCCACTGCAATATTCTCTCTCTAGAGTTGCAGGCCATTAAGAGAGAGAGAGAGAAGTTGGTCGTGATGTTTCGCAAGGTGATAGCCATGCTGATGGTGGCGGTGCTGGTGGGCGCACCCGGGGTGCTGAGCTCGATCAGCTGCCCCGAGGTGTACTTTACGCTGGCCCCTTGTCTCAGCCACATCATGAGCATCGGCGGAGTCGTGCCCTTGTCCTGCTGCAACGGGGTCACCGGCATGGTAGCCGCGGTCGCGACAGTGGACGACCGCCGCACAGTCTGCGGGTGCCTAAAGATGGCGGCCGCCATGATTCCCGGCGCCAAACACGATCACGCCGCCTCCATCCCGGCGAAGTGCGGCATCGACATCCCTTACAACATCAGCACCACCACCGACTGCTCCAAGTAGGGTTCGCTCCTCAGAGATCTACTATGCTGTGTATGATTGTGTGCTGCAAATTCTCATCTATATATTTCGTCTGTTGGCTTTGCAGGGTGAACTGAAGCGGCGGTTGAGGGGACTTCGGTAGTCCAAACGGCTCTAGAATAAAGCAGCAGCTTAATTGGCATCCTCTCTCTCTCTCTCTCTTTCTCTCGCTCGCTCGCTGTGTGTGTTTGTGTGTGTCAATGTTTGAGGGAGTGTTGATTGAGTAGGTTCTAAGTCCTACCTAATGTTGTGGGTTTGCTGTTAATCCTAGTTATAATGAAGGTTTTTTTTGTTAAACCGTGACTAAATATTCTCTGAATTGTTAAATATGTTGAGGAATAATTCACGAACTTTAAAACAAATTGTTGAATTTTTATCCGAATTATTTAACTATCTTAGGTTTCGGCTAGGGCTGCAAACGAAGCAAAGTTGTCCGTGACTAGCTCGCAAACAAGCTCAATAAAAGCTCATTCGGTTAATAGTCAAGCCTAGCACAAGCCTAGATCGAGTTTAGACTCATTTAATAAACGAGCCAATTAAGCTCAAGCAGACAAAAGCTTTGTTCGTTTAGGATCGCAAACATGCTTGTGTAGGTCTCGTGAGTAGGCTTATAATTTTTTTTTGAGAATCCCTCTCTGAGAATGAGAGGGGGGGTGGTTGGCCTAGACCCCTATCAGTTTATTAAGGGAAATGAAATATACAAAAAATGCCTAAGAGGCACCAACGTCCAAGGGGAAACCCCATCTAACATGAGTTAAACACAAAAAGCCTAAGACTTTCAAGCAAGAAAAACAATAGACTCCAAGTCTCAAGACTTCGAAGCACTAATTTGCTGATTTCGGCTAGGAATGATCCATAATTTTTTTCCTTAAAGGAGACACCGATAGCCAAAGTTATATTGAGAATGGATCCTAGGCTCCTCCAGTAAATTGAGAGGTAGATTCTGCTCCTCCTCATCAAGGGTAAACAGTTGATCCTGAAGGTTCTGGATAAGGGGAGATGGTTTCCCGTGTCCCGTCTTTCGAATACCCGCGATGGACATCGAACAATTTGGAAGGGTCTGACCAACTACGAAGGCCGAGCTAGGCTAGCTGTGGTGGTCTTTAATGCATGTCTGTTTCAAGGGCTCTAGATTTGGCTCAAATCGAAACCTTGACTTTAATCAATTCTAACACTCGATTAGCTAGCCAGTCGAGGGCTACGGTGCATACTCGATGGGCAAGGAGAGGTGGCTGACTCGACGGTTCGAGCGAATCCCCATTCCACCAGGCCATTATCATGTGAAACTCCATCACCAAAGGAAGACGCCACCTCAGGACCGGAATCCCAATTAGGAGGGCCACAGAGTTTCCTCTTCTTGCTGTCCAAAATCTACACTTCTACTAAGAATAGATCTAACATATATATAGCCCATGTTTTTGACTGATTTTGTAGTTAACAAGCCCAATAAGGAACCATTCGAGCACTAATTGAGCAATGTCTAGACTAAAGCTTAGGCTTGTTTAATAAACGAGCTAAGCTCATGCATACGTCAGCTTATCACATATGTGGACTAATAAATATGAGTTCGGTTATCGGGTTGGGTTGGGTTGGGTCGGGTTTACCTGAACTCCAATTCAGAACCAACACGTACTTCGACGGGTCAGCAAAAATTAGAACCAACACAACCCATTTGGCCAAAATACCATGTTGCACCACAAGCTTAACCCCACCTTCCACCTCAGAGGGGTTTCATTAAAGATAGGGCTCTCAACGATTTCGGACCAAAGCTGTAAACAAACATGATCATCCGAAATTAATTATCAATGCAATAAAAACCTTATAACCAAGTAATGATTTTATGTGGCACCTTGAGATTTCTTGTTTTGCATTAGAACAATGGATTTGGTGTGGGTTTTGAGCCAAAGGCATGGGATTTGGCGTGGGACTGAAATTTTCATACCGACCGGGGGCATATTCATCATTTTTACCTTTACAGGCTAGGTAGGGACGTCCTCGTTGCCGCACCAGGGGGTTTCTTGTTTTATCTCGGGACATTGGATTTGGCACGAGTGTCGGTCAAAAGGCAAACGGTCGAAATTTTCATACTGGGGGCATATTTGTTTTGTTCACCTTTAAAAGGATGTGAAGTGTCGCCGTCACTGCGACATCTGGGGATTCCTTGTTTTGCCTCGAGACAGTATATTTAACACGGGTTTCTGGGCCAAAAGGTGACATATCAAATTTTCATACTGGTTTTTATTATTTTTACCTTTTACGGCCTGTGTAGGGCTACCATCACAGCGACACCCAGGATTCCTCGTTTTGTCACGGGACATTGAATTTGGCATGGGTTTCGGGCCTAAAGCGACTAATCAAATTTTCATACTATGGGCATATTTTCCTTTTTCACCTTTTGTTGGAGTTGATATTTTCTAAACTTGTAAAACTTCATTCTATTCTTTTAATAAATGATGAATATTATTATAAGAGATGCATATATGGTGGTACGTAATATAGTTACGTGTTCTTGTGAGAATAGAGAGAGCCATGAATATGGTAGCCCACCGAGTTGAAGACTAAGTGGATTGGCCTCATGTAACTTAAATAAGTTCAGAGCTATGATCAGGTTGGTTGTCTCATCATGTTAAGATTTGAGGTGACAACACATGATAGATTTCACCATGGTCATCACCAGGCACAGTGTCACAGGCAGAACGGAACCAACACGGTGCACAGATTCGTGAGCAGACACCATTGCATTGATCTGTGTTTCTGCTTAGGGTAAAGCGGTTCTGAACCCTGAGGAACCATGACTGATGAGATAACAAGTTGTGTGGTGTTTAGCACATCATTATGTGCAGGTTTGGTTTCATGATCCAAAGCCATAGTGTGTTATGTTACCTAATTAGTGTCGCTTCAGCGTGCCGCTCCTATAAACCATCCACACCCCTAACAGGAGGTGCGTTCCTTGGTCTGACTTACGTCATATGAAACCCAGGCCTTATGGTCATCAATTGGACTTTTGATTAGATCCTGTTACTCGGTGGGGTAATCAAATTGAGGTACGACATACGTAGTCAGCCTGTAATGAACAAAGTGATATAAGCACTCAAGTTTGACGGTATCCTCTACCGCTCGAGTCATGTCATGGCATAAAGTGGAGGGACATCATGTTTACCACTACTAAGCGGGGAGCAGAGGTATGCGGGAGAACATAATAAGTCCAATGGGAATGGAGTGTAGCATGAGTCGCACTCTGGGTGGTTACGCATGTTAACTCGTACTCAGAGGATCGATGATAAAATTGGATAGTGTGTCGATTGAGTTCAAGTTAGAAACCATGAACCCTAGTCTCTAAATTTTCCACCTTATCGACATTATGTACGGGTCCTTATACTATCTCCTCGTAAAAATTAACAAAAAAATATTCATACTGAGGGCATATTTATTTTGTTCGCCTTTTAAAGGATGTGTAGGGTCGCCGTCACTATGGCATCTGGGGATTCCTTGTTTTGCATTAAGACAGTATATTTAGCGTGGGTTTCTGCGCCAGAAGGCGACATGCCAAATTTTCATACTGGGCATTCATTATTTTCACTTTTTACGGGCTGTGTTGGGCCATGATCGCAGCGACACCCAGGATTCCTTAGTTTGTCATCAGACATTGGATTTGGCATGGGTTTCGGGACAAAAAGCGACTGGTGAAACTTTCATACTAGGGGCATATTTTCGTTTTTCACTTTTTGTTGGAGTTGATGTTTTCTAAACTTGTAAAACTTTGTTATGATCTTTTAATAAAGGATGAATATTATTATAATAGATGCATGGTGGTACGTAATATAGTTACGTGTTCTTGTGTGAATAGAGATCCATAACTACATGGTAGTCCACCGAGTTGAAGACTAAGTAGACTAATCCCATGTAACTTAAATAAGTTCGCATATATGATCAGGTTGGTCGCCTCATCATGTTAAGCTTTGGGGTGACAATACATGATAGACTTCACCATGGTCATCACCAGGCATAGTGTCAAAGGCTGAACGGAACCAACACCGTGCACAGATTGGTGAGCAGAGATCATTGCATTGACCAGTGTTTCTGCTTAGAGTAAAATGGTCCTAAACCCTGAGGAACAATGACTGATGGGCTAACAAGTTGTGTGGTGCTTTGGCATATCATTATGTGCGGGTTCGGTTTTGTGATCCAAAACCATAGTGGGTTATACCTAATTAGCGTCGTTTCAGCGTGCCACTCCTACAAGCCATCCACACCCTTAACGGGAGGTGCGTTCCTTGGTCTGGTTTATGTCGTATCAAACCCAGGCCTAATGGTTATGAATTAAACTTTTGACCAGATTCGGTTACTCGGTGGGGTAATCGAATCGAGGTACAACATACGCAGTCAACCTGGAATGAATAAAGTCATATGAACACTCGAGTCTGATAGTATTCTCTATCGCTCGAGTCACGTCATGACACCAAGTGGAGGGACATCGTGTTTACCACTACTAAGTGGGTAGTAGTGGTATGCGGGAGAACATAGTAAGTCCAAGGGGAATGGAGTGCAGCATGAGTCGCACTCTAGGTGGTTGCGCATGTTAACTCGGACTCAGAGAATCGATGATAAAATTGGGTAGTGTGTCGATCGAGTTCAAGTTAGAAGCCATGAATCCTGGTCCCTAAATTTTTCACCTTATCGACATCATGTACAATCCTTGTACCATCTCCTCGTAAAAATTAACAAAAAAATATTCAATATTAGTCTCATTAAAATGGTATCGATGAGACCTTTCCAACTGTATATTTTTTATAAAAGATTGATTTAATAGATTTAAACTTAGATTAAGTTTACGTAATAAATGAATCTATCTTATTGGATACACATTTAATAAATGAATAGCTCTTTGATTTTTATAGAAGCGTATTTTGAAACTAAACAATGATATGAAAGGTGGCTTTCAAATCCCACCAACCCTCGAAATATGCAGGCCGAATCCTCAAATCTCCAAAACGGAAGAGGAAATGGAGAGTGATTGGAGTGCCATCCACCTTCAGTTTAGAGATTTGCAGGATGGTTGGAGATGCTCTTAGCTAATCGGCCTTGGCTGACTCGATGTGTGGCATATATCTTGATCGATGAGTTTTTTGGGTGTGGGCCCATGGTCCGAGCAATAAATGTTGGATCACAAGCTAATATGTCACCAAGGTGCTTGTCGGCTTGGGCCAAGGTCCATCATAAGAGGAAAGCTCCCTCGGTCTTAAAAAATATAGAAGCTCATAAGTTGCAAAGGTTGTGGGATGGGGATTAATATATTTGTTCTGGGTTCTCTGGCACATACATCCTCTTCTTTTTGCTTTCGTTGTCGCAATAAAAATTCTCTTTTGAATCGAATTCTGAATCACAGGATTAAGATGAAATCACTCATTTTTCTCGATGATCAGTGATCACAAGAGCATCTCCATACATCGTATTCTTTTTCTATTAGAAATATTATTTAGTTTTATGGCACATACATCCTATCCTTTTTCTATTAGAAATATTATTTAGTTTTTAAGACAATGGTCATTGAGACTGGTATCAGGTGTTGTCAACTATCAAATTTAAAAAAACAAACATAACAAAAAAAAAAAAAAAACGGATTCATCTCGTTCATCCCACCTCCGCACCTAGCTCGTAGGCTTGCAATGCTGACAGATCACAGTCTCGTACACATGCTGCACCGCTCGGCCATTCTCGGATCCTCGGATCTTCGTTAGTGTCTTCTCTGTCCGAAACTCGTGATCAGAGACGGCGGCCTGTTCCGTACCCCCGGTCAGGCAATGACCTGACTCCCTCCTAATCCCTCCCCCCCACCAAAAAAAAAAAGTGGCAAGGTGTATGCCAAAACCCTCTCTCTCTCTTAAAATTTATGCCCCCAATCGAATGAATTTCTAGCTCCGGTACTGGTTAGGACCAGCTTGGACATCAATTGATGGCTTAGGATGAGTTGCAACATAGCATAAATTTGAAGTGAGGTGATCGAGAGTCATTTTCGACCATAGATCGAGATTTGAGTTTGATATGATTCAACCGATTGAGTACAATCTGATAAAATTTATGCCAAGTCGCACATGCCGGATTGGGACAGCACCGTTACGCGGCCAACTTATTTGACCGGGTCATCATGCGATTCTCCTCTATCAATGAGGACGATCGATCGTTGCCCGACGTTGGATTAAATCCCACCGTCTATAAATTGACCCACCCCACCCACAAGAAAGCCATGCATTTCCACTGCAATATTCTCTCTCTAGAGTTGCAGGCCATTAAGAGAGAGAGAGAGAGAAGTTGGTCGTGATGTTTCGCAAGGTGATAGCCATGCTGATGGTGGCGGTGCTGGTGGGCGCACCCGGGGTGCTGAGCTCGATCAGCTGCCCCGAGGTGTACTTTACGCTGGCCCCTTGTCTCAGCCACATCATGAGCATCGGCGGAGTCGTGCCCTTGTCCTGCTGCAACGGGGTCACCGGCATGGTAGCCGCGGTTGCGACAGTGGACGACCGCCGCACGGTCTGCGGGTGCCTAAAGATGGCGGCCGCCATGATTCCCGGCGCCAAACACGATCACGCCGCCTCCATCCCGGCGAAGTGCGGCATCGACATCCCTTACAACATCAGCACCACCACCGACTGCTCCAAGTAGGGTTCGCTCCTCAGAGATCTACTATGCTGTGTATGATTGTGTGCTGCAAATTCTCATCTATATATTTCGTCTGTTGGCTTTGCAGGGTGAACTGAAGCGGCGGTTGAGGGGACTTCGGTAGTACAAACGGCTCTAGAATAAAGCAGCAGCTTGGCATCCTCTCTCTCTCTCTCTCGCTCGCTCGCTTTGTGTGTTTGTGTGTGTCAATGTTTGAGGGAGTGTTGATTGAGTAGGTTCTAAGTCCTACCTAATGTTGTGGGTTTGCTGTTAATCCTAGTTATAATAAAGGTTTTTTTTTGTTAAACCGTCATTAAATATTCTCTGAGTTGTTAATAAAGGTTTTTTAACTATCTTATGTTGCGGCTAGGGCTGCAAACGAAGCAAAGTTGTCCGTGACTAGCTCACAAACAAGCTCAATAAAAGCTCATTCGGTTAATAGCAAAGCCAAGCACATGCCTAGATCGAGTTCAGACTCATTTAATAAACGAACCAATTAAGCTCAAGCAGACAAAAGCTTGGTTCGTTTGGGATCGCAAACATGCTTGTTTAGGGCTCGTGAGTAGGCTTATAATTTTTTTTTGAGAATCCCTCTTTGAGAATGAACGGAGGGGAAGGGGGGTGTACCAACGTCCAAGGGGGAACCCCATCTAACTTGAGTTAACACAAAAAGCCTAGGATTTTCAAAGAAGAAAAGCAATAGACTCCAAGTCTCAAGACTTCGAAGCTCTTGATCTTTCTAATTTGCGGATCCGGGCTAGGAAGGATCCCGAATTTTTTTCCTTAAAGGAGACACCGATACCCAAAGTTATATTGAGAATGGATCCTCCTCCAGCAAATTAAGAGGTAGATTCTGCTCCTCCACATCAAGGGTAAACAGTTGATCCTGAAGGTTCTGGATAAGGGGAGATGGTTTCCCGTTTCCCGTCTTTTGAATACCCGTGATGGACATAGAACAATTTCGAAGGGTCAGACCAACTACGAAGGCCGAGCTAGGCTGTGGTGGTCTTTGATGCACGTCTGTTTCAAGGGTTCTAGATTTGGCTCAAATCGAAGCCTTGACTTTAATCAATTCTAACACTCGATTAGCTAGCCAGTCGAAGGCTACGGTGCATACTCGATGGGCAAGGAGAGGTGGCTGACTCGACGGTTCGAGCGAATCCCCATTCCACCAGGCCATTATCATGTGAAACTCCATCACCAAAGGAAGGCGCCACCTCAGCACCGGAATCCAAATTAGGAGGACCACAGAGTTTCCTCTTCTTGCTGTCCAAAATCTACACTTCTACTAAGAATAGACCTAACATATATATAGCCCATGTTTTTTACTGATTTTGTAGTTAACAAGCCCAATAAGGAACCATTTGAGCACTAATTGAGCAATGCCTAGACTAAAGCTTAGGCTTGTTTAATAAACGAGCTAAGCTCATGCATACGTCAGCTTATCACATATGTGGACTAATAAATATGAGTTCGGTTATCGGGTTGGGTTGGGTTGGGTCGGGTCTACCTGAACTCCAAGTCAGAACCAACACGTACTTCGACGGGTCAGCAAAAATTAGAACCAACACAACCCATTTGGCCAAAATACCATGTTGCACCACAAGCTTAACCCCACCTTCCACCTTAGAGGGGTTTCATTAAAGATAGGGCGGAGGGTCGCAGGCGAGGTGATCCTCCTCCTCCTCCTCCTCCTTCTTCGTCTTCTTCTTCTTCTTCTGGTTCGCATGGCGCGACAGCGGCAGTGCTGGGCTGCGGTGGCCGGGCTGCGGTGGCTGGCGCGGCAGAAGGGAGCGGGCCGGGGCGGGCGCGGGGGCCGGTGCAGTAGCGGCGCGCGGTGGGCGCGGGGGGGGGGGGGGGGGGGGGGGGTGCAACAGGAGGGCGCGGGCCGGTGGCCGGTGGCGCAGGAGGGCGCAGGCCGGAGGGCGCGGGCCAGAGTGCGGGCTGGAGGAGGGGTGCGGCCGACGCGCGGGCTGGAGGCGGGGGAGCGGCCGGGGCTGCGACAGGCGCAGCGCGCGGGGTTGCGGGCCTGAGGAAGCGGGCCGGGGCTGCGGCGGGCGCAGCGCGCGGGGCGCGACCGGAGGCGGGCCGGGGTTGCGGCGGGTACAGCGTGCGGGGCGCGGCCGGAGGCGGGGCGCGACGGGGCTGCGGGCCGGAGGGAGTAGCGGGCGCGGCGGCCAGTGCGCGCGCACGGGGAGCGGCGGGCTGGTGGCCGGCGTGGTGGCCGTCGCGGACCTGGCATGCAGCCCCTATGGGGCTGCGGGTTTTTGTAGGAGAAGGGGGGGGGCTGCGGTTTTTGCTGTGGCCCCCTCCTTTTCTTTCTTTTGGCACATGGGGCTGCGGCTTTTTAGCCGTGGCCCCCTCTTGTTTTCTTTTTTGGCATATGGGGCCAGCAGCTCCCTTTTTTTTTTTTTTGGTGACGTTTTTTCCTGTATTCGTCTTGTACTTTTCTTGCTATCTGACTTGGGCTTTGTCTTCTTTCTTTTTTAGGTCTCGTCGTTACGAGAGTTTTCCGAGTTCCAATTGGATCGTTGATGCGGTCTCCCACTGGAGTATGCATCTTTATTTTCCTTTTGCGCAAGTCTTCAACCACCGCGTTTCGAGACAGGAGGCCAGACTGTCAGTACTTCAGCTTTCGATGCACGAGCGAGTTTGTGAGGATGGCGTGACCGACGGCTCTTATCGCGTGTTGAAACTTGGCGAGCGCATCCTCATTGACGAAGGATCTTCCTGGCAAGTTGTACGGCCAAGCTTGGGGTTGCCGTTCCACCACACGGGCGAGGAGTTGGTTCCGGTCCCTGTTGTTGCTTTGAAGATATGCTCCCGCCGTACGCGATGGGGTGTGGAGATTCAACCGCGTGGAGATGTCACATATCTGGGAGGTTTTCGGGACTGGATGAGAGAGCTGTCCAGTGCGTTGGAGGCAGAGCTAGGGATGGAGCGTCTAGCGAGGTTTGTAGAGCCGGCTTGTTGGGAGTACAGCCGACCAGACTATATGTACCGGGCTCTGTGTAAGCAATGGTGCCCTGAGACCAACACCTTTTTTGACCGGAGCTGGTGAAATCGGGATCACCCTTCGTGACGTGCATGTTATCTCTGGATATCCAGAAGTTCGGAGCTACTATCAGGAGGAGGTTCCTTCTTTGGAGGTCTTGACGGACCCAGATGAGTCTCCTAGCTTCTGCCCTTTGCTTTTTAAGGCATATGCTATTATAGCGGTGCACGAGCGGTCAGACCGAGTACTTCACTCGGATTGGGTGGACTTCTGGTTTCGAGGAGAGTATCGTCACACTCCCCTTCGAGTCACCCGATGTGGATGTACGCATCATCAAAGAAACCGGCACCTGGCACTTTCCGGCGACCGATTGAATCTCTGAGGAAAGAATGGTACTCCACGGCGGGAGCGCAACGTCTCTGGGAGGTTTTGGGTCTGAAGGAATGCAGCGATGCTTGGCGTGCTGCTTACTGGTCAGCGGGGTTGGTGCTTTTTCTTTGCCGCTTTGCTTTGCCCTGGAATGGGGATGTGATACACCCTGGGACCTTCCTTGCAGCTGCTCGAATGGTGAATGGAGAGTTTCTTAACCTGGCGCCGACAATCCTCTACTCATTGTACCAAGGGCTTAGTGGAACATACTGGAGTCTATCGAGTGCGGATAATGCAAGAGGGGAAGTAGGCAGGGCCAGTTCCTTTTGCCCCCTGCATTATCTCTATGGTTGGATTGGGCTCCACTTTCCGAAGGGGATCTTTGCAGCGCGTGGACCTTCGACCTCGGTGCCCTTCCTTCCTTGTGTGGGAGGTATGATGAATGCTTATTACGCATGGGATCGTCCGAGGCCCAGTGCCCGAGAGTGGTTGAGACGTGTGGGCCCTTCTGACTTTGACTTTGTATCGGAGAATGCACTTGCACCAACTACAAGATCCTTGGTATGTGATGGGCCGGAGATGCCCGAGCACTTGTACTGGAGTATGGTGAGTTGCAAGCCCGGGTATCTCGTTTGGCATCGTGGGGATGCAGTAGAGGTGGCACGGTACTCTCCCCACCGGTTTGCTTGACAGCAGGGTTTCCGCCAAGTGTTGCCGGGGACTCCTTTGCGTATGCAGTCACGTTACACCCCGCAAGATGCGTATCGCCTCTGGGAACGCTTTATGACAGATTTGCTGGGTGTATTTTCTCGCTGGGGATCAAGTCAGGCGGAAAGGATGCTGCAACTCCTGAGTATCGCTGCTGGATCAACGAGTCAGTGCTTCCCCTCCTGGCTAGCCTTCCGCTGGACGTCCTTGCTAGCAGCGAGCGGGTTGACTTTTCTTTTGACTCTTTGGTGGGGTCAGAGGATCGCCGTCTTTGGTCCGATGAGCGACGATCGGAGAGATCTTGTGGCCATCGAGAGAGTACTTCCCAGGCTTCACTCTCTGTGCAAGAAGTTGAGATGGCTCCGTCCTCCAAGGTTCAGAGTCTTCCTGAGACTCAGACTTCTTGGAGTGGGCGTGCTTCTCCCAAGAAAAGAAAGTTGGATCTCTTGTGTGAGACAGCTTTGGCTGGTGCTGGTGAGGCAGAGCCAGCTCGAGAGGGAGAGCCAGGGCTTTTTGCCGATGAGGTAATCCCTCTTTCTGGGATAGCTTCATCGGATGCTGCAGGTATATCTCGTTTCTAGTTTCTTATGAATTTCTCTGCTTGTACTCTTATTTCGTTGGCTGAGTTGTTTAGCTCTCATTTTGGCAGGGTCTGCTGGACCGGACTGCGAGTCTGCCCCGAAGGGGGTTGGGCATGAATGCTCTCCCATCAGAGCGACGATGATTGAAGGTGGCGGGCTGGATGTTCCCTGGGATAACTTGGTCTTGTGGAGCAGATTTTGCTGGCAGTGCTGTCAAGCTGGACGATATCAATATGGAGCAGTTGGGCTTTGGGGAGGAGGATGAGGTCTCCAGTGTAGGGAGAGAACAGACTCCTCTGGTTATGTCTGATACTCCGGCCGAGATTACTCCCGCAGTCGTTCCGTCGGAAGGTTTGCCTGTAGCTTCTCCTTCGGCTCTGGTGGTATCGCTGACTGTTATCACGGCGATGGTCCAGGAGGCGGTTCCTGCACTTGTGTCTTCAGGACCGGAGCCCACCATGCCTGTGCACTCAGGGGCTGACAGGCGAAAGTGCAGTTTGCGAGACCTTCTTTCTTCGCTTCTTTTGGAGAGCTATCAGAAGTATATCCAGACGATGCTCGCACCTTTTCAGGAGAATGGCCTTGATGCTTTGAATGACTGGGGGGTCTTCGAGGGGCCTAAATTTTGCAAGAGTCTGGCGGCCTTCCAGGTAGATGGCTCTTTGTTTGTGGCACGGATGCGTGCTTTCTTGGTGGACGGTGAAGCTCATCGCTTGAAATGGGCTTCGATGGAAGATGATCTTCCTCTGACACTAGCAAAGGCCGAGGACGAGGAACGTCGACTGGAGGAGCAGCATGCACTTGCCACTGCGAGCCTTGTTCGGGCGCGGAAGAAGCTAGAGGCTGCTCGCGCATCTTTTGAGAAAGCTGAGACGATCGAGAAATCTTCTGGAGCAGATCTTGCAAAGCAACATATTGAGCTGGCGACGCACCGGGAGCGGATAGCTTTTCGGTCTTCAGAGCTGCAGCACATGGAGGTTACTGGCGGCGAGCTGCTCCAACGTCTTAAGGAATTTAATTCGCTTTACTAGCAATGTCGCATTTCCTTTTCGTTCTTGTCATTTCTGCTGGATAGACTCGTAGTTTTACTTTCCTTCGTTTGATGATAATTTAATATCATGCATTTATTTTCTGGACTTGTATTCTGGAATGGCAGAGTTTGGTTGTATTCTTTTTTTGTTTGGACTGAACCTTTACAGGCTGCCTACGTACCCTACTGAGAGGGATCAAGTCACACGTAGTTCCTTTTTTTTTTTTTTGCAAGGAGTGTAGCTCTGCTTTTAGGCATAGTACCTTTTGAGGTACTTGCCATTGATAGGGCCGAGTGTAAGCCCTTCTGGCGTGGTGAGAAGATACGCACCGTTGGAGTAGACCTCTTTGACGGCGTGCGGTCCATCCCACTTGGCGTCGAACTTCTTTCCTCCTTGATGCGAAAGGATGATGGGGTGTTTAACTGCCAGCACCAATTCTCCTATTTGGAAGGATCGAGGGCGAATCCTTTTGTTGAAGGCTCGGGTCAACCTGGCTTGATAGCATTCCAAGCGTTGCTGGGCTTCGAGGCGCTTTTCATCCAGGGCTTCCAATTCTACTAGGCGAAGTTGAGCGTTGTCGTCGTTGACGAGGCCTTCCTGGACAGCTATCCTGAGTGACGGGATCTGGAGCTCAAGTGGGAGGACAGCTTCTACTCCGTATACTAGTGAGTACGGAGTTGCCTGTGTTGGCGTGCGAAAAGAGGTGCGATATGCCCATAACGCTTCGCCCATGCGTTCATGCCAGTCTTTCTTTGATTTTGAGACGACTTTCTCCAAAAGTTTGCAGAGTGTTTTGTTGAAAGCTTCAGCTAGATCGTTGGCCGAGGCGTTGTACATGGTTGAACACCTTTGCTTGATATCGAATTTGGCACAAAACTAGCTGACATCGGCATTCTTGAATTGCTTCCCGTTGTCCGTAATGATATAGCGAGGAATGCCGTACCGGAAGATGATGTCGTTCTGGATGAAGTTGATGACAGAGTGCCTGGTAAATTCTCGCAATGGAACTGCCTCAGCCCACTTGGAGAAGTAATCCGTTGCCGCCAGGATATAAAGATGCAGCTTGGATGACTTGGGTAGCGGACCGACAATGTCGAGTCCCCATCCATCGAAGATGCGATGGTCGGATGCAAAGGTTCCGGAGACTGACGGATGTAGTCGCCATGCAACTGGCAAGTGTGGCATCTTTTTGCAAACTCGAGGGAGTCCTTAATCATGGTGGGCCAGTAGTACCCCATTCGCCTGATGCGGAAGTGAAGGTTGGAACCGAACTGATGTGAGCCACAGATCCCGGCATGGACTTCTCCTAGTGCTGTTTTCGTTTCTTCTTTTGCAAGACACCTCAGGAGCGCACCATCGTAGCTTCGTCGGGACAACTCGTTGTTGAAGTGGAAGAATTTCAGAGATCGCCGGCGAATATCGACTTTACGCTTTGGATCTTCAGGGAGCTTTCCGTGGACAAGAAAGTCTATGAATGGTTATCTCCAATCTAGCTCGTTGGTCATGAGAACGTGTACTGCATTGACTTGGTCCGGGATTCCCATAGGGAGGTTTTCCTCGGTGATCACCATCCTCTTACAGATAGGGATGATGTGTTGGCTTTTTTCTGGGAACGAAAGTGTAGCCGCTATATCTTGACCGACGAGTTTTTTGGGTGTGAGCCCATGGTCCGAGCAATAAATGTTGGATCACAAGCTAATATGTCACCAAGGTGCTTGTCGGCTTGGGCCAAGGCCCATCATAAGAGGAAAGCTCCTTCAGTCTTAAAAAATATAGAAGCTCATAAGTTGCAAAGGTTGTGGGATGGGGATTAATACCTTTGTTCTGGGTTCTCTGGCACATACATCCTCTCCTTTTTGCTTTCGTTGTCGCAATCAAAATTCTCTTTTGAATCGAATTCTGAATCACAGGATTAAGATGAAATCACTCATTTTTCTCGGTGATCAGTGATCACAAGAGCATCTCCATACATCCTATTCTTTTTCTATTAGAAATATTATTTAGTTTTCTGGCACATACATCCTATCCTTTTTCTATTAGAAATATTATTTAGTTTTTAAGACAATGGTCATTGAGACTGGTATCAGGTCTTGTCAACTATCAAATTAAAAAAAAAACATAACAAAAAAAAAAAAAACGGATTCATCTCGTTCATCCCACCTCCGCACCTAGCTCGTAGGCTTGCAATGCTGACAGATCACAGTCTCGTACACATGCTGCACCGCTCGGCCATTCTCGGATCCTCGGATCTTCGTCAGTGTCTTCTCTGTCCGAAACTCGTGATCAGAGACGGCGGCCTGTTCCGTACCCCCGGTCAGGCAATGACCTGACTCCCTCCTAACCCCTCCCCCCCCACCAACAAAAAAAAGTGGCAAGGTGTATGCCAAAACCCTCTCTCTCTCTCTCTTAAAATTTATGCCCCCAATCGAATGAATTTCTAGCTCCGGTACTGGTTAGGACCAGCTTGGACATCAATTGATGGCTTAGGATGAGTTGCAACATAGCATAAATTTGAAGTGAGGTGATCGAGAGTCATTTTCGACCATAGATCGAGATTTGAGTTTGATATGATTCAACCGATCGAGTACAATCTGATAAAATTTATGCCAAGTCGCACATGCCGGATTGGGACAGCACCGTTACGCGGCCAACTTATTTGACCGGGTCATCATGCGATTCTCCTCTATCAATGAGGACGATCGATCGTTGCCCGACGTTGGATTAAATCCCACCGTCTATAAATTGACCCACCCCACCCACAAGAAAGCCATGCATTTCCACTGCAATATTCTCTCTCTAGAGTTGCAGGCCATTAAGAGAGAGAGAGAGAGAAGTTGGTCGTGATGTTTCGCAAGGTGATAGCCATGCTGATGGTGGCGGTGCTGGTGGCACTACAAAAAAAACAGTTATTACCGACGGACAATATCCGTCGGTAATATTAAAATTTCGTCGGTAATATTATATAGCGACGGAAGATATTTCCGTCGCTGGCTGTCGGGAAAAAAGGCGTCGGGGAAAACAATACGACGGACCAAATATTACCGTCGGTATTAATAATTAATACCGACGGTAATTAGAACGCCGTCGGTAATATTTAATCAATTTAAAACTAATATAATATAGTATTGCCGACGAACTATAAGAATCCGTCGGTAATATATAAACATTTTACCGACGAGTATAGTTTATACTGTCGGTAATACTATATATATTACCGACACATATATATATTACCTGTCGGTAATAATATATATATTACCGACCAAATTAATATCACCGTCGGTAATACTATATATATTACCGACGGATATATATATTACCCGTCGGTAATACTATATATATTACCGACGGATATTATATGCCGTCGGCAAATCATTAATAATTTTAAAAAAATAAAAATATTATTACCGACGGAATAATTTATTTCCGTCGGTAATAAGTATCTTTTTTTTTTTAATAAATTTACATAAATAATGTTATTTAATTCCTGTGATTCAATACCACAATATATTACCACAATTTATCAAATATTACCACAATTTATCAAATATTACCACAATTTATAAAATATTACCTAAATTGATAAAAAATTACAGCAAATTATCAAATATTACCACAGTTCCCGGCCGACAATTATAGATAGAAGAAAAAATAACCATATATTACAAAACAATATTTACACAATCCAGAACTGAGAGATGATACATGTCCTATCTCAACCACCCCCGCCCGCCACCAACGCCGGTGCTCTCATCGATCCCCTGACGCCGCCCTATCTCAACCACGCCCGCCCACCACCAACGCTGGTGCTCTCATCGATCCCCTGACGCCGCCCTGCTCCTGCAATTAACATGTATTTGTTAAAAAAATGGTTTATATCTATAACTGAGTCTAAGCGTTAAAAAATGATAAGTTAGCGTGTTTCGATTTTGAAATAGGTTTGGATTCGATCCGATCGTCATCGGCTCGGCATCCGGTAATTTGAACTTGGAATTATTCCGTATTTCGGACTTGCGAGCGGGTTCTAATTGGATATTTGACCAATTTACGCTCCGATTCACCGATTTAGAGTCTAAGTGTTGGAAAATCATAAGTTAGCGTGTTTCGGATATGAAATAGGTTTGGATTCGATCCGATCGTCATCGGCTCGGCATTCGATAATTCGAACTTGGAATTATTCCGTATTTCGGACTTGCGAGCGGGTTCTAATTGGATATTTGACCAATTTACGCTCCGATTCACCGATTTAGAGTCTAAGTGTTGGAAAATCATAAGTTAGCGTGTTTCGGATATGAAATAGGTTTGGATTCGATCCGATCGTCATCGGATCGGCATCCGGTAATTCAAAGTTGGAATTATTCCGTATTTCGGACTTGCGAGCGGGTTCTAATTGGATATTTGACCAATTTACGCTCCGATTCACCGATTTAGAGTCTAAGTGTTGGAAAATCATAAGTTAGCGTGTTTCGGATATGAAATAGGTTTGGATTCGATCCGATCGTCATCGGCTCGGCATCCGGTAATTCGAACTTGGAATTATTCCGTATTTCGGACTTGCGAGCGGGTTCTAATTGGATATTTGACCAATTTACGCTCCGATTCACCGATTTAGAGTCTAAGTGTTGGAAAATCATAAGTTAGCGTGTTTCGGATATGAAATAGGTTTGGATTCGATCCGATCGTCATCGGCTCGGCATCCGGTAATTCGAACTTGGAATTATTCCGTATTTCGGACTTGCGAGCGGGTTCTAATTGGATATTTGACCAATTTACGCTCCGATTCACCGATTTAGAGTCTAAGTGTTGGAAAATCATAAGTTAGCGTGTTTCGGATATGAAATAGGTTTGGATTCGATCCGATCGTCATCGGCTCGGCATCCGGTAATTCGAACTTGGAATTATTCCGTATTTCGGACTTGCGAGCGGGTTCTAATTGGATATTTGACCAATTTACGCTCCGATTCACCGATTTAGAGTCTAAGTGTTGGAAAATCATAAGTTAGCGTGTTTCGGATATGAAATAGGTTTGGATTCGATCCGATCGTCATCGGCTCGGCATCCGGTAATTCGAACTTGGAATTATTCCGTATTTCGGACTTGCGAGCGGGTTCTAATTGGATATTTGACCAATTTACGCTCCGATTCACCGATTTAGAGTCTAAGTGTTGGAAAATCATAAGTTAGCGTGTTTCGGATATGAAATAGGTTTGGATTCGATCCGATCGTCATCGGCTCGGCATCCGGTAATTCGAACTTGGAATTATTCCGTATTTCGGACTTGCGAGCGGGTTCTAATTGGATATTTGACCAATTTACGCTCCGATTCACCGATTTAGAGTCTAAGTGTTGGAAAATCATAAGTTAGCGTGTTTCGGATATGAAATAGGTTTGGATTCGATCCGATCGTCATCGGCTCGGCATCCGGTAATTCGAACTTGGAATTATTCCGTATTTCGGACTTGCGAGCGGGTTCTAATTGGATATTTGACCAATTTACGCTCCGATTCACCGATTTAGAGTCTAAGTGTTGGAAAATCATAAGTTAGCGTGTTTCGGATATGAAATAGGTTTGGATTCGATCAGATCGTCATCGGCTCGGCATCCGGTAATTCGAACTTGGAATTATTCCGTATTTCGGACTTGCGAGCGGGTTCTAATTGGATATTTGACCAATTTACGCTCCGATTCACCGATTTAGAGTCTAAGTGTTGGAAAATCATAAGTTAGCGTGTTTCGGATATGAAATAGGTTTGGATTCGATCCGATCGTCATCGGCTCGGCATCCGGTAATTCGAACTTGGAATTATTCCGTATTTCGGACTTGCGAGCGGGTTCTAATTGGATATTTGACCAATTTACGCTCCGATTCACCGATTTAGAGTCTAAGTGTTGGAAAATCATAAGTTAGCGTGTTTCGGATATGAAATAGGTTTGGATTCGATCCGATCGTCATCGGCTCGGCATCCGGTAATTCAAACTTGGAATTATTCCGTATTTCGGACTTGCGAGCGGGTTCTAATTGGATATTTGACCAATTTACGCTCCGATTCACCGATTTAGAGTCTAAGTGTTGGAAAATCATAAGTTAGCTTGTTTCGGATATGAAATAGGTTTGGATTCGATCCGATCGTCATCGGCTCGGCATCCGGTAATTCGAACTTGGAATTATTCCGTATTTCGGACTTGCGAGCGGGTTCTAATTGGATATTTGACCAATTTACGCTCCGATTCACCGATTTAGAGTCTAAGTGTTGGAAAATCATAAGTTAGCGTGTTTCGGATATAAAATAGGTTTGGATTCGATCCGATCGTCATCGGATCGGCATCCGGTAATTCGAAGTTGGAATTATTCCGTATTTCGGACTTGCGAGCGGGTTCTAATTGGATATTTGACCAATTTACGCTCCGATTCACCGATTTAGAGTCTAAGTGTTGGAAAATCATAAGTTAGCGTGTTTCGGATATAAAATAGGTTTGGATTCGATCGGATCGTCATCGGCTCGGCATCCGATAATTCGAACTTGGAATTATTCCGTATTTCGGACTTGCGAGCGGGTTCTAATTGGATATTTGACCAATTTACGCTCCGATTCACCGATTTAGAGTCTAAGTGTTGGAAAATCATAAGTTAGCGTGTTTCGGATATAAAATAGGTTTGGATTCGATCGGATCGTCATCGGCTCGGCATCCGATAATTCGAACTTGGAATTATTCCGTATTTCGGACTTGCGAGCGGGTTCTAATTGGATATTTGACCAATTTACGCTTCGATTCACCGATTTAGAGTCTAAGTGTTGGAAAATCATAAGTTAGCGTGTTTCGGATATGAAATAGGTTTGGATTCGATCCGATCGTCATCGGCTCGGCATCCGGTAATTCGAACTTGGAATTATTCCGTATTTCGGACTTGCGAGCGGGTTCTAATTGGATATTTGACCAATTTACGCTCCGATTCACCGATTTAGAGTCTAAGTGTTGGAAAATCATAAGTTAGCGTGTTTCGGATATGAAATAGGTTTGGATTCGATCCGATCGTCATCGGCTCGGCATCCGGTAATTCGAACTTGGAATTATTCCGTATTTCGGACTTGCGAGCGGGTTCTAATTGGATATTTGACCAATTTACGCTCCGATTCACCGATTTAGAGTCTAAGTGTTGGAAAATCATAAGTTAGCGTGTTTCGGATATAAAATAGGTTTGGATTCGATCCGATCGTCATCGGATCGGCATCCGGTAATTCGAAGTTGGAATTATTCCGTATTTCGGACTTGCGAGCGGGTTCTAATTGGATATTTGACCAATTTACGCTCCGATTCATCGATTTAGAGTCTAAGTGTTGGAAAATCATAAGTAGGCGTGTTTCGGATATAAAATAGGTTTGGATTCGATCGGATCGTCATCGGCTCGGCATCCGATAATTCGAACTTGGAATTATTCCGTATTTCGGACTTGCGAGCGGGTTCTAATTGGATATTTGACCAATTTACGCTCCGATTCACCGATTTAGAGTCTAAGTGTTGGAAAATCATAAGTTAGCGTGTTTCGGATATAAAATAGGTTTGGATTCGATCGGATCGTCATCGGCTCGGCATCCGATAATTCGAACTTGGAATTATTCCGTATTTCGGACTTGCGAGCGGGTTCTAATTGGATATTTGACCAATTTACGCTCCGATTCACCGATTTAGAGTCTAAGTGTTGGAAAATCATAAGTTAGCGTGTTTCGGATATGAAATAGGTTTGGATTCGATCCGATCGTCATCGGATCGGCATCCGATAATTCGAAGTTGGATTTATTCCGTATTTCGGACTTGCGAGCGGGTTCTAATTGGATATTTGGCCAATTTACGCTCCGATTCACCGGTTTAGAGTCTAAGTGTTGGAAAATCATAAGTTAGCGTGTTTCGGATATGAAATAGGTTTGGATTCGATCCGATCGTCATCGGATCGGCATCCGGTAATTCGAACTTGGAATTATTCCGTATTTAAAAGAAAAACAGAGGCTACATCATTACCATGAGAGAGAGAGTGACCATTTACGATTCGATTTACCGATTTATAGTGTAAGTGTTGGAAAATCATAAGTGTGATAATATGATCAAAACTCAAATTAGTAAGATTCATATTTTTTGCTAATATTATAAAGATTAGTAAGTACCTGATCATGAGGATGAGCCACCGCTAGACCGGCTTATGAATTCATTAAATTTACGCTCCAGTTCCCTGCGAGCTTCTCTTTCCTCATCGAGGGCCTTCTTCTCCGCCTCAACCCTCTGCTCGAGGGCCTGTCTCTGCTCTCGCTCCGCCTCCATCCTCTGCTCGAGGGCCTGCCTCTGCTCTCGCTCCGCGTCTAGCGCAGACTGCAGCTGAGTGATAGCACCGGTCTGGGTGTCCCGTGCCCTCGAGCGCATACCCTCTCGTCCAAAGTAGGAGGAGGGCGTGACTCCAAGGCCCGTACAGAGGACACGGCCGTGCGTGGCAGGTCTCAGCACAGTATCCATCGCTGAGTCGACAGATACTGAGCTGGAGGAGGAGCCGGCCTCGCCCGACGGGGTCACCATAAGTCGCATCCTCTCCTATATAAAAACAACCAATGATATTCAATGATATTTTATGGCATATGTATAAGAATATATTAACAGTAATTTAATTACTTACCACTTGCGAGGCAACCCTGTCGTCCAGAAATGCCCCATCGATACGCCGCCTCCTAGAGGCCTCAAAAAGGTCAATCCTATTAGGCTCGTGGCCCAAGGACTGTGTCTGTTGGACATATAAAATAAATAGACGAGTTAATATAACATGTATAGAGCTTTAAATAATAACAATGTTTGTATCATTTACCAGCTGCTGGGCAAGCTGGGGCATGGAGGTCCTCCCCTTCACTGGAGCAGGTGTCGTCGAGGCACTTCTATTCTGCTTGCCTATAGCAGATTTATTCTGTGCAATCGATTAAATTTTGAAACATCAATACAAATTTTTAGTATAACATTAAAACAAGTACGAATCAACAAAATTATAATTATACCTGAAAGTTAGGGGTGGCCCAGTGAGCGACCAAAAACTGTAGAATGTGTAGCGGTGGCGCGTCTCTCGTCCCAGCCGCAGCCTGTACCTCCTCAGCCGGCTGGCCGACCAAGTAACCGTAGAGCTTGTAGAGCTCGTGACGGTAATCCCTGTACCGCTCACCCATCGTCTTCCACAAGTCCTCCCGATGGGTGTCGGTTTCCATGTTCTCCCATTTAAATTTCTCCTGTAAAATCAATTTAGAAACAAGTCATTTTATCAAATCAAATTATAAAGAAGTACGATATTATTCTAAAATGCTTTAATGAAACTAACGTACCAAAAACTGCTGATACATCCTCTCCTTATAGGATGCATCAATGTTCTTCCACCCCCTTAACCCCACAATCGGGGCATTCCTCTCCTCCCGTACTATCATGCCGACCCACGTGGCGGCGTCAGAAGCGTGCTCGCCCACAAAGGTATGGCCGCTCCACTGTAGGGACAGCGGCTCGCGTAAGGCCGACAAGCGCCGGGCCGTCGTCACGCCCCGGTCGCCTACGTACCTGGTCGACCCTGCAAATAAAATATACATCAGTACTGAAGAAGTATTTACAACATGTATAAAACTTTAGATCTAAACATTACCTGTGGGCGTAGACGCTGCAGCCGAGTGCTGAGCAGTGCTCGAAGCTCCGGAGGCTGCGACCACAGCAGGAGCTGGTGTGGAGAGAGGAACAGCACTACCAGATCCGGACGGCTCAGCCTCGGACCCTGGGGTGGCAGCCGGAGCGCTCTCAGCTACCCTACCCCTGCCTCTGCCTCTGCCTCTACGAACATATGACCGTGATGCCATCTGAAACAATTTAATTTACATATGAAACAGTAAGATTTAAGATTTACATATGAAACAATATGAAACAGTTTGATTTACATATGAAACGGTATGATTTACATATGAAACAATATAAAACAATATGAACCCGCTCGCAATATGAAACAATATGAAACAATATGAAACAGTTAGACTCTAAATCGGTTAATCGGATCGTAAAGTGGTCAAATATCCAATTAGAACCCGCTCGCAAGTCCGAAATACGGAATAATTCCAACTTCGAATTACCGGATGCCGATCCGATGACGATCCGATCGAATCCAAACCTATTTCATATCCGAAACACGCTAACTTATGATTTTCCAACACTTAGACTCTAAATCGGTGAATCGGAGCGTAAATTGGTCAAATATCCAATTAGAACCCGCTCGCAAGTCCGAAATACGGAATAATTCCAAGTTCGAATTACCGGATGCCGAGCCGATGACGATCCGATCGAATCCAAACCTATTTCATATCCGAAACACGCTAACTTATGATTTTCCAACACTTAGACTCTAAATCGATGAATCGGAGCGTAAATTGGTCAAATATCCAATTAGAACCCGCTCGCAAGTCCGAAATACGGAATAAATCCAACTTCGAATTATCGGATGCCGATCCGATGACGATCCGATCGAATCGAAACCTATTTCATATCCGAAACACGCTAACTTATGATTTTCCAACTCTTAGACTCTAAATCGGTGAATCGGTCGGATCGTAAATCGGTGAAACAGTATGATTTACATATGAAACGGTATGATTTACATATGAATCGGTGAAACGGTATGATTTACATATGAAACAATATGATATACATATGAAACAATATGATTTATATATGAAACAATTTGATTTAAATATGAAACAATTTGATTTACATACGGTCTAGTCATTTTCTGTCTCATCTCTGTCACTCTCATCGCTTCCCTCTTCTATTATTTGATCTGCATTCGCTGTCCAGTTTATATTGTCGACATCTTCATTTTCGTCGTGCACTGCGTCGACAATGATTATCTCATCATTCTGGTATGCATCCAAATCATCATCGACGACCCCCGCATCCTTGTCTCCCATGTCGTAAAAATCTCTGGGTGGTGACCTGACTACAATTTGCCAACCTGGAGAGGTATTATCCGGTGCATAAAATATCTGTTGCGCTTGAGAGGCAAGAATGAATGGATCTTCATATTGGGTATTCAATCTCTTGGCAGTGTTGATGCTGATAAAACCGTATTTGTCGACATTATAACCAGTCCCGCGATTATTAACATCATACCAATCGCATTTGAATAATACGATCCGATTTTGGCCAAGGAATTTAATCTCGAGAATCTCGTTGAGGACGCCGTAGAAGTCGATATTTTCTAATTCTTCTTGCTCACCGTTGACGACAACCCCACTATTTTGGGTTCTTCGTGATTTTTCACTATCTTTCGTCCGAAATCTATAACCGTTCACGATATAACCATCGTACGATATTGCGTCTTGCAAAGGACTACAAGATAAGCGCCAGAGATCCTCATTCATCAGCGGATCGTGGTTGTCGTGCAGCTCCTGTGCCTATAATAACCACACGACATTCATGATATGAACACATAATTATTGTTCGGTAATGGATGTCAATGAAATTCAGTAATGATGTGAATACTTACGTGTTTCTCAAACCACGATGGGAATTCACGATCATGAATTTGGGGAGCATTTCGAATACCCCGATTATTAATGATGGCTTTATGCTTCCTGTTTTACCGGTTATGAATTAGATTATAATTAGCACATATACTTAATGAATGGACTGAAAGAATGAGTAAATGATCGTAAAATGCTTACTCAATGAATGGCCACACTTCATCACATTGGCGCAACACATACATATGTGCCTGTTGAATCTCATCTACAGACAATCGACGGGTTTTGCCTCCTCCTACAGGTCTACCCATTTCGGCAAATATAGACAGACCCCCATCGAAGTCTATTGGACCACCGTCATAGTTCCGCTCAAGTTGATTGAATCGCGTGTCTATACCATGTAGGTATCTTGAGCAGAATGTTAGACATTCTTCTGCTAGGTATCCTTCAGCAATTGATCCCTCCGGACGACTTTTATTACGAACATATGATTCAATGTTCGCAAGTACCTAATTTGAGAAAAAAATATTTGTATGAATATATCAAGAACGATCAAATACATTGTGCGAATGAGACGAGACGATTACCTCTCGATAAAATACATCCACCGGTAATGAACTGGGCCGCCGAGTTTGGCCTCATTTGCCAAGTGAACGGTCAAATGCACCATGACATCAAAGAATGAAGGTGGAAATATCATCTCTAACTTGCACAATGTGAGCGCAATATCCCTCTCCATCTGTTCAAGTTGGTCCACTCTAAGTACCTTCGAGCACAACTGTCTGAAAAAAGTGCTGAGCTCAATTAACGGACCGGACACCTCTTCGGTTAAATTCCCACGTATAGCAAGAGATAACAATCGCTGCATAAGAACATGACAATCGTGGCTCTTTAATCCAGACAACTTCCGGCCGTTCTCTTGCACGCATCATGCGATATTCGAGGAATAACCGTCTGGCGTTTTCACAGACCGTAGGAATGCACATAAGGCTGCCTTTTGCTGTGAGCTCATGGTGTAGCATGCAACTGGCAACACATACTTATCCCCAATCTCTTGGGGATGAAGTGATTTTCGGATGCCCAACTCCTTAAGATCGAGACGAGATTTAAGATTATCCTTCGTCTTACCGTCGAGATTCAGCAGTGTTCCTATAATGTTGTCACACACATTTTTCTCAATATGCATGACATCCAAGTTATGCCGCAAGAGTAGGCTGCTCCAGTACGGTAGTTTAAAGAAAATACTCTTCTTCTTCCAGTTATGCTCACGTGTAGAATCTTCATGCGTTCTCTTCTTTTTACCTTTTCCAAGTGCCACGGCATCAAGCTGATCCAATTCGCACAAGACTTCTACCCCCGAAAGCTGCTCCGAGGCCTTTGCAAGTTCCTTCTTGCCGTTGAAAGCTCTTTTGTTCTGCCTCCACTTATGGCCGTCAACAAGGAATCTTCGATGGCCCATATAACAGAACTTGCCTCCGTTCTTCAATCGTAATGAATCTGTCTCCTTATTGCATGTAGGGCACGCCAATTTTCCTTTAGTACTCCACCCGGATAAGTTGGCATATGCAGGAAAATCGTTGATGGTCCATAGAAGTGCCGCATGCATCCGAAAATTCTGGCGCAACGAGGCATCATACGTATCGGCCCCAACTTCCCATAACTCGTTCAACTCCTCAATCAACGGCTGCAAGTAAACGTCAATATCATTACCAGGCGACCTGGGTCCGGGAATGAGCAAGGAGAGCATTGTGTATGGCTTTTTTAAGCACATCCAGGGAGGCAAATTGTATGGAACTAGGACAACTGGCCAAATGCTGTACGACACACTCATATTCCCAAAGGGATTGAAGCCATCGCTAGCAAGCCCTAACCTGACGTTGCGAACTTCACATGCGAATTCAGGATATGTATGATCAAAATCTTTCCACGTCAGAGAGTCGGCCGGATGTCTCATAATCCCGTCATCTGTATGTTCTCGTGCATGCCACCTCATGTGCTCAGCAGTCTTCGATGACATAAACAACCTCTGAAGCCTGTCCCTGAGCGGGAAGTATAGGAGAACCTTTGCAGATACATTTTTCTTCCTTCGACTGGTACTAGACTCGGCATCCGTCTCTTTATATCTCGTTGCTCCGCATATGTGGCATGACCGCGCATGTTCGTACTCTTTCCGGTACAACATACAATCGTTCACGCATGCATCAATTTTCTCATAACCCAGACCGAGATCTTTAATTGTCTTCTTCGCCTCGTAGAATGATTTCGGTACTGTCTCACCCATAGGAAAAGCCTCTTTCAGCAACTCTACCAACATATTAAATGACTTATTACTCCAACCATTGAGGCACTTCAAATGAAGAAGCTTTACAGTGAAAGAGAGTTTTGAAAACTTCTCACACCCCGGGTATAGAGGTTGTTCGGCATCTTTAAGCAATCTGTAGAACTTGTCCGCTTCGATATTGGGCTGATCACCTGACGGTGTTTCCGTGCCTATTCCACCTTGCAAATCATGTATCATACCCTGCATGTCATCGTCATCGTCTGTATTAATATTATCATCAGCGATCACTGTGTTTGAAGTTTCACCGTGAGCTGCCATGGGGACTGCATCTAGCTCCTCACCGTGCGAGAACCAACGGGTATAGGTAACGTCAATGCCACGCATTACCAGATCAATCTCACATTCCTCTCGAACCTTCCTAATCACCCTTCCGCAGTCTATACAGGGACACACAATTTTTCCATCAAGCGGTGCAAGACGCTCAAATGCAAAATCCAGAAATTTCCTGACTCCTTCTCTGTACTCTTGGCTCATGCGATTCGAATTACGCATCCAACTCTTATCGATCGAAGACATCTTCGTCTATCTGGCTATACAACACCTGACATATAATTTCAAACAATGTTATAAGACTCCGCACAATTTCGGTTTCGGTTCCCGGGTATGGAACACCGAACCAAAACTTCTACAGGCCATCCACATCCCTAATGGATGAGTGTATTATGATGAGTAGACTAGTCACATAGTAAACCTAGGGTTGCTGGCCAGCATTTGAACTACTGATAGTTCGAATGCTAGGCATAGCACCAAAGTTATGCGACAGTAAGTCAACAAGTCAGGGAGCCTCATCAAGTAAACACTTGGGGTCTGACGGTTCTCTCTGTCGCTCGAGTAGATTTATGGCTTTAGCATACCTCATATCACACCGAACCGACAAAAACCGACTATTTCGGTTTCGGTTTCGGTTTCGATTTCGGTTTTGATTTTTCGTAAACCGAAAAAAATATAACCGACAAAACCCACACCGAAACCGACCGACAAAACCGACGCTCACCCTAGTCTAAAAACTACATTTTGCCCCCCATTCCCCCATTCAATTCAGTTTTGATAGGATAAAATTCAATGTTTTAAAACACAAAAACTCGACTCGACTCGAAACCTTAATGAGTCGAGTACACACGACAACTCGGCTAAAACCCGACAAACTCGAGTCGGATCGAAACTCAACCGAGTCAGATCGAAACTCGAGTTTTGGACCGAGTCGGATCGAAACTCAGCCGAGTCGAGTCGACTCGGCCGAGTTTCGAGTCGACTCGGCGAATAACGTGACACCACTTTACGGCACTAATTAATCTGTCACATGGCTGTTAGAGCACTAGTGTGTTAAATACTTCTGATAAACCACTATTCAATTAAAAAATTAATAATATTTTGAACAAAAAAATCCCTAATATTTACCACCATGGTAGATACGTACTTCAAGCCAAATGAAACATTTATTACATAATTCTAAAATACTTGACAAAGTACTTATCAAAATATTTAGCCCTTAACAAATGGAGCCATAAGAATTAGAGAAATGCTATTCAGCCTTAAGGTTTTTCCTATTCCGCCAGCATGATTAACTTGACAGCATACAATTGGTGGCTGAAACCTACTAGTGACATTAACCGAAGGGGGAGGAGGAGCTCACCAGCGATGGTCGGCAGGCCTCGAGAAGGAGGAGGAGCACTGGTGTCGCAGTCGGTGGCGCGAGAAAGCGGAGGGGTGGCCGGAGGTGCAAGGGAGGTGATGGGTGGCCGGCCGGAGGTGCAAGGGATCGAGAGAGAGAGAGACAGGTGAGGGGAGGAAGTAGAGAGAGAGAGAGAGAGAGAGGGAAGGCTAGGGAGGCCGGGGAGGGGGGGAGGAGGCCGGGGGGGAGAGAGAGAGGGCCGGGAGGCCGGGGAGGGGCGGAGGTCGGGAGGGGGATGGGTGGCCGGGAGGGGGATGGGTGGCCGGAGGGGATCTCGGGGCTGCCGGAGGGGGACGGGGTCGCCGGGGGGTCGGGTCGGTGAGAGAGAGAGAGAGATTGAGAGAGAGGGGCGCGCGCCGGAGAGATCGAATCAGAAGAATCAAAGAAGACCTCGACTGTTTTGTTATATAACAGGGTTTTTGCCGACGGACATTTTATCTTCCGTCGGTAAAACTAATTTTTTTACCGACGGTAAATAACAATCCGTCGGTAAAACTCCACGACGAAAAAACAAGCTCAATTTTTTCCAGAGGCTCGGTTTGGCACCCTGAGTTTCGTCGGGACATTTTACCGACGGAAATTTAATTACCGTCGGTATTGTACCGACGGATATATAAATTCCGTCGGTATAATCCCGACGAAAACACAAGTTCAATTTTTTCCAGAGGCTCGGTTTGGCACACTGAGTTTCGTCGGGACATTTTACCGACGGAAACTAAATTACCGTCGGTATTGTGCCGACGGACATATAAATACCGTCGGTATAATTAGTTATACCGACGGAACTTTCACGTCCGTCGGTAAATAGCACGACGGAACTCAACCTCCTACTTTTTTCCAGAGGCTCGGTTTTTACACTGAGTTTCGTCGGGACAATTTTACCGACGGACATTTTATTACCGTCGGTATATTGCCGACGGAGATATTATGGCTGTCGGTAACATTGGTTATACCGACGGAAATACAATTTCCGTCGGTACAATATCACGACGATGACATTTTGCCGACGGTTTATATGTAACCGTCGGTATAAAGTATATTACCGACGGTATATATGTATACCGTCGGTATAAATATGCAAAGAAAATTAAAAAAATTGAAGTTATAATACCGACGGATATTATTTTCCCCGTCGGTAAAAAGTGTATTATTACCGACGGTGATAATAATGTCCGTCGGTAAAGACCCTATTTCTTGTAGTGTGGGCGGACCCGGGGTGCTGAGCTCGATCAGCTGCCCCGAGGTGTACTTTACGCTGGCCCCTTGTCTCAGCCACATCATGAGCATCGGCGGAGTCGTGCCCTTGTCCTGCTGCAACGGGGCCACCGGCATGGTAGCCGCGGTCGCGACAGTGGACGACCGCCGCACAGTCTGTGGGTGCCTAAAGATGGCGGCCGCCATGATTCCCGGCGCCAAACACGATCACGCCGCCTCCATCCCGGCGAAGTGCGGCATCGACATCCCTTACAACATCAGCACCACCACCGACTGCTCCAAGTAGGGTTCGCTCCTCAGAGATCTACTATGCTGTGTATGATTGTGTGCTGCAAATTCTCATCTATATATTTCGTCTGTTGGCTTTGCAGGGTGAACTGAAGCGGCGGTTGAGGGGACTTCGGTAGTCCAAACGGCTCTAGAATAAAGCAGCAGCTTAATTGGCATCCTCTCTCTCTCTCTCTCTTTCTCTCGCTCGCTCGCTGTGTGTGTTTGTGTGTGTCAATGTTTGAGGGAGTGTTGATTGAGTAGGTTCTAAGTCCTACCTAATGTTGTGGGTTTGCTGTTAATCCTAGTTATAATGAAGGTTTTTTTTGTTAAACCGTGACTAAATATTCTCTGAATTGTTAAATATGTTGAGGAATAATTCACGAACTTTAAAACAAATTGTTGAATTTTTATCCGAATTATTTAACTATCTTAGGTTTCGGCTAGGGCTGCAAACGAAGCAAAGTTGTCCGTGACTAGCTCGCAAACAAGCTCAATAAAAGCTCATTCGGTTAATAGTCAAGCCTAGCACAAGCCTAGATCGAGTTTAGACTCATTTAATAAACGAGCCAATTAAGCTCAAGCAGACAAAAGCTTTGTTCGTTTAGGATCGCAAACATGCTTGTGTAGGTCTCGTGAGTAGGCTTATAATTTTTTTTTGAGAATCCCTCTCTGAGAATGAGAGGGGGGGTGGTTGGCCTAGACCCCTATCAGTTTATTAAGGGAAATGAAATATACAAAAAATGCCTAAGAGGCACCAACGTCCAAGGGGAAACCCCATCTAACATGAGTTAAACACAAAAAGCCTAAGACTTTCAAGCAAGAAAAACAATAGACTCCAAGTCTCAAGACTTCGAAGCACTAATTTGCTGATTTCGGCTAGGAAGGATCCATAATTTTTTTCCTTAAAGGAGACACCGATAGCCAAAGTTATATTGAGAATGGATCCTAGGCTCCTCCAGTAAATTGAGAGGTAGATTCTGCTCCTCCTCATCAAGGGTAAACAGTTGATCCTGAAGGTTCTGGATAAGGGGAGATGGTTTCCCGTGTCTCGTCTTTCGAATACCCGCGATGGACATCGAACAATTTGGAAGGGTCTGACCAACTACGAAGGCCGAGCTAGGCTAGCTGTGGTGGTCTTTAATGCATGTCTGTTTCAAGGGCTCTAGATTTGGCTCAAATCGAAACCTTGACTTTAATCAATTCTAACACTCGATTAGCTAGCCAGTCGAGGGCTACGGTGCATACTCGATGGGCAAGGAGAGGTGGCTGACTCGACGGTTCGAGCGAATCCCCATTCCACCAGGCCATTATCATGTGAAACTCCATCACCAAAGGAAGACGCCACCTCAGGACCGGAATCCCAATTAGGAGGGCCACAGAGTTTCCTCTTCTTGCTGTCCAAAATCTACACTTCTACTAAGAATAGATCTAACATATATATAGCCCATGTTTTTGACTGATTTTGTAGTTAACAAGCCCAATAAGGAACCATTCGAGCACTAATTGAGCAATGCCTAGACTAAAGCTTAGGCTTGTTTAATAAATGAGCTAAGCTCATGCATACGTCAGCTTATCACATATGTGGACTAATAAATATGAGTTCGGTTATCGGGTTGGGTTGGGTTGGGTCGGGTCTACCTGAACTCCAAGTCAGAACCAACACGTACTTCGACGGGTCAGCAAAAATTAGAACCAACACAACCCATTTGGCCAAAATACCATGTTGCACCACAAGCTTAACCCCACCTTCCACCTCAGAGGGGTTTCATTAAAGATAGGGCTCTCAACGATTTCGGACCAAAGCTGTAAACAAACATGATCATCCGAAATTAATTATCAATGCAATAAAAACCTTATAACCAAGTAATGATTTTATGTGGCACCTTGAGGTTTCTTGTTTTGCATTAGAACAATGGATTTGGTGTGGGTTTTGAGCCAAAGGCATGGGATTTGGCGTGGGACTGAAATTTTCATACCGACCAGGGGCATATTCATCATTTTTACCTTTACAGGCTAGGTAGGGACGTCCTCGTTGCCGCACCAGGGGGTTTCTTGTTTTATCTCGGGACATTGGATTTGGCACGAGTGTCGGTCAAAAGGCAAACGGTCGAAATTTTCATACTGGGGGCATATTTGTTTTGTTCACCTTTAAAAGGATGTGAAGTGTCGCCGTCACTGCGACATCTGGGGATTCCTTGTTTTGCCTCGAGACAGTATATTTAACACGGGTTTCTGGGCCAAAAGGTGACATGTCAAATTTTCATACTGATTTTTATTATTTTCACCTTTTACGGCCTGTGTAGGGCCACCATCACAGCGACACCCAGGATTCCTCGTTTTGTCACGGGACATTGAATTTGGCATGGGTTTCGGGCCAAAAGCGACTTAACAAATTTTCATACTATGGGCATATTTTCCTTTTTCACCTTTTGTTGGAGTTGATATTTTCTAAACTTGTAAAACTTCATTCTATTCTTTTAATAAATGATGAATATTATTATAAGAGATGCATATATGGTGGTACGTAATATAGTTACGTGTTCTTGTGAGAATAGAGAGAGCCATGAATATGGTAGCCCACCGAGTTGAAGACTAAGTGGATTGGCCTCATGTAACTTAAATAAGTTCACAGCTATGATCAGGTTGGTTGTCTCATCATGTTAAGATTTGAGGTGACAACACATGATAGATTTCACCATGGTCATCACCAGGCACAGTGTCATAGGCAGAACGGAACCAACACGGTGCACAGATTCGTGAGCAGACACCATTGCATTGATCTGTGTTTCTGCTTAGGGTAAAGCGATTCTAAATCCTGAGGAACCATGACTGATGAGATAACAAGTTGTGTGGTGCTTTAGCACATCATTATGTGCAGGTTTGGTTTCATGATCCAAAGCCATAGTGTGTTATGTTACCTAATTAGCGTCGCTTCAGCGTGCCGCTCCTATAAACCATCCACACCCCTAACAGGAGGTGCGTTCCTTGGTCTGACTTACGTCATATGAAACCCAGGCCTTATGGTCATCAATTGGACTTTTGATTAGATCCGGTTACTCGGTGGGGTAATCAAATTGAGGTACGACATACGTAGTCAGCCTGTAATGAACAAAGTGATATAAGCACTCAAGTTTGACGGTATTCTCTACCGCTCGAGTCATGTCATGGCATAAAGTGGAGGGACATCATGTTTACCACTACTAAGCGGGGAGCAGAGGTATGCGGGAGAACATAATAAGTCCAATGGGAATGGAGTGTAGCATGAGTCGCACTCTGGGTGGTTACGCATGTTAACTCGTACTCAGAGGATCGATGATAAAATTGGGTAGTGTGTCGATTGAGTTCAAGTTAGAAACCATGAACCCTGGTCTCTAAATTTTCCACCTTATCGACATTATGTACGGGTCCTTATACTATCTCCTCGTAAAAATTAACAAAAAAATATTCATACTGAGGGCATATTTATTTTGTTCGCCTTTTAAAGGATGTGTAGGGTCGCCGTCACTATGGCATCTGGGGATTCCTTGTTTTGCATTAAGACAGTATATTTAGCGTGGGTTTCTGCGCCAGAAGGTGACATGCCAAATTTTCATACTGGGCATTCATTATTTTCACCTTTTACAGGCTGTGTTGGGCCATGATCGCAGCGACACCCAGGATTTCTTATTTTGTCATCAGACATTGGATTTGGCATGGGTTTCGGGACAAAAAGCGACTGGTGAAACTTTCATACTAGGGGCATATTTTTGTTTTTCACTTTTTGTTGGAGTTGATGTTTTCTAAACTTGTAAAACTTTGGTATGATCTTTTAATAAAGGATGAATATTATTATAAGAGATGCATGGTGGTACGTAATATAGTTACGTGTTCTTGTGTGAATAGAGAGCCATGACTACATGGTAGTCCACCGAGTTGAAGACTAAGTAGACTAATCCCATGTAACTTAAATAAGTTCGCATCTATGATCAGGTTGGTCGCCTCATCATGTTAAGCTTTGGGGTGACAATACATGATAGACTTCACCATGGTCATCACCAGGCATAGTGTCAAAGGCTGAACGGAACCAACACCGTGCACAGATTGGTGAGCAGAGATCATTGCCCTGACCAGTGTTTCTGCTTAGAGTAAAATGGTCCTAAACCCTGAGGAACAATGACTGATGGGCTAACAAGTTGTGTGGTGCTTTGGCATATCATTATGTGCGGGTTCGGTTTTGTAATCCAAAACCATAGTGGGTTATACCTAATTAGCGTCGTTTCAGCGTGCCACTCCTACAAGCCATCCACATCCTTAACGGGAGGTGCGTTCCTTGGCCTGGTTTACGTCGTATCAAACCCAGGCCTAATGGTTATGAATTAAACTTTTGACCAGATTTGGTTACTCGGTGGGGTAATCGAATCGAGGTACAACATACGCAGTCAACCTGGAATGAATAAAGTCATATGAACACTCGAGTCTGATAGTATTCTCTATCGCTCGAGTCACGTCATGACACCAAGTGGAGGGACATCGTGTTTACCACTACTAAGTGGGTAGCAGTGGTATGCGGGAGAACATAGTAAGTCCAAGGGGAATGGAGTGCAGCATGAGTCGCACTCTAGGTGGTTGCGCATGTTAACTCGGACTCAGAGAATCGATGATAAAATTGGGTAGTGTGTCGACCGAGTTCAAGTTAGAAGCCATGAATCCTGGTCCCTAAATTTTTCACCTTATCGACATCATGTACAATCCTTGTACCATCTCCTCGTAAAAATTAACAAAAAAATATTCAATATTAGTCTCATTATAATGGTATCGATGAGACCTTTCCAACTGTATATTTTTTATAAAAGATTGATTTAATAGATTTAAACTTAGATTAAGTTTACGTAATAAATGAATCTATCTTATTGGATACACATTTAATAAATGAATAGCTCTTTGATTTTTATAGAAGTGTATTTTGAAACTAAACAATGATATGAAAGGTGGCTTTCAAATCCCACCAACCCTCGAAATATGCAGGCCGAATCCTCAAATCTCCAAAACGGAAGAGGAAATGGAGAGTGATTGGAGTGCCATCCACCTTCAGTTTAGAGATTTGCAGGATGGTTGGAGATGCTCTTAGCTAATCGGCCTTGGCTGACTCGATGTGTGGCATATATCTTGATCGACGAGTTTTTTGGGTGTGGGCCCATGGTCCGAGCAATAAATGTTGGATCACAAGCTAATATGTCACCAAGGTGCTTGTCGGCTTGGGCCAAGGTCCATCATAAGAGGAAAGCTCCCTCAGTCTTAAAAAATATAGAAGCTCATAAGTTGCAAAGGTTGTGGGATGGGGATTAATATATTTGTTCTGGGTTCTCTGGCACATACATCCTCTTCTTTTTGCTTTCGTTGTCGCAATAAAAATTCTCTTTTGAATCGAATTCTGAATCACAGGATTAAGATGAAATCACTCATTTTTCTCGGTGATCAGTGATCACAAGAGCATCTCCATACATCGTATTCTTTTTCTATTAGAAATTTAATTTAGTTTTATGGCACATACATCCTACCCTTTTTCTATTAGAAATATTATTTAGTTTTTAAGACAATGGTCATTGAGACTGGTATCAGGTGTTGTCAACTATCAAATTTTAAAAAAAAAACATAACAAAAAAAAAAAAACGGATTCATCTCGTTCATCTCACCTCCGCACCTAGCTCGTAGGCTTGCAATGCTGACAGATCACAGTCTCGTACACATGCTGCACCACTCGGCCATTCTCGGATCCTCGGATCTTCGTCAGTGTCTTTGTAGACACACGAATTTCGTCGGACCCGAACCCGACTTACGTGTGCCGACGCGGATGCAAACCCGACACGCAGACTTGACTCGCACCTGGCAAAGAGGAGTGGACCCCATGCGCCAAGGGGGGCCGGCCCCTACTAGGGTCCGAACCCCATGGGGCCGGCCCCTACTAGGACCCGAGCCACATGGGGCCGGCCCTAGTAGGACCCGAACCCCATGGGGGGGCCGGCCGGCCCTGCAAGAAAAGGGAAGAAAAGGAAAGAAAAGAAAAGAAAGAAAAGAAAAAGGAAAGAAAAGAAAGGAAAGAAAAGAAAAGGGAAGAAAAGAAAAGGAAAGAAAAAGAAAGAAAAGGAAAGAAATACTGCCATGCGCGGGGGGAGGTAGCATATGACGTCTGCACACACGCGGATCTGCGCCGATCCCTCGATCCGACGCACAAGACGAAGCGCCCGATCGCCATCGATTTCGTGCACAAAATCCAGCCATAATTGCACCCGCCAGAAAAGGAAAACAACTAAATGTTATTCCCCTCATCAATGAATGAATAAAATCCGGGCAATTATGAGAGAGATACAAAAGAGATTTAAAATTAAAAAGTTCCCATATCTCTCTCCCCACCTCTTTGCCTATAAATAGAGGGGGTGGGGGAAGGAAAAAATGGTCGGGAAATTGAAGACGAAACGCCAGAGCTCTGCAGAAGAGGAGACGCTTCTTCATCGACCCAAGGCTTCACGAGGCACAGTCAAGCCTGTCCCGAGGGATCGGCTTACTGAAAGTCCTCATCAACGTGAAGACCCTTGCACACGAAGATCATCCCTTCGACTCCGTGCACGAAGAAGAAAGCTCGGAGAAGAAGAACCCTTCGACTCCGAAGACGCCAGAAGCAAAGGCCGGAGAAGAAGAGGAGCGGCACTACCCCGTCGTCTCCAACAAGCTTCGACTCCGATCAAGCCCAAAAGCCCGGAGAAGAAGAGGAGCGGCACTACCCCGTCGTCTCCAACAAGCTTCGACTCCGATCAAGCCCAAAAGCCCGGAGAAGAAGAGGAGCGGCACTACCCCGTCGTCTCCAACAAGCTTCGACTCCGATCAAGCCCAAAAGCCCGGAGAAGAAGAGGAGCGGCACTACCCCGTCGTCTCCAACAAGCCTTCGACTCCGATCAAGCCCAAAAGCCCGGAGAAGAAGAGGAGCGACACTACCCCGTCGTCTCCAACAAATCCTCGATCCCGATCAAGCCCAAAAGCCCGGAGAAGAAGAGGAGCGGCACTACCCCGTCGTCTCCAACAAGCCTTCGACTCCGATCAAGCCCAAAAGCCCGGAGAAGAAGAGGAGCGGCACTACCCCGTCGTCTCCAACAAATCCTCGATCCCGATCAAGCCCCAAAGCCCGGAGGAGAGAAGCGAAGCGTCATCACCCCGTCGTCTTCGACTAACACCTGCGCCATCCACGAAGAAGAAAGCCTGGAGCAGATCGTCTGAAGCGTCGCTACCCCGTCGTCTTCATCAACAAAAGCCGACGCTACAACCGTCGCACGGAGACCATCGCTACCCTCGTCGTCTTCATCAACAAAAGCCGACGCCACAACCGTCGCACGGAGATCAGTGCTACCCCCACCATCTTCGAAAGCATTCTTCGACTCCGATCACGCCAAAGAAGCCCGGAGAAGAAGAGAAGTCCAATCGATACGTAAACCGTCGAAGCACCGGAGAAGTAGCCCACGTCGTTCGAAGAAGAAGATCGAGTTGACGCCAATGCTAAAGCCAACGCAAGAAGCCAAAGCAAAGCCCCAGTAAAGCCCACGCCAAAGCAACGCAAGTGCCAAAGCCAAGCGACTACGCCGGCCACGAGCAAAAGCACCGCACGTTCTAGCCGATACGACGCGAAGTCCGGAAGAACGAAAGCATCGCAAGTCTCTCCCAGCTACGTCCAAGTGCAAGCGCCGAAGCAAAGCAAAAGCCAGAGCCACGCCGGAGCCAAGCCAAAGCCAAAAAGCCAAAGCCAAAGCCAACGCCAAAAGCTCGATCGACGCCGCGAACCGACGATCAAGGACACCGAGGTCAAGCAAGGAACGAGGAAGACGCGAAGACTGAGGAACGAAGCCGAAAACCCCCTAGCCGAGAAAGCGCGAAGCACGGAAGGGACAAAGCAACGGTGGACATTCCTTAGCCTCTCCAAAACCCTCTCCCTGTAAAACCCCTGTCCTGGGCAGCTTCTTCAGAGCTCTCGCACGAACACCACATGGAGACGCGGATCAAAGGGATCCCCCAGAAGATCTTTCCCACAATCCCCTGATCAAAACTCGCCGCAACCCGGACTCGCTACACCCGAGCCACTCGGGTCCCGGCCACAATTGTAATCTCGTGTGATTCGCAATAAAGACGACCCGCGCTTTTTTCCGCATCCACAGATTTCTGGCACGCCCGGTGGGACCTCTTCTCCTTTCATCCGTACGGTTGAAGAAGCTGCTTGAAGTTTGCAATGGCCGAAACAAACAACGATGCGTTTGCTCCAAGCCTCTCACCAATCGCCGAGTCTCTTCTACTCCGACACGGTGATCCAGTAAATCCGGAGGGTGATGCTCCTCCAATGGTGCGCGTCTACACTCGGCGTACTCGGACTCTTGCGGACGTCTTTGTGCCAGAAGCTACTACCGAAGATGCTCGCCAAAGCGCCGATGAGGCCCTGGTGCATGAAGAAACGAGCCTCGATCCTGGAGTCCATGTCCAGAAGTTTGGGGAGGACCAGCCCCAATCCCGAACCCGTTCGGGTTCTACAGCAGACGTTGCACCTCCTCTGCAGGGAGCAAACACCAGTCATCAACCAGAAGCAAGTCGGCGTAACTACATCTCTGATGATGACGGCGAGGATGCGAACATGCAACACCGAGATGTTCTCCGTCACCACCCTCCGTCCGCTCTTCAGCTACAAGTCATGCAGATGAGCGAGCATATGGCGCAAATTACTCGGCTAATGGAGGAGAAGGATCGTCACATCAACACTCTGCTCCAAAAGCTAAGCGCAAAGGACGCTGCAGCAGTCAGCCAACCCGTCGCTTCTCCAGTAGCCGCTCCAGTTCCGTCTTCAACTCCCGCTCCTGCAGAAGTTGCTCCGACGGTTCAAGCAGTTACTCCAGCACTCTCTTCGGCTCCCGTCCCATTGGAAGTCATCTCCCCAACGCCAGCCTCGGTGGTCACACAACCTCCGGCAGCGGCTGCGATGAGTGCTCAGCAAGTCCAAGCATTGATAGCCGACATGATGCGCTCCCACGGTAGTAGCCTTCCTCCGATCACGGCAGCATACTCGAAGCCCTACACTACGAGGATCCAGCAGCTACGCTTCCCAGTCGGATTCCAGCTGCCAAAGTTTCAGCACTTCGACGGAAAGGGAAATCCGAGACAGCACGTCGCCCACTTCATCGAGACCTGCAATAATGCCGGCACATATGGCGACGAGATGGTGAAGCAATTCGTTCGAACCCTCAAAGGCAACGCGTTCGACTAGTACGTTGATCTTCCTGCAGGGACCATCGACAGCTGGGACCAGATGGAAAGGGAGTTCCTCAATCGCTTCTACAGCACCAGACGTACAGTCAGTATGACCGAACTCACCGCCGTCAAGCAAAGGAAGGATGAGCCAGTGATCGACTACATCGACAGGTGGAGGAACCTCGCGCTGAATTCACGAGACCGCTTGTCTGAAGACTCGGCCATCGAAATGTGCACCCAAGGCATACACTGGGGTCTGCTCTACATCCTCAAAGGTATCAAGCCTCGGTCTTTCGAAGAACTCGCAACTCGGGCCCATGACATGGAACTCAGCCTAGCAAACCGAGGGGACTCGAAGAACAAGGACTTCTTGAAGGTAGAGAAGAAGGACAAGCCGTTGGCACCGAAACCGAAACAAGTCAATGTTGCTGACGTCGCTTCAACCTCCAAACCACTCAAGATCGGTGGCAAGCTGGATCAGAAGAAGGGAGTCGCCATACCACCGCCTCCGCCGCCAAGACAAAGGATGACTCTCGAGGAGCTCGAAGCCAAGGAGTACCCTTTCCCAGACTCGGAAGTCTCCTCCATGTTCGACCAACTGCTGCAGGAGAAGATGATAGAGCTCCCTCCTTCGAAGAGGCCCGAGCAGATGCATCGCGTCGACGACCCTCTCTTCTACAAATACCACCGGGTGGTAAGTCATCCCATCGAAAGATGCTTCGTCTTCAAGGAAAGAATTATGGCGCTCGCAAAGCAAGGAAAGATAGAAATCGACTCCGGGGAGGTTGCTACGGCCAACATGACGTCCATCACCTTCGGCTCCTTCTCGTCGGTACTCGTTGCCGCTCGACGAAGCATGCCCAAATTGTGCATCAACCGTCAAGCGCCAATCGCTAAGTCAACTTCCCAGCAGAAAGTCCCGAAGCGACATCAACGTACTCCTGCATTCTCCGAGGAAGAAACGCCGCTGCCCTGAGGGCAATCATCGCTCACACCAGCACCTCTTCCAAGCAATGCTACATCCCAACGAGCGCTCCAAAGGAGATACGAGCAAGGAGATCCAGAAGTCGGTCTGCTGGGCCAGCCTTCGGGGAAGTTCGACTATTATGTCCTCTACTCAAGGCCTCCGTCCGTTTCAATCGACGAAATCAAGCCCACCGGCTGGGAATCGGAAGACGCGCCAGTAGAGCCTCGAGAAGAGCAAGTCCCTTCCAGTCAAGCTACGTCCCAATACGCTCTCCAGAAAAGATACGAGCAGGGAGATCCGGAAGTCGGTCTGCTAGGCCAGCCTTTGGGGAAGTTCGACTATTACGTCCTCTACTCAAGGCCTCCGTCCATTTCAATCGACGAAATCAAGCCCACCGGCTGGGGATCGGAAGACGAGCCAGTAGAGCCTCAGGAAGAACAAGTGCCTTCGAGGGAACCAGTTGCTGCTGTCGACCATCATCCTAGCGAAGGGGAATCCACCGACGAAGAAGCATGGGTCATGCTGCCGCGGCGGCGAAAACCATGGCAAGAAAAGAAGCTCAAACAAGACCGTGTGATGAGGGGATTCACCAAGCAGAAGACCTACAAGAAGAAGAGCAAGGCTCCGGGGAGGAAGGCTTTCAAAGTGCCGCCAGCAAGCCAAGACGATATCCTTCAGCAGAGCCTTCCAGAGCCGACAACTTTGCAAGAGTTCTTCCCGAATCACTTCCTCCCAGTGGACCAACACGTCAAGGTGTCTTGTTGCATGGTCGAAGTCCATGAAGTGGCGGAAGGAAAGAACAAAGGCGAGACTTCTGAAGAAGGTGACTCCACCGACGAGGGAGACGATTCCAACGAAGGGGGCACCGCCTCTCACGACGAAGCAATCCTGCACAGGCCACTCGTAGAAGCTTTACATCTCCCGAAGAAGGCTCGCCTGGCAATGGCTGCGGCCTTGGCCGATCCGGATAGCTACAAAAGGAAGAGGAAGGACGACCAGAAGCGCAAAGCTGTAGCCTCATGTGATGCAACGATAACCTTTTCAGACGAGGACCTGCAACTCGGGACGCGATTGCACAACCGGCCTCTTTACGTCTCGGGATACATCAAGGAGAAGCCAGTGAACCGAATCTTGTTGGACTGTGGCTCCGCCGTTAACATCATGCCCATCCAGACGATACGGCAACTCGGCATCACCGATGACCAGCTCTCGCCAAGTCAGTTGGTCATTCAAGGGTTCAACCAGGGCGGACAGTCCACTATCGGAATCATTCGTTTGAAGCTTTCCATCGGCCCGCTGGATACAACAGTCCTCTTCCACATCATCGACTGCCAGACATCATATCGTCTCCTATTAGGAAGACCATGGCTGCACGAGAACGGCATCGTGGTATCCACCTGGCACTAGTGCCTCAAATACTACGAAGAAGGCGTGGAGAGGTGCATAGTTGCGGACGACAGGCCATTCAACGAGGCCGAGGCACACCTGGCCGATGCTAAGTTCTACCAAGCAAAGGGACTGGTCGCGGAAGTTCTGCCAGCTAAAGCCCCTCGAGCCCAAAAGATTGAAGAAGTAAAGAAGGACGAGACTCCTCTTCCCGTGGATCCGGTACCACCCTCTAACGAGGCAAGACTCAAGGTCCAAGGAACACCGAAACCTGGGCAAAGGATGCGCATCAGCTTCGAGCAAAGAGCAATGCAACATACCCCGTTGCCAATCCAAACGGCGCCTGTCCTGCGTCTCGCGCCTCAGTGGCTCCGAAAATCCAAGCGATCGCCTTCTACTCCGACAAGGAAGCTGGCCCCGTCGTTATCTCAGGCCAATGTCATCACTCTGCAAGAAATGACGGTGCCACTACCTAGTCTGACGCAAGCTCCGGACCCAAGTAGACCCGTCAAATCGGCAGACCTCGAGCAACTCGGATTCAAGCCAGAAGGGAGTTGGGGGCAAAATGCTGCCCAGTTGCTGTTCAGAGCCGGCTACAACGAGGAAAGCGCCATGGGCACACTCCCACCGGCAGCAACTCCACATGGAATGACGAGAACTCAAGCTCGGCTGTTTCAAAACGGAGAGCAAATTCCCCCGAACCGCCGAGGCATCGGCTCCAGTCAAGCTCCGTTGGTCATCAGAACCGCAGCAAAGAAGACCTTCACCTCGAACTACATCGAGGCGAGGATGGTAGATGAAGCAGCTGAAGGATCGACAATCTCCGATGCACTCTCTACCTACCTCAGCCATCCAGACAGCAGGAGAAGACGACGATGGGCTCGATGCCAAGCCTTGTTCCGGAAGCAAACCAGAGGCGGTAAAGACTGGTCGAATCAAAAACGCACATCCGTGTTCGAGAGGCTCGGGCCAGTCAAACAATCAAAGAAGAAGTCAGTGTTCGATCGCCTGGAAATGCCAATCGAGGACTTCGTCTCAACACCCACCCACCCACCCATGGCGGCCGTCCATCACATCTCCATTATGGATCCCGACAACGGTGACACTTCTACTTCGGATGACGAGTTGCCCGACGCCCCGCCAGTCCTCGTAGAAGGGGGGCAGTCCACCGTTGATGACTTGAAGGAAATCAACTTGGGCACGAAGACGGAGCCTCGGCCTACATTCGTCAGTACGCTCTTGACTCCTGAGGAAGAAGCCGCATACGTCAAACTGCTTAAAGAATACAGAGATGTCTTCGCATGGTCCTACAAGGAGATGCCGGGCCTCGATCCAAAAATTGCAGTGCACCAGCTCAGCGTCAAACACAGAGCCAGCGCTATCAAGCAAGGGCAAAGACGCTACCGACCAGAACTGGTACCCCAAATAGAAGGCAAAGTTAACAAGTTGATCGAAGCCGGCTTCATTCGAGAGGTCAAGTACCCGACATGGATCTCTAGCGTCGTCCCAGTCAAAAAGAAGAACGACCAAATCCGAGTGTGCGTGGACTTCAGAGACTTGAACAACGCATGTCCAAAGGATGACTTGCCCTTGCCAATCACGGAGCTAATGGTCGACGCGACGACAGGTCACGAGGTGCTCACTTTCATGGACGGATCATCGGGCTACAATCAGATTCGGATGGCACCCAAAGACGAAGAGCTCACGGCATTCCGCACACCGAAAGGAATCTACTGCTATAAGGTAATGCCGTTCAGCTTGAAGAACGCGGGAGCCACCTACCAGCGAGCTATGCAGAAAATCTTCGATGACATTCTTCATCAAAACGTGGAGTGTTATGTCGGCGATCTCGTGGTGAAATCCAAGAAGAAATCGGCACATCTACAAGATCTCGAGCTAATCTTCAAACGACTTCGAAGGTACCAACTCCGCATGAATCCGCTCAAGTGCGCGTTCGGAGTCTCCTCGGGCAAGTTCCTCGGCTTCGTCGTCCGACATCGTGGCATTGAGATAGATCAATCCAAAATTGATGCTATCGTCAATATGCCCGCACCAAAGACAGTGCGAGACCTCAGAGGCCTCCAGGGGCACTTGGCGTATACGGTATATCCGAAGATTCATCGCCAACCTGGCCGGAAAGTGCCACCCTTTTAGTCGCCTCATGAAGAAAGGAGCGCCGTTCAAATGGGATGAAGCATGCCAAGAAGCGCTCCAAAACATCAAAGCATATCTACTCAAGCCGCCAGTCCTATCAGCACCGGTCCAAGGGAGGCCGCTCATCCTCTACATCGCCGCCCAAGAGCAGTCCTTGGGGGCACTCCTGGCCCAGAACAATGAACTTGGCGTGGAGACAGCTTGCTACTACTTAAGTCGCACTCTCGTCGGCGCAGAGCTGAATTACTCCCCAATCGAGAAGGTTTGCTTGGCGCTCATCTTCGCCACGAAAAAGCTGCGACACTACATGCTCGCTCACACCATCAGACTCGTCTCGAAGGCTGACCCACTCAAATACATCATGTCGAGACCAGTGCTTTCCGGACGTCTGGCCAAGTGGGCGCTGCTGCTACTTGAATTCGACATCACCTTCGTGCCACAGAAAGCGGTTAAAGGGCAGACCCTCGCGGACTTCCTCGCAGAGTATCCTCTCCCGGCAGAATGGGAGTTATCAGAAGATCTTCCAGATGAAGAAGTGTTCTCCGTCGATGTCGCCCCGTCCTGGAAAATGTTCTTCGACGGCGCAGCTAGGCAAGACGTAGCGGGAGCCGGAGTCATCTTCGTCACTCCAGACAACGAAATACTCCCCTTCTCATTCCTGCTATCGGAATCATGTTCCAACAACATGGCAGAATATCAAGCCCTACTCATCGGTCTCGAGCTGGCCGACGAAATAAAGCTTCAAGGACTAGAGATCTTTGGCGACTCTCAACTCGTGATCCAGCAAGTCCTGGGGGCATACGAAGTCAACAAAGAAGACCTGGTGCCATTACACGCGCGAGCCGTGGAGCTCCTCGGCAGACTCAAGGCTGCTTCCATTCAGCATGTTTCCCGAAACCTCAACCAGCAGGCTGACACACTCGCAAATCTGGCGGCTACACTCCCGTTTCCAGATGAACGTCCGCTCATCGTCCCCGTCTGCAGGAGATTCGTGATCACCGAAGAAGAGGGTCCGCCCGAAATACCGGTTCAAACCAACGCGGTGCATGTCCTCGAGATTAAAGAACAAGACTGGAGGCAACCGTTTGTGGAGTATCTCGTTCATGGTAAACTCCCCGAAGATCCGAAGCACAAAAGTGACATCCGTCGACGATCTCTAAGGTTCTACCACTTCAATGGCGAACTGTACCGACGAAGCTATAACGGCACACTCCTGAGGTGCCTCGCAAAAGAGGAAGCAGAAGCCGCGCTCGAAGAAGTACACACTGGAATCTGTGGATCGCACCAGTCCGGTCCGAAGCTTCACTTCCGCGTCAGAAGGATGGGATACTACTGGCCTACCATGATCAAAGACAGCTTGGAGTACACGAAAAGATGTCAAGCTTGCCAGGTGCACGGGGACTACATCCGTCAACCTCCAGAGCCTTTACACCCAACAATCGCGTCTTGGCCTTTCGACGGATGGGGTCTCGACATCGTCGGTCCTCTGCCCAAGTCATCCAAGCAACATCTCTACATCTTGGCGGCAGCGGACTACTTTTCCAAGTGGGCTGAAGCAATACCGTTGAGGGAAGTTACAAAGTACTCCGTCATCAGCTTTATCCAGAATGACATCATCTTCCGCTATGGAGTCCCCCGTTACATCGTAACAGACAACGGGAAGCAGTTCAAGAATGCTGCCGTCAGCCAGTTCTGCGCATTGTACAACATTAAGCAGAATTGTTCGACGATGTACAACGCTCCGGCCAACGGTCTAGCAGAAGCCTTCAACAAGACTCTGTGCAAACTGCTGGAGAAAACAGTCTCGAAGACAAAGAAAGATTGGCACGAACGCATGGGCGAAGCACTATGGGCTTACCGGACGTCCTTCCGCACGCCTACGCAAGCAACACCGTATTCCCTCGTCTACGGTGTGGAAGCCGTTCTTCCGCTCGAGCTCCAGATCCCGTCACTCAGGATAGCAGTCCAGGAAGGCCTCACCAGCGACGACAACGCCCAGCTCCGCCTAGCAGAATTGGAAGCACTGGATGAAAGACGCCTCGAAGCTCAACAACGTCTGGAGTGTTATCAGGCCAGGCTCTCTCGCGCCTTCAACAAGAAGATTCGTCCTCGATCATTCCAGATAGGGGAACTGGTGCTGGCGGTCAAACGCCCCATCATTCTCTCGCATCGAGGAGGGAAGAAATTTGATGCCAAATGGGATGGCCCGCATTCCGTCAAGGAAGTCTACTCCAACGGTGCCTATCTCCTCACCACGCCAGAAGGGCTGACACTCGGTCCTATCAACGGCAAGTACTTCAAAAGGTACTATGCCTAAAGCAAGGCCACACCCCTTGTTCAAAAAAAAAAAAAGATGAACTACGTGCGACTTGATCCCCCTTAGGGGGGTACGTAGGCAGCCTGAGAAGTTACTTCAGGTTCAGTCCGACCAAAAGAAAAAAAAACAACAAAGTTCCATGAAAAGGATGTGGCAAAACGAGGCGATATTATTAATGAACCGAAGGTAGTACATTGCATAAGTTCTGAAAAAGAAAGCCACAATGAAACAAGGAACAACTAAAAGAAAGTGTCTAGAGCTTGAAGACGGCGCTGCAGCTCCTCCCTAGTCGCCTCCACTCTCTGAAGCTCCACGGGACGAGCAGCCAGAAGCTCGCGACGGGTTGCCAAGTCCGACTGCTGCTTCAGGTGACTCGCCTTCAAAGCGCTCTCCGCGGCCTCAGCCCGCTCCAGACGAGACTCCGCCTTTCGAAGTGAGGCACGCACATACTCTATCTTCCTCTGAGCCTTCGACAGGCTGGACGTAGCCTCCGCAAGTTGATGCTCGGACTGACTTAGACTCGCCTCAGCAGCCTCCAGCTCAGAAAGGGAGCTCCCCTCCAGCAAAGCCCGCCGGGATCGGTAAGCCTCGCTATCAGTCACAAGCAGGTTCATCTGAGCGACGAAAAGAGAGCTGTCAACTTTAAACTCCACCAGGCTCGCGCAAAACTCCGCACCGTCCGTCGACCACCAGTCCTGGAGGGCGCCAAGGCCGGCAGTTTGGAAAGGCTCCAACGTCGACTTGATATACTGCCGGCAGCTCGCAAGAAGGAACTCTGAGACTCTGCTCCTCGGCCTCAAATCCGAGCGAGGTGCCTCGGAGTAGGTAGGCAAGACCTTCCCTCCCACTGCAGCCGCAACAGGAGCCGCCTGCGCCAACAAGGGTGGTGGAACCGGAGAAACCTCCGTTACCGCTGCAACAACCGTCTCCACCAAAGGGCACGAGGGCACAGTCATCGGGGAATGCCGCTTGTCGACGCTCGAGACTTCAGCCTCCTCGCCAAAAGACAAGGCGTCGACATCGATGTCGTCCAGGTTAATGTCGCCCCTAGGGAAGTTCTCCCCGCAAAGTCCAAGGAAACCCAGATCGTCCGAAGGGATATCTAGCCCGCATACCCCAGGCACTTCTTGCGCAGCGCCAGTCGACGAGTGCCCGGGCGATGCCTTTGAAGAGATCGCTCCGCGCTCTACCACTATAACGGAATCTGGTCAAGAAGAAGAAACGATGCTCAGTGTGATAAAACTTCCTGAAAGTAAAGGCCAAATAAAATAAAGAGAGCACCATACCTGTGTGGTCACACGAAGCGGTCCTAGACGGAGGAATCACCTCATCTTTCAGAAGTCCAGGCTCCTCGGCGTCCTCCATCAGACAGGGAACTCTCGGGACCATCCCGCGAGGAATGCACACTTTTCTTCTCTTAGGAGGGGTACCCTCAGCTTCGGCCTTTGGGAAACAAGATGCCCCAGGGGCACTAGTAAGCTCGGCATCCAGCACCGGAACGGAAGAAGGGACGCGACGAGCACTGGAAAGGCGACTACAGCTTCTCTGCGCTCTTTGAAGCCCCAGTCGGAGGCGGCGGTCCTCCACTCCCGCAGAATGATTGAAGCAGAAATTCCTGAACCCGCTACTCACCAAGACGTCGATTGGAAAACTTGCAAGTAAAGGGGAAACTCGCCCTTCAACCCACTTGCGGTATTCCGGAGTGGCGGCGTCCCGAAACCCGGATTTGGCCCCAGGAAAGAAACTGCTGCCAGTCAAGCGAGCATAGAGAGAAGCCCACAGACGGTAACCCTTTTGTGGACTGATACGCCCCTGCAGCTGCTGAGGCATGCCAGGGACTTCCTGCCGAAACCCCTGTTGGCGAGCAAAGCGATGGGGGGAGTACTGCTCCACCCCCACCACGTCCCCCTTGCGCCAGACCAAGTAGCCAGGACGACAGCTTACCATATTCCAGTAAAGACTGTCCGGGAGCCCGTCGTTATCATACACAGTCGACCTCTCCAAAGGCAGCACCGAATGCTCCGACAGAAATTCAAAATCGACGCTCCCCATCCTCCTCAAAAGGGTACGAGCACACTCTTTCGGACGCTCCCAACTGATAAAGGCGTTCAAGATCCCTCCTACCCCGGGTAGGAAAGGTAGCTCGGCTGGATGCTCGCGCCTGGCAAAGATCCCCTTCGGGAAATGCAGAGCTATCCAGCCGTACAAATAATGCAAAGGTCCGAACGCGGTCGACCGGCCAAGCTCCTCCTTGGCCTTATCTGAGCCAGACAAGTCCCAGTAAGTCTCGCTGAGAGCCCGATACAAGGCGCATAGTATGGCCGGGGCTAGATTGAAGAGCTCGCCCCTCTCCATCCTGGAAGCAGCAAGGAAGGTCCCCGGATGAATAGCCTCCCCAGAACACGGAAGCACGAACCGACAAAGGAAGATGACCAGCCCGGCAGCTCGGTAAACCGATCGCCACTCCTCGCTGTCACGTTTCAGGCCAAGGAGTTCCCAGCGGCACTGCTTCCCCTCCATTGAGTGCTTCTCTCGAGCCAAGGAGTCGATAGGCCTCACAAAGGAGCGAAGCGGAGGTCTCTGCATCTGAGCGATCTTCCACATCGGGTTGAGCCGAAGGCGCTGGAGACCTATACTCGCCTCTGAACCAAAAGTCGACCCAAGAAGAAGGACGCACTCGATCTGATTGATCCCGCGCCGCAATGATAGCATGTGCCTTGAACAGGAGAAGGCAAGAGCTCGGAGCGTAGCTGCTGTCCAGCAGATCCTTCAAGGCAGGCACCTCCTCTTGGTAGTAGTTCCGTACCTCGGGGCACCCGGAAACGATATGGACGTCACGAAGCGAGATGCCTATCTCCCCCGCCCCAGTGAGGAAGGTGTTAGTTTCCGGACACCAAAGCTCACAAAGTGCGCGGTACATCCCCTCCGGACGACTGTACTCTCGACGGGCCGGTGCTAGAAATTTGGCCAATAAGTTCATCTCAGGTTCCGCGCCAAAGACCTCGTAGAGCTCGTCCATCCATTCGCGAAAGCCGCAAAGGTACTGGACGTCTCCCCGAGGCCAAGAATCGGTGCCCCATCGGGTCAGCCTGGCGCATATCTTCGAGGCAACAACTGGCGTAGGCACGAAATCTTCATCACAATGGTGGAACGGAAGACTCAAACTCGGCCGCAGAAGTTTCATGGAGATCCCTTCGTCAGTATGAATCTTCTCGCTTAATTTCGGCATCCCACAAGTCGCATCCGTGACCCCATCTTCCGTGATGCGCTCGTACACAAAGACACGGAGCAACGACAGAAGGTCTTCCCGCCTTGAGCTACGGTGGCGGCGCACACGAGTGTAAGGAAAACAAAGGTATCTCCTCCCGTCGAAGAAGTCCTCGTCTATCCAGCCCGAGGAAGTCAAACTCTCGAAGACGCGAGCCCTGGAAGACCATGAAGGGAGGCAAGTCAAGACAAGTGCGTACAAAAAAAAAAAAAAAACCTGTCAGGAGGACCACCCGACTCATCGGCCCGCCACCACTGGCGCCCGAGCCTTCGCAATGCGCCCCCGCGGGCCCGCACGGCGCCCGCGCCGACCCAGCATGCCGATATAATCGCGCCGGCCCGACTGCGCCGACACCGCCCATGTCGACCCATCACGCCAGCGCCACCCAGCCAGGGCCACGGCCACTTGCGCACCCATGCGCCACAGACCTAGTGCTACCATCGCCATCTCCGGAGTCAAAAAAAAAAAAAAAAGAGGCCACGACAGCTGCCGCTGGGGCCTGCGCCCCCTTCCAATTGGAGACCGACAGCAAGAAGGGAAAGGGGGGGGGCCCGCACCCCCCCTCCTTCTCCTTCTTCTTCGCCTGCAACTCAGGGCCGCCCCCATTGAGCTCCGCGCGTCGCCCCGAAGCCGACCCGGCCGCCGCCCTTCTCGGCCCCGAACCCGACCCGACCGCCGCCCTTCTCGGTCCCGCACCGACCCAGCCGCCGCCCTTCTCGGCCCCGAACCCGACGCGGCCGGCCACCATGCGCTGCAGCCCCGCGCGCCGCCCCGCGCGCTGCAGCCCTGCGCCGCCGGCCCCGCTGCTGCCGCTGCTGCTTCTACGGGCCGGAGCCGAAGAAGTAGAAGAAAAAAAAAAAGAAAAAAGAAAGAAAAAAAAAAGGATAAAAGAAAATAAAAAAAATAAAAAATAAAAAAAAAAAGGAAAAGAAGAAAAAGAAGAAGGAGGAAGAAAGAGGCGGCGAAGGCGACCCGCACCTCAGCCGCGCTCCTACATCCTCCCCGCCTCGAGCCTCGTCGCATCGTTGCTTCGAGCCCGCCTTCGCAACGACCGCAAAATCGCGCACCATCGCCGCCGACGAAAGAGGCGACACCGGGAAGACGGAGCAAGTTGTGTGCAAACCCAGGCAGCTCTCTTCCGACAGCGGTCTTCAGAAGCCGGCAGAACCTTCGCACGGAAGCACAAGGCCGACGAAAGAGGCGACACCGGGAAGACGGAGCAAGTCGCGTGCAAACCCAGGCAGCTCTCCTCCGACAGCGGTCTCCAGAAGCCGGCGGAACCTTCGCAAAGAAACACAATGACGGATATGTTGGAAGTTAATCCGGGTCAGAAGCTCGCAGCGGAAACGATTTGGCGGTCGAAAGACCGTTCATGGTGCACGTTACACGATTTAAATTTTTCACAGAAACTAATCTACATATGTGTGCATGTGTATGCACGAGAATCGAAAACCCCTAACGGCAATCTAGCGTAATGATTAACTAGCATGGATGCAAATCATAATGCTCGCTAGATCTATATGTTAGATTACACATACCTTTCGTACGGATCTTTTAACCGCGGAGGATTGTCTTCTTTGTCGATGGAGACGGAAGATCGTTCGCGAAGATACCGACGGTACGAATGGAGATGTTGCCTTCTTGTTCACCCGATCTCACACGATGCACGGAACGTCGCTCTCGGATCTCTGAGTGCCTCCGAAGAACGACCCTTCTCCTTCTTCAGAACTCCACGCGAGGAAGACGAAGTAGCAAGCGGGAAACGGGAGATGAAACGGGAGAGAACTCGAGAGATGAGAGAGAGGGGGGTTCGATTTTTCTTGTACATGGGGCCGGCGCCCCATAGGGCTTTATAGGGCCGGCCAACACCCCTTGGATAAGGATCCAAGGGGATATTAACCCCCTCTCATTATCTCTCCATTATCTCCCTTTTATCTCTCCGCGTATTTATCCGTTTTCCCACTTTTTAGGGCTCGATATTAACCGATTTATCGCCCCATCCCTATCCATATGGCCGGCCCTATAGATGAGGGATTCTTATCCCTACATCATAGGGCCGGCCCTAGTGAGGTGTCCCACCATTAGGTTCGGCCAACAGTGAGGTCCGGCAGAGTGAGGTTTTTACCAAAACGCCCCGACGCCTCATTTTGACCATTTCTAGCGTGCGATACCTAACGGCCATTACTTAAGTGATATCTACTAGTTACTTACTATTAACTGAGGCCACCGGAGGGTGCCTCTAGCATAGTCAACTAGTCAACTCGCAACATACCCCGGTGCATCGCACCTATGCAGCGAAGTTCACTTATGGCTAGGGATTACTACATACGACTCTGTACTAATCCCGGGCTCAACCCTTAGTACTCGTATGTAGTTACGCATCTACCGTGCTCTAGTGCCAAGCACACACGGAGCGTATACTTCTTTCTTCCTCCTGCTTATGGTGTTCCGAGGAGACGGTTCAAGAACCGTACATAATGTTGATAAGGTGGAACCATCAGGGACCGGGGTTCATGGCTTCCAACTCAAGCTCGATCGACACACTACCCGAGTGTACCATCGATCCTCTGAGCTCGAGTTAACCTGCGTAGCCACCCAGAGTGCGACGCAGGCTGCACTCCAATTCACCCAGACTTACTATGTTCTCCATCATACCCCTGCTCTCCGCTCAGTAGTGGTAAACCCGCTGTCCCTCCACTTGATGCCATGATTCACTTCGAGCGGTGAAGACTACCGTCAGACTCGAATGATCATATGACTTGGTTCCTTCCAGGTTGACCTATACATCGTACCTCTGATTACCCCGTCGAGTAATCGAACCCGGTCAACAGTCAAACTGATGACCACCAGGCCTGGGTTTGGTACAGTGTAAGTCACACCAAGGAACGCACCTCCCATCAGGGGTGTGGATGGCCTGCAGGAGTGACACGCTAATGCAACGCCAGCCGGGTAACCCAGTACACCGTGGTTTTGGATCACTGCATATGGACCCTCACACATTGGTGCGCCAAAGCACCACGCAACTGGTTAGTCCATCAGTCGTGGTTCCTCAGGGTTTAGGACCGTTTTACCCTAAGCAGAAACACGGCTTAGTGTACCAGTGTCTGCTCACTGATCTGTACACCGTGTTAGTTCCGTTCAGCCACAGACACTGTGCCTGGTGATGACCATGGTGAAGACATCCCATGAACTGTCATCGCCAACAGCTTAACATGATGAGGCGACCAACCTGATCATAGCTGCGAACTTATTTAGGTTATACGGGACCAATCCACTCAGTCTTCAACTCAGTGGACTACCATATAACCATGGCTCTCTGTTCTCAAAAGAACACGTAACTATGTTACGCACCTATATGCATCTCATATATTAATAACTATCAATCTTTATTAGACCAAAACATAAAGTTTTACAAGCTTAGAACACATCAATCCTAACAATCTCCCACTTGGTCTAGCGAAGCAAAACGGTTTTGACTCCCATCGCGTCCACATGTCGCTCGAATGCCTTGGTAGGTATTGCCTTTGTGAAAGGATCAGCAACATTATCTGTAGATGCAATCTGTGTCACCGCTACTCGCCCTTGCTTTTGAAACTGCCGAATCAAGTGGAACTTGCGCTCGATGTGCTTCCCCTTTTGGTGATGTCTTGGCTCCTTTGCTTGTGCTACCGCCCCACTATTGTCGCAGTAAAGCACAATAGGTAACTGGGCCTCTGGTACGCACCCCAAATCCGTAAGGAATTTCTTGAGCCATACCGCCTCTTTGGCTGCCTCGCACGCTGCAACGTACTCAGCCTCTGTGGTAGAGTCTGCGATGCATTTCTGCTTCACACTCTGCCAACTAACCGCTCCTCCTCCTAGCATAAACACAAAACCTGATGTCGACTTCCTGGATTCCAAATCTGACATAAAGTCAGAATCTGTATATCCAATCGGCGTCAGTTCTTGTCCAGTGTAAACCAACTCATAGTCCCTTGTTCTACGAAGGTACTTGAGTATACACTTCACAGCTGTCCAGTGATCTGGACCCGGATTCGACTGAAACCGACCCATCATGCCTACTGCGAAACAGATATCTGGCCTTGTACAATGCATAGCATACATTAGACTACCCAATGCCGAGGTATAAGGTATCTTCTGCATTTCTGCTCTCTCCTCAGGTGTCTTAGGACATTGATCCTTAGACAGTTTTATGCCATGTCTAAATGGCACAAAACCCTTCTTGGAGTTTTGCATGTCAAATCTAGCCATAACCTTATCTATATACGCAGCCTGTGACAGCGAGAGAATCATGTTCTGGCGATCACGTGTTACCTTGATCCCCAAAACATAACTCGCTTCACCTAGGTCTTTCATATCGAACTGTGTTGACAACCAGACCTTTACCGTTGACAATGTTCCTACATCATTTCCAATGAGCAGAATATCGTCTACGTAAAGTATCAAATATACTACTGTGGTCTTATCAGTCCTTTTGTATACACATGGTTCATCCTCGTTTTGAGTAAATCCATATGACTGGATTGCCTGATCAAAACGGATGTTCCAACTTCTAGATGCTTGCTTTAGTCCATAAATGGACTTCTGCAACTTGCAAACTAGATGTTCCTGACCCTTTGACTCAAAGCCTGGTGGCTGAATCATATAAATGTCTTCTTCCAAATTTCCATTAAGGAATGCTGTCTTGACATCCATTTGCCAGATCTCCCAGTCATAATGGGCTGCAATGGATAGGAGGATCCGAATAGACTTTATCATAGCTACCGGCGAGAAGGTTTCGTCAAAGTCGATCCCTTCTCTCTGGGTGTAACCCTTGGCAACTAATCTAGCTTTATAAGTCTCTATTGTACCATCGGATCCTCTCTTCTTCTTATACACCCACTTACACCCAATAGGTTTAATATTGGATGATGGTGTAACAAGAGTCCAGACTGCGTTATGGGATATTGATTCAATTTCTACCTCCATAGCCTTTTGCCAGTCAGAGCTGTCAGAAGCTCCCACTGCCTCATCGTAGCTCAGTGGGTCATCCTCCTGACACTCTGGATCAACCAATAAGGTTTCTCCATAGTATCTGTCAGGAGCTCTGATGTTTCTCCCACTGCGACGAGGTGGTGGTGGTGTTACAGGATTAACAGGTTCTACAGTATCTGGTATATTATTATCTGTAATGTCAGTTCCCACTATGCTTTTGGATGCGCTATCTGAACTAGTACCCAGCAGTTCATCCAGAACTACCTTACTAGTAGGTTTGTGGTCCACAATATAATCCGGTTCTAGGAAATAGGCGTTCGTAGAAACGATCACTTTCTTTTCCTCAGGATCATAAAATAGACCACCTTTGGTCTCCTTGGAATACCCTACAAATAAGCATACTCTGGTTTTAGTTTCCATCTTTTCCCTCTTATCCCTTCGCACATGTGCAGGGCATCCCCATATTCTGAAATGCTGTATCAATGGCTTTCGCTTTGACCACAGTTCTCTAGGGGTCAGAGGCACTGACTTAGACGGAACGTGATTCAGAATATAAACTGCTGTTTGTAGGGCATATCCCCAAAAGGTCATTGGTAAACTGGCGTAACTCATCATGCTACGAACCATGTCCAACAAGGTTCGATTCCTTCTCTCGGAAACTCCATTCTGTTGTGGGGTACCTGGAGCAGTTAACTGGGTTTTTATCCCATGCTCCACCATATACCCTAGGAACTCGTCAGATAGGTATTCACCTCCTCGATCAGATCGAAGGGTTTTTATATATTTACCTGTCTGCTTTTCTACTTCAGCCCTGAACTCTTTGAACATGTCAAAGGATTCCGACTTCCGATGCATCAGGTAAATGTAACCATATCTTGAGTAATCATCAATGAATGTGATGAAATACTCATGGCCTCCTATCGCCTTGACGTTCATGGGTCCACATACATCCGAATGGATTAACTCTAATACCTCAGTGGCTCTTACTCCTTTGCCTTTAAAGGACCTCTTGGTCATCTTGCCTTCCAGGCAGGATTCACAGGTGGGAAGGATCTCCGTAGGATCTGTTTCCAGAAGCCCGGCCTTCACCATTCTATGGATCCTATCTAAGGCAATATGCCCAAGTCGTAAGTGCCACAGGTGGGTTAAATTTTCTGATGGATTCTTACGCTTAGATGAATTAACATTAAATGCTGAAGTTATTATGTTATCCTTTTCAAATTTAGGACTCACAACATAGAGATGATTCTGAACCATTCCTCTTATTATAAAAGTTCCATTCAGTTTAAACGACACACCAGAAGCATCAAAATAAACTGAATAACCTTCATTAACTAAAGAAGAAACAGAAATTAAGTTACGTCGCAAGGACGGTACATAAAAGACATCTCTAAGTGTCAAAGTCTTATTATTCGAAAAACTAAGATTAACATCTCCAATAGCTTTAGCAGCAGCCACGGCCTCAGTTCCCATGCTCAGGGTCACTTCTCCATCAAGCAATCTTCTGCTTTCCCGAAACCCCTGAAGAGAGTTACAGGCATGGTTAGTGGATCCAGAATCCACAATCCAACTAGCAAAAGTACTATTACTTGAAAGAAATGATTCAACAACTAAGAGTTGTAGATTACCTTCACCAGCATTCTGAGGCTTCTTGCAGTCCTTCTTCCAATGACCCTTCTGGCCACACCGGAAGCACTTCGTGCCCGGTTTCTTTGATTCTCCAGACCCAGAGGCTCCAGCAGAGTCCTGCACAGGCAATGACTTAGGTTTCCTTTTATGTTTCTTGCCCTGAGGTTTACCAGGCTTCTTGAAGGATCTGCGTTGCACGTGAAGTGCTTCGCCCTTCTGCTTGAAGCCATCCTCAGCTGCCTGGAGAGCTCCCAGAAGCTCTGCATTTGTCATAGCCAACTTGTTCAAATTAAAGTTGGTGACAAAGCCTTCAAAGGCTCCAGACAGTGACGAGAGGAAGATGTCTGTCATCACCTCGCCTTCTAGCACAATGTCCATGGTAGCTAGTTCGTTCTGGAACCCAAACATTTTCATCATGTGTTCCCGAACCAGCGTCCCATTGGACATCTTAGTGCCGACGAGTTTCTTGATGGTAAGGTATCGCTTAACGCGATTGTGACCTTCAAACATCTCCTTCAAATACAACATCATGTCAGAAGCGTCGGGCATCTCCTCGACTTGCTTCTGCAGAGTTGTTTGCAAGGATGCTATAATATAGCATTTACATATCTCATTGGATTCCTTCCAGTCAGTGAATGCCTTTAACTGTGCCTCTGTGGCATTGGGTCCTGGCAAATCTGGCTCAGGGTCATTAAGGGCTGTCATATGTTTACCAATCCTTAGGACCAGGTACAGGTTGCGCTTCCAGTCCTCATAGTTGGGACCGGTAAGTTTGTGGTCATTTAGGATAGCGGACAGGGGGTCTAACTTAGTCATCTGAAAATAAAGATTGAATAATGAGTATGCTTTAAAAACTTATTTTATGGATTTTTAAAACAAGCTAATTATATCCATATGTCGACGCTACCCTCAAGCGAAGTCATTACCATGGATCAATTAACCATGTATGTAAGATCTCGGAATCGACTGTACCTGCCCTAGGGGGCATCATACAGCGTCAATCCGCTCACATGGGCCTTTTCCTTGACCCTATCCAAATCTGCCAACTAAGGGCTGTGATGGACCATGGTTATCTTTCGGCCAGTACCACGTGATCACCGTTGTCTTCGCAACGAATACCTCACGTGTACTTAGGATGCTTACCCACGAGCCTAAGCAATTACGACACGGGAGTTCATGCGGCCCCCACTAGGGTGGGATGAAAAGCCCTTCTCTCCTGGCCCCGTAATCGCCATATCCACAGGGAGGTCATTAAGTAATTTGGCATGGAAACACACAGCTCCCACCCTAGGGGGTGTGAAGTTATGCATCCCCACCCAAACACAAAATGACTGGCCGTGGAGGCCAGAGGATCTTTTAAAAGTCCTCTCTTGCATCCCTTATAATTCTGAGGGTTATTTTGCGAGTATGAATTTATGCAAATGCAAAGGTAGCGACCTCCTAAATACTAGACCCTGGTCACACCATGCTCCCACTAGCGTTCAAACCTTTCACCTAGCATTAATCACTCTCGGAATATCATAGTCCCTGCCTCAAGTGGATTTCTCCATTCAAGGGTCACATTACATATTCCAAGAGTATCGATGCTTTGCAAAATTGGTTATCACGCTAATGCTCTGGAGCTAATCCTAGAGTCAGACTCACTGGAAAGGACTCCCACTAGTCATGGCGCCTCGCTTATAGATTTGACAATTGATGTTCAATGGATCTCCATCTCATCTTTGATTTCGATGCTGGCCAAATAGGCACACCCGACTAGTCGGGTGCTCTCCTAATGGTGGCATAACCATATGTGATGGGATCCCACTAACATCAAAAGTCAACTAAATAATAGGCGTCATCTAGCGGGATCCTAACCTCAAACAGTCGCTTGGACCGGAGGGGAAAGGCATCCCTCTGAAAACTGATAATCATATTATCTCATCGGGGTTCGATATGAAGCATAAAGAACTAATTAAAGAAAGCAACCATAAAAACTGAATTAAGTTCAGGGTCCGACCCCTGAACCTAATTAGCACAGCGCAGGCCTCTAGCTTTCTTCGCAAGGTTCCTCGGTCCGGCTCCTCCGTCGCGCTTGCGAACACTTTGCCGGATCGTCTTCATCCTCCAGGGTTCCGCTTCCGCTCCCGATGGTGGATTTCTTTGGCACGTCTTTCTTCTCGATCTGTAACTGAAAAAGTCTAGTACGCTACGAGCAAGTGCTCGGTCGTACACAATTTCCTAGAAAGAAAAGAAAACACACCTTGAAAAAAAGGCCATGGGAAACCGAGGATGGACAAACCCCATCGCTCGCCCAATCTATGGCTCAATTACATATCCACACACAGAAAGCAAATCCAGACAATTGCTAACTCGGGGTCCGACCCCCGGTAGCAAGCACAAAGCATAGATCTAGATTTTTTATAGCGGCGCCCTGCAAGAATGATTAATAGAACAAGCACAATCTATATATATGCATGATCTAAGCGTAAGAACCCCGATGATCTCACGCATTCATCATGCGCACACATGTTAGTTTCATGAAAAAACGTGAAACGCACACCACTAATGCGGCTCTGATACCAATTGTTGGAAGTTAATCCGGGTCAGAAGCTCGCAGCGGAAACGATTTGGCGGTCGAAAGACCGTTCATGGTGCACGTTACACGATTTAAATTTTTCACAGAAACTAATCTACATATGTGTGCATGTGTATGCACGAGAATCGAAAACCCCTAACGGCAATCTAGCGTAATGATTAACTAGCATGGATGCAAATCATAATGCTCGCTAGATCTATATATTAGATTACACATACCTTTCGTACGGATCTTTTAACCGCGGAGGATTGTCTTCTTTGTCGATAGAGACGGAAGATCGTTCGCGAAGATGCCGACGGTACGAATGGAGATGTTGCCTTCTTGTTCACCCGATCTCACACGATGCACGGAACGTCGCTCTCGGATCTCTGAGTGCCTCCGAAGAACGACCCTTCTCCTTCTTCAGAACTCCACGCGAGGAAGACGAAGTAGCAAGCGGGAAACGGGAGATGAAACGGGAGAGAACTCGAGAGATGAGAGAGAGGGGGGTTCGGTTTTTCTTGTACATGGGGCCGGCGCCCCATAGGGCTTTATAGGGCCGGCCAACACCCCTTGGATAAGGATCCAAGGGGATATTAACCCCCTCTCATTATCTCTCCATTATCTCCCTTTTATCTCTCCGCGTATTTATCCGTTTTCCCACTTTTTAGGGCTCGATATTAACCGATTTATCGCCCCATCCCTATCCATATGGCCGGCCCTATAGATGAGGGATTCTTATCCCTACATCATAGGGCCGGCCCTAGTGAGGTGTCCCACCACTAGGTTCGGCCAACAGTGAGGTCCGGCAGAGTGAGGTTTTTACCAAAACGCCCCGACGCCTCATTTTGACCATTTCTAGCGTGCGATACCTAACGGCCATTACTTAAGTGATATCTACTAGTTACTTACTATTAACTGAGGCCACCGGAGGGTGCCTCTAGCATAGTCAACTAGTCAACTCGCAACATACCCCGGTGCATCGCACCTATGCAGCGAAGTTCACTTATGGCTAGGGATTACTACATACGACTCTGTACTAATCCCGGGCTCAACCCTTAGTACTCGTATGTAGTTACGCATCTACCGTGCTCTAGTGCCAAGCACACACGGAGCGTATACTTCTTTCTTCCTCCTGCTTATGGTGTTCCGAGGAGACGGTTCAAGAACCGTACATAATGTTGATAAGGTGGAACCATCAGGGACCGGGGTTCATGGCTTCCAACTCAAGCTCGATCGACACACTACCCGAGTGTACCATCGATCCTCTGAGCTCGAGTTAACCTGCGTAGCCACCCAGAGTGCGACGCAGGCTGCACTCCAATTCACCCAGACTTACTATGTTCTCCATCATACCCCTGCTCTCCGCTCAGTAGTGGTAAACCCGTTGTCCCTCCACTTGATGCCATGATTCACTTCGAGCGGTGAAGACTACCGTCAGACTCGAATGATCATATGACTTGGTTCCTTCCAGGTTGACCTATACATCGTACCTCTGATTACCCCGTCGAGTAATCGAACCCGGTCAACAGTCAAACTGATGACCACCAGGCCTGGGTTTGGTACAGTGTAAGTCACACCAAGGAACGCACCTCCCATCAGGGGTGTGGATGGCCTGCAGGAGTGACACGCTAATGCAACGCCAGCCGGGTAACCCAGTACACCGTGGTTTTGGATCACTGCATATGGACCCTCACACATTGGTGCGCCAAAGCACCACGCAACTGGTTAGTCCATCAGTCGTGGTTCCTCAGGGTTTAGGACCGTTTTACCCTAAGCAGAAACACGGCTTAGTGTACCAGTGTCTGCTCACTGATCTGTACACCGTGTTAGTTCCATTCAGCCACAGACACTGTGCCTGGTGATGACCATGGTGAAGACATCCCATGAACTGTCATCGCCAACAGCTTAACATGATGAGGCGACCAACCTGATCATAGCTGCGAACTTATTTAGGTTATACGGGACCAATCCACTCAGTCTTCAACTCAGTGGACTACCATATAACCATGGCTCTCTGTTCTCAAAAGAACACGTAACTATGTTACGCACCTATATGCATCTCATATATTAATAACTATCAATCTTTATTAGACCAAAACATAAAGTTTTACAAGCTTAGAACACATCAATCCTAACAGGATAGAGGGGGTAGGGGTCCTTAAATAGACTCCCGACCCTGCCCACAAAAGGAATCAAGGACAAGCGCTCTACGATTCCTACGTGTCCAAACCCGACACGCTCTCACCGACGCACTCGTCCTTGAGGGGGCATTTGTAGACACACGAATTTCGTCGGACCCGAACCCGACTTACGTGTGCCGACGCGGATGCAAACCTGACACGCAGACCTGACTCGCACCTGGCAAAGAGGAGCGGACCCCATGCGCCAAGGGGGGCCGGCCCCTACTAAGGTCCGAACCCCATGGGGCCGGCCCCTACTAGGACCCGAGCCACATGGGGCCGGTCCTAGTAGGACCCGAACCCCATGGGGGGGCCGGCCGGCCCTGCAAGGAAAGGGAAGAAAAGGAAAGAAAAGAAAAGAAAGAAAAGAAAAAGGAAAGAAAAGAAAGGAAAGAAAAGAAAAGGGAAGAAAAGAAAAGGAAAGAAAAGAAAGAAAAGGAAAGAAATACCGCCATGCGCGGGGGGAGGTAGCGTATGACGTCTGCACACACGCGGATCTGCGCCGATCCCTCGATCCGACGCACAAGACGAAGCGCCCGATCGCCATCGATTTCGTGCTCAAAATCCAGCCATAATTGCACCCGCCAGAAAAGGAAAACAACTAAATGTTATTCCCCTCATCAATGGATGAATAAAATCCGGGTAATTATGAGAGAGATACAAAAGAGATTTAAAATTAAAAAGTTCCCATATCTCTCTCCCCACCTCTTTGCCTATAAATAGAGGGGGTGGGGGAAGGAAAAAATGGTCGGGAAATTGAAGACGAAACGCAAGAGCTCTGCAGAAGAGGAGACGCTTCTTCATCGACCCAAGGCTTCACGAGGCACAGTCAAGCCTGTCCCGAGGGATCGGCTTACTGAAAGTCCTCATCAACGTGAAGACCCTTGCACACGAAGATCATCCCTTCGACTCCGTGCACGAAGAAGAAAGCTCGGAGAAGAAGAACCCTTCGACTCCGAAGACGCCAGAAGCAAAGGCCGGAGAAGAAGAGGAGCGGCACTACCCCGTCGTCTCCAACAAGCTTCGACTCCGATCAAGCCCAAAAGCCCGGAGAAGAAGAGGAGCGGCACTACCCCGTCGTCTCCAACAAGCTTCGACTCCGATCAAGCCCAAAAGCCCGGAGAAGAAGAGGAGCGGCACTACCCCGTCGTCTCCAACAAGCCTTCGACTCCGATCAAGCCCAAAAGCCTGGAGAAGAAGAGGAGCGGCACTACCCCGTCGTCTCCAACAAATCCTCGATCCCGATCAAGCCCAAAAGCCCGGAGAAGAAGAGGAGCGGCACTACCCCGTCGTCTCCAACAAGCCTTCGACTCCGATCAAGCCCAAAAGCCCGGAGAAGAAGAGGAGCGGCACTACCCCGTCGTCTCCAACAAATCCTCGATCCCGATCAAGCCCCAAAGCCCGGAGGAGAGAAGCGAAGCGTCATTACCCCGTCGTCTTCGACTAACACCTGCGCCATCCACGAAGAAGAAAGCCTGGAGTAGATCGTCTGAAGCGTCGCTACCCCGTCGTCTTCATCAACAAAAGCCGACGCTACAACCGTCGCACGGAGACCGTCGCTACCCTCGTCGTCTTCATCAACAAAAGCCGACGCCACAACCGTCGCACGGAGATCGGTGCTACCCCCATCATCTTCGAAAGCATTCTTCGACTCCGATCACGCCAAAGAAGCCCGGAGAAGAAGAGAAGTCCAGTCGATACGTAAACCGTCGAAGCACCGGAGAAGTAGCCCACGTCGTTCGAAGAAGAAGATCGAGTTGACGCCAAAACTAAAGCCAACGCAAGAAGCCAAAGCAAAGCCCTAGTAAAGCCCGCGCCAAAGCAACGCAAGTGCCAAAGCCAAGCGACTACGCCGGCCACGAGCAAAAGCACCGCACGTTCTAGCCGATACGACGCGAAGTCCGGAAGAACGAATTGAAAGCATCGCAAGTCTCTCACAGCTACGTCCAAGTGCAAGCGCCGAAGCAAAGCAAAAGCCAGAGCCACGCCGGAGCCAAGCCAAAGCAAAAAAGCCAACGCCAAAGCCAACGCCAAAAGCTCGATCGACGCCGCGAACCGACGATCAAGGACACCGAGGTCAAGCAAGGAACGAGGAAGACGCGAAGACTGAGGAACGAAGCCGAAAACCCCCTAGCCGAGAAAACGCGAAGCACGGAAGGGACAAAGCAACGGTGGACATTCCTTAGCCTCTCCAAAACCCTCTCCCTGTAAAACCCCTGTCCTGGGCAGCCCCTTCAGAGCTCTCGCACGAACACCACGTGGAGACGCGGATCAAAGGGATCCCCCAGAAGATCTTTCCCACAATCCCCTGATCAAAACTCGCCGCAACCCGGACTCGCTACACCCGAGCCACCCGGGTCCCGGCCACAATTGTAATCTCGTGTGATTCGCAATAAAGACGACCCGCGCTTTTTTCCGCGTCCACAGTCTTCTCTGTCCGAAACTCGTGATCAGAGACGGCGGCCTTTTCCTTACCCCCGGTCAGGCAATGACCTGACTCCCTCCTAACCCCTCCCCCCCACAAAAAAAAAAAAGTGGCAAGGTGTATGCCAAAACCCTCTCTCTCTCTTAAAATTTATGCCCCCAATCGAATGAATTTCTAGCTCCGATACTGGTTAGGACCAGCTTGGACATCAATTGATGGCTTAGGATGAGTTGCAACATAGCATAAATTTGAAGTGAGGTGATCGAGTCATTTTCGACCATAGATCGAGATTTGAGTTTGATATGATTCAACCGATCGAGTACAATCTGATAAAATTTATGCCAAGTCGCACATGCCGGATTGGGACAGCACCGTTACGCGGCCAACTTATTTGACCGGGTCATCATGCGATTCTCCTCTATCAATGAGGACGATCGATCGTTGCCCGACGTTGGATTAAATCCCACCGTCTATAAATTGACCCACCCCACCCACAAGAAAGCCATGCATTTCCACTGCAATATTCTCTCTCTAGAGTTGCAGGCCATTAAGAGAGAGAGAGAGAAGTTGGTCGTGATGTTTCGCAAGGTGATAGCCCTGCTGATGGTGGCGGTGCTGGTGGGCGCACCCGGGGTGCTGAGCTCGATCAGCTGCCCCGAGGTGTACTATACGCTGGCCCCTTGTCTCAGCCACATCATGAGCATCGGCGGAGTCGTGCCCTTGTCCTGCTGCAACGGGGTCACCGGCATGGTAGCCGCGGTCGCGACAGTGGACGACCGCCGCACGGTCTGCGGGTGCCTAAAGATGGCGGCCGCCCTGATTCCCGGCGCCAAACACGATCACGCCGCCTCCATCCCGGCGAAGTGCGGCATCGACATCCCTTACAACATCAGCACCACCACCGACTGCTCCAAGTAGGGTTCGCTCCTCAGAGATCTACTATGCTGTGTATGATTGTGTGCTGCAAATTCTCATCTATATATTTCGTCTGTTGGCTTTGCAGGGTGAACTGAAGCGGCGGTTGAGGGGACTTAGGTAGGTTCTAAGTCCTACCTAATGTTGTGGGTTTGCTGTTAATCCTAGTTATAATAAAGGTTTTTTTTTGTTAAACCGTCATTGAATATTCTCTGAGTTGTTAATAAAGGTTTTTTAACTATCTTAGGTTGCGGCTAGGGCTGCAAACGAATCAAAGTTGTCCGTGACTAGCTCACAAACAAGCTCAATAAAAGCTCATTCGGTTAATAGCAAAGCCAAGCACATGCCTAGATCGAGTTTAGACTCATTTAATAAACGAACCAATTAACCTCAAGCAGACAAAAGCTTGGTTCGTTTGGGATCGCAAACATGCTTGTTTAGGGCTCGTGAGTAGGCTTATAATTTTTTTTTGAGAATCCCTCTTTGAGAATGAACGGGGGGGAAGGGGGGTGTACCAACGTCCAAGGGGGAACCCCATCTAACTTGAGTTAACACAAAAAGCCTAGGATTTTCAAAGAAGAAAAGCAATAGACTCCAAGTCTCAAGACTTCGAAGCTCTTGATCTTTCTAATTTGCGGATCCGGGCTAGGAAGGATCCCGAATTTTTTTCCTTAAAGGAGACACCGATACCCAAAGTTATATTGAGAATGGATCCTCCTCCAGCAAATTGAGAGGTAGATTCTGCTCCTCCACATCAAGGGTAAACAGTTGATCCTGAAGGTTCTGGATAAGGGGAGATGGTTTCCCGTGTCCCGTCTTTTGAATACCCGTGATGGACATAGAACAATTTGGAAGGGTCAGACCAACTACGAAGGCCGAGCTAGGCTGTGGTGGTCTTTGATGCACGTCTGTTTCAAGGGCTCTAGATTTTGCTCAAATCGAAGCCTTGACTTTAATCAATTATAACACTCGATTAGCTAGCCAGTCGAAGGCTACGGTGCATACTCGATGGGTAAGGAGAGGTGGCTGACTCGACGGTTCGAGCGAATCCCCATTCCACCAGGCCATTATCATGTGAAACTCCATCACCAAAGGAAGGCGCCACCTCAGGACCGGAATTCCAATTAGGAGGGCCACAGAGTTTCCTCTTCTTGCTGTCCAAAATCTACACTTCTACTAAGAATAGACCTAACATATATATAGCCCATGTTTTTTACTGATTTTGTAGTTAACAAGCCCAATAAGGAACCATTTGAGCACTAATTGAGCAATGCCTAGACTAAAGCTTAGGCTTGTTTAATAAACGAGCTAAGCTCATGCATACGTCAGCTTATCACATATGTGGACTAATAAATATGAGTTCGGTTATCGGGTTGGGTTGGGTTGGGTCGGGTCTACCTGAACTCCAAGTCAGAACCAACACGTACTTCGACGGGTCAGCAAAAATTAGAACCAACACAACCCATTTGGCCAAAATACCATGTTGCACCACAAGCTTAACCCCACCTTCCACCTCAGAGGGGTTTCATTAAAGATAGGGCGGAGGGTCGCAGGCGAGGTGATCCTCCTCCTCCTCCTCCTTCTTCTTCTTCTTCTTCTTCTTCTTCTGGTTCGCATGGCGCGGCAGCGGCAGTGCTGGGCTGCGGTGGCCGGGCTGCGGTGGCTGGCGCGGCAGAAGGGAGCGGGCCGGGGCGGGCGCGGGGGCCGGTGCAGTAGCGGTGCGCGATGGGCGCGGGGGGGGGGGGGGGGGGGGGCAACAGGAGGGCGCGGGCCGGTGGCCGGTGGCGCAGGAGGGCGCAGGCCGGAGGGCGCGGGCCGGAGTGCGGGCTGGAGGAGGGGTGCGGCCGACGCGCGGGCTGGAGGCGGGGGCGCGGCCGGGGCTGCGACAGGCGCAGCGCGCGGGGTTGCGGGCCTGAGGGAGCGGGCCGGGGCTGCGGCGGGCGCAGCGCGCGGGGCGCGACCGGACGCGGGCCGGGGTTGCGGCGGGTACAGCGCGCGGGGCGCGGCCGGAGGCGGGGCGCGACGGGGCTGCGGGCCGGAGGGAGTAGCGGGCGCGGCGGCCAGTGCGCGCGCACGGGGAGCGGCGGGCTGGTGGCCGGCGTGGTGGCCATCGCGGACCTGGCATGTAGCCCCTATGGGGCTGCGGGTTTTTGTAGGAGAAGGGGGGGGGCTGCGGTTTTTGCTGTGGCCTCCTCCTTTTCTTTCTTTTGGCATATGGGGCTGCGGCTTTTTAGCCGTGGCCCCCTCTTGTTTTCTTTTTTGGCATATGGGGCCAACAGCTCTCTTTTTTTTTTTGGTGACGTTTTTCCCTGTATTCGTCTTGTACTTTTCTTGCTATCTGACTTGGGCTTTGTCTTCTTTCTTTTTCAGGTCTCGTCGTTACGAGAGTTTTCCGAGTTCCGGTTGGATCGTTGATGCGGTCTCCCACGGGAGTATGCATCTTCGTTTTCCTTTTGCGCAAGTCTTTAATCACCGCGTTTCGAGACAGGAGGCCAGACTGTCAGTACTTTAGCTTTCGATGCACGAGCGAGTTTGTGAGGATGGCGTGACCGACGGCTCTTGTCGTGTGTTGAAACTTGGCGAGCGCATCCTCATTGACGAAGGATCTTCCTGGCAAGTTGTACGGCCAAGCTTGGGGTTGCCGTTCCACCACACGGGCGAGGAGTTGGTTCCGGTCCCTGTTGTTGCTTTGAAGATATGCTCCCGCCGTACGTGATGGGGTGTGGAGATTCAACCGCGTAGAGATGTCACATATCTGGGAGGTTTTTGGGACTGGATGAGAGAGCTGTCCAACGCGTTGGAGGCAGAGCCATGGATGGAGCGTCTAGCGAGGTTTGTGGAGCCGGCTTGTTGGGAGTACAGCCGACCGGACGGTATGTATCGGGCTCTGTGTAAGCAGTGGTGCCCTGAGACCAACACCTTTTTTGACCGGAGCTGGTGAAATCGGGATCACCCTTCGTGATGTGCATGTTATCTCTGGATATCCAGAAGTTCGGAGCTACTATCAGGAGGAGGTTCCTTCTTTGGAGGTCTTGACGGACCCAGATGAGTCTCCTAGCTTCTGCCTTTTGCTTTTTAAGGCATATGCTATTATAGCGGCGCACGAGCGGTCAGACCGAGTACTTCACTCGGATTGGGTGGACTTCTGGTTTCGAGGAGAGTATCGTCACACTCCCCTTCGAGTCACCCGATGTGGAGGTACGCATCATCAAAGAAACCGGCACCTGGCACTTTCCGGCGACCGATTGAATCTCTGAGGAAAGAATGGTACTCCACGGCGGGAGCGCAACGTCTCTGGGAGGTTTTGGGTCTGAAGGAATGCAGCGATGCTTGGCGTGCTGCTTACTGGTCAGCGGGGTTGGTGCTTTTTCTTTGCCGCTTTGCTTTGCCCTGGAATGGGGATGTGATACGCCCTGGGACCTTCCTTGCAGCTGCTCGAATGGTGAATGGAGAGTTTCTTAACCTAGCGCCGGCAATCCTCTGCTCGTTGTACCAAGGGCTTAGTGGAACATACTGGAGTCTATCGAGTGCGGATAATGCAAGAGGGGAAGTAGGCAGAGCCAGTTCCTTTTGCCCCCTGTATTATCTCTATGGTTGGATTGGGCTCCACTTTCCGAAGGGGATCTTTGCAGCGCGTGGACCTTCGACCTCGGTGCCCTTCCTTCCTTGTGTGGGAGGTGTGATGAATGCTTATTACGCATGGGAGCGTCCGAGGCCCAGTGCCCGAGAGTGGTTGAGATGTGTGGGCCCTTCTGACTTTGACTTTGTATCGGAGAATGCACTTGCACCTACTACAAGATCCTTGGTATGTGATGGGCCGGAGATGCCCGAGCGCTTGTACTGGAGTATGGTGAGTTGCAAGCCCGGGTATCTCGTTTGGCGTCATGGGGATGCAGTAGAGGTGGCACGGTACTCTCCCCACCGGTTTGCTTGACAGCAGGGTTTCCACCAAGTGTTGCCGGGGACTCCTTTGCGTATGCAGTCACGTTACACCCCGCAGGATACGTATCGCCTCTAGGGAGCGCTTTATGACAGATTTACTGGGTGTATTTTCTCGCCGGGGATCAAGTCGGGCGGAAAGGATGCTGCAACTCCTGAGTATCGCTGCTGGATCAACGAGTCAGTGCTTCCCCTCCTGGCTAGCCTTCCGCTGGACGTCCTTGCTAGCAGCGAGCGGGTTGACTTTTCTTTTGACTCTTTGGCGGGGTCAGAGGATCGCCGTCTTTGGTCCGATGAGCGACGATCGGAGAGATCTTGTGGCCATCGAGAGAGTACTTCCCAGGCTTCACTCTCTGTGCAAGAAGTTGAGATGGCTCCGTCCTCCAAGGTTCAGAGTCTTCCTGAGACTCAGACTTCTTGGAGTGGGCGTGCTTCTCCTAAGAAAAAAAAGTTGGATCTCTTGTGTGAGGCAGCTTTGGCTGGTGCTGGTGAGGCAGAGCCAGCTCGAGAGGGAGAGCCAGGGCTTTTTGTCGATGAGGTAATCCCTCTTTCTGAGATAGCTTCATCGGATGCTGCAGGTATATCTCGTTTCTAGTTTCTTATGAATTTCTCTGCTTGTACTCTTATTTCGGTTGCTGAGTTGTTCAGCTCTCATTTTGGCAGGGTCTGCTGGACCGGACTGCGAGTCTGCCCCGAAGGGGGTTGGGCATGAATGCTCTCCCATCAGAGCGACGATGATTGAAGGTGGCGGGCTGGATGTTCCCTGGGATAACTTGGAGCTTTTGGGAGCGTGTGGAGCAGATTTTGTTGGCAGTGCTGTCAACCTGGACGATATCGACATGGAGCAGTTGGGCTTTGGGGAGGAGGATGAGGTCTCCAGTGTAGGGAGAGAACAGACTCCTCTGGTTAGGTCTGATACTCCGGCCGAGATTACTCCCGCAGTCGTTCCGTCGGAAGGTTTGCCTGTAGCTTCTCCTTCGGCTCTGGTGGTATCGCTGACTGTTATCATGGCGATGGTCCAGGAGGCGGTTCCTGCACTTGAGTCTTCAGGACCGGAGCCCACCTTGCCTGTGCACTCAGGGGCTGACATGCGAAAGTGCAGTTTGTGAGACCTTCTTTCTTCGCTTCTTTTGGAGAGCTATCAGAAGTATATCCAGACGACGCTCGCACCTTTTCAGGAGAATGGCCTTGATGCTTTGAATGACTGGTGGGTCTTCGAGGGGCCTGAATTTTGCAAGAGTCTGGCGGCCTTCCAAGTAGATGGCTCTTTGTTTGAGGCACGGATGCGTGCTTTCTTGGTGGACGGTGAAGCTCATCGCTTGAAATGGGCTTCGATGGAAGATGATCTTCCGCTGACACTAGCAAAGGCCGAGGACGAGGAACGTCGACTGGAGGAGCAGCATGCACTTGCCACTGCGAGCCTTGTTCGGGCGCGGAAGAAGCTAGAGGCTGCTCGCGCATCTTTTGAGAAAGCTAAGACGATCGAGAAATCTTCTGGAGCAGATCTTGCAAAGCAACATATTGAGCTGGCGACGCACCGGGAGCGGATAGCTTTTCGGTCTTCAGAGCTGCAGCGCATGGAGGTTACTGGCGGCGAGCTGCTCCAACGTCTTAAGGAATTTAATTCGCTTTACTAGCAATGTCGCATTTTCTTTTCGTTCTTGTCATTTCTGCTGGATAGACTCGTAGTTTTACTTTCCTTCGTTTGATGATAATTTAATATCATGCATTTATTTTCTGGACTTGTCTTCTGGAATGGCAGAGTTTGGTTGTATTCTTTTTTTGTTTGGATTGAACCTTTACAGGCTGCCTACGTACCCTACTGAGAGGGATCAAGTCACACGTAGTTCCTTTTTTTTTTTTTTTGCAAGGAGTGTAGCCCTGCTTTTAGGCATAGTACCTTTTGAGGTACTTGCCATTGATAGGGCCGAGTGTAAGCCCTTCTGGCGTGGTGAGAAGATACGCACCGTTGGAGTAGACCTCTTTGACTGCGTGCGGTCCATCCCACTTGGCGTCGAACTTCTTTCCTCCTTGATGCGAAAGGATGATGGGGCGTTTAACTGCCATCACCAATTCTCCTATTTGGAAGGATCGAGGGCGAATCCTTTTGTTGAAGGCTCGGGTCAACCTGGCTTGATAGCATTCCAAGCGTTGCTGGGCTTCGAGACGCTTTTCATCCAGGGCTTCCAATTCTACTAGGCGAAGTTGAGCGTTGTCATCGTTGACGAGGCCTTCTGGACAGCTATCCTGAGTGACGGGATCTGTAGCTCAAGTGGGAGGACAGCTTCTACTCCGTATACTAGTGAGTACGGAGTTGCCTGTGTTGACGTGCGAAAAGAGGTGCGATATGCCCATAGCGCTTCGCCCATGCGTTCATGCCAGTCTTTCTTTGATTTTGAGACGACTTTCTCCAAAAGTTTGCAGAGTATTTTGTTGAAAGCTTCAGCTAGACCGTTGGCCGAGGCGTTGTACATGGTTGAACACCTTTGCTTGATATCGAATTTGGCACAAAACTGGCTGACATCGGCATTCTTGAATTGCTTCCCGTTGTCCGTAATGATATAGCGAGGAATGTCGTACCGGAAGATGATGTCGTTCTGGATGAAGTTGATGACAGAGTACCTGGTAACTTCTCGCAATGGAACTGCCTCAGCCCACTTGGAGAAGTAATCCGTTGCCGCCAGGATATAAAGATGCAGCTTGGATGACTTGGGTAGCGGACCGACAATGTTGAGTCCCCATCCATCGAAGATGCGATGGTCGGATGCAAAGGTTCCGGAGACTGACGGATGTAGTCGCCATGCAACTGGCAAGTGTGGCATCTTTTTGCAAACTCGAGGGAGTCCTTAATCATGGTGGGCCAGTAGTACCCCATTCGCCTGATGCGGAAGTGAAGCTTGGGACCGAACTGATGTGAGCCACAGATCCCGGCATGGATTTCTCCTAGTGCTGTTTTCGCTTCTTCTTTTGCAAAACACCTCAGGAGCGCACCATCGTAGCTTCGTCGGTACAACTCGTTGTTGAAGTGGAAGAATTTCAGAGATCGCCGGCGAATATCGACTTTACGCTTTGGATCTTCAGGGAGCTTCCCGTGGACAAAAAATTCTATGAATGGTTATCTCCAATCTAGCTCATTGGTCATGAGAACGTGTACTACATTGACTTATTCTGGGATTCCCATAGGGAGGTTTTCCTCGGTGATCACAGTCTATTCTCTTTTGAATCAAATTCTGAATCACAGGATTAAGATGAAATCACTCATTTTTCTCGGTGATCAGTGATCACAAGAGCATCTCCATACATCCTATTCTTTTTCTATTAGAAATATTATTTAGTTTTCTGGCACATACATCCTATCCTTTTTCTATTAGAAATATTATTTAGTTTTTAAGACAATGGTCATTGAGACTGGTATCAGGTCTTGTCAACTATCAAATTTAAAAAAAAAAACATAACAAAAAAAAAAAAAAAACGGATTCATCTCGTTCATCCCACCTCCGCACCTAGCTCGTAGGCTTGCAATGCTGACAGATCACAGTCTCGTACACATGCTGCACCGCTCGGCCATTCTCGGATCCTCGGATCTTCGTCAGTGTCTTCTCTGTCCGAAACTCGTGATCAGAGACGGCGGCCTGTTCCGTACCCCCGGTCAGGCAATGACCTGACTCCCTCCTAACCCCTCCCCCCCACCAAAAAAAAAAAGTGGCAAGGTGTATGCCAAAACCCTCTCTCTCTCTCTTAAAATTTATGCCCCCAATCGAATGAATTTCTAGCTCCGGTACTGGTTAGGACCAGCTTGGACATCAATTGATGGCTTAGGATGAGTTGCAACATAGCATAAATTTGAAGTGAGGTGATCGAGAGTCATTTTCGACCATAGATCGAGATTTGAGTTTGATATGATTCAACCGATCGAGTACAATCTGATAAAATTTATGCCAAGTCGCACATGCCGGATTGGGACAGCACCGTTACGCGGCCAACTTATTTGACCGGGTCATCATGCGATTCTCCTCTATCAATGAGGACGATCGATCGTTGCCCGACGTTGGATTAAATCCCACCGTCTATAAATTGACCCACCCCACCCACAAGAAAGCCATGCATTTCCACTGCAATATTCTCTCTCTAGAGTTGCAGGCCATTAAGAGAGAGAGAGAGAAGTTGGTCGTGATGTTTCGCAAGGTGATAGCCCTGCTGATGGTGGCGGTGCTGGTGGGCGCACCCGGGGTGCTGAGCTCGATCAGCTGCCCCGAGGTGTACTATACGCTGGCCCCTTGTCTCAGCCACATCATGAGCATCGGCGGAGTCGTGCCGTTGTCCTGCTGCAACGGGGTCACCGGCATGGTAGCCGCGGTCGCGACAGTGGACGACCGCCGCACGGTCTGCGGGTGCCTAAAGATGGCGGCCGCCATGATTCCCGGCGCCAAACACGATCACGCCGCCTCCATCCCGGCGAAGTGCGGCATCGACATCCCTTACAACATCAGCACCACCACCGACTGCTCCAAGTAGGGTTCGCTCCTCAGAGATCTACTATGCTGTGTATGATTGTGTGCTGCAAATTCTCATCTATATATTTCGTCTGTTGGCTTTGCAGGGTGAACTGAAGCGGCGGTTGAGGGGACTTCGGTAGTACAAACGGCTCTAGAATAAAGCAGCAGCTTAATTGGCATCCTCTCTCTCTCTCTCTCTTTCTCTCGCTCGCTCGCTGTGTGTGTTTGTGTGTGTCAATGTTTGAGGGAGTGTTGATTGAGTAGGTTCTAAGTCCTACCTAATGTTGTGGGTTTGCTGTTAATCCTAGTTATAATGAAGGTTTTTTTTGTTAAACCGTGACTAAATATTCTCTGAATTGTTAAATGTGTTGAGGAATAATTCACGAACTTTAAAACAAATTATTGAATTTTTATCCGAATTATTTAACTATCTTAGGTTTCGGCTAGGGCTGCAAACGAAGCAAAGTTGTCCGTGACTAGCTCGCAAACAAGCTCAATAAAAGCTCATTCGGTTAATAGTCAAGCCTAGCACAAGCCTAGATCGAGTTTAGACTCATTTAATAAACGAGCCAATTAAGCTCAAGCAGACAAAAGCTTGGTTCGTTTAGGATCGCAAACATGCTTGTGTAGGTCTCGTGAGTAGGCTTATAATTTTTTTTTGAGAATCCCTCTCTGAGAATGAGAAGGGGGGTGGTTGGCCTAGACCCCTATCAGTTTATTAAGGGAAATAAAATATACAAAAAATGCCTAAGAGGCACCAACGTCCAAGGGGAAACCCCATCTAACATGAGTTAAACACAAAAAGCCTAAGATTTTAAAGCAAGAAAAACAATAGACTCCAAGTCTCAAGACTTGGAAGCACTAATTTGCTGATTTCGGCTAGGAAGGATCCATAATTTTTTTCCTTAAAGGAGACACCGATAGCCAAAGTTATATTGAGAATAGATCCTAGGCTCCTCCAGCAAATTGAGAGGTAGATGATGCTCCTCCTCATCAAGGGTAAACAGTTGATCCTGAAGGTTCTGGATAAGGGGAGATGGTTTCCCGTGTCCCGTCTTTCGAATACCCGCGATGGACATCGAACAATTTGGAAGGGTCTGACCAACTACGAAGGCCGAGCTAGGCTGTGGTGGTCTTTGATGCATGTCTGTTTCAAGGGCTCTAGATTTGGCTCAAATCGAAGCCTTGACTTTAATCAATTCTAACACTCGATTAGCTAGCCAGTCGAGGGCTACGGTGCATACTCGATGGGCAAGGAGAGGTGGCTGACTCGACGGTTCGAGCGAATCCCCATTCCACCAGGCCATTATCATGTGAAACTCCATCACCAAAGGAAGGCGCCACCTCAGGACCGGAATGCCAATTAGGAGGGCCACAGAGTTTCCTCTTCTTGCTGTCCAAAATCTACACTTCTACTAAGAATAGACCTAACATATATATAGCCCATGTTTTTGACTGATTTAGTAGTTAACAAGCCCAATAAGGAACCATTCGAGCACTAAATTGACCAATGCCTAGACTAAAGCTTAGGCTTGTTTAATAAACAAGCTAAGCTCATGCATACGTCAGCTTATCACATATGTGGACTAATAAATATGAGTTCGGTTATCGGGTTGGGTTGGGTTTGGTCGGGTCTAGCTACCTGAACTCCAAGTCAGAACCAACACGTACTGCGACGGGTTAGCAAAAATTAGAACCAACACAACCCATTTGGCCAAAATACCATGTTGCACCACAAGTTTAACCCCACCTTCCACCTCAGAGGGGTTTCATTAAAGATAGGGCTCTCAACGATTTCGGACCAAAGCTGTAAACAAACATGATCATCCGAAAGTAATTATCAATGCAATAAAAACCTTATAACCAAGTAATGATTTTATGTGGCACCTTGAGGTTTCTTGTTTTGCATTAGAACAATGGATTTGGTGTGGGTTTTTAGCCAAAGGCATGGGATTTGGCGTGGGACTGAAATTTTCATACCGACCGGGGGCATATTCATCATTTTTACCTTTACAGGCTAGGTAGGGTCGTCCTCGTTGCCGCACCAGGGGGTTTCTCGTTTTATCTCGGGACATTGGATTTGGCACGAGTGTCGGTCAAAAGGCAACCGGTCGAAATTTTCATACTGGAGGCATATTTGTTTTGTTCACCTTTAAAAGGATGTGAAGTGCCGCCGTCACTGCGACATCTGGGGATTCCTTGTTTTGCCTCGAGACAGTATATTTAACACGGGTTTCTGGGCCAAAAGGTGACATGTCAAATTTTCATACTGGCTTTTATTATTTTCACCTTTTACGGCCTGTGTAGGGCCACCATCACAGCGACACCCAGGATTACTCGTTTTGTCACGGGACATTGAATTTGGCATGGATTTCGGGCCAAAAGCGACTTATCAAATTTTCATACTATGGGCATATTTTCCTTTTTCACCTTTTGTTGGAGTTGATATTTTCTAAACTTGTAAAACTTCATTCTATTCTTTTAATAAATGATGAATATTATTATAAGAGATGCATATATGGTGGTACGTAATATAGTTACGTGTTCTTGTGTGAATAGAGAGAGCCATGAATATGGTAGCCCACCGAGTTGAAGACTAAGTGAATTAGCCTCATGTAACTTAAATAAGTTCACAGCTATGATCAGATTGGTTGTCTCATCATGTTAAGCTTTGAGGTGACAACACATGATAGATTTCACCATGGTCATCACCAGGCACAGTGTCAAAGGCAGAACGGAACCAACACGGTGCACAGATTCGTGAGCAGACACCATTGCATTGATCTGTGTTTCTGCTTAGGGTAAAGCGGTTCTAAACCCTGAGGAACCATGACTGATGGGATAACAAGTTGTGTTGTACTTTAGCACATCATTATGTGCAGGTTTGGTTTCATGATCCAAAGCCATAGTGTGTTATGTTACCTAATTAGCGTCGCTTAAGCGTGCCGCTTCTATAGACCATCCACACCCCTATCGGGAGGTGCGTTCCTTGGTCTGACTTACGTCATATGAAACCCAGGCCTTATGGTCATCAATTGGACTTTTGATTAGATCCGGTTACTCGGTGGGGTAATCAAATTGAGGTATGACATACGCAGTCAGCCTGTAATGAACAAAGTGATATAAGCACTCGAGTTTGACAGTATTCTCTACTGCTCGAGTCATGTCATGGCACAAAGTGGAGGGACATCTTGTTTACCACTACTAAGCGGGGAGCAGAGGTATGCGGGAGAACATAATAAGTCCAAGGGGAATGGAGTGTAGCATGAGTCGCACTCTGGGTGGTTACGCATGTTAACTCATACTCAAAGGATCGATGATAAAATTGGGTAGTGTATCGATCGAGTTCAAGTTAGAAACCATAAACCCTGGTCTCTAAATTTTCCACCTTATCGACATTATGTACGGGTCCTTATACTATCTCCTCGTAAAAATTAACAAAAAAATATTCATATTGAGGGCATATTTGTTTTGTTCGCCTTTTAAAGGATGTGTAGGGTCGCCGTCACTATGGCATCTGGGGATTCCTTGTTTTGCATTAAGACAGTATATTTAGCGTGGGTTTCTGGGCCAGAAGGCGACATGCCAAATTTTCATACTGGGCATTCATTATTTTCACCTTTTACGGGCTGTGTTGGGCCACGATCGCAGCGACACCCAGGATTCCTCATTTTGTCATCAGACATTGGATTTTCCATGGGTTTCGGGACAAAAAGCGACTGGTGAAACTTTCATACTAGGGGCATATTTTCCTTTTTCACCTTTTGTTGGAGTTGATGTTTTCTAAACTTGTAAAACTATGTTATGATCTTTTAATAAAGGATGGATATTATTATAAGAGATGCATGGTGGTACGTAATATAGTTACGTGTTCTTGTGTGAATAGAGAGCCATGACTACATGGTAGTCCACCGAGTTGAAGACTAAGTAGACTAATCCCATGTAACTTAAATAAGTTCGCAGCTATGATCAGGTTGGTCGCCTCATCATGTTATGTTTTGGGGTGACAATACATGATAGACGTCACCATGGTCATCACCAGGCACAGTGTCAAAAGCTGAACGGAACCAACACCGTGCACAGATTGGTGAGCAGAGATCATTGCATTGACCTGTGTTTCTGCTTAGAGTAAAATGGTCATAAACCCTGAGGAACAATGACTGATGGGCTAACAAGTTGTGTGGTGCTTTGGCATATCATTATGTGCGGGTTCGGTTTCGTGATCCAAAACCATAGTGGGTTATACCTAATTAGCGTCGTTTCAGCGTGCCACTCCTACAAGCCATCCACACCCTTAACGGAGGTGCGTTCCTTGGTCTGGCTTACGTCGTGTCAAACCCAGGCCTAATGGTTATGAATTAAACTTTTGACCAGATTCGGTTACTCGGTGGGGTAATCGAATCAGGTACAACATACGCAGTCAACCTGGAATAAATAAAGTCATATGAGAACTCGCGTCTGATAGTATTCTCTATCGCTCGAGTCACGTCATGACACCAAGTGGAGGGACATCGTGTTTAGCACTACTAAGTGGGTAGCAGTGGTATGCGGGAGAACATAGTAAGTCCAAGGGGAATGGAGTGCAGCATGAGTCGCACTCTAGGTGGTTGCACAGGTTAACTCGGACTCAGAGAATCGATGATAAAATTGGGTAGTGTGTCGATCGAGTTCAAGTTAGAAGCCATGAATCCTGGTCCGAAACTGGGAGTGCAGCATGAGTCGCACTAGAAGAAGTACACGCTGGAATCTGCGAATCGTACCAGTCCGGTTCGAAACTTCACTTCCGCGTCAAGAGGATGGGATACTACTGGCCTACCATGATCAAGGACAGCTTAGAGTACGCAAGGAGATGTCAAGCTTGCCAGATGCTCGGGGACTACATCCGTCAAACTCCGGAGCCTTTGCACCCAACAATCGCGTCTTGGTCCTTCGACGGGTGGGGACTCGATATCATCGGTCCCCTGCCCAAGTCATCCAAGCAACATCTCTATATTTTGGCGGCAATGGACTACTTCTCCAAGTGGGCTGAAGCAACACCTTTGCGGGAAGTTACAAATCACTCCGTCATCAGCTTTATCCAGAATGGCATCATCTTCCGCTATGGGGTCCCCCGCTACATCGTAACAGATAACGGGAAGCAGTTCAAGAATGCTGCCGTCAGCCAGTTTTGTGTATTGTACAATATTAAGCAGAATTATTCGACGATGTACAACGCTCCGGCCAATGGTCTGGCAGAAGCCTTCAACAAGACTTTGTGCAAGCTGTTGGAGAAAACCGTCTCGAAGACAAAGAAAGATTGGCACGAACGCATGGGCGAAGCACTATGCGCTTACCGGACGTCCTTCCGCACACCGACGCAAGCAACACCATACTCCCTCGTCTATGGTGTGGAAGTCGTTCTTCCGCTCGAGCTCCAGATCCCGTCGCTCAGGATAGCGATCCAGGAAGCCCTCACCAGCGACGACAACGCCCAGCTCCGCCTAGCAGAATTGGAAGCATTGGATGAAAGACGCCTCGAAGCTCAATAACGTCTGGAGTGTTATTAGGCCAGGCTCTCTCGTGCCTTCAACAAGAAGATCCGTCCTCGATCATTCCAGATAGGGGAACTGGTGCTGGCAGTCAAACGCCCCATCATCCTCTCGCATCGAGGAGGGAAGAAATTTGACGCCAAATGGGATAGCCCGTACTCCGTCAAGGAAGTCTACTCCAACGACGCCTATCTCCTCACTACGCTAGAAGGGCTGACACTCGGCCCTATCAACGGCAAGTACCTCAAAAGGTACTATGCCTAAAGCAAGGCCACACCTCTTGCGCAAAAAAAAAAAAAGAACTACGTGCGACTTGATCCCCCTTAGGGGGTACGTAGGCAGCCTGAGAAGTTACTTCAGGTTCAGTCCGACCAAAAGAAAAAGTCAACAATGGTCCATGCAAAAGATATGGCAAAACGAGACGATATTATTAGATAATGAAGAAAAGGCGATACATGGCATAGGTTCCGAAAAGAAAGCTACAATGAAAAACAACCAGACAAGGAGCAACTAAAAGAAGGTGTCCAAAGCTCGAAGACGGCACAGTAACTCCTCTCTAGTCGCCTCCACTTGTTGAAGTTCCTCGGGACGAGTGGCCAGAAGCTCACGACGGGTCGCCAAGTCCGACTGCTGCTTCAAGTAACTCGCCTTCAAAGCACTCTCCGTAGCCTCAGCTCTCTCCAGACGAGACTCTGCCTTCCGAAGCGAGGCGCGCACAGACTCTATCTTCCTTTGAGCCTTCGACAGGTTGGAAGAGGCCTTCGCAAGTTGGTGCTCTGACTGACACAAACTCGCCTCAGCGGCCTCCAACTCAGAAGGGGAACTCCCCTCTAGTAAAGCTCGTCGGGAGCGATAGGCCTCGCTATCGGTCACGAGCAGGTTCATCTGAATGACGAAAGAAGAACTGTCGACTTTGAACGCCTCCAGGCTCGCGCAAAACTTTGCACCATCCGTTGACCACCAGTCCTGGAGGGCGCCAAAGCCAGCATCTTAGAAAGGCTCCAATGTCGACTTGATATACTGCCGGCAGCTCGCAAGAAGGAACTCTGAAACTCTGCTCCTCGGCCTTAAGCTCGGACGAGGCGCCTCGGAGTAGGTAGGCAAGACTTTCCCTCCTATTGCAGCCACAATAGAAACCGCCTGCGCCAACGAGGGCTGCAGAACTGGAGAAACCACCGCTACCGCTGCAACAACCGTCTCCTCCAACGGGCACGAGGGTACAGCAACCGGGAAAGGCTGCTTGTCGACGCTCGAAACTTCAGCTTCCTTATGGAAATACAAAGCGTCAATGTCGATGCCATCAAGATCGATATCGCCCCCAGGGAAGTTCTCCCCGCAAAGCCCGAGGAGATCCAGATCATCCGGGGGGATATCTAGCCCACATGCCCCAGGCACTTCCTGCGCAGCGCCAGTAGACGAATGCCCGAGAGACACCTTCGGAGAGTTCGCCCCGCGCTCTACCACTATAACGGAACCTGGTCAAAAGAAGATACAATACTCAGCATGATGGAACTTCCCGAACGTAGAAGAGAAATAAAATAAAGAGAACTCCATACCTGCGAGGTCAGATGAAGCAGCCCTAGACGGAGGGATCACCTTATCTTTCAGAAGTCCAGGCTCCTCGGTATCCTCCACCAGACAAGGGACCCTTGGAACCATCCCCCGGGGAATGCAAACCTTTCTTCTTTTGGGAGGGACACCCTCAACGTCGGCCCTCGAGAAACAGTATGCCCCGGGGGCACTAGTAAGCTCGGCGTCTAACACCGGAGCTGAAGAAGGGACACAACGAGCACTGAAAAGACGGCTACAGCTCCTCTGCGCCCTCTGAAGCCCCAGTCGGAGGCGGCGGTCCTCCACTCCCGCAGAATGGTTAAAGCAGAAATTTCTAAACTCGCTGCTCGCCAAGACGTCGACCGAGAGACTTGCGAGCAAAGGGGAAACTCGCCCTTCAATCCACTTGCAGTACTCCGGAGTGGCGGCGTCCCGAAACCCGGATTTGGTCCCAGGGAAGAAGCTGCTGCCAGTCAATCGAGTGTAAAGAGAAGCCCAGAGGCGGCAACCCTCCTGCGGACTGATGCGCCCCTGCAACTACTGAGGCATACCAGGAACTTCCTGTCGAAATCCCTGTTGGCGAGCGAAGCGGTGATGGGAGTGTTGCTCCACCTCCACCATGTCCCCCTTACACCAAACCAAGTAGCCAGGGCGGCAACTGACCATGTTCCAGTATAGGTTATCCGGGAGCTCCTCGTTGTCGTAAATAGTCGACCTCTCCAAAGGCAGCACCAAATGCTCTGACAGAGATTCGAAATCGGCGCTTCCCATCATCCTCAAAAGGGTGCGAGCACACTCCCTCGGACGCTCCTAACTGATAAAGGCATTTAAAATCCCCCCTATCCCGGGCAGGAACGACAGGTCCACTAGATGCCCGCGTCTGGCGAAAATCCCCTTTGGAAAATGCAGAGCTACCCAGCCATACAAGTAGTGCAAGGGTCCAAATGTAGCAGACCGGCCGAGCTCCTCCTTGGCCTTATCCAAGCTAGACAAGTCCCAGTAAGTTCCGCTGAGACCCCAGTACAAGGCGCATAATATGGCCGGGGCTAGATTGAAAAGCTCGCCCCTCGCCATCCTGGAAGCTACAAGGAAGGTCCCCGGATGGATAACCTCGCCAGAACATGGAAGCACAAACCGACAAAGGAAGATGACCAGCCCGGTAGCTCGGTAAACCGCTTGCCACTCCTCGCTGTCACGCCTCAAGCCGAGGATTTCCCAGGGACACTGCTTTCCCTCCATTGAATGCTTCTCTCGAGCCAAATAGTCGATAGGCCTCACGAAGGAACAAAGCGGAGGTCTCTGCATTTGAGCAACCTTCCACATTAGGTGAGTCGAAGGTGCCGGAGACCTATACTCGCCTCTGAACCAAAAGTCGACCCAAGAAGAAGGACGGACTGTATTCTCGACGAGCCGACGCCAGAAACTTGGCTAATAAATTCATCTCGGGTTCTGCGCTAAAGACCTCGTAGAGCTCGCCCATCCATTCACGGAAACCGCAAAGGTATTGGACGTCTCCCCGAGGCCAAGAATCGGTACCCCATCGGGACAGTTGGGCGCATATCTTCGAGGCAACAACCGGCGTAGGCACGAAATCTTCATCACAATGGTGGAACAGAATACTCAAACTCGGCCGGAGAAGCTTCATGGAAATCCCTTCGTCGGTATAGATCTTCTCGCTCAATTTCGGCATCCCACAAGTCGCATTTGCGACTCCATCTTCCGTGATGCGCTCGTGGACAAAGACACGGAGCAACGACAGAAGGTCTTCCCGCCTCGAGTTGCGATAACGGTGCACCCGAGTGTGGGAGAAGCGAAGGCACCTCCTCCCATCGGAGAGGTCCTCAGCTATCCACCCCGAAGAAGTCAAACTCTCAAAGACGCGAGCCCTGGAGAACCATGAAGGGAAGCAAGTCAAAACAAGTGCGTATCAAAAAAAAAAAAAGGGCCACACCCTCCTGTCAGAAGGATCGCCCGACTCAAGGTCACGCCACCATTTGCACCCGAGCCTTCGTACTGCGCTCCCGCGGGTCCGCACACCACCCGCGCCGACCCAACTTTGCCGACACAATCGCGCTGGCCCGACTGCGCCGACACCACCCGTGTCAACCCACCACGCCAGCGCCACCCAGCCAGGGCCGCAGCCACCTGCGCACCCGGTCGCCGCACAGCACGGTGACACCCGCCTGTTAACCCGCACCCGCGTCGCAGCCCGTGCGCCACAGACCGACGCTGCTACCACCAGTGCCTTCGGAGTCCAGAAGAAAAAGGGGAGAAAGGAAAGCGCAAAAGGAAAGAAAGGGAAAGCCTCAAAAAAGAAAAAAAAAAGACAGAACGGGAAATGGGGGCCCGCAGCCCCCTCTCTCCAATAGCCGTCGGACAGCAAAGAAAGAGGGATGGGGGGGGGGGGCGCTGCCCTTCCCTTCTCTGATCCGCGCGGGGCCGGGCCCCGACCAAACCGCCGCCGCCCCGCAACTGCCGGACCCGGCCCCGCACGCGACCCGTCCGCGCCCGACCCGTACCCGCCGGCCTCGCACTCGCAGCCGCCGGACCCGGCCCCCGCGCCCGACGCCTTGCACGCCGGCCCCCGCGCCCGACGCCCTGCACGCTGGCCCCGTGCCCGACGCCCTGCACACCGGCCCCGCGCCCGACGCCCCGCACGTCGGTTGTCGCGCACCCCGCGCGCCGCCGCCTCCCGTGCGCCACCGCACCATAGCCCCGCGCTCCGGCCCCCGCTGCTGCCACTGCTGTTTCCACGGGCCGGAGCCGAAGAAGAAGAAGAAGAAAGAAAAAAAAAGGGAAGAAAGAGAAGAAAGAAAAAGAAAAAGAAAAAGAAAAAGGAAAAGAAAAAGAAGAAGAAGGAGGAGGAAGAGAGAGGCGGCGAAGGCGACTCGCACCTCAGCCGCGCTCCTCCATTCTCCCCGCCTCGGTCCTCGCCGCATCGTCGCTTCGAGCCCGCCTTCGCAACGATCTCCAAATCGCGCATCATCGCCGCCGACGAAAAAGGCGACATCGGGAAGACGGAGCAAGTCACGTGCAACCCCAGGCAGCTCTCTTCCGACGGCGGTCTCCAGAAGTCGGTAGAACCTTCGCAAAGAAGCACAATGGCGGATGAAGGGGGTAGGGGTCCTTAAATAGACGTCCAACCCCACCCACAAAAGGAATCAAGGACAAGCGCTCTACGATTTTTACGTGTCCAAACCCTACACGTTCTCACCGACGCACTTGTCCTTGAGGGGGCATTTGTAGACACACGGATTTCGTCTGACCCGGACCCGACTTACGTGTGCCAACGCGGATGCAAACCCGACGCGCGCTCCGACTCGGACCCGACTTACGTGTGCCAACGCGGATGCAAACCCGACGCGCAGAACCGGACCCGATTCGCACCCAGCAAAAGAGGAGCGGACCCCACGCTTAAAGGGGGGCCGGCCCCTACTAGGGTCTGAACCCCATGGGGCCGGCCCTACTAGGACCCGAACCCCATGAGGGGCCGGCCGGCCCTGCAAGGAAAAAGAAAAGAAAGGAAAGAAAAGAAAAGGAAGGAAAAGAAAAGGAAAGAAAAGAAAGGAAAGAAAAGAAAAGGAAAGAAAAGAAAAGGAAAGAAAAGAAAGAAAAGGAAATAAATATCGCCATGCGTGGGGGGAGGTTGCGTATGACGTCTGCACACACGCGGATCTGCGCCGATCCCTCGATCCGACGCACAAGAAGAAGCGCCGTATCGCCATCGATTTCGTGTGCAAAATCCAGCCATAATTGCGCCGCCAGAAAAGGAAAACAAATAAATGTTATTCCCCTCATCAATGGATGAATAAATCCCGGGTAATTATGAGGGAGATATTAAAAGGGATTCAAAATTAAAACTTCCCATATCTCTCTCCCCTTCCCTTTGCCTATAAATAGAGGGGGTGGGGAAAGATTCAAGGGGTCGGTTGAAGACTGAAGACGAAGCGCGGAAGCTCTGCAGAAGAGGAGACGTTTCTTCATCGACCCAAGGCTTCACGAGGCATGGGCAAGCCTGTCCCGTCGAGATCGGCTTAGTCCATTGAAAGCCCTCATCAATGTGAAGACCCTTGCACACGAAGATCAAGACTCCGACTCCGTGCACGAAGAAGAAAGCTCGAAGAAGAAGACCCTTCGACTCCGAAGATGCCAGAAGTAAAGGCCGGAGAAGAAGATCGGAGCGGCACTACCCCGTCGGCTCCAACAAATCCTCGACCCCGATCAAGCTCCAAATCCCGGAGGAGAGAAACGAAGCATCGTCAACCCGTCGCCTTCGACAAACGTCTGCACCATCCACGAAGAAGAAAGCCTGGAGCAGACCGCCTGAAGCGTCGCTACCCCCGCCGTCTTCATCAACAAAAGCCGACGCTACAACCGTCGCACGGAGACCGTCGCTACCACCTGCCGTCTTCATCAACAAAAGCCGACGCTACAACCGCCGCACGGAGACCGTTGCTACCCCCGCCGTCTTCATCAATAAAAGCCAACGCTACAACTGTCGCACGGTGATCGGTGCTACCCCCACTATCTTCGAAAGCATTCTTCGACCCCGATCACGCCAAGGAAGCCCGGAGAAGAAGAGAAGTCTAGCCGACACCCAAACCGTCGAAGCACCGGAGAAGTAGCCCACGTCGTTCGAAGAAGAAGACCGAGTTAACGCTGAAGCTAAAGTCTACACATAAAGTCGAAGCAAAGACCAAGTAAAGCCCGTGCCAAAGCAACGCAAGTGCCAAAGCCAAGCGACTACGGCGGCCACGAGCAAAAGCACCGCACGTTCTAGCCGATACGACGCGAAGTCCGAAAGAACGAAAGCATCGCAAGTCTCTCCCGGCTACGTCCAAGCGCAAGCGCCGAAGCAAAGCAAAAGCCAGAGCCACGCCGGAGCCAAGCCAAAGCCAAAAGGCCAAGGCCAAAGCCGACGCCCAAAAGCACGATCGACGCTGCGAACCGACGATCAAGGACGCCGAGGTCAAGCAAGGAGCGAGGAAGACACGAAGACCGAGGAACGAAGCTGAAGACCCCCTAGCCGAGAAAGCGCGAAGCACGGAAGGGACAAAAGAAACGGCGGAAATTCCTTAGCCTCACAAAAAACCCTCGCTTTGTGAAAAACCCAAGTCCTGGGCAACCCCTTCAGAGCTCTCGCACGAACACCACGTGGAGACGTGGATCAAAGGGATCCTCTAGAAGATCTTTCCCACAAATCTCCTGATCAAAACTCGCCGCAACCCGGACTCGCTACACCCGAGCCACCCGGGTCCCGGCCACACTTGTAATCTCGTTTTGCGCAATAAAGACGACCCGTACCTTTTCCGCGCATACAGGGATTAATATATTTGTTCTGGGTTCTCTGGCACATACATCCTCTTCTTTTTGCTTTCGTTGTCGCAATAAAAATTCTCTTTTGAATCGAATTCTGAATCACAGGATTAAGAAGGAGAAGGGAGAAACAAGGAATATTTTAAAACTTTTTTTTTTAAAATATTTTTATTTTAAAAGAGAGCTGAGAGATAAATTTTTTCGATAGAGAGATATATGATCACGCTTGACCTTCAACCGGGTTATCCTCTCAGCATGTGTGGCCTGTTGGCGTCATCACATGCTGACAGGAATCCCTCTAAGGGAGCACGAGGCTCAAGCCTCCGACGGCGAGCTAGGAATCTCACCCTCTCCCTGACACTCAACACACTGGTCTAGGGGTCCTATCTACAGGGCTAGTTAATTAGACCATTTAGATACTTATATTTTCACTGTGAGCTACCCTAGGCTTGTGGCCTTAAGGAGAGGCCAACCCAAAATAACTTCAGCTGTATCAATGCTTCTAACAATTAACTAACCTTAAACTAAGTGATTCTTATACAAAATCCATTCATTACATTACCACAAAACTACATACCAAAATAAAATACTACTGAAACCCTAAAACTGCCTCCGGCCTCCCACTGCTATTCTCGAACCTACGGACCTGCAGGAGAGTCTACTCGTGGGAAAGAGTAGCCCCCAATGGAAAATTGGGAGATTAGCCAAATTAATGGCTAGTGACATCCTATAGTCTTTAATAATATGAGACGACAAATTGAATTACATTACATTAGCAGTCTAAGCATTAATAGAGCTTACAGAAGATTAGCCTAAGCCTACCAGTAGTCTATGTTTCACATGCAATTCCTACTGTCACTAGGTTATCTACCACACAGTCCATTCGATGTTACCACACAGTCCATTCGATGTTCTACCATGCTTAATTATAAAAAAAAGGATTACAATATAAGTCATCTATCCTAAAGTGAACCCTGGATTATCATAAGGGATTTTCTGTCCTTCATGGTGGAGCTCTACCACCCCACTTGCGTTACTTTGGGGGCTTCAACTACCCCGAGACAGAGTTGCTAGGCCAATCCCCACTAAAGGGCTACTCTTATTGGCTTTACCACAACCCTTGCCCGTGACCCCTTAGCCTACTGTTCTTCGGCTGTGCATGCAAGGTGGTTCACGACCCTTGCGCGCGCGGGATCCAATCTTCCCACAAGATTGAGTATTATAATAATAAAATAACCTTGACGTTTTACCCCGGGATTCGCACCGTACTCACAACCCATGCATCACAGTTACTCTCGTCCGTATTCCCGTGTGCCCGGATCTCCACACTCCACTCAGGAGGGTGGGACCCGATAATTATTATTTAATTATTAATTTTCAAAACTTAAGAGAATTCCTACTTACGGTGTCCATACAATCAGCATAACGATTTATAATTTAATTACTAATATTTTTAAGCATGCGTCGCCGGACTTGCGACTCCGCATGCAAGGCGGGGTCCACTTGACCACATATGGCGATGTCCGGCGGGACCCGCATGCAGCGTTATGGATATCTACCTTTAGTCATTCTCATTTCCCACTATTATAGACCACGCAAAGGTAGTAGATGTCACCTGGTTGTCGAACACGAGCTTCTGCGATGCGACCTCCGCTCCGTCTCCGTCTGGGTCAATACAGCTCCGAACTGTCAAACACACACACCGGCCTAAGGTCATTGCTTGCTATCAAGTAATACGGTTTTAGGCCCGAGTTGGCCGAGTCAAGAATTTTAAGTGTCATCAAACTCGGTCTATCGGCACGCAAAACGATGCAACCAATGGTACCATCTTGGCTTAGGTCTAGGCAAGATCGGCGGTTCGACTCATCATTCGCCCAAGATGACCTTGTGCTAAGGTGAGAATATGTCGGTTGTTACTATAATGATAACGAGTCGCATAAGTTTGAGCTCGGATTGACGACGGCTATTATAGCTCACCCCGTCGGATCCCGGGGTTGACAAGGTTTGGCACATGGGCCGCTGGACGGCTTGCCGCTGTACATAGCACGACGATTCACATGCCACAATTCAAGAATGTAACAATGGGGTTATTGTCGGCCAACAATGGCCTTGAAATTGCATGACCCAAACAGCATAATCTTAGAGTTAGATGGTTTTAACTATTGTGACCAAGTAACAAGCTTTCGAAAGGCGCGATACAGTCGAAGGAATGAATCGAGGATGGAGGTCAGGCACGACAAGGGGTTATCAACATCGAATCCGGTAGGTAGGATGGGGGTCGACCTTATGCAACAATACCAAGGGTCGAGGTCTCGGCCTTGGGATGGCAAGGTGGCAGCGGTGGTAGTCGGATGTCAGGCTGGCCCATCATCGGTTAAGAGCCGACCGCGACAGTAAAACTAATGAAACCAGAGGGTTGGCCAGCACCAAGGGTGGAATAGGTATCAACTATGATTAGTTGCAGGTGAGGGTCTGTCCTAGCGCGGTCGGGCCTCGCCGGCGGCCATGGCCGGCTCGAAAGCAACCGTAGGGGAAGGGGTTGGGCTGGTCTTCACATAACCACATGAGAAAGAAAAAAAAATAGAGGAAGGGAGCTAACCTGGTGCAGTCGAGGGAAATTCGTCGGCTCTGGCAGTTCCTCCTCCAACCGGCACGCAGCATACCTCAGGGGTGAGAGGTTAAGAGCGAGAGATCGGGGTGCATTAAGGGGGTCAGGCTGGGCTGCTCTGTGGGGAGGGGCCGTCGACTGCGGCTCCTCGCTTCGGCTGCTCCTCTCCGGCAGGCTTCCTTCTCCGGCGCCGGCGCACGCAGGCCGCAGTGAGAGAGAGGAAATCAGAGTGAGAGAGAGAGAAATAGAGAGAGATTGGAGAGGAGAGAGGATGAGATCGGAGGGAAGAAGAGGGGTCAGGTCCGGGTTTTAAAAGGTGGAAAAGAGGATGACTGCTAGGGTTGAGGGGAGGGGGGCGGCTGCTAGGGCTGCAGGGTAGGGGCGGCGCTAGGGTAGGAGGGTGGCTGGCAGTGAGGTCAAAAAGGGGGCGGCGGGCGACTGATGGGATTGTGGGGGGCGGTGGCCGAATTTGGGGGTCAAGGGGAGATCGGGTAGGTGGGGGGATGGATCCGAGAGTGGGGTGAGAGGGAGAGGGATCGGGTGTGAGGGAGAGAGAGAGAGAGCCGATAGAAGAGAGAGTGATCGGGTGAAGGGGAGGAGAGAGAAAGATTGATCGACTGAGAGAGAGGGAGAGAAAGAGAGAGAGGGACAGGGGCTTTGGGGTCGGGTCGGGTCGGGTTGGGGTTGGGGGTTTGGGTAAGGGTGAGGGTTTTGAATTTTAATTTATTTTTTTATTTTTTTCATTTCCTTCTCATTTTTTTTCTTCTAATACCAGTCAAGCTCGATTCATGCTTGACTCGTGCCGAGCCTGGCTCGTCCTCGACTCAGGTCGTGCCGAGACGTGCCGGCGCATGAATCTCATCGTGCCCGACAGGCCCGCCACAATGTCTATTTTATTATTAAAATTACTAAAACTAACCTTCATGTTACGTCTCGATACACGTGCTCCTAAGCTCGTGCCTCCAATGTAGCCTCGCGACCCGTATCCGGGACCCACTGCCTGGTCCCGCTCGAGTACAACCAATATCATACCGACTAATGAAAATGATTATTCAAGCAACGACATTTAAATAATATTTAAATCAAACCGGGTTGCCCTGAGCAGAAACACACTGGAGTACCGGTCATTACACTAGCTGTACTCTCTGCTCGGGAAACAGCCCCTGCAGTCTCTAGCATAACAGAGCCTGCAATCTCTGGTGTAACAATGCCAGTCGCTAGCGTAACAGCAGACTCTGCCATTGTTACGCTAGCTTCAGCAATAGGAGCCCCAGTAGGTGGTGTAACACCAGCAACTGCAGTGCCTCCAGTGAACGTTACATCAGTAACTCTACCTGTAACATCATCCTCAGGTCGCCTAGCATCAGTTTTATGCATAGTAGGAGCCCCTCGTGTAACACCATCAGCTTCCACTGTAACATCAACTGCAGCTCTGGCTCCAGGAAGTGTAACATCACCAGCAGCACAATCAAAACCCTCAACACCAATAGCCACTTCACATCGCCTAGTATCGGAACCTTCAGCATCATTGGTCTGCAAAACACACTCAGTCACTTGGACTACAGCAACAAAACAAGCAGCTGCATCTTGTGTAACAACCACATCCTCAACTGCCCCTCTTTGTGTAACGCTCGCTGGGCCAGCACTAGCCCCAGCAGCACTATCATGTGCACCATTGAGGACAACACCACCTACGTTACCAACTATGGTTACATCATTCTCGTCAATAGCTAAAGCTGCATATCTGAAGCTAGAAGTCATAGCAGCAGGCTTGAGAGACATATATCCTTTGCCTATTAGATGTCGTAACAGTTTGCCACCCATCCTCTATCACTTCCTTACCCTTAGGACCTAAATGTTGACTCACTTTTGATGAATTCCTCACATTCTGGGGGCTGGAATGCGTTACAGGCTGCCAAGTTTGATCATTCCATGCTCGTGCTATTCTCGGGTGTTTTGCACAGTTGTCACCACTATGGTCGAAACTTTTGCAGGCCTTACACCTCGAAGGAATCCAGTCATACTTCACCGGTTGCCACGAGAGAAATTCACCTTTCTCATTCCTCGCTTAAACTCGGCTTGGAAGTGAGTCTTCCACATTTATTTCCACACACATCCGAGCAAACTGGGCTCTAGTACCTTCTGTTGTGGCTTGATCCATGTATATTGGAGTACCAAATACACTCCCCAACCGACTCAGCATAGGTTCAGTCCACAAATCCTCTTTAAGATTAGGAAAATTTTCCCAATGGGAATTTTGAGACCAATTTTCTATCATTGCACATACCACGAGCCCATTTCCGCACAATCATAGGCCGACCTTCGTAATGCCACACTTTTCCTTCAAAGATTCTTTTAAAATCAGCTTCTAACCCAAATTTGAACCAAAAGACTCCACTCTCCCTCGGTAGGATATCTAGGCTTCCCTCTGGTTTCCAGGTGCGAAAGATAAAATTTTTTAGATGAAGGTAGTAGGGCCTTCTCCCCAAGACAAACCCCACTAAAGTGAACTCCCATTGGGTGAAGTTGATGATGACACGACGCTAAAGGTAAAGCTTTGGTGGAGGACCTTCATAGGAAGACTGGGGAACTAGTGGGTTATTTCAGACTGAATAGTTGTGAACGGAGAGACCTTACCTCTTGGCTATCCCAGGATGGTGTACCGGTTCATGTGTTAATTGTTGACCAAGAACTTTTATCACTTCTTGGCATTTCAGATCCACCAATTATTGAAAAGGAGTCTTCTAGGTCGGGGGAGTTTATTCAGCAGAAAGGGGAAGTTAATGATGGAGTTGATTTGGTATCACTTGCTCTAAAGAAGGAAGTGGTGGATGAGGGGCGGATAAGGTTTCTCGCTCTTCCTGTAAAGGCAAGCGCTCTAAGGAAAGTTGGACTAAGGAACCTTGTGACCGCGCGAACTACAAGAAGCAAAGTGGACTAAGTTGGTCTTGTTGCGCTTTGGTTGGAGGTTTTGGCGTTTAGGAGCGCGAAGTTTGGGTTATATATGGAGTGATTGGGCTGATCTCCTCTGCTTGGGTGATTTTGTGTTGTGTTGGGCATTTTGGTTGTTGTAGTTGCTTTTTTGTCTGGAGTCTTGTTACTCACTACGGTGAGCTAGTGTTCTCACTCTCGGGGTTTTGAGTTTCAGTGTGGCCCTATTTGGCCTAGTTTCTGCTTACTCATCCCGAGTTAAGCCGAGTCCTGTATTTGTTTTATTTCCAGTAATATATTCGTTTTTTACCTCGCAAAAAAAAAAAAAAAGTGAACTCCCATTTTTTAGCATTCTCTTGTAATTCAGCTTGGGGACAAACAACCACTTTTTGCCCCTCGAAGATGCCCGGTTCAATGTAGCGTAGTCTCAGCTTCCCAGGTGGAAGGTAAGTAAGACCAACAGAATGATTTGGAACCCAAGCACCATGAGGGGATCCCTCACCTTCCACCCCCACCTTCTGCTTTCTAAGTAACCCTTTACCAGTTGTCAGAAATTCAGAAGTTATGAGATTAACTAGATTGCCAGGAACCTGATTTGGTTCAGGAATTTCTGCAAACATCTGATGGACTGCTGGGCTTGCTGTTGATGTTACAGACATAGTGGCTGGGAATATTGGAGCAATCAAATCAGCAAACACCCCCTGGGCATTAGCAGAACCTGGAGCAGAACTCATTGCAGCTGAACCTTCATCGCTCCCATACTTCATTCCCATTTCCTCATTAGATCTCGGGTTGTGCTGTGTATAGCTAAGGGGTGGGAATTCCCTTTCATTATCCAAATCCAGTGGAGGCATTTCCTTACCCACCCTAGACATACCTTGCTTGATCGGCCTATGCTCTTCAAGAGAAAATGGAGCATCACAACTAGCAGTACCTACTGCAACCACAGCTTTAATAAATCTGGAGTCTGAACCTCCAGATCTGGATTCCGCACCAGGTCTGGATTCTGCGATCCGATCTGCCACACCATCTTCTGCAGATCCAGAACCCACCTCTATATCTCCAGCCGTTTGAGTAAAAGTAGCACCCGAGCCCTGTTCCGATCTCCCATGTCCAAAGCATGAAGAGGAAGAAGAAGTGCCAAATCTGGACGAAGGGATCCCCACACCACCTCTCCCTCTTTGAGCTACCGGGTTGCCCGCATCTTAAAACTCTTCCATGGTCGGGGTTCGAGGGGGATGGAAAGCATCCTCAGCCGCCGGCCCATCACCATCTACAGCACTCTCTAGTTCCCGTCCTCCACCTCGGGAGGAAGGAGGGGGATGAGAGGGGCCCCCAACAAGGGGATCCCCCATGGCACTCCCACCACCACCGAATCACCCTAGAATCTAGAGAGAGAAGCTCTGGATCTAGAGAGAGAAGCTCGACTGAGGGACATCGTGTTTACCACTACTAAGCAGGGAGCAAAGATATGCGGGAGAACATAGTAAGTCCAAGGGGAATGGAGTGCAGCTTGAGTCGCACTCTGGGTGGTTACGCAGGTTAACTCAGACTCAGAGGATCAATGATAAAATTGGGTAGTGTGTCGATCGAGTTCAAGTTAGAAGCCATGAACCCTGGTCCCTAAATGTTCCACCATATCGACATTATGTACGGTACTTATACCATCTCCTCGTAAAAATTAACAAAAAAATATTCAATATTAGTCTCATTAATTATAATGGTATCGATGAGACCTTTCCAACTGTATATTTTTTATAAAAGATTGATTTTTTAGATTTAAACTTAGATTAAGTTTACGTAATAAATGAATCTATCTTATAGGATACACATTTAATAAATGAATAGCTCTTTGATTTTTATAGAAGTGTATTTTGAAACTAAACAATGATATGAAAGGTGGCTTTCAAATCCCACCAACCCTCGATATATGCAGGCCGAATCCTCAAATCTCCAAAACGGAAGAGGAAATGGAGAGTGATTGGAGTGCCATCCACCTTCAGTTTAGAGATTTGCAGGATGGTTGGAGATGCTCTTAGCTAATCGGCCTTGGCTGACTCGGTGTGTGGCATATATCTTGATCGACGAGTTTTTTGGGTGTGGGCCCATGGTCCGAGCAATAAATATTGGATCACAAGCTAATATGTCACCAAGGTGCTTGTCGGCTTGGGCCAAGGTCCATCATAAGAGGAAAGCTCCCTCAGTCTTAAAAAATATAGAAGCTCATAAGTTGCAAAGGTTGTGGGATGGGGATTAATATATTTGTTCTGGGTTCGATCTCTGGCACATACATCCTCTTCTTTTTGCTTTCGTTGTCGCAATAAAAATTCTCTTTTGAATCGAATTCTGAATCACAGGATTAAGATGAAATCACTCATTTTTCTCGGTGATCAGTGATCACAAGAGCATCTCCATACATCGTATTCTTTTTCTATTAGAAATATTATTTAGTTTTATGGCACATACATCCTATCCTTTTTCTATTAGAAATATTATTTAGTTTTTAAGACAATGGTCATTGAGACTGGTATCAGGTGTTGTCAACTATCAAATTTAAAAAAAAAACATAACAAAAAAAAAAAAAACGGATTCATCTCGTTCATCCCACCTCCGCACCTATCTCGTAGGCTTGCAATGCAGACAGATCACAGTCTCGTACACATGCTGCACCGCTCGGCCATTCTCGGATCCTCGGATCTTCGTCAGTGTCTTCTCTGTCCGAAACTCGTGATCAGAGACGGCGGCCTGTTCCTTACCCCCGGTCAGGCAATGACCTGACTCCCTCCTAACCCCTCCCCCCCCCCACCGAAAAAAAAAGTGGCAAGGTGTATGCCAAAACCCTCTCTCTCTCTTAAAATTTATGCCCCCAATCGAATGAATTTCTAGCTCCGATACTGGTTAGGACCAGCTTGGACATCAATTGATGGCTTAGGATGAGTTGCAACATAGCATAAATTTGAAGTGAGGTGATCGAGAGACATTTTCGACCATAGATCGAGATTTGAGTTTGATATGATTCAACCGATCGAATACAATCTGGTAAAATTTATGCCAAGTCGCACATGCCGGATTGGGACAGCACCGTTACGCGGCCAACTTATTTGACCGGGTCATCATGCGATTCTCCTCTATCAATGAGGACGATCGATCGTTGCCCGACGTTAGATTAAATCCCACCGTCTATAAATTGACCCACCCCACCCACAAGAAAGCCATGCATTTCCACTGCAATATTCTCTCTCTAGAGTTGCAGGCCATTAAGAGAGAGAGAGAGAAGTTGGTCGTGATGTTTCGCAAGGTGATAGCCCTACTGATGGTGGCGGTGCTGGTGGGCGCACCCGGGGTGCTGAGCTCGATCAGCTGCCCCGAGGTGTACTATACGCTGGCCCCTTGTCTCAGCCACATCATGAGCATCGGCGGAGTCGTGCCCTTGTCCTGCTGCAACGGGGTCACCGGCATGGTAGCCGCGGTCGCGACAGTGGACGACCGCCGCACGGTCTGCGGGTGCCTAAAGATGGCGGCCGCCATAATTCCCGGCGCCAAACACGATCACGCCGCCTCCATCCCGGCGAAGTGCGGCATCGACATCCCTTACAACATCAGCACCACCACCGACTGCTCCAAGTAGGGTTCGCTCCTCAGAGATCTACTATGCTGTGTATGATTGTGTGCTGCAAATTCTCATCTATATATTTCGTCTGTTGGCTTTGCAGGGTGAACTGAAGCGGCGGTTGAGGGGACTTCGGTAGTACAAACGGCTCTAGAATAAAGCAGCAGCTTGGCATCCTCTCTCTCTCTCTCTTTCTCTCGCTCGCTCGCTCGCTGTGTGTGTTTGTGTGTGTTAATGTTGTGGGTTTGCTGTTAATCCTAGTTATAATGAAGGTTTTTTTTGTTAAACCGTGACTAAATATACTCTGAATTGTTAAATGTGTTGACGAATAATTCATGAACTTTAAAACAAATTATTGAATTTTTATCCGAATTATTTAACTATCTTAGGTTTCGACTAGGGCTGCAAACGAAGCAAAGTTGTCCGTGACTAGCTCGCAAACAAGCTCAATAAAAGCTCATTCGGTTAATAGTCAAGCCTAGCACAAGCCTAGATCGAGTTTAGACTCATTTAATAAACTAGCCAATTAAGCTCAAGCAGACAAAAGCTTGATTCGTTTAGGATCGCAAACATGCTTGTGTAGGTCTCGTGAGTAGGCTTATAATTTTTTTTTGAGAATCCCTCTCTGAGAATGAGAGGGGGGGTGGTTGGCCTAGACCCCTATCAGTTTATTAAGGGAAATGAAATATACAAAAAATGCCTAAGAGGCACCAACGTCCAAGGGGAAACCCCATCTAACATGAGTTAAACACAAAAAGCCTAAGATTTTCAAGCAAGAAAAACAATAGACTCCAAGTCTCAAGACTTCGAAGCACTAATTTGCTGATTTCGGCTAGGAAGGATCCATAATTTTTTTCCTTAAAGGAGACACCGATAGCCAAAGTTATATTGAGAATGGATCCTAGGCTCCTCCAGCAAATTGAGAGGTAGATTCTGCTCCTCCTCATCAAGAGTAAACAGTTGATCCTGGAGGTTCTGGATAAGGGGAGATGGTTTCCCGTGTCCCGTCTTTCGAATACCCGCGATGGACATCGAACAATTTGGAAGGGTCTGACCAACTACGAAGGCCGAGCTAGGCTGTGGTGGTCTTTGATGCACGTCTGTTTCAAGGGCTCTAGATTTGGCTCAAATCGAAGCCTTGACTTTAATCAATTCTAACACTCGATTAGCTAGCCAGTCGAGGGCTACGGTGCATACTCGATGGGCAAGGAGAGGTAGCTGACTCGACGGTTCGAGCGAATCCCCATTCCACCAGGCCATTATCATGTGAAACTCCATCACCAAAGGAAGGCGCCACCTCAGGACCGGAATCCCAATTAGGAGGGCCACAGAGTTTCCTCTTCTTGCTGTCCAAAATCTACACTTCTACTAAGAATATACCTAACATATATATAGCCCATGTTTTTGACTGATTTTGTAGTTAACAAGCCCAATAAGGAACCATTCGAGCACTAATTGAGCAATGCCTAGACTAAAGCTTAGGCTTGTTTAATAAACGAGTTAAGCTCATGCATACGTCAGCTTATCACATATGTGGACTAATAAATATGAGTTTGGTTATCGGGTTGGGTTGGGTTGGGTTGGGTCTACCTGAACTCCAAATCAGAACCAACACGTACTTCGACGGGTCAGCAAAAAGTAGAACCAACACAACCCATTTGGCCAAAATACCATGTTGCACCACAAGCTTAACCCCACCTTCCACCTCAGAGGGGTTTCATTAAAGATAGGGCTCTCAACGATTTCGGACCAAAGCTGTAAACAAACATGATCATCCGAAATTAATTATCAATGCAATAAAAACCTTATAACCAAGTAATGATTTTATGTGGCACCTTGAGGTTTCTTGTTTTGCATTAGAACAATGGATTTGGTGTGGGTTTTGAGCCAAAGGCATGGGATTTGGCGTGGGACTGAAATTTTCATACCGACCGGGGGCATATTCATCATTTTTACCTTTACAGGCTAGGTAGGGCCGTCCTCGTTGCCGCACCAGGGGGTTTCTCGTTTTATCTCGGGACATTGGATTTGGCACGAGTGTCGGTCAAAAGGCAACCGGTCGAAATTTTCATACTGGGGGCATATTTGTTTTGTTCACCTTTAAAAGGATGTGAAGTGCCGCCGTCACTGCGACATCTGAGGATTCCTTGTTTTCCCTCGAGACAGTATATTTAACACGGGTTTCTGGGCCAAAAGGTGACATGTCAAATTTTCATACTGGCTTTCATTATTTTCACCTTTTACGGCCTGTGTAGGGCCACCATCACAGCGACACCCAGGATTCCTCGTTTTGTCACGGGACATTGAATTTGGCATGTGTTTCGGGCCAAAAGCGACTTATCAAATTTTCATACTATGGGCATATTTTCCTTTTTTACCTTTTGTTGGAGTTAATATTTTCTAAACTTGTAAAACTTCATTCTGTTCTTTTAATAAATGATGAATATTATTATAAGAGATGCATATATGGTGGTACGTAATATAGTTACGTGTTCTTGTGAGAATAGAAAGAGCCTCGAATATGGTAGCCCACCGAGTTGAAGACTAAGTGGATTGGCCTCATGTAACTTAAATAAGTTCACAGCTATGATCAGGTTGGTTGTCTCATCATGTTAAGCTTTGAGGTGACAACACATGATAGATTTCACCATGGTCATCACCAGGCACGGTGTCAAAGGCAGAACGGAACCAACACGGTGCACAGATTCATGAGCAGACACCATTGCATTGATCTGTGTTTCTGCTTAGGGTAAAGCGGTTCTAAACCCTGAGGAACCATGATTGATGGGATAACAAGTTGTGTGGTGCTTTAGCACATCATTATGTGCAGGTTTGGTTTCATCATCCAAAACCATAGTGTGTTATGTTACCTAATTAGCGTCGCTTCAGCGTGCCGCTCCTATAGGCCATCCACACCCCTAACGGGAGGTGCGTTCCATGGTCTGACTTACGTCATATGAAACCCAGTCCTTATAGTCATCAATTGGACTTTTGATTAGATCCGGTTACTCGGTGGGGTAATCAAATTGAGGTACGACATACACAGTCAGCCTGTAATGAATAAAGTGATATAAGCACTCGAGTTTGACTGTATTCTCTACTGCTCGAGTCATATCATGGCACAAAGTGGAGGGACATCATGTTTACCACTACTAAGCGGGGAGCAGAGGTATGCGGGAGAACATAATAAATCCAAGGGGAATGGAGTGTAGCATGAGTCGCACTCTGGGTGGTTATGCATGTTAACTCGTACTCAAAGGATCGATGATAAAATTGGGTAGTGTGTCGATCGAGTTCAAGTTAGAAACCATGAACCTTGGTCTCTAAATTTTCCACCTTATCGACATTATGTACAGGTCCTTGTACTATCTCCTCGTAAAAATTAACAAAAAAATATTCATACTGAGGGCATATTTGTTTTGTTCGCCTTTTAAAGGATGTGTAGGGTCGCCGTCACTATGGCATCTGGGGATTCCTTGTTTCGCATTAAGACAGTATATTTAGCATGGGTTTCTGGGCCAGAAGGCGACATGCCAAATTTTCATACTGGGCATTCATTATTTTCACCTTTTACGGGCTGTGTTGGGCCACGATCGCAGCGACACCCAGGATTCCTCATTTTGTCATCAGACATTGGATTTGGCATGGGTTTCGGGACAAAAAGCGACTGGTGAAACTTTCATACTAGGGGCATATTTTCGTTTTTCACCTTTTGTTGGAGTTGATGTTTTCTAAACTTGTAAAACTATATTATGATCTTTTAATAAAGGATGAATATTATTATAAGAGATGCATTGTGGTACGTAATATAGTTACGTGTTCTTGTGTGAATAGAGAGCCATGACTACATGGTAGTCCACCGAGTTGAAGACTAAGTAGACTAATCACATGTAACTTAAATAAGTTCGCAGCTATGATCAGGTTGGTCGCCTCATCATGTTAAGCTTTGGGGTGACAATACATGATAGACTTCACCATGGTCATCACCAGGCACAGTGTCAAAGGCTGAACGGAACCAACACCGTGCACAGATTGGTGAGCAGAGATCATTGCATTGACCTGTGTTTCTGCTTAGAGTAAAATGGTCCTAAACCCTGATGAACAATGACTGATGGGCTAACAAGTTGTGTGGTGCTTTGGCATATCATTATGTGCGGGTTCGGTTTCGTGATCCAAAACCATAGTGGGTTATACCTAATTAGCGTCGTTTCAGCGTGCCACTCCTACAAGCCATCCACACCCTTAACGGGAGGTGTGTTCCTTGGTCTGACTTACGTCGTATCAAACCCAGGCCTAATGGTTATGAATTAAACCTCTCTCTCTCTCTCTCTCTCTCTCTCTCTCTCTCTCTCTCGCTCTCTCTCGCTCGATCGCTCGCTCTGTGTGTGTGTGTGTCAATATTTGAGGGAGTGTTGATTGAGTAGGTTCTAAGTCCAACCTAATGTTGTGGGTTTGCTGTTAATCCTAGTTATAATAAAGGTTTTTTTTTTGTTAAACCGTTATTAAATATTCTCTGAGTTGTTAAATGTTGACGAATAATTCACGAACTTTAAAACAAATTAATGAATTATTATCCGAATTATTTAACCATCTTAGGTTGCGGCTAGGGCTGCAAACGAAGCAAAGCTGTTCGTGACTAGCTCGCAAACAAGCTCAATAAAAGCTTGGTCGGTTAATAGTCAAGCCAAGCCCAAGTAGACAAAAAGCTTGGTTCGTCTAGGATCGCGAACATGCTTGTTTAGGGCTTGTGAATAGGCTTATAAGTTTTTTTTGAGAATCCGTCTCTGATAATGAGGCACTGCAGACACAAAAATTGTGTCTAACCCGGACCCGACTCGCATGCGCCAGTTCGGAGGCAAACCCGACACGCACTCCGATGCGGATCCGACTCGAATGCACCAAGTTGGAGGCGAACCCGATACACTCTCCGACCCGGACCCGACTCGCATGCACCAAGATGGAGGCGAACCCGACACACTCTCCGACACGGACCCGACTTGCATGCACCATTGCGGAGGCAAACCCGACGCGCACTCGGACCTACTCGACTTACAACATGACCACCACCACCGACTGCTCCAAGTAGGGTTTGCTCCTCAGAGATCTACTATGAGATGTATGATTGTGTGCTGCAAATTCTCATCTATATATTTCGTCTGTTCGCTTTGCAGGGTGAACTGAAGCGGCGGTTGAGGGGACTTCGGTAGTACAAACGGCTCTAGAATAAAGCAGCAGCATGACATCCTCTCTCTCTCTCTCTCTCTCTCTCTCTCTCTCTCTCTCTCTCTCTCTCTCTCTCTCTCTCTCTCTCTCTCTGTGTGTGTGTGTGTGTGTGTGTGTGTGTGTGTGTCAATGTTTGAGGGAGTGTTGATTGAGTAGGTTCTAAGTCCAACCTAATGTTGTGGGTTTGCTGTTAATCCTAGTTATAATAAAGGTTTTTTTTTGTTTAACCGTAATTAAATATTCTCTGAGTTGTTAATAAAGGTTTTTTAACTATCTTAGGTTGCGGCTAGGGCTGCAAACGAAGCAAAGTTGTCCGTGACTAGCTCGCAAACAAGCTCAATAAAAGCTCATTCGGTTAATAGTAAATCCAAGCACATGCCTAGATCGAGTTTAGACTCATTTAATAAATGAACCAATTAAGCTCAAGCAGACAAAAGCTTGGTTCGTTTGGGATCGCAAACATGCTTGTTTAGGGCTCGTGAGTAGGTTTATAAATTTTTTTTGAGAATCCCTCTCTGAGAATGAACGGGGGGGAAGGGTGGTGTACCAACGTCCAAGGGGGAACCCCATCTAACATGAGTTAACACAAAAAGCCTAGGATTTTCAAAGAAGAAAAGCAAAACTCCAAGTCTCAAGACTTCGAAGCTCTTGATCTTTCTAATTTGCGGATCTGGGCTAGGAAGGATCCCGAATTTTTTTCCTTAAAGGAGACCACCGATACCCAAAGTTATATTGAGAATGGATCCTCCTCCAGCAAATTGAGAGGTAGATTCTGCTCCTCCACATCAAGGGTAAACAGTTGATCCTGAAGGTTCTGGATAAGGGGAGATGGTTTCCCGTGTCCCGTCTTTTGAATACCCGTGATGGACATAGAACAATTTCGAAGGGTCAGACCAACTACGAAGGCCGAGCTAGGCTGTGGTGGTCTTTGATGCACGTCTGTTTCAAGGGATCTAGATTTGGCACAAATTGAAGCCTTGACTTTAATCAATTCTAACCCTCAATTAGCCAGTCGAGGGCAATGGCGCATACTCGATGGGCAGGGAACTAGAGGTGCTGACTCGATGGCCCGAGCGAATCCCCGTTCCACCAGGCCATCATCATGTGAAACTCCATCACGAGAGGAAGGTGCTGCCTCTGGAACCAGAATCCCAATGAAGAGGGCCGCAGAGATTGCCTCTTCTTGTTGTCCAAAATCTACACTTCTACTAAGAATAGACCTAACATATATATAGCCAATGTTTTTGACTGATTTTGTAGTAACAAGCCCAATAAGGAACTGTTCGATCACTAATTGAGCAATGCCTAGACTAAAATTTAGGTTTGTTTAATAAATGAGCTAAGCTCATGCATACCAAAGCTCAGCTCGGCTCGACTTGATTATTAAACAAGCCGAGTCCAAGTCAGAAATTTAGTCTCGTTTAATAAACAAACAAGCTCAAACAAATTAAAGCTAGGCTTGGCTCGGCTCGGCTCGTTTGCAGCCCTTAGTTGCACCCAAATAAGTCTCAAATTATTCGCAATTATCCATGGGTATTACGAACACGAATCTGATTATTTTATAATGTAATATATATATATATATGCAAATTATTCGCAATTATCCATGGGTATTACGAACACGAATTTGATTATTTTATAATGTAATATTATTATTATTATATATATATATATATATATATATATATATATATATATATATATACATATATATATATATATCCATGTGTACAAAATTGCTAGTGTAATATTATATTCTTTATGATTTATACCTCTCAACTTTTGTTGAACTCATTCCAAACTTTAGCTGAATTATTTTCCAAAGCAAGAAACATTTAATCTAGAAACTATGTAGTGGGTTATTCTCGACCGTTGATTCAATTAATTGTCTTCTATGAAGATATTTTGAAGGAAAGTACATTAAGTTATGTCCAAGAGTAATTTGGGTGCAACCGAAGGTTGGTCGGTGGCATATATTGGAAATGGAAAGTGACTTTGATTAAGATAGATTATTTGGGTTTTTTTTTTTTTTACTGGGGGCCAGGGGGCTGCTAATTAGTGATCCATAATCCCGAGAGCTTGACATTAAAGGTCAGGATTTGCACTTGCATCTATATTATATATTACGGCAGTTCGGGTTATTTACAATCATGCCATCCTCAAATCAGGCGAGACAAGTTTCAGATACAAGTCGCCCATCCGATCTAATTGTATGTATCAAACACATTTTAATCCCCTTGAAATCCCTCAAAACCAAATCCATTCGATCAAATCGAACGGTTGTAAACCACCCCTAAATTCCCTCAACCCTTCTCTCTCTCTGATCCCTGCCTTCCCCACAAGCTCTCTATCTCCGTCTCTCTCTCTCTCTCTCTCCCTCTCTCTCTCTCTCTCCCCCCCCCCCCCCCCCGATCTTTCTCTCTGGTCTCTCTCTCTCTTTTTCTCTCTCCTCATCTTTCTCTCTCTCTCTCTCTTTGATCTCTGTCTCTCTCTCCCCTTCTCTCTCTCTCTCCGTCTCTCTCTCTCTCTCTCTCTCTCTCTCTCTCTCTCTCTCTCTCTCTCTCTCTCTCTCTCCGAGTTTGGGCTGGTCATGGGCGGCTCTCTCTTTCTACCTCTTTCTTTCTCTCTCTTGGTCTGACTTACGTCGTATCAAACCCAGACCTAATGGTTATCAATTAGACTTTTGACTAGATTCGGTTACTCGGTGGGGTAATCGAATCGAGGTACGATGTACACAGTCAACCTGGATTGAATAAAGTCATATGAGCACTCGAGTCTGACGGTATTCTCTACTGCTCGAGTCACGTCATGGCACCAAGTGGAGGGATTGTTTTTTTTTTTTTGGAGGTAAAAAACAAATATATTAAATGAGAAACAAAGAGAAATATAGAACACAGCTTGTCTCTGAATGAGCAAGCAGACCACACGACCAAAGAGGCCACACATCAACTACAAAACCCTAACTCCTCACACGGGGAGCAGACCGACATGGTAGCCCTCGGACTAGAGGAAATACACAACACTCAAGACTAAATATCAAAAGAAAGACGATCACCAGAGAGCAAAGGAGCAGAGACCTGGAAGCATCCCCTACTCCTTGTAACCCTATCACACTGACCCTTAGGCCAAGATTCTTTGGCTTGGGACTTCAATTCAAGCGCTGGATTCGGCATGGTGAGGAAAGCGGGAAGGTTTGCAAGATGGGGGGGCAACTTCTTATATTGATCAAAGGAATCACCTGCTTCCTCCGCTCGATCTAGAATCTCCTCATCTTCAACACATAAATCCTGCAAACCACCTGACGCCTGCCCACCAGATAACCCCGCCGCACCCTGAGCCAAAGCCATCCGATGGGCCCGTTGAAGAGCAGGAATAGTAATGCTGGGACTTCTTTCTCGTAGACTCCACCAACCGGTATTCTTCTTAGCGCCTCCAACTAAGACCCCACTCCCACTAGAGAGAGCTAAGGCGATCAGTCTCACCCCCTCACTAGCTGTCACGCCCTAGAAATCTGGAACCGATTCCTAGGGTATGAAATGAGGAAAACAAAATGGTTTAGGGTATGGTCGCCTATCTATACCAATAAGTGTTTCTCACTCACTACAAGAAAGAGGGTCTTTACCGACGGACATTTTTATCACCGTCGGTAATAATACACTTTTTACCGACGGTGACAATAATATCCGTCGGTATTATAACTTCAATTTTTTAAATTTTTTTTGCACATTTATTACCGACGGTCAAATAGTATTCGTCGGTACAATTATTTATACCGACGGTACATATATGTACCGTCGGTAATATACTTTATACCGACGGCTACATAAAGACCGTCGGTAAAATGTCACAACGGAACTCAGGGTAAAAACCAAGCCTCTGGAAAAAATGGAACCCTGAGTTTCGTCGGAGATTGTTACCGACGGACTTTATATTTCCGTCGGTATAAATAATTATACCGACGGACATTATATGGCCGTCGGTACGATACCGACGGTAATTAAATATCCATCGGTAAAATTGTCCCGACGAAACTCAGGGTAAAAACCGAGCCTCTGGAAAAAAATGGAACCCTGAGTTTCGTCGGCGGTTTTTACCGACAGACTAAATAGTTCCGTCGGCATAACTAATTATACCGACGGAAATTATATGTCCGTCGGTACAATACCGACGGTAATTAAATATCCGTCGGTAAAATTGTCCCGACGAAACTCAGGGTGAAAACCCGAGCCTCTGGAAAAAATGGAACCCTGAGTTTCGTCGCTGATTTGTACCGACGGACATTATTATACCGTCGGTATAAAGTAATTATACCGACGGAACTTATAGTTCCGTCGGTAAAAACTCCTTACTTATCCACCGCAGCCTGCACCCTTTTCTTTTTGTGTTTCGACTCCAGCGCGCGCCCCTCTCTCAATCTCTCTCTCTCTCTCACCGACCCGACCCCCCGGCGACCCCGTCCCCCTCCGGCAGCCCCGCGATCCCCTCCGGCCACCCATCCCCCTCCCGACCTCCGTGCCTCCCCGGCCTCCCGGCCCTCTCTCTCTCTCCCCCGCCTCCTCCCCCCCTCCCCGGCCTCCCTAGCCTTTCCTCTCTCTCTCTCTCTCTCTCTCTCTCTCTTTCTCTCTCTCTCTCTCTCTACTTCCTCCCCTCACCTGTCTCTCTCTCTCTCGATCTAAACCCCCCCTCCGGCCGGCCACCCATCCCCTCCCCTGCACCTCCAGCCACCCCTCCGCTTTCTCGCGCCACCGACTGCGACACCAGTGCTCCTCCTCCTTCTCGAGGCCTGCCGACCATCGCTGGTGAGCTCCTCCTCCTCCTCCCTTTCCCCCTTCGGTTAATTTGTGGTAATATATTGTGGTAATTTTTATTTAGGTAAAATCATAGGAATTAAATATAGTGTGGTATTGTGGTAATATATTGTGGTAATTTATTTAGGTAATATATTGTGGTAATTTTTATTAGGTAATTTATTGTGGTAATTTTTATCTTGTGGTAATATATTGTGATTTACAACAATACCATAATTTGTGGTAATATATTTGTGGTAATATATTGTGGTTAATTCCCTCATTTGGTAATTTTTACACTGTTTTAAAACTCGCCGAGTTGACTCGAGTTTCGATCTGACTCGGCTGAGTTTCGATCCGACTCGAGTTTTGTCGGGTTTTAGCCGAGTTGTCGTGTCTACTCGACTCATTAAGGTTTCGAGTCGAGTCGAGTTTTCGTGTTTTAAAACATTGATTTTTATCCTATCAAAACTGAATTGAATGGGGGAATGGGGGGCAAAATGTAGTTTTTAGACTAGGGTGAGCATCGGTTTTATCGGTCGGTTTCGGTGTGGGTTTTGTCGGTTATATTTTTTTCGGTTTACGAAAAATCAAAACCGAAACCGAAACCGAAACCGAAATGGTCGATTTTTGTCGGTTCGGTGTGATATGAGGTATGCTAAAGCCATAAATCTACTCGAGCGACAGAGAGAACCGTCAGACCCCAAGTGTTTACTTGATGAGGCTCCCTGACTTGTTGACTTACTGTCGCATAACTTTGGTGCTATGCCTAGCATTCGAACTATCAGCAGTTCAAATGCTGGCCAGCAACCCTAGGTTTACTATGTGACTAGTCTACTCATCATAATACACTCATCCATTAGGGATGTAGATGGCCTGTAGAAGTTTTGGTTCGGTGTTCCATACCCGGGAACCGAAACCGAAATTGTGCGGAGTCTTATAACATTGTTTGAAATTATATGTCAGGTGTTGTATAGCCAGATAGACGAAGATGTCTTCGATCGATAAGAGTTGGATGCGTAATTTGAATCGCATGAGCCAAGAGTACAGAGAAGGAGTCAGGAAATTTCTGGATTTTGTATTTGAGCGTCTTGCACCGCTTGATGGAAAAATTGTGTGTCCCTGTATAGACTGCGGAAGGGTGATTAGGAAGGTTCGAGAGGAATGTGAGGTTGATCTGGTAATGCGTGGCATTGACATTACCTATACCCGTTGGTTCTCGCACGGTGAGGAGCTAGATACAGTCCCCATGGCAGCTCACGGTGAAACTTCAAACACAGTGATCGCTGATGATAATATTAATACAGACAATGACGATGACATGCAGGGTATGATACATGATTTGCAAGGTGGAATAGGCACGGAAACACCGTCAGGTGATCAGCCCAATATCGAAGCGGATAAGTTCTACAGATTGCTTAAAGATGCCGAACAACCTCTATACCCGGGGTGTGAGAAGTTTTCAAAACTCTCTTTCACTGTAAAGCTTCTTCATTTGAAGTGCCTCAATGGTTGGAGTAATAAGTCATTTAATATGTTGGTAGAGTTGCTGAAAGAGGCTTTTCCTATGGGTGAGACAGTACCGAAATCATTCTACGAGGCGAAAAAGACAATTAAAGATCTCGGTCTGGGTTATGAGAAAATTGATGCATGCGTAAACGATTATATGTTGTACCGGAAAGAGTACGAACATGCGCGGTCATGCAACATATGCGGAGCAATGAGATATAAAGAGACGGATGCCGAGTCTAGTACCAGTCGAAGGAAGAAAAATGTATCTGTAAAGGTTCTCCTATACTTCCCGCTCAGGGACAGGCTTCAGAGGTTGTTTATGTCATCGAAGACTGCTGAGCACATGAGGTGGCATGCACGAGAATGTACAAATGACGGGATTATGAGACATCCGGCCGACTCTCTGACGTGGAAAGATTTTGATCATACCTATCCTGAATTCGCATGTAAAGTTCGCAACGTCAGGTTAGGGCTTGCTAGCGATGGCTTCAATCCCTTTGGGAATATGAGTGTGTCGTACAGCATTTGGCCAGTTGTCCTAGTTCCATACAATTTGCCTCCCTGGATGTGCTTAAAAAAGCCATACACAATGCTCTCCTTGCTCATTCCCGGACCCAGGTCGCCTGGTAATGATATTGACGTTTACTTGCAGCCGTTGATTGAGGAGTTGAACGAGTTATGGGAAGTTGGGGCCGATACGTATGATGCCTCGTTGCGCCAGAATTTTTGGATGCATGCGGCACTTCTATGGACCATCAACGATTTTCCAGCATATGCCAACTTATCCGGGTGGAGTACTAAAGGAAAATTGGCGTGCCCTACATGCAATAAGGAAACAGATTCATTACGGTTGAAGAACGGAGGCAAGTTCTGTTATATGGGCCATCGAAGATTCCTTGTTGACGGCCATAAGTGGAGGCAGAACAAAAGAGCTTTCAACGGCAAGAAGGAACTTGCAAAGGCCCCGGAGCAGCTTTCGGGGGTAGAAGTCTTGTGCGAATTGGATCAGCTTGATGTCGTGGCACTTGGAAAAGGTAAAAAGAAGAGAACGCATGAAGATTCTACGCATGAGCATAACTGGAAGAAGAAGAGTATTTTCTTTAAACTACCGTACTGGAGCAGCCTACTCTTGCGGCATAACTTGGATGTCATGCATATCGAGAAAAATATATGTGACAATATTATAGGAACACTGCTGAATCTCGACTGTAAGACGAAGGATAATCTTAAATCTCGTCTCGATCTTAAAGAGTTGGGCATCCGAAAATCACTTCATCCCCAAGAGATTGGGGATAAGTATGTGTTGCCAGTTGCATGCTACACCATGAGCTCACAGCAAAAGGCAGCCTTATGTGCATTCCTACGGTCTGTGAAAATGCCAGACGGTTATTCTTCGAATATCGCACGATGCGTGCAAGAGAACGGCCGGAAGCTGTCTGGATTAAAGAGCCACGATTGTCATGTTCTTATGCAGCGATTGTTATCTCTTGCTATACGTGGGAATTTAACCGAACAGGTGTCCGGTCCGCTAATTGAGCTCAGCACTTTTTTCAGACAGTTGTGCTCGAAGGTACTTAGAGTGGACCAACTTGAACAGATGGAGAGGGATATTGCGCTCACATTGTGCAAGTTAGAGATGATATTTCCACCTTCCTTCTTTGATGTCATGGTGCATTTGACCGTTCACTTGGCAAATGAGGCCAAACTCGGCGGCCCAGTTCATTACCGGTGGATGTATTTTATCGAGAGGTAATCGTCTCGTCTCATTCGCACAATGTATTTGATCGTTCTTGATATATTCATCCAAATATTTTTTTCTCAAATTAGGTACTTGCGAACATTGAAATCATATGTTCGTAATAAAAGTCGTCCGGAGGGATCAATTGCTGAAGGATACCTAGCAGAAGAATGTCTAACATTCTGCTCAAGATACCTACATAGTATAGACACGCGATTCAATCAACTTGAGCGGAACTATGACGGTGGTCCAATAGACTTCGATGGGGGTCTGTTATATTTGCCGAAATGGGTAGACCTGTAGGAGGAGGCAAAACCCGTCGATTGTCTGTAGATGAGATTCAACAGGCACATATGTATGTGTTGCGCCAATATGATGAAGTGTGGCCATTCATTGATCTAAGCATTTTACGATCATTTACTCATTCTTTCAGTCCATTCATTAAGTATATGTGCTAATTATAATCTAATTCATAACCGGTAAAACAGGAAGCATAAAGCCATCATTAATAATCGGGGTACTCGAAATGCTCCCCAAATTCATGATCGTGAATTCCCATCGTGGTTCGAGAAACACGTAAGTATTCACATCATTACTGAATTTCATTGACATCCATTACCGAATAATAATTATATGTTCATATCATGAATGTCATATGGTTATTATAGGCACAGGAGCTGCACGACAACCACGATCCGTTGATGAATGAGGATCTCTGGCGCTTATCTTGTAGTCCTTTGCAAGACGCAATATCGTACGATGGTTATATCGTGAACGGTTATAGATTTCGGACGAAAGATAGTGAAAAATCACAAAGAACCCAAAATAGTGGGGTTGTCGTCAACGGTGAGCAAGAAGAATTAGAAAATATCGACTTCTACGGCGTCCTCAATGAGATTCTCAAGATTAAATTCCTTGGCCAAAATCGGATCGTATTATTCAAATGCGATTGGTATGATGTTAATAATCGCGGGACTGGTTATAATGTCGACAAATACGGCTTTATCAGCATCAACACTGCCAAGAGATTGAATACCCAATATGAAGATCCATTCATTCTTGCCTCTCAAGCGCAACAGATATTTTATGCACCGGATAATACCTCTCCAGGTTGGCAAATTGTAGTCAGGTCACCACCCAGAGATTTTTATGACATGGGAGACAAGGATGCGGGGGTCGTCGATGATGATTTGGATGCATACCAGAATGATGAGATAATCATTATCGACGCAGTGCACGACGAAAATGAAGATGTCGACAATATAAACTGGACAGTGAATGCAGATCAAATAATAGAAGAGGGAAGCGATGAGAGTGACAGAGATGAGACAGAAAATGACTAGACCGTATGTAAATCAAATTGTTTCATATTTAAAACAAATTGTTTCATATATAAATCATATTATTTCATATATAAATCATATTATTTCATATGTATATCATATTGTTTCATATGTAAATCATACCGTTTCACCGATTCATATGTAAATCATACCGTTTCATATGTAAATCATACAGTTTCACCGATTTACGATCCGATCGATTCACCGATTTAGAGTCTAAGTGTTGGAAAATCATAAGTTAGCGTGTTTCGAATATGAAATAGGTTTGGATTCGATCGGATCGTCATCGGATCGGCATCCGATAATTCGAAGTTGGAATTATTCCGTATTTCGGACTTGCGAGCGGGTTCTAATTGGATATTTGACCAATTTACGCTCCGATTCACCGATTTAGAGTCTAAGTGTTGGAAAATCATAACTTAGCGTGTTTCGGATATGAAATAGGTTTGGATTCGATCGGATCATCATCGGATCGGCATCCGATAATTCAAAGTTGGAATTATTCCGTATTTCGGACTTGCGAGCGGGTTCTAATTGGATATTTGACCAATTTACGCTCCGATTCACCGATTTAGAGTCTAAGTGTTGGAAAATCATAACTTAGCGTGTTTCGGATATGAAATAGGTTTGGATTCGATCGGATTGTCATCGGATCGGCATCCGATAATTCGAAGTTGGAATTATTCCGTATTTCGGACTTGCGAGCGGGTTCTAATTGGATATTTGACCAATTTACGCTCCGATTCACCGATTTAGAGTCTAAGTGTTGGAAAATCATAACTTAGCGTGTTTCGGATATGAAATAGGTTTGGATTCGATCGGATCGTCATCGGATCGGCATCCGATAATTCGAAGTTGGAATTATTCCGTATTTCGGACTTGCGAGCGGGTTCTAATTGGATATTTGACCAATTTACGCTCCGATTCACCGATTTAGAGTCTAAGTGTTGAAAAATCATAACTTAGCGTGTTTCGGATATGAAATAGCTAGGTTTGGATTCGATCGGATCGTCATCGGATCGGCATCCGATAATTCGAACTTGGAATTATTCCGTATTTCGGACTTGCGAGCGGGTTCTAATTGGATATTTGACCAATTTACGCTCCGATTCACCGATTTAGAGTCTAAGTGTTGGAAAATCATAAGTTAGCGTGTTTCGGATATGAAATAGGTTTGGATTCGATCCGATCATCATCGGATCGGCATCCGATAATTCAAACTTGGAATTATATTCCATATTTCGGACTTGCGAGCGGGTTCTAATTGGATATTTGACCAATTTACGATCCGATTAACCGATTTAGAGTCTAACTGTTGAAAAATCATAAGTTAGCGTGTTTCGGATATGAAATAGGTTTGGATTCGATCCGATCGTCATCGGATCGGCATCCGATAATTCGAACTTGGAATTATATTCCGTATTTCGGACTTGCGAGCGAGTTATAATTGGATATTTGACCAATTATAACTGTTTCATATGTAAATCATACTGTTTCATATGTAAATCAAACTGTTTCATATTGTTTCATAAATCATACTGTTTCATATGTAAATCAAACTGTTTCATATTGTTTCATATGTAAATCATACTGTTTTATATGTAAATCAAACTGTTTCATATTGTTTCATATGTAAATCTTATTGTTTCATATGTAAATTAAATTGTTTCAGATGGCATCACGGTCATATGTTCGTAGAGGCAGAGGCAGGGGTGGGGTAGCTCGGAGCGCTCCTGTTGCCACCCCAGGGTCCGAGGCTGAGCCGTCCGGATCTGGTAGTGCTGTTCCTCTCTCCACACCAGCTCCTGCTGTGGTCGCAGCCTCCGGAGCTTCGAGCAGTGCTCAGCACTCGGCTACAGCGTCTACGCCCACAGGTAATGTTTAGATCTAAAGTTTTATACATGTTGTAAATACTTCTTCAGTACTGATGTATATTTTATTTGCAGGGTCGACCAGGCACGTAGGCGACCGGGGCGTGACGACGGCCCGGCGCTTGTCGGCCTTACGCGAGCCGCTGTCCCTACAGCGGAGCGGCAGGACCTTTGTGGGCGAGCACGCTTCTGACGCCGCCACATGGGTCGGCATGATAGTACGGGAGGAGAGGAATGCCCCGATTGTGGGGTTAAGGGGGTGGAAGAACATTGATGCATCCGCAGTTTTTGGTACGTTAGTTTCATTAAAGCATTTTAGAATAATATCGTACTTCTTTATAATTTGATTTGATAAAATGACTTGTTTCTAAATTAATTTTATAGGAGAAATTTAAATAGGAGAACATGGAAACCGACACCCATCGGGAGGACTTGTGGAAGACGATGGGTGAGCGGTACAGGGATTACCGTCACGAGCTCTACCAGCTCTACGGTTACTTGGTCGGCCAGCCGGCTGAGGAGGTACAGGCTGCGGCCGGGACGAGAGACGCGCCACTGCTACACATTCTACAGTTTTTGGTCGCTCACTGGGCCACCCCTAGCTTTCAGGTATAATTATAATTTTGTTGATTCGTACTTGTTTTAATGTTATACTAAAAATTTGTATTGATGTTTCAAAATTTAATCGATTGACACAGGCGAAATCTACTATAGGCAAGCAGAATAGAAGTGCCTCGACGACACCTGCTCCAGTGAAGGGGAGGACCTCCATGCCCCAGCTTGCCCAGCAGCTGGTAAATGATACAAACAATATTGTTATTATTTAAAACTCTATACATGTTATATTAACTCATCTATTTATTTTATATGTCCAACAGACACAGTCCTTGGGCCACGAGCCTAATAGGATTGATCTTTTTGAGGCCTCTAGGAGGCGACGTATCGATGGGGCATTTCTGGACGACAGGGTTGCCTCGCAAGTGGTAAGTAATTAAACTACTGTTAATATATTCTTATACATATGCCATAAAATATCATTCAATATCATTGGTTGTTTTTATATAGGAGAGGATGCGACTTCTGGTGACCCCGTCGGGCGAGGCCGGCTCCTCCTCCAGCTCAGTATCTGTCGACTCAGCGATGGATACTGTGCTGAGACCTGCCACGCACGGCCGTGTCCTCTGTACGGGCCTTGGAGTCACGCCCTCCTCCTACTTTGGATGAGAGGGTATGCGCTCGAGGGCACGGGACACCCAGACCGGTGCTATCACTCAGCTGCAGTCTGCGCTAGACGCGGAGCGATAGCAGAGGCAGGCCCTCGAGCAGAGGATTGAGGCGGAGCGAGAGCAGAGGCAGGCCCTCGAGCAGAGGGTTGAGGCGGTGAAGAAGGCCCTCGATGAGGAAAGAGAAGCTCGCAGGGAACTGGAGCGTAAATTTTATGAATTCATAAGCTGATCTAGCGGTGGCTCATCCTCATGATCAGGTACTTACTAATCTTTATAATATTAGCAAAAAATATGAATCTTACTAATTTGAGTTTAGATCATATTATCACACTTATGATTTTCCAACACTTAGACTCGAAATCGGTAAATCGGATCGTAAATGGTCTCTTTCTCTCTCTCATGGTAATGATGTAGCCTCTATTTTTCTTTTAAATTATAGAATTTTGTTTTTTAATCATGCTAGGTGTGTGCCTCGTTGGAAGAGGGATATCTCCCTCATGTGACATTTGTAGTGGACACAACAATATGCCACCCAACGGAGTTCGATTTCTATCTCAGCAGTTATGCTGCCATACAGGTAAACTTTGACTGAAGCTTTGTAAGTGCAAATTATTTTAAATTCACTCATGCAATTGGTACTTTTTACGATTATACAAAGAGGATTAATTATAAGGATTATACCAATTGCATGAGTGAAGGGGTGTAATTGTAAGGATTTTCAAACTAGAGGGGGACATTTGTAGGGTTTTAAACATGAGGGGGTGAAAGTGATAATCACTAAAAAATACAATTAGAACCCGCTCGCAAGTCCGAAATACGGAATAATTCCAAGTTCGAATTATCGGATGCCGATCCGATAACGATCCGATCGAATCCAAACCTATTTCATATCCGAAACACGCTAAGTTATGATTTTCCAACACTTAGACTCTAAATCGGTGAATCGGAGCGTAAATTGGTCAAATATCCAATTAGAACCCGCTCGCAAGTCCGAAATACGAAATAATTCCAACTTCGAATTATCGGATGCCGATCCGATGATGATCGGATCGAATCCAAACCTATTTCATATCCGAAACACGCTAACTTATGATTTTCCAACACTTAGACTCTAAATCGGTGAATCAGAGCGTAAATTGGTCAAATATCCAATTAGAACCCGCTCGCAAGTCCGAAATACGGAATAATTCCAAGTTCAAATTATCGGATGTCGATCCGATGACGATCCGATCGAATCCAAACCTATTTCATATCCGAAACACGCTAAGTTATGATTTTCCAACACTTAGACTCTAAATCGGTGAATCGGAGCGTAAATTGGTCAAATATCCAATTAGAACCCGCTCGCAAGTCCAAAATACGGAATAATTCCAAGTTCGAATTATCGGATGCCGATCCGATGACGATCGGATCGAATCCAAACCTATTTCATATCCGAAACACGCTAAGTTATGATTTTCCAACACTTAGACAATAAATCGGTGAATCGGAGCGTAAATTGGTCAAATATCCAATTAGAACCCGCTCGCAAGTCCGAAATACGAAATAATTCCAACTTCGAATTATCGGATGCCGATCCGATGACGATCGGATCGAATCCAAACCTATTTCATATCCGAAACACGCTAACTTATGATTTTCCAACACTTAGACTCTAAATCGGTGAATCGGAGCGTAAATTGGTCAAATATCCAATTAGAACTTGCTCGCAAGTCCGAAATACGGAATAATTCCAACTTCGAATTATCGGATGCCGATCCGATGACGATCGGATCGAATCCAAACCTATTTCATATCCGAAACACACTAAGTTATGATTTTCCAACACTTAGACTCTAAATCGGTGAATCGGAGCGTAAATTGGTCAAATATCCAATTAGAACCCGCTCGCAAGTCCGAAATACGGAATAATTCCAACTTCGAATTTTCGGATGCCGATCCGATGACGATCGGATCGAATCCAAACCAATTTCATATCTGAAACATGCTAACTTATGATTTTCCAACACTTAGACTCTAAATCGGTGAATCGGAGCGTAAATTGGTCAAATATTCAATTAGAACCCGCTCGCAAGTCCGAAATACGGAATAATTCCAAGTTCGAATTATCGGATGCCGATCCGATAACGATCGGATCGAATCCAAACCTATTTCATATCCGAAACACACAAAGTTATGATTTTCCAACACTTAGACTCTAAATCGGTGAATCGGAGCGTAAATTGGTCAAATATCCAATTAGAACCCGCTCGCAAGTCCGAAATACGGAATAATTCCAATTTCGAATTATCGGATGCAGATCCGATGACGATCGGATCGAATCCAAACCTATTTCATATCTGAAACACGCTAACTTATGATTTTCCAACACTTAGACTCTAAATCGGTGAATCGGAGCGTAAATTGGTCAAATATCCAATTAGAACCCGCTCGCAAGTCCGAAATACGAAATAATTCCAACTTCAAATTATCGGATGCCGATCCGATGACGATCGGATCGAATCCAAACCTATTTCATATCCGAAACACGCTAACATATGATTTTCCAACACTTAGACTCTAAATCGGTGAATCGGAGCGTAAATTGGTCAAATATCCAATTAGAACCCGCTCGTAAGTCTGAAATACGAAATAATTCCAACTTCAAATTATCGGATGCCGATCCGATGACGATCGGATCGAATCCAAACCTATTTTATATCCGAAACACTCTAACTTATGATTTTCCAACACTTAAACTCTAAATCGGTGAATCGGAGCGTAAATTGGTCAAATATCCAATTAGAACCCGCTCGCAAGTCCGAAATACGGAATAATTCCAACTTTGAATTATCGGATGCCGATCCGATGACGATCGGATCGAATCCAAACCTATTTCATATCCGAAACACGCTAACTTATGATTTTCCAACAGTTAGACTCTAAATCGGTGAATCGGAGCATAAATTGGTCAAATATCCAATTAGAACCCTCTCACAAGTCAGAAATACAGAATAATTCCAACTTTGAATTATCGGATGCCGATCCGATGACGATCCGATCGAATCCAAACCTATTTCATATCCGAAACACGCTAACTTATGATTTTCCAACACTTAGACTCTAAATCGGTGAATCGGAGCGTAAATTGGTCAAATATCCAATTAGAACCCGCTCGCAAGTCCGAAATACGGAATAATTCCAACTTTGAATTATCGAATGCCGATCCGATGACGATCGGATCGAATCCAAACCTATTTCATATCCGAAACACGCTAACTTATGATTTTCCAACACTTAGACTCTAAATCGGTGAATCGGAGCGTAAATTGATCAAATATCCAATTAGAACCCGCTCGCAAGTCCGAAATACGGAATAATTCCAACTTCGAATTATCGGATGCCGATCCGATGACGATCGGATCGAATCCAAACCTATTTCATATCCGAAACACGCTAACTTATGATTTTCCAACACTTAGACTCTAAATCGGTGAATCAGAGCGTAAATTGGTCAAATATCCAATTAGAACCCGCTCGCAAGTCCGAAATACGGAATAATTCCAACTTCAAATTATCGGATGCCGATCCGATGAAGATCGGATCGAATCCAAACCTATTTCATATCCGAAACACGCTAAGTTATGATTTTCCAACACTTAGACTCTAAATCGGTGAATCGGAGCATAAATTGGTCAAATATCCAATTAGAACCCGCTCGCAAGTCCGAAATACGGAATAATTCCAACTTCGAATTATCGGATGCCGATCCGATGACGATCGGATCGAATCCAAACCAATTTCATATCCGAAACACGCTAACTTATGATTTTCCAACACTTAGACTCTAAATCGGTGAATCGGAGCGTAAATTGGTCAAATATCCAATTAGAACCCGCTCGCAAGTCATAAATACGGAATAATTCTAAGTTCGAATTATCGGATAATTCCAACTTTGAATTATCGGATGCCGATCCAATGACGATCGGATCGAATCCAAACCTATTTCATATCCGAAACACGCTAACTTATGATTTTCCAACACTTAGACTCTAAATCGGTGAATCGGAGCGTAAATTGGTCAAATATCCAATTAGAACCCGCTCGCAAGTCCGAAATACGGAATAATTCCAACTTCGAATTATCGGATGCCGATCCGATCGAATCCAAATTTATTTCATATCCGAAACACGCTAACTTATGATTTTCCATCACTTAGACTCTAAATCGGTGAATCGGAGCGTAAATTGGTCAAATATCCAATTAGAACCCGCTAGCAAGTCCGAAATACGGATTAATTCTAACTTTGAATTATCGGATGCCGATCCGATGACGATCGGATCGAATCCAAACCTATTTCATATCCGAAACACGCTAAGTTATGATTTTCCAACACTTAGACTCTAAATCGGTAAATCAAAGCGTAAATTGGTCAAATATCCAATTAGAACCCGCTCGCAAGTCCGAAATACGGAATAATTCCAACTTCGAATTATCGGATGCCGATCCGATGACGATCGGATCGAATCCAAACCAATTTCATATCCGAAACACACTAACTTATGATTTTCCAACACTTAGACTCTAAATCGGTGAATTGGAGCGTAAATTGGTCAAATATCCAATTAGAACCCGCTCGCAAGTTCAAAATACGGAATAATTCCAGTTCAAATTATCGGATGCCGATCTGATGACGATCGGATCGAATCCAAACCTATTTCATATCCGAAACACGCTAAGTTATGATTTTCCAACACTTAGACTCTAAATCGGTGAATCGGAGCGTAAATTGGTCAAATATCCAATTAGAACCCGCTCGCAAGTCCGAAATACGGAATAATTCTAACTTCGAATTATCGGATGCCAATTCGATGACGATCGGATCGAATCCAAACCTATTTCATATCCGAAACACGCTAACTTATGATTTTCCAACACTTAGACTCTAAATCGGTGAATCGGAGCGTAAATTGGTCAAATATCCAATTAGAACCCGCTCGCAAGTCCGAAATACGGAATAATTCCAACTTCGAATTATCGGATGCCGATCCGATGACGATCGGATCGAATCCAAACCTATTTCATATCCGAAACACGCTAACTTATGATTTTCCAACACTTATACTTTAAATCGGTGAATCGGAGCGTAAATTGGTCAAATATCCAATTAGAACCCGCTCGCAAGTCCGAAATACGGAATAATTCCAACTTCGTATTAGCGGATGCCGATCCGATGATGATCGGATCGAATCCAAACCTATTTCATATCCGAAACACGCTAACTTATGATTTTCCAACACTTAGACTCTAAATCGGTGAATCGGAGCGTAAATTGGTCAAATATCCAATTAGAACCCGCTCGCAAGTCCGAAATACGGAATAATTCCAACTTCGAATTATCGGATGCCGATCCGATGACGATCCGATCGAATCCAAACCTAGCTATTTCATATCCGAAACACACTAAGTTATGATTTTTCAACACTTAGACTCTAAATCGGTGAATCGGAGCGTAAATTGGTCAAATATCCAATTAGAACCCGCTCATAAGTACGAAATACGGAATAATTCCAAGTTCGAATTATCGGATGCCGATCCGATGACGATCGGATCGAATCCAAACCTATTTCATATCCGAAACACGCTAACTTATGATTTTCCAACACTTAGACTCTAAATCGGTGAATCGGAGCGTAAATTAGTCAAATATCCAATTAGAACCCACTCGCAAGTCCGAAATACGGAATAATTCCAACTTTGAATTATCGGATGCCGATCCGATGACGATCGGATCGAATCCAATCCAATTTCATATCCGAAACATGCTAACTTATGATTTTCCAACACTTAGACTCTAAATCGGTGAATCGGAGCGTAAATTGGTCAAATATATCCAATTAGAACCCGCTCGCAAGTCCGAAATACGGAATAATTCCAACTTCGAATTATCGGATGCCGATCCGATGACGATCGGATCGAATCCAAACCTATTTCATATCCGAAACACGCTAACTTATGATTTTCCAACACTTAGACTCTAAATCCAAGTCCGAAATACGGAATAATTACAACTTCGAATTATCGGATGCCGATCCGATCGAATCTAAACCTATTTCAAAACCGAAACATGCAAACTTATCATTTTTTAACGCTTAGACTCAGTTATAGATATAAACCATTTTTTTAACAAATACATGTTAATTGCAGGAGCAGGGCGGCGTCAGGGGATCGATGAGAGCACCAGCGTTGGTGGTGGGCGGGCGTGGTTGAGATAGGGCGGCGTCAGGGGATCGATGAGAGCACCAGCGTTGGTGGCGGGCGGGGGTGGTTGAGATAGGGCATGTATCATCTCTCAGTTCTGGATTGTGTAAATATTATTTTGTAATATGTGGTTATTTTTTGTTCTTGTCTATAATTGTCGGCCGGGTACTGTGGTAATATTTGCTAATTTGCTGTAATTTTTTATCAATTTAGGTAATATTTTAAAATTTGCAGTAATATTTTATAAATTGTGGTAATATTTGATAAATTGTGGTAATATATTGTGGTATTGTTGTAAATCACAGGAATTAAATAACATTATTTAGGTAAATTTATTAAAAAAATACATACTTATTACCGACGGAAATTAATTATTCCGTCGGTAATAATGTTTTTATTTTTTTTAAATTATAAGTAATTTGCCGACGGCATATAATATTTGTCGGTAATATATATATTATTATCGACGGGCAATATATAGGCGTCGATAATAGATATAGTATTACCGACGGATATATAATATTTGTCGGTAATATATATATTATTACCGACGGGCAATATATATATGCGTCGGTAATATATATAGTATTACCGACAGTATAGACCATAACCGTCGGTAAAATGCTTATATATTACCGACGGATTCTTAAGTTACGTCGGTAAATATATATTTTATTAATTTTTAATTTATTAAATATTACCGACGGCATTAATATTACCGTCGGTATTAATTCTTATTACCGACGGTAATATTTGGTCCATCGTATTGTTTTCCCCGACGCCTTTTTTCCCGACAGCCAGCGACGGAAATATCTTCCGTCGCTATAGAACATTACCGACGGAATGTTAATATTACCGACGGATATTTTCCGTCGGTAATAACTGTTTTTTTTGTAGTGACTAGGCTGTGACTATCTCAAAATTTAAGAAGGAGAAGGGAGAAACAAGGAATATTTTAAAACTTAATTTTTTTTTTTTTGAAAATATTTTTATTTTAAAAGAAAGCTGAGAGATAAATTTTTTCGACAGAGAGATGATCACGCTCGACCTTCAACCGGGTTATCCTCTCAGCATGTATGGCCTGTTGGCGTCATCACATGCTGACAGGAATCCCTCTAAGGGAGCACGAGGCTCAAGCCTCCGACGGCGAGCTAGGAATCTCACCCTCTCCCTGACACTCAACACACTGGTCTAGGGTTCCTATCTACAGGGCTAGTCAATTAGATCATTTAGATACTTATATTTTCACTGTGAGCTACCTTAGGCTTGTGGCCTTAAGGAGAGGCCTACCCAAAATAACTTCAGCTGTATCAATGCTTCTAACAATTAACTAATCTTAAACTAAGTGATTCTTATACAAAATCCATTCATTACATTACCACAAAACTACATACCAAAATAAAATACCACTGAAACCCTAAAACTGCCTCCGGTCTCCCACTGCTATTCTCGAACCTACGGACCTGCAGGAGAGTCTACTCGTGGGAAAGAGTAGCCCCCAATGGGAAATTGAGAGATTAGCCAAATTAATGGCTAGTGACATCCTATAGTCTTTAATAATATGAGACGACAAATTGAATTACATTACATTAGCAGTCTAAGCATTAATGGAGCTTACAGAAGATTAGCCTAAGCCTACCAGTAGTCTATGTTTCACATGCAATTCCTACTGTCACTAGGTTATCTACCACACAGTCCATTCGATGTTACCACACAGTCAATTCGATGATCTACCATGCTTAATTATAAAAAAAAAGATTACAATATAAGTCATCTATCCTAAAGTGAACCCTGGATTATCATAAGGGATTTTCTGTCCTTCATGGTGGAGCTCTACCACCCCACTTGCGTTACTTTGGGGGCTTCAACTACCCCGGGACAGAGTAGCTAGGCCAATCCCCACTAAAGGGCTACTCTTATTGGCTTTACCACAACCCTTGACCGTGACCGCTTAGCCTACTGTTCTTCGGCTGTGCATGCAAGGTGGTTCACGACCCTTGGGCGTACGGGATCCAATCTTCCCACATGATTGAGTATTATAATAATAAAATAACCTTGACGTTTTACCCCGGGATTCGCACCGCACTCATAACCCATGCATCACAGTTACTCTCGTCCGTATTCCCGTGTGCCCGGATCTCCATACTCCACTCAGAAGGGTGGGACCCGATAATTATTATTTAATTATTAATTTCTAAAACTTAAGGGAATTCCTACTTACGGTGTCCACGCAATCAGTAGAAAGATTTATTATTTAATTACTAATATTTTTAAGCATGCGTCGCCGGACTCGCGACTCCGCATGCAAGGCGGGGTCCACTCGACCACATGTGGCGATGTCCGGCGGGACCCGCATGCACCGTTATGGATATCTATCTTTAGTCATTCTCATTTCCCACTATTAAAGACCACGCAAAGGTAGTAGATGTCACCTGGTTGTCGAACACGAGCTTCTGCGATGCGACCTCCGCTCCTTCTCCGTCTGGGTCAACACAGCTCCGAACTGTCAAACACACACACCGGCCTAAGGTCATTGCTTGCTATCAAGTAATACGGTTTTAGGCCCGAGTTGGCCGAGTCGAGAATTTTAAGTGTCATCGGACTCGGTCTACCGGCACGCAAAACGATGCAACCAATGGTACCATCTTGGCTTAGGTCTAGGAAAGTTCGGCGGTTCGACTCATCATTCGCCCAAGATGACCTTATGCTAAGGTGAGAATATGTCGGTTGTTACTATAATGATAACGAGTCGCATAAGTTTGAGCTAGGATTGACGACGGCTATTATAGCTCACCCCGTCGGATCCCGGGGTTGACAAGGTTTGGCACATGGGCCGCTGGACGGCTTGCCGCTGTACATAGCACGACGATTCACATGCCACAATTAAAGAATGTAACAATGGGGTTATTGTCGGCCAACAACGGCCTTGAAATTGCATGACCTAAACAGCATAATCTTAGAGTTAGATGGTTTTAACTATTGTGACCAAGTAACAAGCTTTCGAAAGGCGCGATACAGTCGAAGGAATGAATCGAGGATGGAGGTCAGGCACGACAAAGGGTTATCAACACCGAATCCGGTAGGTAGGATGGGGGTCGACCTTATGCAACAATACCAAGGGTCGAGGTCTCGGCCTTGGGATGGCAAGGTGGCAGCGGTGGTGGTCGGATGTCAGGCTGGCCCATTATCGGTCAAGAACCGACTGCGACAGTAAAAATAATGAAACCAGAGGGTCGGCCAGCACCAAGGGTGGAATAGGTATCAACTATGATTAGTTACAGGTGGGGGTCTGTCCTAGCGCGGTCGGGCCTCGCCGGCGGCCATGGCCGGCTCGAAAGCAACCGTAGGGGAAGGGGTTGGGCTGGTCTTCACATAACCACATGAGAAAGAAAAAAAAAACCGAGGAAGGGAGCTGACCTGGTGCAGTCGAGGGAGATTCGTCGACTCCGGCAGTTCCTCCTCCGACCGGCACGCAGCATACCTCAGGGGTGAGAGATTGAGAGTGAGAGATCGGGGCGCATTAAGGGGGTCGGGCTGGGCTGGGCTGCTCTGTGGGGAGGGGCCGTCGGCTGCGGCTCCTCGCTTCGGCTGCTCCTCTCTGGCCGGCTTCCTTCTCCGGCCCCAACGCACGCAGGTCGCAGTGAGAGAGAGAGAGGAAATCAGAGTGAGAGAGAGAGAAATAGAGAGAGATTGGAGAGGAGAGAGGATGAGATCGGAGGGAAGAAGAGGGGTCAAGTCCTGGTTTTAAAAGGGGGAAAAGAGGGTGACTGCTAGGGTTGAGGGGGGGGTGGCTGCTAGGGCTGCAGGGTAGGGGCGGCGCTAGGGTAGGAGGGTGGCCGACAGTGAGGTCAAAAGGGGGGCGGCGGGCGACTGATGGGATTGAGGGGGGCGGCGACCGGATTTGGGGGTCAAGGGGAGATCGGGTAGGTGGGGGGATGGATCCGAGAGTGGGGTGAGAGGGAGAGGGATCGGGTGTGAGGGAGAGAGAGAGTCGATAGAAGAGAGAGTGATCGGGTGAAGGGGAGGAGAGAGAGAGATTGATCGACTGAGAGAGAGGGATAGAAAGAGAGAGAGAGGAACAGGGGCTTTGGGGTCGGGTCGGGTCGGGTTGGGGTTGGGGGTTTGGGTAAGGGTGAGGGTTTTTGAATTTTAATTTATTTATTTATTTATTTATTTTTTTCATTTCCTTCTCTCTTTTTTTTTCTAATACCGGTCAAGCTCGATTCATGCTTGACTCGTGCCGAGCCTGACTCGTCCTCGACTCAGGTCGTGCCGAGACGTGCCGGCGCGTGAATCTCATCGTGCCCGACAGGCTCTCCACAATGTCTATTTTATTATTAAAATTACTAAAACTAACCTTCGTGTTATGCCTCGATATACGTGCTCCTAAGCTCGTGCCTCCAATGTAGCCTCACGACCCGTATCCGGGACCCACTGCCTGGTCCCGCTCGAGTACAACCAACATCATACCGACTAATGAAAATGATTATTCAAGCAATGACATTTAAATAATATTTAAATCAAACCGGGTTGCCCTGAGCAGAAATACACTGGAGTATCGGTCATTACATCCTACCCACCTTAATAGAATTTTCGTCCCAAAAATTTAATTACTAAACTGATGATACAATTCCACCAACTTATACTACCCAAGTAACGAAGGCGAATACACAACTGATACCATTTCCTTTCTAATACTGCCCACGAGAAATTTAAATCAATACGCCACTCATACCAAAAAGAAAAAGACTCCTCTACTGGCGAGACTACTAACCGAACTTATACAATCGAGTCACATAATTATTAGGATATGATTAAAACATTAGGCTCTCGTGGAGCTCACACAAGGCATAATGTCCAATCGTGGTCCTAACTATTATGGACTAATAAATATTTCGTGAATCCTGATTATTCCCTTTCCTGGATAAGGAGCGTCCCCCTTATTCAGAAGTGAGGTAGTAATCCGATTCACGAAACAAGATTACAAGACATTCTCAAATAACGATACTAAAACAGAAACGTATAGACCTATACCTTTACACCTATAAAACCGAATTAAAGACAACTAGATAACTCAGACTAATACGCCTAGACTAAAGTCTTATGAGACTTCTCTCCGGAGCAAAAGCGTCTATTACCTACACAACCACTACTACCCTATTAACCTACAAGAATACACACTTAGATTCGAATTGGACATCCCGATATACATACTGACTAACCTAGAAAATGTCGAATCCCAGATAACACACTAAATCACAAACGAACGAGAATAAGAAGAGAACAATGATGAATAATAATAAAAAAAAACACTGATACTCAATGAAAGACCTAACACTAACACTCCCAACTATGTTATTGTCGGAAGACTTTGAAACCTTTTAAAAGATACACTATGATGCACAATTCAAATATACGAGGAAACTTACTACTCATGTAGAAAATACTGAACTACGAGAACAACTAACCTACTGACCAAATGGAGCCGAAGACTAGGATACCGACATGATTACACCTTATACTGATAGTATCTTTCTACAAGATTGGTTGATCGGTCCTAAACCAAAGCTAAGTGAATCCCCTAAATAATGATTATTCTTAAAATTCCAACTGATAATGCACTCTCAATTTCCAAAAATGTAAGCAAGTCCCTTAGCATCGTTATTAACAATACTCTAGTACTCAAGTATCTCAATGTCATCTCAACGTCACTGCCGTCTAGCCAGTGCACTCTCTCTCCCGCGAGTCCAAACAAGAACTGAGTAACTAGCTGCCAAAGTTCCTTTTGAGAACAGTGCAAGCTCTGCCAGGTGCCAAAGTTTTCGAAGAAACAGTGCACACTCTGCCGCAAGTTCCAACAGGAACTGCGTAACCACCTACCAAAGTTCCGATTGTGAACAGTGCAAGCTCTGTCAGCTGCCAAAGTTTCTAAAAAAACAGTACACACTCTGCCGCAAGTTCCAACAGGAACTGCGTAACCAGCTGCCAAAGTTCCGATTGGGAACAGTGCAAGCTCTGCCAGCTGCCAAAGTTTCTGAAGAAACAGTGCACGCTCTGCAGCAAGTTCCAACAGGAACTGCGTAACCAGCTGCCAAAGTTCCGATTGGGAACAGTGCAAGCTCTGCCAGCTGCCAAAGTTTTCGATGAAACAGTGCACGCTCTGCCGCAAGTTCCAACAGGAACTGCGTAACCAGCTGCCAAAGTTCCGATTGGGAACAGTGCAAGCTCTGCCAGCTGCCAAAGTTTCCGAAGAAACAGTGCACGTTCTGCCGCAAGTCCCAACAGGAACTGCGTAACTAGCTGCCAAAGTTCCGATTGGGAACAGTGCAAGCTCTGCCAGCTGCCAAAGTTTTCGAACATACAGTGCACGCTCTGCCGCAAGTTCCAACAGGAACTGCGCAACCAGCTGCCAAAGTTCCGATTGGGGACAGTGCAAGCTCTGCCAGCTGCCAAAATTTTCGAAGAAACAGTGCACGCTCTGCCGCAAGTTCCAACAGGAACTGCGTAACCAGCTACCAAAGTTCTGATTGGGAACAGTGCAAGCTCTGCCAGCTACCAAAGTTTCCGAAGAAACAGTGCACGCTCTGCCGCAAGTTCCAACAGGAACTACGTAACCAGCTACCAAACTTCCGATTGGGAACAGTGCAAGCTCTGCCAACTGCCAAAGTTTCCGAAGAAACAGTGCACGCTCTACCGCAAGTTCCAACAGGAACTGCGTAACTAGCTGCCAAAGTTCCGATTGGAAACAGTGCAAGCTCTGCCAACTACCAAAGTTTTCGAAGAAACAGTGCATGCTCTGCCGCAAGTTGCAACAGGAACTGCGCAACCAGTTGCCAAAGTTCTGATTGGGAACAGTGCAAGCTCTGCCAGCTGCCAAAGTTTTTGAAGAAACAGTGCACGCTCTGCCGCAAGTTCCAACAGGAACTGCGTAACTAGCTGCCAAAGTTCCGATTGGGAACAATGCAAGCTCTGCCAGCTGCCAAAGTTTCCGAAGAAACAGTGCACGCTCTGCCACAAGTTCCAACAGGAACTGGGCAACTAGCTGCCAAAGTTCTGATTGGGAACAGTGCAAGCTCTGCCAGTTGCCAAAGTTTTCGAAGAAACAGTGCACGCTCTGCCGCAAGTTCCAACATGAACTATGAAACCAACCGCCAAAGCCTCCGAAGAGTTAGTGCGTATGTATCCGCCAAATCCTCCGAAGAAAAAGTGCGTAGCCTCACAATGTCCTCTACCGGACAGTCATAATCCACCGCCAAAGTTCCCGAGGAACTGTGCGTACCCTTTCGCGAGGGTCTTCATCGAGATATTCCAAAATTTAGGAATCATGTGAACTCAACTACTACCTGAGATTTCCATCTCCTGGTACACTCTTTGAAACCACTACCCCCAAGGGTCATTATTACTACTCATAGGATTTATTTAAACATGGCATATTAGCTCAATTATAACCGACGATGAACCGGAGAAAACTAACAAGAAGACCAATCCAATTATTATACCTAGAACTAAACAATGGATGATCCTAAAAATACCGACTAGGCCTCTAATACTAATGATCGATGGAGAATGAAGGAATACTAAGATACCGGCTAGGTCTCTAGTATTAAGGGTCAACGAAGATTAAGGAGTCCTAAAATACCGGCTAGGCTTCTAATGCTAAAGGTCAACGAAAAACAACAATAACTAACAAAAGGAGGACCTCATCCCACTGTGCGTTCTAAAATTTTATATACTATATTTCATAAAGATTTTGCCATGAAAAGGATCAAAACACATCGCACATTATCCATACATATTGAACCCTTACATCATACACGTGAATCGGGACAGTCCTTCTTCATATGACCTCCTTGTCCACAATTGAAGCATACTTTTCCTAAAGGACAAGTGCTGCGAATGTGTCCTTCCCGCTTGCAGCGATAACAAAGTCGTAGCCCTCCTTTCTTCTTCCCTTCTCCACCCTCTGGTGGTTCGGATGAAATCTTATACCTTTTACTAGGGTGGTCTACCTGACGCTGTTCTTGGGTCTTGCGAGATTCTCCCAACTCTTGTTCAATGGCCAACGCTCAAGTAACTACCTCCTCATAGGATTGACCTAAGAAGGCTGTAACCCTACCTCTAATTTCTGAATTTAGTCCATGCTCAAAACACTTTGCCCTCCGGGCGTCAGTCACCACCTGGTGCGGTGCGTACCTCGCAAGCTCTGAGAATTTGGCCTCATACTGTGCCACAGTAAGAGACCCTTGGGAAAGAGCAAAAACTCCATCTCCATCCGGTTTTGCACAGTCACCGGGAAGAACTTCCTCCGAAAAAGTTCCTCAAACTCTAACCAGGAGATAGCTCCTCGATCAGTTGTTCTTGAACGCAAGACCGACTGCCACCAGTAGTCAGCCTCTGCCTCAAACTGATAAGATGCGAGAGCGACTCGTCGATTTCCAACGACCTCCAAAACGTCAAGGACCTTCTTTATCTGTTGAAACCATCGATCTGCCTGCAAAGGGTCCGGCTCTCCCTTGAAAGTTGGAGGTCTCATCGCCTTGAAGTCCTTCAAAAGTCTTCCTTGATGCTCACCCTCTGCTAGCTGACGAGCCTGTGTCATGGCAAGGGCAGTCAGAGCTAAAGAAGTCTGCTGCTGGGCTGCTGTCTCCTGCTGTTGAACCATGGTGGCCATTCCTTGGAGCATCTCCATCATCCTCGTTGTACCGTCAGGTTCAGAGGATGAACTCGCTCCGTTACCTCTTCTAGTACCCGCCATCTACAATACAACTCTAATTAGAATACTACAACTCCAAGACCTAAACTTTAACTTCTATAATCCTAACCCCTAGAATCATATCCCTAAGCTCTGATACCAGCTGTCACGCCCTAGAAATATGGAACCGATTCCTAGGGTGTGAAATGAGGAAAACAAAATGGTTTAGGCTCTGGTCGCTTATCTATACCAATTAGGGTTTCTCACTAGACTGTGACTCTCTCAAAATTTAAGAAGGAGAAGGGAGAAACAAGGAATATTTTAAAACTTAATTTTTTTTTTTAATATTTTTATTTTAAAAGAGAGCTGAGAGATAAATTTTTTCGACAGAGAGATGATCACGCTTGACCTTCAACCGGGTTATCCACTTAGCATGTGTGGCCTGTTGGCATCATCACATGCTGACAGGAATCCCTCTAAGGGAGCACGAGGCTCAAGCCTCTAACGGCGAGCTAGGAATCTCACCCTCTCCCTGACACTCAACACACTGGTCTAGGGGTCCTATCTACAGAGCTAGTCAATTAGATCATTTAGATACTTATATTTTCACTGTGAGCTACCCTAGGCTTGTGGCCTTAAGGAGAGGCCTACCCAAAATAACTTCAGCTGTATCAATGCTTCTAACAATTAACTAACCTTAAACTAAGTGATTCTTATACAAAATCCATTCATTACATTACCACAAAACTACATACCAAAATAAAATACTACTGAAATCCAAAAACTGCCTCCGGCCTCCCACTGCTATTCTCGAACCTCCGGACCTGCAGGAGAGTCTACTCATGGGAAAGAGTAGCCCCCAATGGAAAATTAGGAGATTAGCTAAATTAATGGCTAGTGACATCCTATAGTCTTTAATAATATGAGATGACAAATTGAATTACATTACATTAGCAGTCTAAGCATTAATGGAGCTTACAAAAGATTAGCCTAAGTTTACCAGTAGTCTATGTTTCACATGCAATTCCTACTGTCACTAGGTTATCAACCACACAGTCCATTCGATGTTACCACACAGTCCATTCGATGTTCTACCATGCTTAATTATATAAAAAAAGATTACAATATAAGTCATCTATCCAAAAGTGAACCCTGGATTATCATAAGGGATTTTCTGTCCTTCATGGTGGAGCTCTACCACCCCACTTGCGTTACTTTGGGGGCTTCAACTACCCCGGGACAGAATTGCTAGGCCAATCCCCACTAAAGGGCTACTCTTATTGGCTTTACCACAACCCTTGCCCGTGACCCCTTAGCCTACTGTTCTTCGGCTGTGCATGCAAGGTGGTTCACGACCCTTGCGCGCACGGGATCCAATCTTCCCATAAGATTGAGTATTATAATAATAAAATAACTTTGACATTTTACCCCGGGATTCGCACCGCACTCACAACCCATGCATCACAGTTACTCTCGTCCGTATTCCCGTGTGCCCGGATCTCCACACTCCACTCAGGAGGATGGGACCCGATAATTATTATTTAATTATTAATTTCCAAAGCTTAAGGGAATTCCTACTTACGGTGTCCATGCAATCAGCAGAAAGATTTATTATTTAATTACTAATATTTTTAAGCATGCGTCGCCGGACTCGCGACTCCGCATGCAAGGCGGGGTCCAGTCGACCACATGTGGCGATGTCCGGCGGGACCTGCATGCAGCGTTATGGATATCTACCTTTAGTCATTCTCATTTCCCACTATTATAGACCACGCAAAGGTAGTAGATGTCACCTGGTTGTCGAACACGAGCTTCTGCGATGCGACCTCCGCTCCTTCTCCGTCGGGATCAACACAGCTCCGAACTGTCAAACACACACACCGGCCTAAGGTCATTGCTTGCTATCAAGTAATACGGTTTTAGGCCCGAGTTGGCCGAGTCGAGAATTTTAAGTGTCATCGGACTCGGTCTACTGGCACGCAAAACGATGCAACCAATGGTACCATCTTAGCTTAGGTCTAGGCAAGATCGGCGGTTCGACTCATCATTCGCCCAAGATGACCTTGTGCTAAGGTGAGAATATGTCGGTTGTTACTATAATGATAACGAGTCGCATAAGTTTGAGCTCGGATTGACGACGGCTATTATAGCTCACCCCGTCGGATCCCGGGGTTGACAAGGTTTGGCACATCGGCCGCTGGACGGCTTGCCGCTGTACATAGCACGACGATTCACATGCCACAATTAAAGAATGTAATAGTGGGGTTATTGTCGGCCAACAATGGCCTTGAAATTGCATGACCCAAACAGCATAATCTTAAAGTTAAATGGTTTTAACTATTGTGACCAAGTAACAAGCTTTTGAAAGGCGCGATACAGTCGAAGGAATGAATCGAGGATAGAGGTCAGGCACGATAAGGGGTTATCAACACCGAATCCGGTAGGTAGGATGGGGGTCAACCTTATGCAACAATACCAAGGGTCGAGGTCTCGGCCTTGGGATGGCAAGGTGGCAGCGGTGGTGGTCTGATGTCAGGCTGGCCCATCATTGGTCAAGAGCCGACCGTGACAGTAAAAATAATGAAACCAGAGGGTCGGCCAGCACCAAGGGTGGAATAGGTATCAACTATGATTAGATGCAGGTGGGGGTCTGTCCTAGCGCGGTCGGGCCTCGCCGGCGGCCATGGCCGGCTCGAAAGCAACCGTAGGGGAAGGGGTTGGGCTGGTCTTCACATAACCACATGAGAAAGAAAAAAAAAATAGAAAAAGGGAGCTAACCTGGTGCAGTCGGGGGAGATTCGTCGGCTCCGGCAGTTCATCCTCCGACCGGCATGCAGCATACCTCAGGGGTGAGAGATTGAGAGCGAGAGATCGGGGCGCATTAAGGGGGTCGGGCTGGGCTACTCTGTGGGGAGGGGCCGTCGGCTGCGGCTCCTCGCTTCGGCTGCTCCTCTCCGGTCGGCTTCCTTCTCCGGCGCCGGCGCACGCAGGCCGCAGTGAGAGAGAGGAAATCAGAGTGAGAGAGAGAGAGAAATAGAGAGAGATTGGAGAGGAGAGAGGATGAGATCGGAGGGAAGAAGAGGGGTCAGGTCCGGGTTTTAAAAGGAGGAAAAGAGGGCGACTGCTAGGGCTGCAGGGTAGGGGCGGTGCTAGGGTAGGAGGGTGGCCGGCAGTGCGGTCAAAAAGGGGGCGGCGGGCGACTGATGGGATTGAGGGGGGCGGCGGCCGGATTTGGGGGTCAAGGGGAGATCGGGTAGGTGGGGGGATGATTCCGAGAGTGGGGTGAGAGGGAGAGGGATCAGGTGTGAGGGATAGAGAGAGCCGATAGAAGAGAGAGTGATCGGGTGAAGGGGAGGAGAGAGAGAGAGAGATTGATCGGCTGAGAGAGAGGGAGAGAAAGAGAGAGAGGGACAGGGGCTTTGGGGTCGGGTCGGGTCGGGTTGGGGTTGGGGTTTGGGTAAGGGTGAGGGTTTTTGAATTTTAATTAATTTATTTATTTATTTATTTTTTTCATTTCCTTCTCGTTTTTTTTTCTAATACCGGTCAAGCTCGATTCATGCTTGACTCGTGCCGAGCCTGACTCGTCCTCGACTCAGGTCGTGCCGAGACGTGCCGGCGCGTGAATCTCATCGTGCCCGACAGGCCCCCCACAATGTCTATTTTATTATTAAAATTACTAAAACTAACCTTTGTGTTATGCCTCGATATACGTGCTCCTAAGCTCGTGCCTCCAATGTAGCCTCGCGACCCGTATCCGGGACCCACTGCCTGGTCCCGCTCGAGTACAACCAACATCATACCGACTAATGAAAATGATTATTCAAGCAACGACATTTAAATAATATTTAAATCAAACCGGGTTGCCCTAAGCAGAAACACACTGGAGTATCGGTCATTACACTAGCTGTACTCTCTGCTCGGGGAACAGCCCCTGCAGTCTCTAGCATAATAGAGCCTGCAATCTTTGGTGTAACAATGCCAGTCGCTAGTGTAACAGCAGACTCTGCCATTGTTACGCTAGCTTCAGCAATAGGAGCCCCAGTAGGTGGTGTAACACCAGCAACTGCAGTGCCTCCAGTGAACGTTACATCAGTAACTCTACCTGTAACATCATCCTCAGGTCGCCTAGCATCAGTTTTATGCATAGTAGGAGCCCCTCGTGTAACACCATCAGCTTCCACTGTAACATCAACTGCAGCTCTGGCTCCAGGAAGTGTAACATCACCAGCAGCACAATCAAAACCCTCAACACCAATAGCCACTTCACATCGCCTAGCATCGGAACCTTCAGCATCATTGGTCTGCAAAACACACTCAGTCACTTGGACTGCAGCAACAAAACAAGCAGCTGCATCTTGTGTAACAACCACATCCTCAACTGCCCCTCTCTGTGTTACGCTCGTTGGGCCAGCACTTGCCCCAACAGCACTATCATGTGCACCATTGAGGACAACACCACCTACGTTACCAACTATGGTTACATCATTCTCGTCAATAGCTAAAGCTGCATATCTGAAGCTAGAAGTCATAGCAGCAGGCTTGAGAGACATATATCCTTTGCCTATTAGATGTCGTAACAGTGTGCCACCCATCCTCTATCACTTCCTTGCCCTTAGGACCTAAATGTTGACTCACTTTTGATGCATTCCTCACATTCTGGGGGCTGGAATGCGTTACAGGCTGCCAAGTTTGATCATTCCATGCTCGTGCTATTCTCGGGTGTTTTGCACAGTTGTCACCACTATGGTCGAAACTTTTGCAGGCCTTACACCTCGAAGGAATCCAGTCATACTTCACCGGTTGCCACGAGAGAAATTCACCTTTCTCATTCCTCGCTTAAACTCGACTTGGAAGTGAGTCTTCCACATTTATTTCCACACACATCTGAGCAAACTAGGCACTAGTACCTTCTGTTGTGGCTTGATCCATGTATATTGGAGTACCAAATACACTCCCTAACAGACTCCGCATAGGTTCAGTCCACAAATCCTCTTCAAGATTAGGAAAATTTGCCCAAATGGGAATTTTGAGACCAATTCTCTATCATTGCACATACCACGAGCCCATTTCCGCACAATCATAGGCCGACCTTCGTAATGCCACACTTTTCCTTCCAAGATTCTTTTAAAATCAGCTTCTAACCCAAATTTGAACCAAAAGACTCCACTCTCCCTCGATAGGATATCTAGGCTTCCCTCTGGTTTCCAGGTGCGAAAGATAAAATTTTTTAGATGAAGGTAGTAGGGCCTTCTCCCCAAGACAAACCCCACTAAAGTGAACTCGCATTGGGCGAAGTTGATGATGACACGACGCTAAAGGTAAAGCTTTGGTGGAGGACCTTCATAGGAAGACTGGGGAATTAGTGTGTTATTTCAGACTGAATAGTTGTGAACAGAGAGACCTTACCTCTTGGCTATCCCAGGATGGTGTACCGGTTCATGTGTTAATTGTTGACCAAGAACTTTTATCACTTCTTGGCATTTCAGATCCAGCAATTATTGAAAAGGAGTCTTCTAGGTCGGGGGAGTCTATTCAGCAGAAAGGGGAAGTTAATGATGGATTTGATTTGGTATCACTTGCTCTAAAGAAGGAAGTGGTGGAGGAGGGGAGGATAAGGTTTCTCGCTCTTCCTGTAAAGGCAAGCGCTCTAAGGAAAGTTGGACTAAGGAACCTTGTGACCGAACTACAAGAAGCAAAGTGGACTAAGTTGGTCTTGTTGCGCTTTGGTTGGAGTTTTTGGCGTTTAGGAGCGCGAAGTTCGGGTTATGGAGTGATTGGGCTGATCTCCTCTGCTTGGGTGATTTTGTGTTGTGTTGGGCATTTTGGTTGTTGTAGTTGCTTTTTAGTCTGGAGTCTTGTTACTCACTACGGTGAGCTAGTGTTCTCACTCTCGGGGTTTTGAGTTTCAGTGTGGCCCTATTTGGCCTAGTTTCTGCTTACTCATCCAGAGTTAAGCCGAGTCCTGTATTTGTTTTATTTCCAATAATATATTCGTTTTTTACCTCACAAAAAAAAAAAAAGTGAACTCCCATTTTTTAGCATTCTCTTGTAATTCAGCTTGGGGACAAACAACCACTTTTTGCCCCTCGAAGATGCCCGGTTCAATGTAGCGTAGTCTCAGCTTCCCAGGTGGAAGGTAAGTAAGACCAATAGAATGATTTGGAACCCAAGCACCATGAGGGGATCCCTCACCTTCCACCCCCACCTTCTGCTTTCTAAGTAACCCTTTACCAGTTGTCAGAAATTCAGAAGTTATGAGATTAACTAGATTGCCAGGAACCTGATTTGGTTCAGGAATTTGGTCAAACATCTGATGGACTGCTGGGCTTGCTGTTGATGTTACAGACATAGTGGCTGGGAATATTGGAGCAATCAAATCAGCAAACACCTCCTGGGAATTAGCAGAACCTGCAGCAGAACTCATTGTAGATGAACCTTCATCGCTCCCATACTTCATTCCCATTTCCTCATTAGATCTCGGGCTGTGCTGTGTATAGTTAAGGGGTGGGAATTTCCTTTCATTACCCAAATCCAGTGGAGGCATTTCCTTACCCACCCTAGACATACCTTGCTTGATCGGCCTATGCTCTTCAAGAGAAAATGGAGCATCACAACCAGCAGTACCTACTGCAACCACATCTTTAATAAATTTGGAGTCTGAACCTCCAGATCTGGATTCCGCACCAGGTCTGGATTCTGCGATCCGATCTGCCACACCATCTTCTATAGATCCAGAACCCACCTCTATATCTCCAGCCGTTTGAGTAAAAGTAGCACCCGAGCCCTGTTCCGATCTCCCATGTCCAAAGCCTGAAGAGGAAGAAGAAGTGCCAAATCTGGACGAAGGGATCCCCACACCACCTCTCCCTCTTTGAGATACCGGGTTGCCCGCATCTAAAAACTCTTACATGGTCGGGGCTCGAGGGGGATGGAAAGCATCCTCAGCCGCCGGCCCATCACCATCTACATCACTCTCTAGTTCCCGTCCTCCACCTCGGGAGGACGGAGGGGGATGAGAGGGCCCCCCAACAAGGGGATCCCCCATGGCACTCGCACCACCACCGAATCACACTAGAATCTAGAGAGAGAAGCTCTGGATCTAGAGAGAGAAGCTCGACTGAGGGACATCATGTTTACCACTACTAAGCAGGGAGCAAAGATATGCGGGAGAACATAGTAAGTCCAAGGGGAATGGAGTGCAGCTTGAGTCGCACTCTGGGTGGTTACGTAGGTTAACTCGGACTCAGAGAATCAATGATAAAATTGGGTAGTGTGTCGATCGAGTTCAAGTTAGAAGCCATGAATCATGGTCCCTAAATGTTCCACCTTATCGACATCATGTACGGTTCTTATACCATCTCCTCGTAAAAATTAACAAAAAAATATTCAATATTAGTCTCATTATAATGGTATCGATGAGACCTTTCCAACTGTATATTTTTTATAAAAGATTGATTTAGTAGATTTAAACTTAGATTAAGTTTACGTAATAAATGAATCTATCTTATAGGATACGCATTTAATAAATGAATAGCTCTTTGATTTTTATAGAAGTGTATTTTGAAACTAAACAATGATATGAAAGGTGGCTTTCAAATCCCACCAACCCTCGAAATATGCAGGCCGAATCCTCAAATCTCCAAAACGGAAGAGGAAATGGCGAGTGATTGGAGTGCCATCCACCTTCAGTTTAGAGATTTGCAGGATGGTTGGAGATGCTCTTTAGCTAATCGGCCTTGGCTGACTCGGTGTGTGGAATATATCTTGATCGACGAGTTTTTTGGGTGTGGGCCCATGGTCCGAGCAATAAATGTTGGATCACAAGCTAATATGTCACCAAGGTGCTTGTCGGCTTGGGCCAAGGTCCATCATAAGAGGAAAGCTCCCTCAGTCTTAAAAAATATAGAAGCGCATAAGTTGCAAAGGTTGTGGGATGGGGATTAATATATTTGTTCTGGGTTCGATCTTTGGCACATACATCCTCTTCTTTTTGCTTTCGTTGTCGCAATAAAAATTCTCTTTTGAATCGAATTCTGAATCACAGGATTAAGATGAAATCACTCATTTTTCTCGGTGATCAGTGATCACAAGAGCATCTCCATACATCGTATTCTTTTTCTATTAGAAATATTATTTAGTTTTATGGCACATACATCCTATCCTTTTTCTATTAGAAATATTATTTAGTTTTTAAGACAATGGTCATTGAGGCTGGTATCAGGTGTTGTCAACTATCAAATTAAAAAAAAAAAACATAACAAAAAAAAAAAACGGATTCATCTCGTTCATCCCACCTCCGCACCTAGCTCGTAGGCTTGCAATGCTGACAGATCACAGTCTTGTACACATGCTGCACCGCTCGGCCATTCTCGGATACTCGGATCTTCGTCAGTGTCTTCTCTGTCCGAAACTCGTGATCAGAGACGGCGGCCTGTTCCTTACCCCCGATCAGGCAATGACCGACTCCCTCCTAACCCCTCCCCCCCACCAAAAAAAAAGAGTGGCAAGGTGTATGCCAAAACCCTCTCTCTCTCTCTTAAAATTTATGCCCCAATCGAATGAATTTCTAGCTCCGGTACTGGTTAGGATTCAACCGATCGAGTACAATCTGGTAAAATTTATGCCAAGTCGCACATGCCGGATTGGGACAGCACCGTTACGCGGCCAACTTATTTGACCGGGTCATCATGCGATTCTCCTCTATCAATGAGGACGATCGATCGTTGCCCGACGTTGGATTAAATCCCACCGTCTATAAATTGACCCACCCCACCCACAAGAAAGCCATGCATTTCCACTGCAATATTCTCTCTCTAGAGTTGCAGGCCATTAAGAGAGAGAGAGAGAAGTTGGTCGTGATGTTTCGCAAGGTGATAGCCCTGCTGATGGTGGCGGTGCTGGTGGGCGCACCCGGGGTGCTGAGCTCGATCAGCTGCCCCGATGTGTACTATACGCTGGCCCCTTGTCTCAGCCACATCATGAGCATCGGCGGAGTCGTGCCCTTGTCCTGCTGCAACGGGGTCACCGGCATGGTAGCCGCGGTCGCGACAGTGGACGACCGCCGCACGGTCTGCGGGTGCCTAAAGATGGCGGCCGCCCTGATTCCCGGCGCCAAACACGATCACGCCGCCTCCATCCCGGCGAAGTGCGGCATCGACATCCCTTACAACATCTGCACCACCACCGACTGCTCCAAGTAGGGTTCGCTCCTCAGAGATCTACTATGCTGTGTATGATTGTGTGCTGCAAATTCTCATCTATATATTCCTGTCTGTTGGCTTTGTAGGGTGAACTGAAGCGGCGGTTGAGGGGACTTCGGTAGTACAAACGGCTCTAGAATAAAGCAGCAGCTTGGCATCCTCTCTCTCTCTCTCTCTCTCTCTCTCTCTCTCTCTCTCTCTCTCTCTCTCTCTCTCTCTCTCTCTCTCTCTCTCGCGCGCGCGCGCGCTCGCTCGCTCGCTCGCTCGCTGTGTTTGTGTGTGTCAATGTTTGAGGGAGTGTTGATTGAGTAGGTTCTAAGTCCAACCTAGTGTTGTGGGTTTGCTGTTAATCCTAGTTATAATAAAGGTTTTTTTTTGTTAAACCGTTATTAAATATTCTCTGAGTTGTTAAATGTTGACGAATAATTCACGAACTTTAAAACAAATTAATGAATTATTATCCGAATTATTTAACCATCTTAGGTTGCGGCTAGGGCTGCAAATGAAGCAAAGCTGTTTGTGACTAGCTCGCAAACAAGCTCAATAAAAGCTTGGTCGGTTAATAGTCAAGCCAAGCCCAAGTAGACAAAAAGCTTGGTTCGTCTAGGATCGCGAACATGCTTGTTTAGGGCTTGTGAATAGGCTTATAAGTTTTTTTTGAGAATCCCTCTCTGATAATGAGGCACTGTAGACACAAAAATTGTGTCTAACCCGGACCCGACTCGCATGCGCCAGTTCGGAGGCAAACCCGACACGCACTCCGACGCGGACCCAACTCGAATGCACCAAGTTAGAGGCGAACCCGACACACTCTCCGACCCGGACCCGACTCGCATGCACCAAGATGGAGGCGAACCCGACACACTCTCCGACGCGAACCCGACTTGCATGCACCATTGCGTAGGCAAACCCTACGCGCACTCGGACCCACTCGACTCGCGCCCAACAAGGGGCCGGGTGGGCCCATCCTCATATGGGGCCCACCGGGCCCCTACTAGAGATCCGAACCCCTCATGGGGTGGCCAGCCATACAAAGAAAAGGAAAGAAAAGAAAGAAAGAAAAGGAAAGAAGAGAAAGAAAAGGAAGAAAGAAAAGGAAAGAAAAGAAAAAAAACAAAGGAAAGAAAAGAAAAGGAAAGAAAAGAAAAGGGAAGAAAATATCAAAAAGGAAACAAATACCGCCATGCGCGGGGGGAGGTTGCGTATGACGTTTACGTAAGTGTGGATCTGCGCCGATCCCTTGATCCGACGAACAAGAAACGAAGTCGGGTCGCCATCGACTTTATGTGCAAGATTCAAAATAAATCCAAAAATAATTGAGCCATAATTACCCCGCCGGAAAAGGAAAGCAAATAAAGGTTTATTCCCCTCTTTAATTGAAGAATAAATCTTGGGTAGTAATGGGAGAGATATTAAAGGGATTCAAATAAACTTCCCATATCTCTCCCCTCCCCCCTTCACCTATAAATAGAGGGGGAGGGGGAAGGCTCAAGAAATCGGATGGCAAGGCGAAGAAGCTCTGCAGAAGAGGAGACACGCTCTTCATCGATCCAAGGCTTCACGAGGCACGATCAAGCTTATCCCTTCAGGACTGGCTTAGTCCATTGAAAGCCCTCATCAAAGTGAAGAGCTTTGCACAAGAAGATCAAGCCTTCGGCTCCGCGCACGAAGGAGAAAGGTCGGAGAAGAAGAACCCTTCGTCTCTGAAGACGCCAGAAGCAAAGGCCAGAGAAGAAGATTGGAGCGGCACTACCACGTCGTCTCCAACAAGCCTTCGACTCCGATCAAGCTCAAAAGCCCGGAGAAGAAGAACGAAGTGGCGCTACACCCGTCATCTTCAACAAAGCCTTCAACTCCGATTACGCCGACAACGCCCGGAGGAGAAGCCGACACCAAAACCGTCGCCAGGTCGAAAAAAATCACAAGCTGAAGACGAAGCGAGGAAGCTCTGCAGAAGAGGAGACGCTTCACCACAACCATCTCTCTCTCTCTCTCTCTCTCTCTCTCTCTCTCTCTCTCTCTCTCTCTCTCTCTCTCTCTCTCGCTCGACGCTCGCTCCGTGTGTGTGTGTGTGTGTGTGTGTGTGTGTCAATGTTTGAGGGAGTGTTGATTGAGTAGGTTCTAAGTCCGACCTAATGTTGTGGGTTTGCTGTTAATCCAAGTTATAATGAAGGTTTTTTTTGTTAAACCGTGACTAAATATTCTCTGAATTGTTAAATGTGTTGACGAATAATTCACGAACTTTAAAAAAAATTATTGAATTATTATCCGAATTATTTAACTATCTTAGGTTTCGGCTAGGGCTGCAAACGAAGCAAAGTTGTCCGTGACTAGCTCGCAAACAAGCTCAATAAAAGCTCATTCGGTTAATAGTCAAGCCAACCACATGCCTACATCGAGTTTAGACTCATTTAATAAACGAGCCAATTAAGCTCAAGCAGACAAAAGCTTGGTTCGTTTGGGATCGCAAACATGCTTGTTTAGGGCTCGTGAGTAGGTTTATAATTTTTTTTTGAGAATCCCTCTCTGAGAATGAAGGGGGGGGAGGGGGGTGTACCAACGTCCAAGGGGGAACCCCATCTAACATGAGTTATATATTAACACAAAAAGCCTAGGATTTTCAAACAAGAAAAGCAATAGACTCCAAGTCTCAAGACTTCGAAGCTCTTGATCTTTCTAATTTGCGGATCTGGGCTAGGAAGGATCCTGAATTTTTTTCCTTAAAGGAGACACTGATACCCAAAGTTATATTGAGAATGGATCCTCCTCCAGCAAATTGAGAGGTAGATTCTGCTCTTCCACATCAAGGGTAAACAGTTGATCCTGAAGGTTCTGGATAAGGGGAGATGGTTTCCCATGTCCCGTCTTTTGAATACCCGTGATGGACATAGAACAATTTCGAAGGGTCGGATGAACTATGAAGGCCGAGCTAGGCTGTGGTGGTCTTTGATGCACGTCTGTTTCAAGGGATCAAGATTTGGCACAAATTGAAGCCTTAACTTTAATCAATTCTAACTCTCAATTAGCCAGTCGAGGGCTATGGCGCATACTCGATGGGCAGGGAGCTAGAGGTGCTGACTCGATGGCGCGAGCGAATCCCCGTTCCACCAGGCCATCATCATGTGAAACTCCATCACCAAAGGAAGGCGCCGCCTCTGGACCCAGAATCCCAATGAAGAGGGCCGCAGAGATTGCCTCTTCTTGCCGTCCAAAATCTACACTTCTACTAAGAATAGACCTAACATGATATATAGCCAATGCTTTTGACTGATTTTGTAGTTAACAAGCCCAATAAGGAACCGTTCGATCACTAATTGAGCAATGCCTAGACTAAAGTCTAGGCTTGTTCAATAAACAAGCTAAGCTCATGCATACCAAAGCTAAGCTCGGCTCGACTCGATTATTAAACAAGCCAAGCCCAAGTCAGAAATTTAGTCTCGTTTAATAAACAACCAAGCTCAAACAAATTAAAGCTAGGCTAGGCTTGGCTCATTTGCAGCCCTTATTTGCACCCAAATAAGTCTCAAATTATTCACAATTATCCATGGGTATTAAGAACACGAATTTGATTATTTTATAATGTAATATTGTTTATATATATATATATATATATATATATATATATATACAAATTATTCACAATTATCCATGGGTATTACGAACACGAATTTGATTATTTTATAATGTAATATTGTTTTATATATATATATATATATATATATATATATATATATATATATATATATATATATATATATATATATATATATATATATATATATATATATATATATATATATATATATATATATCCATGTGTACAAAATTGCTAGTGTAATATTATATTCTTTATGATTTATACCTCTGAACTTTTGCTGAACTCATTCCAAACTTTAGCTGAATTATTTTCGAAAGCAAGAAACATTTAATCTAGAAACTATGTAGTGGGTTATTCTCGACCGTTGATTCAATTAATTGTCTTCTATGAAGATATTTTGAAGGAAAGTACATTAAGTTATGTCCAAGAGTAATTTGGGTGCAACCGAAGGTTGGTCGGTGGCATATATTGGAAATGGAAAGTGACTTTGATTAAGATAAATCATTTGGGTTTTTTTTTTGTTTTTTTACTGGGGGCCAGAGGGCTGCTATTTAGTGATCCATAATCCCGAGAGCATGACATAAAAGGTCAGGATTTGCACTTTCATCTATATTATATATTACGGCAGTTCGGGTTATTTACAATCATGCCATCCTCAAATCAGGCGGGACAAGTTTCAGATACAAGTCGCACATCCGATCTAATTGTATGTATCAAACACATTTTAATCCCCTTGAAATCCCTCAAAACCAAATCCATTCGATCAAATCGAGCAAGTCTCTCCCGGCTACGTTCAAGCGCAAGCGCCGAAGCAAAGCAAAAGCCAGAGCCACGCCGGAGCCAAGCCAAAGCCAAAAAGCCAAGGCCAAAGCCGACGCCCAAAATCACGATCGAGGCCGCGAACCGACGATCAAGGACGCCGAGGTCAAGCAAGGAGCGAGGAAGACACGAAGACCGAGGAACGAAGCTGAAGACCCCCTAGCCGAGAAAGCGCGAAGCACGGAAGGGACAAAAGAAACGGCGGAAATTCCTTAGGGTCTCAAAAAACCCTCGCTTTGTGAAAAACCCATGTCCTGGGCAACCCCTTCAGAGCTCTCGCACGAACACCACGTGGAGACGCGGATCAAAGGGATCCTCTAGAAGATCTTTCCCACAAATCTCCTGATCAAAACTCGCCCCAACCCGGACTCGCTACACCCGAGCCACCCGGGTCCCGGCCACACATGTAATCTCGTTTTGCGCAATAAAGACGACCCGTACCTTTTCCGCGCATACAGGGATTAATATATTTATTCTGGGTTCTCTGGCACATACATCCTCTTCTTTTTGCTTTCGTTGTCGCAATAAAAATTCTCTTTTGAATCGAATTCTGAATCACAGGATTAAGATGAAATCACTCATTTTTCTCGGTGATCAGTGATCACAAGAGCATCTCCATACATCGTATTCTTTTTCTATTAGAAATATTATTTAGTTTTATGGCACATACATCCTATCCTTTTTCTATTAGAAATATTATTTAGTTTTTAAGACAGTGGTCATTGAGACTGGTATCAGGTGTTGTCAGCTATCAAATTTAAAAAAAAAAACTAAAAAAAAAAAAAAAAAAAACGGATTCATCTCGTTTATCCCACCTCCGCACCTAGCTCGTAGGCTTGCAATGCTGACAGATCACAGTCTCGTACACATGCTGCACCGCTCGGCCATTCTCGGATCCTCGGATCTTCGTCAGTGTCTTCTCTGTCCGAAACTCGTGATCAGAGACGGCGGCATGTTCCTTACCCCCGGTCAGGCAATGACCTGACTCCCTCCTAACCCCTCCCCCCCACCAAAAAAAAAAATGTGGCAAGGTGTATGCCAAAACCCTCTCTCTCTCTCTTAAAATTTATGCCCCCAATCGAATGAATTTCTAGCTCCGGTACTGGTTAGGACCAGCTTGGACATCAATTGATGGCTTAGGATGAGTTGCAACATAGCATAAATTTGAAGTGAGGTGATCGAGAGTCATTTTCGACCATAGATCGAGATTTGAGTTTGATATGATTCAACCGATCGAGTACAATCTGATAAAATTTATGCCAAGTCGCACATGCCGGATTGGGACAGCACCGTTACGCGGCCAACTTATTTGACCGGGTCATCATGCGATTCTCCTCTATCAATGAGGACGATCGATCGTTGCCCGACGTTGGATTAAATCCCACCGTCTATAAATTGACCCACCCCACCCACAAGAAAGCCATGCATTTCCACTGCAATATTCTCTCTCTAGAGTTGCAGGCCATTAAGAGAGAGAGAGAGAAGTTGGTCGTGATGTTTCTCAAGGTGATAGCCCTGCTGATGGTGGCGGTGCTGGTGGGCGCACCCGGGGTGCTGAGCTCGATCAGCTGCCCCGAGGTGTACTATACGCTGGCCCCTTGTCTCAGCCACATCATGAGCATCGGCGGAGTCGTGCCCTTGTCCTGCTGCAACGGGGTCACCGGCATGGTAGCCGCGGTCGCGACAGTGGACGACCGCCGCACGGTCTGCGGATGCCTAAAGATGGCGGCCGCCCTGATTCCCGGCGCCAAACACGATCACGCCGCCTCCATCCCGGCGAAGTGCGGCATCGACATCCCTTACAACATCAGCACCACCACCGACTGCTCCAAGTAGGGTTCGCTCCTCAGAGATCTACTATGCTGTGTATGATTGTGTGCTGCAAATTCTCATCTATATATTTCGTCTGTTGGCTTTGCAGGGTGAACTGAAGCGGCGGTTGAGGGGACTTCGGTAGTACAAACGGCTCTAGAATAAAGCAGCAGCTTGGCATCCTCTCTCTCTCTCTCTCTCTCTCTCTCTCTCTCGCTCGCTCGCTGTGTGTGTTTGTGTGTGTCAATGTTTGAGGGAGTGTTGATTTTAGTTATAATGAAGGTTTTTTTTGTTAAACCGTGACTAAATATTCTCTGAATTGTTAAATGTGTTGACGAATAATTCACCAACTTTAAAACAAATTCTTGAATTTTTATCCGAATTATTTAACTATCTTAGGTTTCGGCTAGGGCTGCAAACGAAGCAAAGTTGTCCATAACTAGCTCGCAAACAAGCTCAATAAAAGCTCATTCGGTTAATAGTCAAGCCTAGCACAAGCCTAGATCGAGTTTAGACTCATTTAATAAACGAGCCAATTAAGCTCAAGCAGACAAAAGCTTGGTTCGTTTAGGATCGCAAACATGCTTGTGTAGGTCTCGTGAGTAGGCTTATAATTTTTTTTTGAGAATCCCTCTCTGAGAATGAGAAGGGGGGTGGTTGGCCTAGACCCCTATCAGTTTATTAAGGGAAATGAAATATACAAAAAATGCCTAAGAGGCACCAACGTCCAAGGGGAAACCCCATCTAACATGAGTTAAACACAAAAAGCCTAAGATTTTCAAGCAAGAAAAACAATAGACTCCAAGTCTCAAGACTTGGAAGCACTAATTTGCTGATTTCGGCTAGGAAGGATCCATAATTTTTTTCCTTAAAGGAGACACCGATAGCCAAAGTTATATTGAGAATGGATCCTAGGCTCCTCCAGCAAATTGAGAGGTAGATTCTGCTCCTCCTCATCAAGGGTAAACAGTTGATCCTGAAGGTTCTGGATAAGGGGAGATGGTTCAGAAGTCCAGGCTCCTCGGTATCCTTCACCAGACAAGGGACCCTTGGAACCATCCCCCGAGGAATGGAAACCTTTCTTCTTTTGGGAGGGACACCCTCAACGGCGGCCCTCGAGAAACAGGATGCCCCGGGGGCACAAGTAAGCTCGGCGTCTAACACCGGAGCTGAAGAAGGGACACGACGAGCACTGAAAAGACGGCTACAGCTCCTCTGCGCCCTCTGAAGCCCCAGTCGGAGGCGGCGGTCCTCCACTCCCGCAGAATGGTTAAAGCAGAAATTTCTAAACTCGCTGCTCGCCAAGACGTCGACCGGGAGACTTACGAGCAAAGGGGAAACTCCCCTTCAATCCACTTGCAGTACTCCGGAGTGGCGGCGTCCCAAAACCCGGATTTGGTCCCAGGGAAGAAGCTGCTGCCAGTCAATCGAGTGTAAAGAGAAGCCCAGAGGCGGTAACCCTCCTGCGGACTGATGCGCCCCTGCAACTACTGAGGCATACCAGGAACTTCCTGTCGAAATCCCTGTTGGCGAGCGAAGCGGTGATGGGAGTGTTGCTCCACCTCCACCATGTCCCCCTTACACCAAACCAAGTAGCCAGGGCGGCAACTTACCATGTTCCAGTATAGGTTATCCGGGAGCTCCTCGTTGTCGTAATTAAACAGTTGACCTCTCCAAAGGCAGCACCGAATGCTCTGACAGAAATTCGAAATCGGCGCTTCCCATCTTCCTCAAAAGGGTGCGAGCACACTCCCTCGGACACTCCTAACTGATAAAGGCATTTTAAATCCCCCCTATCCCGGGCAGGAACGGCAGGTCCACTGGATGCCCGCATCTGGCGAAAATCCCCTTTGGAAAATGCAGAGCTACCCAGCCATGCAAGTAGTGCAAGGGTCCGAACGCAGCAGACCGGCCAAGCTCCTCCTTGGCCTTATCCGAGCTAGACAAGTCCCAGTAAGTTCCGCTGAGACCCCGGTACAAGGCGCATAATATGGCCGGGGCTAGATTGAAAAGCTCGCCCCTCGCCATCCTGGAAGCTACAAGGAAGGTCCCCGGACGGATAACCTCACCAGAACATGGAAGCACAAACCGACAAAGAAAGATGACCAGCCCGGCAGCTCGGTAAACCGCTTGCCACTCCTCGCTGTCACGCCTCAAGCCGAGGATTTCCCAGGGACACTGCTTTCCCTCCATTGAATGCTTCTCTCGAGCCAAAGAGTCGATAGGCCTCACGAAGGAACAAAGCGGAGATCTCTGCATTTGAGCAACCTTCCACATTAGGTGAGCCGAAGGTGCCGGAGACCTATACTCGCCTCTGAACCAAAAGTCGACCCAAGAAGAAGGACGGACTCGATCTGACTGATCCCGCACCGCGATGATAGCATATGCCTTGAACAAAAGAAGGCAAGAACTCGGAGCGAAGTTGCTGTCCAACAGATCCTTCAAGGCTGGCACCTCCTCCTGGTAGTAATTTCGTACTTCGGGGCACCCGGAAACGATGTGGACGTCGCGAAGCGAGATTCCTATCTCCCCCGCTCCAGTAAGGAAAGTGTTGGTGTCCGGACACCAGAGCTCACAAAGTGCACGATACATCCCCTCAGGACGGCTGTATTCTCGACGAGCCGATGCCAGAAACTTGGCTAATAAATTCATCTCGGGTTCTGCGCTAAAGACCTCGTAGAGCTCGCCCATCCATTCACGGAAACCGCAAAGGTATTGGACGTCTCCCCGAGGCCAAGAATCGATACCCCATCGGGTCAGTCGGGCGCATATCTTCGAGGCAACAACCGGCGTAGGCACGAAATCTTCATCACAATGGTGGAACGGAATACTCAAACTCGGCCGGAGAAGCTTCATGGAAATCCCTTCATCAGTATAGATCTTCTCGCTCAATTTCGGCATCCCACAAGTCGCATTTGCGACTCTATCTTCCGTGATGCGCTCGTGGACAAAGACACGGAGCAAAGACAGAAGGTCTTCCCGCCTCGAGTTGCGGTAACGGTGCACCCGAGTGTGGGAGAAGCAAAGGCACCTCCTCCCATCGGAGAGGTCCTCAGCTATCCACCCCGGAGAAGTCAAACTCTCAAAGACACGAGCCCTGGAGAACCATGAAGGGAAGCAAGTCAAAACAAGTGCGTATCAAAAAAAAAAAAGGCCACACCCTCCTGTCAGAAGGATCGCCCGACTCAAGGTCATGCCACCATTTGCGCCCGGGCCTTCGTACTGCGCTCCCGCGGGTCCGCACACGACCCGCGCCGACCCAACTTTACCGATACAATCGTGCCGGCCCGACTGCGCCGACACCACCCGTGTCAACCCACCACGCCAGCGCCACCCAGCCAGGGCCGCAGCCACCTGCGCACCCGGTCGTCGCACGGCACGGTGACACCCGCCAGTTAACCCGCACCCGCGTCGCAGCCCGTGCGCCACAGACCGACACTGCTACCACCAGTGCCTTCGGAGTCCAGAAGAAAAAGGGGAGAAAGGAAAGCGCAAAAGGAAAGAAAGGGAAAGCCTCAAAAAAGAAAAAAAAAAAGACAAAACGGAAAATGGGGGCCCGCAGCCCCCTCTCTCCAATAGCCGTCGGACAGCAAAGAAAGAGGGGGGGGGGGGCCATTGCCCCTTCCCTTCTCCGATCCGCGCGGGGCCGGGCCCCAACCAAACCGCCGCCGCCCCGCAACCGCCGGACCCGGCACCGCGCACGACCCGTCCGCGCCCGACCCGTACCCGCCGGCCTCGCACCCGCAGCCGCCAGACCCGGCCCCCGCGCCCGACGCCCTGCACGCCGGCCCCCACGCCCGACGCCCTGCACGCCGGCCCCGTGCCCGACGCCCTGCACGTCGGCCCTGCGCCCGACGCCCCGCACGCCGGTTGCCGCGCACCCCGCGCGCCGCCGCCGCCTCCCGTGCGCCACCGCATCGCAGCCCCGCACTCCGGCCCCCGCTGCTGCCACTGCTGTTTCCACGGGCCGGAGCCGAAGAAGAAGAAGAAGAAAGAAAAAAAAAAGGGAAGAAAGAGAAGAAAGAAACAGAAAAAGAAAAAGAAAAAGGAAAAGAAAAAGAAGAAGAAGGAGGAGGAAGAGAGAGGCGGCGAAGGCGACTCGCACCTCAGCCGTGCTCCTTCATTCTCCCCGCCTCGGTCCTCGCCGCATCGTCGCTTCAAGCCCGCCTTCGCAACGACATCGGGAAGACGGAGCAAGTCACGTGCAACCCCAGGCAGCTCTCTTCCGACGGCGGTCTCCAGAAGTCGGTAGAACCTTCGCAAAGAAGCACAATGGCGGATGAAGAGGGTAGGGGTCCTTAAATAGACCTCCAACCCCGCCCACAAAAGGAATCAAGGACAAGCGCTCTACGATTTTTACGTGTCCAAACCCTACACGTTCTCACCGACGCACTTGTCCTTGAGGGGGCATTTGTAGACACACGGATTTCGTCTGACCCGGACCCGACTTACGTGTGCCAACGCGGATGCAAACCCGACGCGCGCTCCGACTCGGACCCGACTTACGTGTGCCAACGCGGATGCAAACCCGACGCGCGGAACCGGACCCGATTTGCACCCAGCAAAAGAGGAGCGAACCCCACGCTTAAAGGGGGGGCCAGGCCCTACTAGGGTCTGAACCCCATGGGGCCGGCCCTACTAGGACCCGAACCCCATGAGGGGCCGGCCAGCCCTGCAAGGAAAAAGAAAAGAAAGGAAAGAAAAGAAAAGGAAGGAAAAGAAAAGGAAAGAAAAGAAAGGAAAGAAAAGAAAAGGAAAGAAAAGAAAAGGAAAGAAAAGAAAGAAAAGGAAATAAATACCGCCATGCGTGGGGGGAGGTTGCGTATGACGTCTGTACACACGCGGATCTGCACCGATCCCTCGATCCGACGCACAAGAAGAAGCGTCGTATCGCCATCGATTTCGTGTGCGAAATCCAGCCATAATTGCGCCACCAGAAAAGGAAAACAAATAAATGTTATTCCCCTAATCAATGGATGAATAAATCCCGGGTAATTATGAGGGAGATATTAAAAGGGATTCAAAATTAAAACTTCCCATATCTTTCTCCCCTCCCCTTTGCCTATAAATAGAGGGGGTGGGGAAAGATTCAAGGGGTCGGTTGAAGACTGAAGACGAAGCGCGGAAGCTCTGCAGAAGAGGAGACACTTCTTCATCGACCCAAGGCTTCACGAGGCATGGGCAAGCCTGTCCCGTCGGGATCGGCTTAGTCCATTGAAAGCCCTCATCAACGTGAAGACCCTTGCACACGAAGATCAAGACTCCGACTCCGTGCACGAAGAAGAAAGCTTGAAGAAGAAGACCCTTCGACTCCGAAGACGCCAGAAGCAAAGGCCGGAGAAGAAGCTCGGAGCGGCACTACCCCGTCGGCTCCAACAAATCCTCGACCCCGATCAAGCTCCAAAGCCCGGAGGAGAGAAACGAAGCGTCATCAACCCGTCGCCTTCGACAAACGTCTGCGCCATCCACGAAGAAGAAAGCCTGGAGCAGACCGCCTGAAGCGTCGCTACCCCCGCCGTCTTCATCAACAAAAGCCGACGCTACAACCGTCGCACGGAGACCGTCGCTACCACCTACCGTCTTCATCAACAAAAGCCGATGCTACAACCGCCGCACGGAGACCGTTGCTACCCCCGCTGTCTTCATCAACAAAAGCCGACGCTATAATTGTCGCACGGAGATCGGTGCTACCCCCACTATCTTCGAAAGCATTCTTCGACCCCGATCACGCCAAGGAAGCCCGGAGAAGAAGAGAAGTCCAGCCGACACCCAAACCGTCGAAGCACCGGAGAAGTAGCCCACGTCGTTCGAAGAAGAAGACCGAGTTAACGATGAAGCTAAAGTCTACACAAAAAGTCAAAGCAAAGACCCAGTAAAGCCCGTGCCAAAGCAACGCAAGTGCCAAAGCCAAGCGACTACGGCGGCCACGAGCAAAAGCACCGCACGTTCTAGCCGATACGATGCGAAGTCCGGAAGAACGAAAGCATCGCAAGTCTCTCCCGGCTACGTCCAAGCGCAAGCGCCGAAGCAAAGCAAAAGCCAGAGCCACGCCGGAGCCAAGCCAAAGCTAAAAGGCCAAGGCCAAAGCCGACGCCCAAAAGCACGATCGACGCCGCGAACTGACGATCAAGGACGCCGAGGTCAAGCAAGGAGCGAGGAAGACACGAAGACCGAGGAACGAAGCTGAAGACCCCCTAGCCGAGAAAGCGCGAAGCACGGAAGGGACAAAAGAAACGGCAGAAATTCCTTAGCCTCTCAAAAAACCCTCGCTTTGTGAAAAACCCATGTCCTGGGCAACCCCTTCAGAGCTCTCGCACGAACACCACGTGGAGACGTGGATCAAAGGGATCCTCTAGAAGATCTTTCCCACAAATCTCCTGATCAAAACTCGCCGCAACCCGGACTCGCTACACCCGAGCCACCCGGGTCCCGGCCACACTTGTAATCTCGTTTTGCGCAATAAAGACGACCCGTACCTTTTCCGCGCATACAGGGATTAATATATTTGTTCTGGGTTCTCTGGCACATACATCCTCTTCTTTTTGCTTTCGTTGTCGCAATAAAAATTCTCTTTTGAATCGAATTCTGAAATATTATTTAGTTTTTAAGACAATGGTCATTGAGACTGGTATCAGGTGTTGTCAGCTATCAAATTTTAAAAAAAAAAACATAACAAAAAAAAAAAAACGGATTCATCTCGTTCATCCCACCTCTGCACCTAGCTCGTAGGCTTGCAATGCTGACAGATCACAGTCTCGTACACATGCTGCACCGCTCGGCCATTTTCGGATCCTCGGATCTTCGTCAGTGTCTTCTCTGTCCGAAACTCATGATCAGAGACGGCGGCCTGTTCCTTACCCCCGGTCAGGCAATGACCTGACTCCCTCCTAACCCCTTCCCCCACCAAAAAAAAAAAGTGGCAAGGTGTATGCCAAAACCCTCTCTCTCTCTTAAAATTTATGCCCCCAATCGAATGAATTTCTAGCTCCGGTACTGGTTAGGACCAGCTTGGACATCAATTGATGGCTTAGGATGAGTTGCAACATATCATAAATTTGAAGTGAGGTGATCGAGAGACATTTTCAACCATAGATCGAGATTTGAGTTTGATATGATTCAACCGATCGAGTACAATCTGGTAAAATTTATGCCAAGTCGCACATGCCGGATTGCGACAACACCGTTACACGGCCAACTTATTTGACCGGGTCATCATGCGATTCTCCTCTATCAATGAGGACGATCGATCGTTGCCCGACGTTGGATTAAATCCCACCGTCTATAAATTGACCCACCCCACCCACAAGAAAGCCATGCATTTCCACTGCAATATTCTCTCTCTAGAGTTGCAGGCCATTAAGAGAGAGAGAGAGAACTTGTTCGTGATGTTTCGCAAGGTGATAGCCATGCTGATGGTGGCGGTGCTGGTGGGCGCACCCGGGGTGCTGAGCTCGATCAGCTGCCTCGAGGTGTACTTTACGCTGGCCCCTTGTCTCAGCCACATCATGAGCATCATGGTGGCGGTGCTAATAGCCATGCTGACTCGACGGTTCGAGCGAATCCTCATTCCACCAGGCCATTATCATGTGAAACTCCATCACCAAAGGAAGGCGGCACCTCAGGACCGGAATCCCAATTAGGAGGGCCACAGACTTTCCTCTTCTTGCTGTCCAAAATCTACACTTCTACTAAGAATAGACCTAACATATATATAGCCCATGTTTTTGACTAATTTTGTAGTTAACAAGCCCAATAAGGAACCATTTGAGCACTAATTGAGCAATGCCTAGACTAAAGCTTAGGCTTGTTTAATAAACGAGCTAAGCTCATGCATACGTCAGCTTATCACATATGTGGACTAATAAATATGAGTTCGGTTATCGGGTTGGGTTGGGTTGGGTCGGGTCTACCTGAACTCCAAATCAGAACCAACACATACTTCGACGGGTCAGCAAAAATTAGAACCAACACAACCCATTTGGCCAAAATACCATGTTGCACCACAAGCTTAACCCCACCTTCCACCTCAGAGGGGTTTCATTAAAGATAGGGCTCTCAACAATTTCGGACCAAAGCTGTAAACAAACATGATCATCCGAAATTAATTATCAATGCAATAAAAACCTTATAACCAAGTAATGATTTTATGTGGCACCTTGAGGTTTCTTGTTTTGCATTAGAACACACTACAAAAAAAACAGTTATTACCGACGGACAATATCCGTCGGTAATATTAATATTCCGTCGGTAATGTTCTATAGCGACGGAAGATATTTCCGTCGCTGGTTGTCGGGAAAAAAGGCGTTGGGGAAAACAACACGACGGACCAAATATTACCGTCGGTAATAATAATTAATACCGACGGTAATACTAAAGCCGTCGGTAATATTTAATCAATTAAAAATTAATATAATATATTTGTACCGACGAAACTAAATAATACATCGGTAATATATAAGCATTGTACCGACGGTTAGGGTTGTACTGTCGGTAATACTATATATATTACCGACGCATATATATATTGCCCGTCGGCGATAATATATATATTACCGACCGATATTATATATCCGTCGGTAATACTATATATATTACCGACGCATATATATATTACTCGTCGGTAATAATAAATATATTATAACTACACCAAAATCAGGATTTAGTAACACAGCCAACTGTTATAAATATGTTTAGTAACACAAAAAAACCGTTAGGAATATGGCGTTACAGATATTTGTAACACTTTTTGTAACAACCGTTACTAATTGACCGTTACAAATTGTCTGTTTTGGTGTAGTGAATTACCGACGAATATTATATGCCGTCGGCAAATTATTTATAATTTAAAAAAATAAAAACATTATTACCGACGGAATAAATAATTTCCGTCGGTAATAAGTATGTTTTTTTTTTTAATAAATTTACCTAAATAATGTTATTTAATTCCTGTGATTTACAACAATACCACAATATATTACCACAATTTATCAAATAGTACCACAATTTATAAAATATTACCGCAAATTTTAAAATATTACCGAAATTGATAAAAAATTACAGCAAATTATCAAATATTACCACAGTACCCGGCCGACAATTATAGACAAGAACGAAAAATAACCACATATTACAAAATAATATTTAAACAATCCAGAACTGAGAGATGATACATGCCCTATCTCAACCACCCCCGCCCGCCACCAACGCTGGTGCTCTCATCGATCCCCTGACGCCGCCCTATCTCAACCACGCCTGCCCACCACCAATGCTGGTGCTCTCATCGATCCCCTGACGCCGCCGTGCTCCTGCAATTAACATGTATTTGTTAAAAAAATGGTTTATATCTATAACTGAGTCTAAGCGTTAAAAAATGATAAGTTAGCGTGTTTCGGTTTTTAAATAGGTTTGGATTCGATCGGATCGGCATCCGATAATTCGAAGTTGGAATTATTCCGTATTTCGGACTTGTGAGCGGGTTCTAATTGGATATTTGACCAATTTACGCTCCGATTCACCGATTTAGTGTCTAAGTGTTGGAAAATCATAACTTAGCGTGTTTCGGATATGAAATACGTTTGGATTTGATCCGATCGTCATCGGATCGGCATTCGATAATTCGAAGTTGGAATTATTCCGTATTTTGGACTTGCGAGCGGGTTCTAATTGGATATTTGACCAATTTACGCTCCGATTCACCGATTTAGAGTCTAAGTGTTGGAAAATCATAACTTAGCGTGTTTCGGATATGAAATAGGTTTGGATTCGATCCGATCGTCATCGGATCGGCATCCGATAATTCGAAGTTGGAATTATTCCATATTTCAGACTTGCGAGTGGGTTCTAATTGGATATTTGACCAATTTACGCTCCGATTCACCGATTTAGAGTCTAAGTGTTGGAAAATCATAACTTAGCGTGTTTCGTATATGAAATAGGTTTGGATTCGATCCGATCGTCATCGGATCGGCATCCGATAATTCGAACTTGGAATTATTCCGTATTTCGGACTTGCGAGCGGGTTCTAATTGGATATTTGACCAATTTACGATTCGATTCACCGATTTAGAGTCTAAGTGTTGGAAAATCATAAGTTAGCGTGTTTCGGATATGAAATAGCTAGGTTTGGATTCGATCCGATCGTCATCGGATCGGCATCCGATAATTCGAAGTTGAAATTATTCCGTATTTCGGACTTGCGAGCGGGTTCTAATTGGATATTTGACCAATTTACGCTCTGATTCACCGATTTAGAATCTAAGTGTTGGAAAATCATAACTTAGCGTGTTTTGGATATGAAATAGGTTTGGATTCGATCCGATCGTCATCGGATCGGCATCCGATAATTCAAAGTTGGAATTATTCCGTATTTCGGACTTGCGAGCGGGTTCTAATTGGATATTTAACCAATTTACGATTCGATTCACCGATTTAGAGTCTAAGTGTTGGAAAATCATAAGTTAGCGTGTTTCGGATATGAAATAGCTAGGTTTGGATTCGATCGGATCGTCATCGGATCGGCATCCGATAATTCGAACTTGGAATTATTCCATATTTCGGACTTGCGAGCAAATTCTAATTGGATATTTGACCAATTTACGCTCCGATTCACCGATTTAGAGTCTAAGTGTTGGAAAATCATAACTTAGCGTGTTTCGGATATGAAATAGGTTTGGATTCGATCCGATCGTCATCGGATCGGCATCCGATAATTCGAAGTTAGAATTATTCCGTATTTCAGACTTGCGAGCGGGTTCTAATTGGATATTTGACCAATTTACGATTCGATTCACCGATTTAGAGTCTAAGTGTTGGAAAATCATAACTTAGCGTGTTTCGGATATGAAATAGCTAGGTTTGGATTCGATCGGATCGTCATCGGATCGGCATCCGATAATTCGAACTTGGAATTATTCCGTATTTCGGACTTGCGAGCGGGTTCTAATTGGATATTTGACCAATTTACGATTCGATTCACCGATTTAGAGTCTAAGTGTTGGAAAATCATAACTTAGCGTGTTTCGGATATGAAATAGCTAGGTTTGGATTCGATCGGATCGTCATCGGATCGGCATCCGATAATTCGAACTTGGAATTATTCCGTATTTCGGACTTGCGAGCAAATTCTAATTGGATATTTGACCAATTTACGCTCCGATTCACCGATTTAGAGTCTAAGTGTTGGAAAATCATAACTTAGCGTGTTTCGGATATGAAATAGGTTTGGATTCGATCGGATCGTCATCGGATCGGCATCCGATAATTCGAAGTTGGAATTATTCCGTATTTCGGACTTGCGAGCGGGTTCTAATTGGATATTTGACCAATTTACGGCATCAAGCTGATCCAATTCGCACAAGACTTCTACCCCCGAAAGCTGCTCCGGGGCCTTTGCAAGTTCCTTCTTGCCGTTGAAAGCTCTTTTGTTCTGCCTCCACTTATGGCCGTCACCAAGGAATCTTCGATGGCCCATATAACAGAACTTGCCTCCGTTTTCAACCGTAATGAATCTGTCTCCTTATTGCATGTAGGGCACGCCAATTTTCCTTTAGTACTCCACCCGGATAAGTTGGCATATGCAGGAAAATCGTTGATGGTCCATAGAAGTGCCGCATGCATCCGAAAATTCTGGCGCAACGAGGCATCATACGTATCGGCCCCAACTTCCCATAACTCGTTCAACTCCTCAATCAACGGCTGCAAGTAAACGTCAATATCATTACCAGGCGACCTGGGTCCGGGAATGAGCAAGGAGAGCATTGTGTATGGCTTTTTTAAGCACATCCAGGGAGGCAAATTGTATAGAACTAGGACAAATGGCCAAATGCTGTACGACACACTCATATTCCCAAAGGGATTGAAGCCATCGCTAGCAAGCCCTAACCTGACGTTGCGAACTTCACATGCGAATTCAGGATAGGTATGATCAAAATCTTTCCACGTCAGAGAGTCCGCCGGATGTCTCATAATCCCGTCATCTGTACGTTCTCGTGCATGCCACCTCATGTGCTCAGTAGTCTTCGATGACATAAACAACCTCTGAAGCCTGTCCCTGAGCGGGAAGTATAGGACAACCTTTGCAGATACATTTTTCTTCCTTCGACTGGTACTAGACTCGACATCCGTCTCTTTATATCTCGTTGCTCCACATATGTGGCATGACCGCGCATGTTCGTACTCTTTCCGGTACAACATACAATCGTTCACGCATGCATCAATTTTCTCATAACCCAGATCGAGATCTTTAATTGTCTTCTTTGCCTCGTAGAATGATTTCGGTACTGTCTCACCCATAGGAAAATCCTCTTTCAGCAACTCTACCAACATATTAAATGACTTATTACTCCAACCATTGAGGCACTTCAAATGAAGAAGCTTTACAGTGAAAGAGAGTTTTGAAAACTTCTCACACCCCGGGTATAGAGGTTGTTCGGCATCTTTAAGCAATCTGTAGAACTTGTTCGCTTCGATATTGGGCTGATCACCTGACGGTGTTTCCGTGCCTATTCCACCTTGCAAATCATGTATCATACCCTGCATGTCATCGTCATCGTCTGTATTAATATTATCATCAGCGATCACTGTGTTTGAAGTTTCACCGTGAGCTGCCATGGGGACTGCATCTAGTTCCTCACCGTGCGAGAACCAACGGGTATAGGTAATGTCAATGCCACGCATTACCAGATCAACCTCACATTCCTCTCGAACCTTCCTAATCACCCTTCCGCAGTCTATACAGGGACACACAATTTTTCCATCAAGCGGTGCAAGACGCTCAAATGCAAAATCCAGAAATTTCCTGACTCCTTCTCTGTACTCTTGGCTCATGCGATTCGAATTACGCATCCAACTCTTATCGATCGAAGACATCTTCGTCTATCTGGCTATACAACACCTGACATATAATTTCAAACAATATTATAAGACTCCGCAAAATTTCGGTTTCGGTTCCCGGGTATGGAACACCGAACCAAAACTTCTACAGGCCATCCACATCCCTAATGGATGAGTGTATTATGATGAGTAGACTAGTTACATAGTAAACCTAGGGTTGCTGGCCAACATTTGAACTGCTGATAGTTTGAATGCTAGGCATAGCACCAAAGTTATGCGACAGTAAGTCAACAAGTCAGGGAGCCTCATCAAGTAAACACTTGGGGTCTGACGGTTCTCTCTGTCGCTCGAGTAGATTTATGGCTTTAGCATACCTCATATCACACCGAACCGACAAAAACCGACCATTTCGGTTTCGGTTTCGGTTTTGGTTTTGATTTTTCGTAAACCGAAAAAAATATAACCGACAAAACCCACACCAAAACCGACCGACAAAACTGACGCTCACCCTAGTCTAAAAACTACATTTTGCCCCCCATTCCCCCATTCAATTCAGTTTTGATAGGATAAAAATCAATGTTTTAAAACACGAAAACTCGACTCGACTCGAAACCTTAATGAGTCGAGTAGACATGACAACTCGGCTAAAACCTGACAAAACTCGAGTCGGATCGAAACTCAGCCGAGTCGGATCGAAACTCGAGTTTTGGACCGAGTCGGATCGAAACTCAGCCGAGTCGAGTCGACTCGGCCGAGTTTCGAGTCGACTCGGCGAGTTTTAAAACAGTGTAAAAATTACCAAATGAGGGAATTAACCACAATATATTACCACAAATATATTACCACAAATTATGGTATTGTTGTAAATCACAATATATTACCACAAGATAAAAATTACCACAATAAATAACCTAATAAAAATTACCACAATATATTACCTAACTAAATTACCACAATATATTACCACAATACCACACTATATTTAATTCCTGTGATTTTACCTAAATAAAAATTACCACAATATATTACCACAAATTAACCGAAGGGGGAAAGGGAGGAGGAGGAGGAGCTCACCAGCGATGGTCGGCAGGCCTCGAGAAGGAGGAGGATGGGTGTCACAGTCGGTGGCGCGAGAAAGCGGAGGGGTGCATGGCCGGAGGTGCAAGGGAGGGGATGGGTGGCCGGCCGGAGGGGGGGTTTAGATCGAGAGAGAGAGACAGGTGAGGGGAGGAAGTAGAGAGAGAGAGAGAGAGAGAGAGAGAGGGAAGGCTAGGGAGGCCGGGGAGGGGGGGAGGAGGCCGGGGAGAGAGAGAGAGGGCCGGGAGGCCAGGGAGGGGCGGAGGTCGGGAGGGGGATGGGTGGCCGGGAGGGGGATGGGTGGCCGGAGGGGATCGCGGGGCTGCTGGAGGGGGACGGGGTCGCCGGGGGGTCGGGTCGGTGAGAGAGAGAGAGATATTGAGAGAGGGGCGCGCGCCGGAGTCGAAACACAAAAAGAAAAGGGTGCAGGCTGTGGTGTATAAGTTAGGAGGTTTTACCGACGAAACTATAATTTCCGTCAGTATAATTACTTTATACCGACGGTATAATAATATCCGTCGGTAAAAATCAGCGACGAAACTCAGGGTTCCATTTTTTCCAGAGGCTCGGGTTTTCACCCTGAGTTTCGTCGGGACACTTTTACCGACGGATATTTAATTACCGTCGGTATCTTACCGACGGACATATAATTTCCGTCGGTATAATTAGTTATGCCGATGGAAATATAAAGTCCGTCGGTAAAAACCGCCGACGAAACTCAGTGTTCCATTTTTTCCCAGAGGCTCGGTTTTCACCCTGAGTTTCGTCGGGACAATTTTACCGACGGATATTTAATTACCGTCGGTATCGTACCGATGGCCATATAATCTCCGTCGGTATAATTATTTATGCTGACGGAAATATAAATACCGTCGGTAATAATCTCCGACGAAACTCAGGGTTCCATTTTGTCCCAGAGGCTTGGTTTTTCCCAGAGGCTTGGTTTTCACCATGGTCATCACCAGGCACAGTGTCAAAGGCAGAACGGATCCAACACGGTGCACAGATTCGTGAGCAGACACCATTGCATTGATCTGTGTTTTTGCTTAGGGTAAAGCGGTTCTAAACCCTGAGGAATCATGACTGATGGAATAACAAGTTGTGTGGTGCTTTAGCACATCATTATGTGGAGGTTTGGTTTCATCATCCAAAACCATAGTGTGTTATGTTACCTAATTAGCGTCGCTTCAGCGTGCCGCTCCTATAGACCATCCACACCCCTAACGGGAGGTGCGTTCCTTGGTCTTACTTACGTCATATGAAACCTAGGCCTTATGGTCATCAATTGGACTTTTGATTAGATCCGGTTACTCGGTGGGGTAATCAAATTGAGGTACGACATACGCAGTCAGCCTGTAATGAATAAAGTGATATAAGCACTCGAGTTTGATGGTATTCTCTACGGTATTCTCTACTGCTCGAGTCATGTCATGGCTCAAAGTGGAGGGACATCATGTTTACCACTACTAAGAGGGGAGCAGAGGTATGCGGGAGAACATAATAAGTCCAAGGGGAATGGAGTGTAGCATGAGTCGCACTCTGGGTGGTTACGCATGTTAACTCGTACTCAGAGGATCGATGATAAAATTAGGTAGTGTGTCGATCGAGTTCAAGTTAGAAACCATGAACCCTGGTCTCTAAATTTTCCACCTTATCGACATTATGTATGGGTCCTTATACTATCTCCTCGTAAAAATTAACAAAAAAATATTCATACTGAGGGCATATTTGTTTTGTTCGCCTTTAAAAGGATGTGTAGGGTCGCCGTCACTATGGCATCTGTGGATTCCTTGTTTTGCATTAAGACAGTATATTTAGCGTGGGTTTCTGGGCCAGAAGGCGACATGCCAAATTTTCATATTGGGCATTCATTATTTTCACCTTTTACGGGCTGTGTTGGGCCACGATCGCAGCGACACCCAGGATTCCTCATTTTGTCATCAGACATTGGATTTGGCATGGGTTTCGGGACAAAAAACGACTGGTGAAACTTTCATACTAGGGGCATATTTTCGTTTTTCACCTTTTGTTGGAGTTGATGTTTTCTAAACTTGTAAAACTTTGTTATGATCTTTTAATAAAGGATGAATATTATTATAAGAGATGTATGGTGGTACGTAATATAGTTACGTGTTCTTGTGTGAATAGAGAGCCATGACTACATGGTAGTCCACCGAGTTGAAGACTAAGTAGACTAATCCCATGTAACTTAAATAAGTTCGCAGCTATGATCAAGTTGGTCGCCTCATCATGTTAAGCTTTGGGGTGACAATACATGATAGACTTCACCATAGTCATCAACAGGCATAGTGTCAAAGGCTGAACGGAACCAACACCGTGCACAGATTGGTGAGCAGAGATCATTACATTGACCTGTGTTTCTGCTTAGAGTAAAATGGTCCTAAACCCTGAGGAACAATGACTGATGGGCTAACAAGTTGTGTGGTGCTTTGGCATATCATTATGTGCGGGTTCGGTTTCGTGATCCAAAACCATAGTGGGTTATACCTAATTAGCATCGTTTCAGCGTGTCACTCCTACAAGCCATCCACACCCTTAACGGGAGTTGCGTTCCTTGGTCTGACTTACGTCGTATCAAACCCAGGCCTAATGGTTATGAATTAAACCTCTCTCTCTCTCTCTCTCTCTCTCTCTCTCTCTCTCTCTCTCCCTCTCTCTCTCTCTCTCTTCGCTCTCTCTCGCTCGATCGCTCGCTCTGTGTGTGTGTGTGTGTGTCAATGTTTGAGGGAGTGTTGATTGAGTAGGTTCTAAGTCCAACCTAATGTTGTGGGTTTGCTAGCTGTTAATCCTAGTTATAATAAAGGTTTTTTTTTGTTAAACCTTTATTAAATATTCTCTGAGTTGTTAAATGTTGACAAATAATTCACGAACTTTAAAACAAATTAATGAATTATTATCCAAATTATTTAACCATCTTAGGTTGCGGCTAGGGCAGCAAACGAAGCAAAGCTGTTCGTGACTAGCTCGCAAACAAGCTCAATAAAAGCTTGGTCGGTTAATAGTCAAGCCAAGCCCAAGTAGACAAAAAGCTTGGTTCGTCTAGGATCGCGAACATGCTTGTTTAGGGCTTGTGAATAGGCTTATAAGTTTTTTTTGAGAATCCGTCTCTGATAATGAGGCACTGTAGACACAAAAATTGTGTCTAATCCGGACCCGACTCGTATGCGCCAGTTCGGAGGCAAACCCGACACGCACTCCGACGCGGACCCGACTCGAATGCACCAAGTTGGAGGCTAACCCGACACACTCTCCGACCCGGACCCGACTCGCATGCACCAAGATGGAGGCGAACCCGACACACTCTCCGACCCGGACCCGACTTGCATGTACCATTGCGGAGGCAAACCCGATGCGCACTCGGACCCACTCGACTTACAACATGACCACCACCACCGACTGCTCCAAGTAGGGTTTGCTCCTCAGAGATCGACTATGCTGTGTATGATTGTGTGCTGCAAATTCTCATCTATATATTTCGTCTATTGGCTTTGCAGGGTGAACTGAAGCGGCGGTTGAGGGGACTTCGGTAGTACAAACGGCTCTAGAATAAAGCAGCAGCATGGCATCCTCTCTCTCTCTCTCTCTCTCTCTCTCTATGTGTGTGTGTGTGTGTGTGTGTGTGTGTGTGTGTGTGTGTGTGTGTGTCAATGTTTGAGGGAGTGTTGATTGAGTAGGTTCTAAGTCCTACCTAATGTTGTGGGTTTGCTGTTAATCTTAGTTATAATAAAGGTTTTTTTTTGTTAAACCGTTATTAAATATTCTCTGAGTTGTTAATAAAGGTTTTTAACTATCTTAAGTTGCGGCTAGGGCTACAAAAGAAGCAAAGTTTTTCGTGACTAGCTCGCAAACAAGCTCAATAAAAGCTCATTCGGTTAATAGTAAAGCCAAGCACATGCCTAGATCGAGTTTAGACTCATTTAATAAACGAACCAATTAAGCTCAAGCAGACAAAAGCTTGGTTCGTTTGGGATCGCAAACATGCTTGTTTAGGGCTCGTGAGTAGGCTTATAATTTTTTTTTGAGAATCCCTCTCTGAGAATGAACGGGGGGGAAGGGGGGTGTACCAACGTCTAAGGGGGAACCCCATCTAACATGAGTTAACACAAAAAGCCTTGGATTTTCAAAGAAGAAAAGCAATAGACTCCAAGTCTCAAGACTTCGAAGCTCTTGATCTTTCTAATTTGCGGATCTGGGCTAGGAAGGATCCCGAATTTTTTTCCTTAAAGGAGACACCGATACCCAAAGTTATATTGAGAATGGATCCTCCTCCAGCAAATTCAGAGGTAGATTCTGCTCCTCCACGTCAAGGGTAAACAGTTGATCCTGAAGGTTCTGGATAAGGGGAGATGGTTTCCCGTGTCCCGTCTTTTGAATACCCGTGATGGACATAGAACAATTTCGAAGGGTCAGACCAACTACGAAGGCCGAGCTAGGCTGTGGTGGTCTTTGATGCATGTATGTTTCAAGGGATCTAGATTTGGCACAAATTGAAGCCTTGACTTTAATCAATTCTAACCCTCAATTAGCCAGTCGAGGGCAATGGTGCATACTCGATGGGCAGGGAACTAGAGGTGCTGACTCGATGGCCTGAGCGAATCCCCGTTCCACCAGGCCATCATCATGTGAAACTCCATCACGAAAGGAAGGTGCTGCCTCTGGAACCAGAATCCCAATGAAGAGGGCCGCAGAGATTGCCTCTTCTTGCTGTCCAAAATCTACACTTCTACTAAGAATAGACCTAACATATATATAGCCAATGTTTTTGACTGATTTTGTAGTTAACAAGCCCAATAAGGAACCGTTCGATCACTAATTGAGCAATGCCTAGACTAAAGTTTAGGCTTGTTTAATAAACGAGCTAAGCTCATGCATACCAAAGCTCAGCTCGGCTCGACTTGATTATTAAACAAGCCGAGCCCAAGTCAGAAATTTAGTCTCGTTTAATAAACAAACAAGCTCAAACAAATTAAAGCTAGGCTCGGCTCGGCTCGTTTGCAGCCCTTAGTTGCACCCAAAAAAGTCTCAAATTATTCGCAATTATCCATGGGTATTACGAACACGAATCTGATTATTTTATAATTATATATATATATATATATATATATATATATATATGCAAATTATTCGCAATTATCCATGGGTATTACGAACACGAATTTGATTATTTTATAATGTAATATTATTTTATATATATATATATATATATATATATATCCATGTGTACAAAATTGCTAGTGTAATATTATATTCTTTATGATTTATACCTCTGAACTTTTGTTGAACTCATTCCAAACTTTAGCTGAATTATTTTCCAAAGCAAGAAACATTTAATCTAGAAACTATGTAGTGGGTTATTCTCGACCGTTGATTCAATTAATTGTCTTCTATGAAGATATTTTGAAGGAAAGTACATTAAGTTATGTCCAAGAGTAATTTGGGTGCAACCGAAGGTTGGTCGGTGGCATATATTGGAAATGGAAAGTGACTTTGATTTAGATAAATTATTTGGGTTTTTTTTTTTTTTACTATGGGCCAGGGGGCTGCTATTTAGTGATCTATAATCCCGAGAGCATGACATTAAAGGTCAGGATTTGCACTTGCATCTATATTATATATTACGGCAGTTCGGGTTATTTACAATCATGCCATCCTCAAATCAGGCGAGACAAGTTTCAGATACAAGTCACCCATCCGATCTAATTGTATGTATCAAACACATTTTATTCCCCTTGAAATCCCTCAAAACCAAATCCATTCGATCAAATCGAACGGTTGTAAACCACCCCTAAATTCCCTCAACCCTTCTCTCTCTCTGATCCCTGCCTTCCCCACAAGCTCTCTATCTCTGTCTCTCTCTCTCTCTCTCTCTCTCTCTCTCCCTCTCTCTCTCTCTCTCTCTCTCTCTCTCTCTCTCTCTCTCTCTCCCCCCCGATCTTTCTCTCTGGTCTCTCTCTCTCTTTTTCTCTCTCCTCGTCTTTCTCTCTCTCTCTCTTTGATCTCTGTCTCTCTCTCCCCTTCTCTCTCTCTCTCCGCCTCTCTCTCTCTCTCTCTCTCTCTCTCTCTCTCTCTCTCTCTCTCTCTCTCTCTCCGAGTTTGGGCTGGTCATGGGCGGCTCTCTCTTTCTACCTCTTTCTTTCTCCCTCTTGGTCTGACTTACGTCGTATCAAATCCAGACCTGATGGTTATCTTTTGGACTTTCGACTAGATTCGGTTACTCGGTGGGGTAATCGAATCGAGGTACGATGTACACAGTCAACTTGGAATGAATAAAGTCATATGAGCCCTCGAGTCTGACGGTATTCTCTACCGCTCGAGTCACGTCATGGCACCAAGTGGAGGGATTGTTTTTTTTTTTTTGGCGTTAAAAACAAATATATTAAATGAGAAACAAAGAGAAATATAGAACACAGCTTGTCTCAGACCACACGACCAAAGAGGCCACACATCAACTACAAAACCCTAACTCCTCACACGGGAAGCAGACCGACATGGTAGCCCTCGGACTAGAGGAAATACACAACACTCAAGACTAAATATCAAAAGAAATACGATCACCAGAGAGCAAAGGAGCAGAGACCTGGCAGCATCCCCTACTCCTTGTAACCCTATCACACTGACCCTTAGGCCAAGATTCTTTGGCTCGGGACTTCAATTCAACCGCTGGATTCGGCATGGTGAGGAAAGCGGGAAGGTTTGCAAAATGGGGGGGCAACTTCTTATATTGATCAAAGGAATCACCTGCTTCCTCCGCTCGATCTGGAATCTCCTCATCTTCAACACATAGATCCTGCAAACCACCTGACGCCTGCCCACCAGATAACCCCACCGCACCCTGAGCCAAAGCCTTCCGATGGGCCCGTTGAAGAGCAGGAATATTAATGCTGGGACTTCTTTCTCGTAGACTCCACCAATCGGTATTCTTCTTAGCGCCTCCAACTAAGACCCCACTCCCACTAGCGAGAGCTAAGGCGATCGGTCTCACCCCCTCACTAGTTGTCACGCCCTAGAAATCTGGAACCGATTCCTAGGGTGTGAAATGAGGAAAACAAAATGGTTTAGGGTCTGGTCGCCTATCTATACCAATAAGTGTTTCTCACTAGGCTGTGACTCTCTCAAAATTTAAGAAGGAGAAGGGAGAAACAAGGAATATTTTAAAACTTTTTTTTTTTTTTTGAAAATATTTTTATTTTAAAAGAGAGCTGAGTGATAAATTTTTTCGACAGAGAGATGATCACGCTTGACCTTCAACCGGGTTATCCTCTCAGCATGTGTGGCCTATTGGCGTCATCACATGCTGACAGGAATCCCTCCAAGGGAGCACGAGGCTCAAGCCTCCGACGGCGAGCTAGGAATCTCACCCTCTCCCTGACACTCAACACACTGGTCTAGGGGTCCTATCTACAGGGCTAGTCAATTAGACCATTTAGATACTTATATTTTCACTGTGAGCTACCCTAGCCTTGTGGCCTTAAGGAGAGGCCTACCCAAAATAACTTCAGCTGTATCAATGCTTCTAACAATTAACTAATCTTAAACTAAGTGATTCTTATACAAAATCCATTCATTACATTACCACAAAGCTACATACCAAAATAAAATACTACTGAAACCCTAAAACTGCCTCCGGCCTCCTACTGCTATTCTCGAACCTACGGACCTGCAGGAGAGTCTACTCGTGGGAAAGAGTAGCCCCCAATGGGAAATTGGAAGATTAGCCAAATTAATGGCTAGTGACATCCTATAGTCTTTAATAATATGAGACGACAAATTGAATTACATTACATTAGCAGTCTAAGCATTAATGGAGCTTACAGAAGATTAGCCTAAGCCTACCAGTAGTCTATGTTTCACATGCAATTCCTACTGTCACTAGGTTATCTACCACACAGTCCATTCGATGTTACCACATAGTCTATTCGATGTTCTACCATGCCTAATTATAAAAAAAAAGATTACAATATAAGTCATCTATCCTAAAGTGAACCCTGGATTATCATAAGGGATTTTCTGTCCTTCATGGTGGGGCTCTACCACCCCACTTGCGTTACTTTGGGGGCTTCAACTACCCCGGGACAGAGTTGCTAGGCCAATCCCAACTAAAGGACTACTCTTATTGGCTTTACCACAACCCTTGACCGTGACCCCTTAACCTACAGTTCTTCGGCTGTGCATGCAAGGTGGTTCACGACCCTTGCGCGCACGGGATCCAATCTTCCCACATGATTGAGTATTATAATAATAAAATAACCTTGACGTTTTACCCCGGGATTCGCATCGCACTCACAACCCATGCATCACAGTTACTCTCATCCGTATTCCCGTGTGCCCGGATCTCCACACTCCACTCAGGAGGGTGGGACCCAATAATTATTATTTAATTATTAATTTCCAAAACTTAAGGAAATTCCTACTTACGGTGTCCATGCAATCAGTAGAAAGATTTATTATTTAATTACTAATATTTTTAAGTATGCGTCGTCGGACTCGCGACTCCGCATGCAAGGCGAGGTCCATTCGACCACATGTGGTGATGTCCGGCGGGACCCGCATGCAGCGTTATGGATATCTACCTTTAGTCATTCTTATTTCCCACTATTAAAGACCACGCAAAGGTAGTAAATGTCACCTGGTTGTCGAACACGAGCTTCTGCGATGCGACCTCCGCTCCGTCTCCGTTTGGGTCAATACAGCTCCGAACTGTCAAACACACACACCGGCCTAAGGTCATTGCTTGCTATCAAGTAATATGGTTTTAGGCCCGAGTTGGCCGAGTCGAGAATTTTAAGTGTCATCGGACTCGGTCTACCGGCACGCAAAATGATGCAACCAATGGAACCATCTTGGCTTAGGTCTAGGCAAGATCGGCGGTTCGACTCATCATTCGCCCAAGATGACCTTGTGCAAAGGTGAGAATATGTCGGTTGTTACTATAATGATAACGAGTCGCATAAGTTTGAGCTCGGATTGACGACGGCTATTATAGCTCACCCCGTCGGATCCCGGGGTTGACAAGGTTTGGCACATGGGCCGCTGGACGGCTTGCCGCTGTACATAGCACGACGATTCACATGCCACAATTAAAGAATGTAACAATGGGGTTATTGTCGGCCAACAATGGCCTTGAAATTGCATGACCCAAACAGCATAATCTTAGAGTTAGATGGTTTTAACTATTGTGACCAAGTAACAAGCTTTCGAAAGGCGCGATACAGTCGAAGGAATGAATCGAGGATGGAGGTCAGGCACGACAAGGGGTTATCAACACCGAATCCGGTAGGTAGGATGGGGGTCGACCTTATGCAACAATACCAAGGGTCGAGGTCTCGGCCTTGGGATGGCAAGGTGGCAGCGGTGGTGGTCGGATGTCAGGCTAGCCCATCATCGGTCAAGAGCCGACCGCGATAGTAAAAATAATGAAACCAGAGGGTCGGCCAGCACCAAGGGTGGAATAGGTATCAACTATGATTAGTTGCAGATGGGGGTCTGTCCTAGCGCGGTCGGGCCTCGCCGGCGGCCATGGCCGGCTCGAAAGCAACCGTAGGGGAAGGGGTTGGGCTGGTCTTCACATAACCACATGAGAAAGAAAAAAATAGAGGAAGGGAGCTGACCTGGTGCAGTCGGGGGAGATTCGTCGGCTCCGGCAGTTCCTCCTCCGACCGGCACGCAGCATACCTCAGGGGTGGGAGATTGAGAGCGAGAGATCGGGGCGCATTTAGGGGGTCGGGCTGGGCTGCTCTGTGGGGAGGGGCCGTCGGCTGCGGCTCCTCGCTTCGGCTGCTCCTCTCCGGCCGGCTTCCTTCTCTGGCGTTGGCACACGCAGGCCGCAGTGAGAGAGAGGAAATCAGAGTGAGAGAGAGAAATAGAGAGAGATTGGAGAGGAGAGAGGATGAGATCGGAGGGAAGAAGAGGGGTCAGGTCCGGGTTTTAAAAGGGGGAAAAGAGGGCGACTGCTAGGGTTGAGGGGGGGTGGCTGCTAGGGCTGCTGGGTAGGGGTGACGCTAGGGTAGGAGGGTGGCCGGCAGTGAGGTCAAAAAGGGGGCGGCGGGCGACTGATGGCATTGAGGGGGGCGGCGGCCGGATTTGGGGGTCAAGGGGAGATCGGGTAGGTGAGGGGATGGATCCGAGAGTGGGGTGAGAGGGAGAGGGATCGGGTGTGAGGGAGAGAGAGAGCCAATAGAAGAGAGAGTGATCGGGTGAAGGGGAGGAGAGAGAGAGATTGATCGGCTGAGAGAGAGGGAGAGAAAGGGACAGGGGCTTTGGGGTCGGGTCGGGTCGGGTTGGGGTTGGGGGTTTGGGTAAGGGTGAGGGTTTTTGAATTTTAATTAATTTATTTATTTTTTTCATTTCCTTCTCGTTTTTTTTTTTCTAATACCGGTCAAACTCGATTCATGCTTGACTCGTGCCGAGCCTAACTCGTCCTCGACTCAGGTCGTGCCGAGACGTGCCGGCGCGTGAATCTCATCGTGCCCGACAGGCCCGCCACAAAGTCTATTTTATTATTAAAATTACTAAAACTAACCTTCGTGTTACGCCTCGATATACGTGTTCCTAAGCTCGTGCCTCCAATGTAGCCTCGCGACCCGTATCCAGGACCCACTGCCTGGTCCCGCTCGAGTACAACAAACATCATACCGACTAATGAAAATGATTATTCAAGCAACGACATTTAAATAATATTTAAATCAAATCGGGTTGCCCTGAGCAGAAACACACTGGAGTCCCGGTCATTACACTAGCTGTACTATCTGCTCGGGAAACAGCCCCTGCAGTCTCTAGCATAACAGAGCCTGCAAGCTCTGGTGTAACAATGCCAGTCGCTAGCGTAACAGCAAACTCTGCCATTGTTACGCTAGCTTCAGCAATAGGAGCCCCAGTAGGTGGTATAACACCAGCAACTGTAGTGCCTCCAATGAACGTTACATCAGTAACTCTACCTGTAACATCATCCTCAGGTCGCCTAGCATCAGTGTTATGCATAGTAGGAGCCCCTCGTGTAACACCATCAGCTTCCACTGTAACATCAACTGCAGCTCTGGCTCCAGGAAGTGTAACATCACCAGCAGCACAATCAAAACCCTCAACACCAATAGCCACTTCACATCGCCTAGCATCGGAACCTTCAGCATCATTGGTCTGCAAAACACACTCAGTCACTTGGACTGCAGTAACAAAACAAGCAGCTGCATCTTGTGTAACAACCACATCCTCAACTGCCCCTCTCTGTGTAACGCTCGCTGGGCCAGCACTAGCCCCAGCAGCACTATCATGTGCACCATTGAGGACAACACCACCTACGTTACCAACTATGGTTACATCATTCTCGTCAATAGCTAAAGCTGCATATCTGAATCTAGAAGTCATAGCAGCAGGCTTGAGAGACATATATCCTTTGCCTATTAGATGTCGTAACAGTGTGCCACCCATCCTCTATCACTTCCTTACCCTTAGGACCTAAATGTTGACTCACTTTTGATGAATTCCTCACATTCTGGGGGCTGGAATGCGTTACAGGCTGCCAAGTTTGATCATTCCATGCTCGTGCTATTCTCGGGTGTTTTGCACAGTTGTCACCGGCCACTATGGTCGAAACTTTTGCAGGCCTTACACCTCGAAGGAATCCAGTCATACTTCACCGGTTGCCACGAGAGAAATTCACCTTTCTCATTCCTCGCTTAAACTCGGCTTGGAAGTGAGTCTTCCACATTTATTTCCAAACACATCCGAGCAAACTGGGCTCTAGTACCTTCTGTTGTGGCTTGATCCATGTATATTGGAGTACCAAAAACACTCCCCAACCGACTCAGCATAGGTTCAGTCCACAAATCCTCTTTAAGATTTGGAAAATTTTCCCAAATGGGAATTTTGAGACCAATTCTCTATCATTGCACATACCACGAGCCCATTTCCTCAGAATCATAGGCCGACCTTCGTAATGCCACACTTTTCCTTCCAAGATTCTTTTAAAATCAGCTTCTAACCCAAATTTGAACCAAAAGACTCCACTCTCCCTCGATAGGATATCTAGGCTTCCCTCTGGTTTCCAGGTGCGAAAGATAAAATTTTTTAGATGAAGGTAGTAGGGCCTTCTCCCCAAGACAAACCCCACTAAAGTGAACTCCCATTGGGCGAAGTTGATGATGACACAACGCTAAAGGTAAAGCTTTGGTGGAGGACCATCATAGGAAGACTGGAGAACTAGTGGGTTATTTCAGACTAAATAGTTGTGAACGGAGAGACCTTACCCCTTGGCTATCCCAAGATGGTGTACCGGTTCATGTGTTAATTGTTGACCAAGAACTTTTATCACTTCTTGGCATTTCAGATCCAGCAATTATTGAAAAGGAGTCTTCTAGGTCGGGGGAGTCAATTCAGCAGAAAGGGGAAGTTAATGATGGAGTTGATTTGGTATCACTTGCTCTAAAGAAGGAAGTGGTGGAGGAGGGGAGGATAAGGTTTCTCGCTCTTCCTGTAAAGGCAAGCGCTCTAAGGAAAGTTGGACTAAGGAACCTTGTGACCGAACTACAAGAAGCAAAGTGGACTAAGTTAGTCTTGTTGCGCTTTGGTTGGAGTTTTTGGCATTTAGGAGCGCGAAGTTCGGGTTATGGAGTGATTGGGCTGATCTCCTCTGCTTGGGTGATTTTGTGTTGTGTTGGGCATTTTGGTTGTTGTAGTTGCTTTTTAGTCTGGAGTCTTGTTACTCACTACGGTGAGCTAGTGTTCTCACTCTCGGGGTTTTGAGTTTCAGTGTGGCCCTATTTGGCCTAGTTTCTGCTTACTCATCCAGAGTTAAGCCGAGTCCTGTATTTGTTTTATTTCCAGTAATATATTCGTTTTTTACCTCGCAAAAAAAAAAAAAGTGAACTCCCATTTTTTAGCATTCTCTTGTAATTCAGCTTGGGGACAAACAACCACTTTTTGCCCCTCGAAGATGCCCGGTTCAATGTAGCGTAGTCTCAGCTTCCCAGGTGGAAGGTAAGTAAGACCAACAGAATGATTTGGAACCCAAGCACCATGAGGGGATCCCTCACCTTCCACCCCCACCTTCTGCTTTCTAAGTAACCCTTTACCAGTTGTCAGAAATTCAAAAGTTATGAGATTAACTAGATTGCCAGGAACCTGATTTGGTTCAGGAATTTCTGCAAACATCTGATGGACTGCTGGGCTTGCTGTTGATGTTACAGACATAGTGGCTGGGAATATTGGAGCAATCAAATCAGCAAACACCTCCTGGGCATTAGCAGAACCTGGAGCAGAACTCAATGCAGCTAAACCTTCATCGCTCCCATACTTCATTCCCATTTCCTCATTAGATCTCGGGCTGTGCTGTGTATAGTTAAGGGGTGGGAATTCCCTTTCATTATCCAAATCCAGTGGAGGCATTTCCTTACCCACCCTAGACATACCTTGCTTGATCGGCCTATGCTCTTCAAGAGAAAATGGAGCATCACAACCAGCAGTACCTACTGCAACCACAGCTTTAATAAATCTGGAGTCTGAACCTCCAGATCTGGATTCCACACCCGGTCTGGATTCTGCGATTCGATCTGCCACACCATCTTCTATAGATCCAGAACCCACCTCTTTATCTCCAGCCGTTTGAGTAAAAGTAGCACCCGATCCCTGTTCCGATCTCCCATGGCCAAAGCCTGAAGAGGAAGAAGAAGTGCCAAATCTGGACGAAGGGATCCCCACACCACCTCTCCCTCTTTGAGATACCGGGTTGCTCGCATCTAAAAACTCTTCCATGGTCGGGGCTCGAGGGGGATGGAAAGCATCCTCAACCGCCGGCCCATCACCATCTACAGCACTCTCTAGTTCCCGTCCTCCACCTCGGGAGGAAGGAGGGGGATGAGAGGGGCCCTCAATAAGGGGATCCCCCATGGCACTCGCACCACCACCGAATCACACTAGAATCTAGAGAGAGAAGCTCTGGATCTAGAGAGAGAAGCTCGACTGAGGGACATCGTGTTTACCACTACTAAGCAGGGAGCAAAGATATGCGGGAGAACATAGTAAGTCCAAGGGGAATGGAGTGCAGCTTGAGTCGCACTCTGGGTGGTTACGTAGGTTAACTCGGACTCAGAGAATCAATGATAAAATTGGGTAGTGTGTCGATCGAGTTCAAGTTAGAAGCCATGAATCCTGGTCCCTAAATGTTCCACCTTATCGACTTCATGTACGGTCCTTATACCATCTCCTCGTAAAAATTAACAAAAAAATATTCAATATTAGTCTCATTATAATGGTATCGATGAGACCTTTCCAACTGTATATTTTTTATAAAAGATTGATTTAGTAGATTTAAACTTAGATTAAGTTTACGTAATAAATGAATCTATCTTATAGGATACACATTTAATAAATGAATAGCTCTTTGATTTTTATAGAAGTGTATTTTGAAACTAAACAATGATATGAAAGGTGGCTTTCAAATCCCACCAACCCTCGAAATATGCAGGCCGAATCCTCAAATCTCCAAAACGGAAGAGGAAATGGAGAGTGATTGGAGTGCCATCCACCTTCAGTTTAGAGATTTGCAGGATGGTTGGAGATGCTCTTAGCTAATCGGCCTTGGCTAACTCGGTGTGTGGCATATATCTTGATCGACGAGTTTTTTGGGTGTGGGCCCATGGTCCGAGCAATAAATGTTGGATCACAAGCTAATATGTCACCAAGGTGCTTGTCGGCTTGGGCCAAGGTCCATCATAAGAGGAAAGCTCCCTCAGTCTTAAAAAATATAGAAGCGCATAAGTTGCAAAGGTTGTGGGATGGGGATTAATATATTTGTTCTGGGTTCGATCTCTGGCACATACATCCTCTTCTTTTTGCTTTCGTTGTCGCAATAAAAATTCTCTTTTGAATCGAATTCTGAATCACAGGATTAAGATGAAATCACTCATTTTTCTCGGTGATCAGTGATCACAAGAGCATCTCCATACATCCTATTCTTTTTCTATTAGAAATATTATTTAGTTTTCTGGCACATACATCCTATCCTTTTTCTATTAGAAATATTATTTAGTTTTTAAGACAATGGTCATTGAGACTGGTATCAGGTCTTGTCAACTATCAAATTAAAAAAAAAAACATAACAAAAAAAAAAAAAAACGGATTCATCTCGTTCATCCCACCTCCGCACCTAGCTCGTAGGCTTGCAATGCTGACAGATCACAGTCTCGTACACATGCTGCACCGCTCGGCCATTCTCGGATCCTCGGATCTTCGTCAGTGTCTTCTCTGTCCGAAACTCGTGATCAGAGACGTCAGCCTGTTCCGTACCCCCGGTCAGGCAATGACCTGACTCCCTCCTAACCCCTCCCCCCCACCAAAAAAAAAAAGTGGCAAGGTGTATGCCAAAACCCTCTCTCTCTCTTAAAATTTATGCCCCCAATCGAATGAATTTCTAGCTCCGGTACTGGTTAGGACCAGCTTGGACATCAATTGATGGCTTAGGATGAGTTGCAACATAGCATAAATTTGAAGTGAGGTGATCGAGAGTCATTTTCGACCATAGATCGAGATTTGAGTTTGATATGATTCAACCGATCGAGTACAATCTGATAAAATTTATGCCAAGTCGCACATGCCGGATTGGGACAGCACCGTTACGCGGCCAACTTATTTGACCGGGTCATCATGCGATTCTCCTCTATCAATGAGGACGATCGATCGTTGCCCGACGTTGGATTAAATCCCACCGTCTATAAATTGACCCACCCCACCCACAAGAAAGCCATGCATTTCCACTGCAATATTCTCTCTCTAGAGTTGCAGGCCATTAAGAGAGAGAGAGAGAGAAGTTGGTCGTGATGTTTCGCAAGGTGATAGCCCTGCTGATGGTGGCGGTGCTGGTGGGCGCACCCGGGGTGCTGAGCTCGATCAGCTGCCCCGAGGTGTACTATACGCTGGCCCCTTGTCTCAGCCACATCATGAGCATCGGCGGAGTCGTGCCCTTGTCCTGCTGCAACGGGGTCACCGGCATGGTAGCCGCGGTCGCGACAGTGGACGACCGCCGCACGGTCTGCGGGTGCCTAAAGATGGCGGCCGCCATGATTCCCGGCGCCAAACACGATCACGCCGCCTCCATCCCGGCGAAGTGCGGCATCGACATCCCTTACAACATCAGCACCACCACCGACTGCTCCAAGTAGGGTTCGCTCCTCAGAGATCTACTATGCTGTGTATGATTGTGTGCTGCAAATTCTCATCTATATATTTCGTCTGTTGGCTTTGCAGGGTGAACTGAAGCGGCGGTTGAGGGGACTTCGGTAGTACAAACGGCTCTAGAATAAAGCAGCAGCTTGGCATCCTCTCTCTCTCTCTCTCTCGCTCGCTCGCTGTGTGTGTTTGTGTGTGTCAATGTTTGAGGGAGTGTTGATTGAGTAGGTTCTAAGTCCAACCTAGTGTTGTGGGTTTGCTGTTAATCCTAGTTATAATAAAGGTTTTTTTTTGTTAAACCGTTATTAAATATTCTCTGAGTTGTTAAATGTTGACGAATAATTCACGAACTTTAAAACAAATTAATGAATTATTATCCGAATTATTTAACCATCTTAGGTTGCGGCTAGGGCTGCAAATGAAGCAAAGCTGTTCGTGACTAGCTCGCAAACAAGCTCAATAAAAGCTTGGTCGGTTAATAGTCAAGCCAAGCCCAAGTAGACAAAAAGCTTGGTTCGTCTAGGATCGCGAACATGCTTGTTTAGGGCTTGTGAATAGACTTATAAGTTTTTTTTGAGAATCCCTCTCTGATAATGAGGCACTGTAGACACAAAAATTGTGTCTAACCCGGACCCGACTCGATTGCACCAAGTTAGAGGCAAACCCGACACACTCTCCGACCCGGACCTGACTCGCATGCACCAAGATGGAGGTGAACCCGACACACTCTCCGACCCGAACCCGACTTGCATGCACCATTGCGGAGGCAAACCCGACGCGCACTCGGACCCACTCGACTCGAGCCCAACAAGGGGCCGGGTGGGCCCATCCTCAAGTGGGGCCCACCGGGCCCCTACTAGAGATCCGAACCCCTCATGGGGTGGCCAGCCATACAAAGAAAAGAAAGAAAAGGAAAGAAAAGAAAGAAAGAAAAGGAAAGAAGAGAAAGAAAAGGAAGAAAGAAACGGAAAGAAAAGAAAGAAAAGAAAGGAAAGAAAAGAAAAGGAAAGAAAAGAAAAGGGAAGAAAATATCAAAAAGGAAACAAATACCGCCATGCGCGGGGGGAGGTTGCGTATGACGTTTACGTAAGTATGGATCTGCGCCGATCCCTCGATCCGACGAACAAGAAACGAAGTCGGGTCGCCATCGACTTTATGTGCAAGATTCAAAATAAATCCAAAAATGATTGAGCCATAATTACCCCGCCGGAAAAGGAAAGCAAATAAAGGTTTATTCCTCTCTTTAATTGAAGAAAAAATCTTGGGTAGTTATGGGAGAGATATTAAAGGGATTCAAATAAACTTCCCATATCTCTCCCCTCCCCCCTTCACCTATAAATAGAGGGGGAGGGGGAAGGCTCAAGAGGTCGGATGGCAAGGCGAAGAAGCTCTGCAGAAGAGGAGACACGCTCTTCATCGATCTAAGGCTTCACGAGGCACGGGCAAGCTTATCCCTTCAGGACTGGCTTAGTCCATTGAAAGCCCTCATCAAAGTGAAGAGCCTTGCACAAGAAGATCAAGCCTTCGGCTCCGCGCACGAAGAAAAAAGGTCGGAGAAGAAGAACCCTTCGTCTTCGAAGACGCCAGAAGCAAAGGCCAGAGAAGAAGATTGGAGCGGCACTACCACGTCGTCTCCAACAGGCCTTCGACTCCGATCAAGCTCAAAAGCCCGGAGAAGAAGAACGAAGTGGTGCTACACTCGTCATCTTCAACAAATCCTTTAACTCCGATTACGCCGACAACGCCCGGAGGAGAAGCCGACACCACAACCGTCGCCAGGTCGAAAAAAATCGCAAGCTGAAGACGAAGCGAGGAAGCTCTGCAGAAGAGGAGACGCTTCACCACAACCGTCTCTCTCTCTCTCTCTCGCTCGACGCTCGCTCTGTGTGTGTGTGTGTGTGTGTGTGTGTGTGTGTGTGTGTGTCAATGTTTGAGGGAGTGTTGATTGAGTAGGTTCTAAGTCCGACCTAATGTTGTGGGTTTGCTGTTAATCCAAGTTATAATGAAGGTTTTTATTGTTAAACCGTGACTAAATATTCTCTGAATTGTTAAATGTGTTGACGAATAATTCACGAACTTTAAAAAAAATTATTGAATTATTATCCGAATTATTTAACTATCTTAGGTTTCAGCTAGGGCTGCAAACGAAGCAAAATTGTCCGTGACTAGCTCGCAAACAAGCTCAATAAAAGCTCATTCGGTTAATAGTCAAGCCAAGCACATGCCTAGATCGAGTTTAGACTCATTTAATAAATGAGCCAATTAAGCTCAAGCAGACAAAAGCTTGGTTCGTTTGGGATCGCAAACATGCTTGTTTAGGGCTCGTGAGTAGGTTTATAATTTTTTTTTGAGAATCCCTCTCTGAGAATGAAGGGGGGGGAGGGGGGTGTACCAACGTCCAAGGGGGAACCCCATCTAACATGAGTTAACACAAAAAGCCTAGGATTTTCAAACAAGAAAAGCAATAGACTCCAAGTCTAAAGACTTCGAAGCTCTTGATCTTTCTAATTTGCGGATCTGGGCTAGGAAGGATCCTGAATTTTTTTCCTTAAAGGAGACACTGATACCCAAAGTTATATTGAGAAAGGATCCTCCTCCAGCAAATTGAGAGGTAGATTCTGCTCTTCCACATCAAGGGTAAACAGTTGATTCTGAAGGTTCTGGATAAGGGGAGATGGTTTCCCATGTCCCGTCTTTTGAATACCCGTGATGGACATAGAACAATTTCGAAGGGTCGGATGAACTATGAAGGCCGAGCTAGGCTGTGGTGGTCTTTGATGCACGTCTGTTTCAAGGGATCTAGATTTGGCACAAATTGAAGCCTTAACTTTAATCAATTCTAACTCTCAATTAGCCAGTCGAGGGCTATGGCGCATACTCAATGGGCAGGGAGCTAGAGGTGCTGACTCGATGGCCCGAGCGAATCCCCGTTCCACCAGGCCATCATCATGTGAAACTCCATCACCAAAAGGAAGGCGCCGCCTCTGGAACCAGAATCCCAATGAAGAGGGCCGCAGAGATTGCCTCTTCTTGCTGTCCAAAATCTACACTTCTACTAAGAATAGACCTAATGTGATATATAGCCAATGCTTTTGACTGATTTTGTAGTTAACAAGCCCAATAAGGAACCGTTCGATCACTAATTGAGCAATGCCTAGACTAAAGTTTAGGCTTGTTTAATAAACGAGCTAAGCTCATGCATACCAAAGCTCAGCTCGGCTCGACTCGATTATTAAACAAGCCAAGCCCAAGTCAGAAATTTAGTCTCGTTTAATGAACAACCAAGCTCAAACAAATTAAAGCTAGGCTAGGCTCGTCTCGTTTGCAGCCCTTACTTGCACCCAAATAAGTCTCAAATTATTCGCAATTATCCATGGGTATTAAGAACACGAATTTGATTATTTTATAATGTAATATTGTTTTATATATATATATATATATATATATATATATATATATATATATATATATATATATATATATATATATATATATATATATATATATATATATATATATATATACAAATTATTCACAATTATCCATGGGTATTACGAACACGAATTTGATTATTTTATAATGTAATATTGTTTTATATATATATATATATATATATATATATATATATATATATATATATATATATATATATATCCATGTGTACAAAATTGCTAGTGTAATATTATATTCTTTATGATTTATACCTCTGAACTTTTGTTGAACTCATTCCAAACTTTAGCTGAATTATTTTCGAAAGCAAGAAACATTTAATCTAGAAACTATGTAGTGGGTTATTCTCGACCGTTGATTCAATTAATTGTCTTCTATGAAGATATTTTGAAGGAAAGTACATTAAGTTATGTCTAAGAGTAATTTGGGTGCAACCGAAGGTTGGTCGGTGGCATATATTGGAAATGGAAAGTGACTTTGATTTAGATAAATCATTTGGTTTTTTTTTTGTTTTTTTACTGGTGGCCAGGGGGCTGCTATTTAGTGATCCATATTAATCCCGAGAGCATGACATAAAAGGTCAGGATTTGCACTTGCATCTATATTATATATTACGGCAGTTCAGGTTATTTACAATCATGCCATCCTCAAATCAGGCGGGACAAGTTTCAGATACAAGTCGCCCATCCGATCTAATTGTATGTATCAAACACATTTTAATCCCCTTGAAATCCCTCAATACCAAATCCATTCGATCAAATCGAACGGTTGTAAACCACCCCTAAATTCCCTCAACCCTTCTCTCTCTCTGATCCCTGCCTTCCCCACAAGCTCTCTATCTCCGTCTCTCTCTCTCTATCTCTCTCTCTCTCTCTCTCTCTCTCTCTCTCTCTCTCTCTCTCTCTCTCTCTCTCCCCCCCCCCCCCCCGATCTTCCTTTCTGGTCTCTCTTTCTCTCTCTCTTTTTCTCTCTCCTCATCTTTCTCTCTCTCTCTCACTTTGATCTCTGTCTCTCTCTCCCCTTCTCTCTCTCTCTCTCCGTCTCTCTCTCTCTCTCTCTCTCTCTCTCTCTCTCTCTCTCTCTCTCCGGGTTTGGGCTGGTCATGGGCTGCTCTCTCTCTCTACCTCTCTCTCTCTCTTGGTCTGACTTACGTCGTATCAAACCCAGGCCTGATGGTTATCAATTGGACTTTTGACTAGATTCGGTTACTCGGTAGGGTAATCGAATCGAGGTACGACGTACGCAGTCAACCTGGAATGAATAAAGTCATATGAACACTCGAGTCTGACGATATTCTCTACCGCTCGAGTAACGTCATGGCACCAAGTGGAGGGACATTGTGGTTTTTTTTTTGGGAGGTAAAAAAAAAATATATTAAATGAGAAACAAAGAGAAATATAGAACACAGCTTGTCTCTGAATGAGCAAGCAGACCACACGACCAAAGAGGCCACACATCAACTACAAAACCCTAATTCCTCGCACGGGGAGCAAACCGACATGGTATCCCCCGGACAAGAGAAAATACACAACACTCAAGACTAAATATCAAAAGAAAGACGATCACCAGAGAGCAAAGGAGCAGAGACCTGGCAGCATTAGGTAGCCCCCCTACTCCTTGTAACCATATCAGACTGACCCTTAGGCCAAGATTCTTTGGCTCGGGACTTCGATACAAGCGTTGGATTCGGCATGGTGAGGAAAGCGGTAAGGTTTGCAAGATGGGGGGGCAACTTCTTATACTGATCAAAGGAATCATCTGCTTCCTCCGCTCGATCTGTAATCTCCTCATCTTCAACACATAGATCCTGCAAACCACCTGACGCCTGCCCACCAGATAACCCCGCCGCACCCTGAGCCAAAGCCTTCCGATGGGCCCGTTGAAGAGCAGGAATAGTAATGCTGGGACTTTTTTCTTGTTGACTCCACCGACCGGTATTCTTCTTTGCGCCTCCAATTAAGACTCCACTCCCACTAGCGAGAGCTAAGGCGATTGATCTCACCCCCTCACTAGCTGTACTGTCTACTCGGGAAATAACCCCTGCATTCTCTAGCATAACAGAGCCTGCAATCTCTGGTGTAACAATGCCAGTCGCTAGCGTAACAGCAGACTCTGCCATTGTTACGCTAGTTTCAGCAATAGGAGCCCCAGCAGGTGGTGTAACACCAGCAACAGCAGTGCCTCCAGTGAATGTTACATCAGTAACTCTACCTGTAACATCATCCTCAGGTCGCCTAGCATCAGTCTCATGCATATTAGGAGCCCCTCATGTAACACCATCAGCTTCCACTGTAACATCAATTGCAGCTCTGGCTCCAGAAAGTGTAACATCACCAGCAGCACAATCAAAACCCTCAGCACCAACAGCCACTTCACATCGCCTAGCATCAGAACCTTCGGCATCATTGGTCTGCAAAACACACTTAGTTACTTGGACTGCAGCAACAAAACAAGCAGCTGCATCTTGTGTAACAACCACATCCTCAACTGCCCCTCTCTGCGTAACGCTCGCTGGGACAGCACTAGCCCCAGCAGCACTATCATGTGCACCATTGAGGACAACACCACCTATGTTACCAACTATGGTTACATCATTCTCATCAATAGCTAAAGCTGCATATCTGGAGCTAGAAGTCATAGCAGCAGGCTTGATAGGCATCCTTTGCCTATTAGATGTCGTAACAGTGTGCCACCCATCCTCTATCACTTCCTTACCCTTAGGACCTAAACGTTGACTCACTTATGATGAATTCCTCACATTCTGGGGGCCGGAATGCATTACAGTCTGCCAAGTTTGATCATTCCATGCTCGTGCTATTCTCCGGTGTTTTGCACAGTTGTCACCACTATGGTCGAAACGTTTGCAGGCCTTACACCTCGAAGGAATCCAGTCATACTTCACTGGTTGCCACGAAAGAAATTCACCTTTCTCATTCCTCGCGTGAACTCGGCTTGGAAGTGAGTCTTCCACATTTATTTCCACACACATCCGAGCAAACTGGACTCTAGTACCTCCTGCTGTGGCTTGATCCATATATATTGGAGTACCAAATACTCTCCCCAACCGACTCAGCATAGGTTCAGTCCACAAATCCTCTTCAAGATTAGGAAAATTTTCTCAAATGGGAATTTTTGAGACCAATTCTCTATCATTGCACATACCACGAGCCCATTTCCGCACAATCATAGGCCGACCTTCGTAATGCCACACTTTTCCTTCCAAGATTCTTTTAAAATCAGCTTCTAACCCAAATTTGAACCAAAAGACTCCATTCTCCCTCGATAGGATATCCAAGCTTCCCTCTGGTTTCCAGGTGCGAAAGATAAAATTTTTTAGATGAAGGTAATAGGGCCTTCTCCCCAAGACAAACCCCACTAAAGTGAACTCCCATTGGGCGAAGTTGATGATGACACGACGCTAATGGTTAAAGCTTTGGTGGAGGACCTTCATGTTGGAATTGGATCCGCTTATCAGAGTCGCAGCGGAAGCAAAAGATAGATTCGAAGATCATATGGTGTATGTTTCATTACAATTAATTTTACAAAACAATCTACATGCAAATCTATGATCTTAGCATATGTGCGGACACCCTAGAGGCATACTACGATCTACGGAAGACATGCATACATCTAGTTAGATGTTTATAATCATCATACCTTATGGATCTATGATCCGGAGATGACGGAACGATGAAGAACCGCACTTGAATCGCAAGGGAAACTGTCGGATAGCACCTTGTCCTTTACGAATTGAGTAATCCTCGAAATCCCATCTCTGAGTGCAAGGATTACGAGCCGATGGAGGAATTCATTACGAAGACGATGGCTAGCAAGCTAGGGCCGGCCCTAGATGGATAGGGATGAGAGGGGGGGGGGGGCGGTTTTCAGGGTTTCCAATGTCTATCGTGAAGCCTGGACGAAAACGTCCTTCATGAAAAGTGAAAAACTGAAAGAGAGACTGAGTGAGGTGCGCTACTCAGAATCGAGTTTCGTCAGCGCCTATGAGCTCCTGGAATTATTTCGCTCATTCTAAGATCCATATTCAATGTGTTCTGATCCATATTTTAGTATTTACCAAAATACCCCTACGACCCGTAACACATGTGAATTAGGTTCTTAGGCTCCAGGCTTGCACTCCATCGCACTACTTCGCATCCAACGTATCCAACCAGGTCGGGGAATAATTTCTATACGCAACGACAGGGTGGAACCTTCACGGTTCGGGATCTCTAGCTTTAACCGGATCCCTGATTAATTATTCCGGTGACACACCGAAAGTTCCGTTAATCAGCCCTAATCCGATTAACCCGTGTAGCCACCCAGAGTGTGATGCGATTTGTACTCTAGTGATCCTAAACTAATGTTACTCCCTCGTAACCATGTTCTCTACTATACTCCGATAATCCTCAGTCCCTCCTATTATTGGTGCCATGATACGACTCGGGCAGTGGGGAGCACCGTCAGATCCCGATTGATCATCTGACTAGGGTTTGATGACTTGTCATCTATAACACCACACACCTTCCGGTGCTATGCCTAGCATCCGGAACATCGTCAGTCATACTGACAACCACCAGGCCTGGGTTAACTGTGTGGACAGATTGACTCATCAAAACGTACCCATTCATCACTAGGCGTGGGATAACCTGTATGGATTATATATCACTCAAGCACCAGCCGGGTAACCCAACGTACCGTGGTATTGGACTATAGAAGGTCCACACACGTTGGCACATCAAAGCACCACACAACTAGTTGGTCCAGTGTATATGGTCCCTCAGGGTTAAGGACAGATTATCTATAGTAGTAAGACGGTTTATGTACCAGTGTCTGAATCACTGAACTGTGCACCATCTTGGTTCCTGTTCAACACGATCATCGTGCTTGGTCAAGTGAATGGGAATCACACGTTCCCGTGGTGAAGACTTCACCACATCCTCTACCTGCCAATAGCTTATTCTCGGTGAAGCTAGCGACCGGCATCACCTAAGTTGTGAACTAGTTCTAAGTCTACACAAAACTGGTCCACTGGGTCTCCCAAACATGGATCCACCATGCGCCTCAGTGGCCTACTGTGTTCCCTAGGGTCCTTTTACTATATGAGTATTATCATATACCAGAGTAGTATTCTAATTAAAGCAATAACCAAAGTCATCTTTATTAATGTTAATACAGAAAATCCACGCTAAGGACACACGAGCTACAACACTTCATAGGAAGACCGGGAAACTAGTGGGTTATTTCAGACTGAATAGTCGTGAACGAAGAGACCTTACCTCTTTGTTATCCCAGAATGGTGTACCGGTTCATGTGTTAGTTGTTGACCAAGAACTTTTATCACTTCTTGGCATTTCAGATCCAGCAATTATTGAAAAGGAGTCTCCTAGGTCGGGGGAGTCTATTCAGCAGAAAGGGGAAGTTAATGATGGAATTGATTTGGTATCACTTGCTCTAAAGAAGGAAGTGGTGGAGAAGGGAAAGGATAAGGTTTCTTGCTCTTCTTGTAAAGGCAAGCGCTCTAAGGAAAGTTGGCCTAAGGGACCTTGTGACCGAACTACAAGAAGCAAAGTGGACTAAGTTGGTCTTGTTGCGCTTTGGTTGGAGTTTTTGGCGTTTAGGAGCGCGAAGTTCGGGTTGTGGAGTGATTGGGCTGATCTCCTCTGCTTGGGTGATTTTGTGTTGTGTTGGGCATTTTGGTTGTTGTAGTTGCTTTTTAGTCTGGAGTCTTGTTACTCACTACGGTGAGCTAGTGTTGTCACTCTCGGGGTTTAGAGTTTCAATGTGGCCCTATTTGGCCTAGTTTCTACTTACTCATCCAGAGTTAAGCCGAGTCCTGTATTTGTTTTATTTCCAGTAATATATTCCTTTTTTACCTCGCAAAAAAAAAAAGTGAACTGCCATTTTTTAGCATTCTCTTGTAATTCAGCTTAGGGACAAACAACCACTTTTTGCCCCTCGAAAATGCCCGGTTCAATGTAACGTAGTCTCAGCTTCTCAGGTGGAAGGTAAGTAAGACCAACAGAATGATTTGGAACCCAAGCACCATGAGGGGATCCCTCACCTTCCACCCCCACCTTCTGCTTTCTAAGTAACCCTTTACCAGTTGTCAGAAATTCAGAAGTTATGAGATTAACTAGATTGCCAGGAACCTAATTTGGTTCAGGAATGTCTGCAAACATCTGATGGATTGCTGGGCTTTCTGTTGATGTTACAGACATAGTGGCGGGGAATATTGGAGCAATCAAATCAACAAACACCTCCTGGGCATTAGCAGATTCTGGAGCAGAACTCCTTGCAGCTGAACCTTCATCGCTCCCAAACTTCATTCCCATTTCCTCATTAGATCTCGGGCTGTGCTGTGTATAGTTAAGGGGTGGGAATTCCCTTTCATTACCCAAATCCAGTGGAGGCATTTCCTTACCCACCCTAGACATACCTTGCTTGATCGGGCTATGCTCTTCAAGAGAAAATGGAGCATCACAACCAGCAGTACCTATTGCAACCACAGCTTTAATAAATCTGGAGTCTGAACCTCCAGATCTGGATTCCGCACCAGGTCTGGATTCTGCGATCCGATCTGCCACAACATCTTCTCTAGATCCAGAACCCACCTCTATATCTCCAGCCGTTTGAGTAAAAGTAGCACCCGAGCCCTGTTCCGATCGCCCATGTCCAAAGCCTGAAGAGGAAGAAGAAGTGCCAGATCTGGACGAAGGGATCCCCATACCACCTCTCCCTCTTTGAGCTACCAGGTTACCTGCATCTAAAAACTCTTCCAAGGTCAGGGCTAGAGGGGGATGGAAAGCATCCTCAGCCGCCGGCCCATCACCATCTACAGCACTCTCTAGTTCCCGTCCTCCACCTCGGGAGGAAGGAGGGGGATGAGAGGGGCCCCCAACAAGGGGATCCCCCATGGCATTCCCACCACCACCGAATCAGCCTAGAATCTAGAGAGAGAAGCTCTGGATCTAAAGAGAGAAGCTCGACTGAGGGACATCGTGTTTACCACTACTAAGCAGGGAGCAGAGATATGCAATAGAACATAGTAGGTCCAAGGGGAATGGAGTGCAGCTTGAGTCGCACTCTGGGTGGTTACGCAGGTTAACTCGGACTCAGAGGATCGATGATAAAATTGGGTAGTGTGTCGATCGAGTTCAAGTTAGAAGCCATGAACCCTAGTCCCTAAATGTTCCACCTTATCGACATTATGTACGGTCCTTATATATACCATCTCCTCCAAAAAATTAACAAAAAAAATTCAATATTAGTCTCATTATGATGGTATTGGTGAGACCTTTCCAACTGTATATTTTTTTATAAAAAATTGATTAGTAGATTTAAACTTAGATTAAGTTTACGTAATAAATGAATCTATCGTATAGGATACAAATGTAATAAATGAATAACTCTTTGATTTTTTAGGAGTGTATTGAGGATTTTTGATCCCACCTCAGCACCTAGCTCGTAGGATTGCAATGCTGACAGATCATAGTCTCGTACACATGCTGCATCGCTCGGCCATTCTCGGATCCTCGAATTTTCGTCTGTGTCTCCTCTGTCCGAAACTCGTGATTAGAGACGACAACCTGTTCCTTACTCTCGGTCAGGCAATGACCCTTCTCCCCTCCTCACCCCTTCGCCCCCCCCCCCCCCCCCCCCCCCAAAAAAAAAAAAAAAAAAGTGGCAATCTGTATGTCAAAACCCTCTCTCATTCTCTCTCTCTCTCTCTCTCTCTCTATCTCTCTTAAAATTTATGTCCTCACTAGAGTGAATTTCTAGCTCCAGCACTGGTTAGGACCAGCTTCGACATCACTTGGTGGATTAGGATGAGTGGCAGCAAAGCATAAATTTGAAGTGACAGAGATCGAGAGACATTTTCGACCATAGATCGAGATTTGAGTTCAAATGATAAGTTGCCGTTGTTGTAGGAATGATACGGTTCAACCGATCGAGTACAATCTGGTCAAATTTATGCCAAGTCGCACATGCCGGATTGGGACAGCACCGTTCCGCGGCCAACTTATTTGACCGGGTCATCATGCGATTCTCCTCTATCAATGAGGACGATCGATCGTTGCCCGACGTTGGATCAAATCCCACCGTCTATAAATTGACCCACCCCACCCACATGAAAGCCATGCATTTCCACTGCAATATTCTCTCTCTAGAGTTGCAGGCCGGCCATTAAGAGAGAGAGAGAAGGTGGTCGTTATGTTTCGCAAGGTGATAGCCCTGCTGATGGTGGCGGTGCTGGTGGGCGCACCCGGGGTGCAGAGCTCGATCAGCTGTTCCATGGTGTTCTTTAAGCTGGCCCCTTGTCTTAGCTACCTCATCAGCGGCGGGGCCGTGCCCATGTCCTGCTGCAACGGGGTCCGCAACATGGTCGCCACGGCCGCGACAGTGGCCGACCGCCGCACAACCTGCAGGTGCCTAAAGAAGGCGGCCGCCCAGTTGCCCGTCAGCGATCGCGCCGCCTCCATCCCGGGGAAGTGCGGCATCCCCCTCCCTTACAAGATCAGCACCGCCACCCACTGCTCCAAGTAGGGTTTGCTCCTCAGAGATCTACTATATATGCTGTGTATGATTGTGTGCTGCAAATTCTCATCTGTATATTTTGTCTGTTGGCTTTGCAGGGTGAACTGAAACGGCTGTTGAGGGGACGTCGGTAGTACAAACGGCTCTAGAATAAAGCAACAGCTTGGCAACCTCTCTCTCTCTCTCTCTCTCTCTCTCTCTCTCTCTCTCTCTCTCTCTCTCTCTCTCTCGCTCGCTCGCTCGCTGTGTGTGTGTGTGTCAATGTTTGAGGGAGTGTTGATTGAGTAGGTTCTAAGTCCTACCTAATGTTGTGGGTTTGCTGTTAATCCAAGTTATAATGAAGGTTTTTTTTGTTAAACCGTGACTAAATATTCTCTGAAATGTTAAATGTGTTGAGGAATAATTCACGAACTTTAAAACAAATTATTGAATTATTTAACTATCTTAGGTTGCGGCTAGGGCTGCAAACGAAGCAAAGTTGTCCGTGACTAGCTCGCAAACAAGCTCAATAAAAGCTCATTCGGTTAATAGTCAAGCCAAGCACATGCCTAGATCGAGTTTAGACTCATTTAATAAACGAGCCAATTAAGCTCAAGCAAACAAAAGCTTGATTTGTTTAGGATCACAAACATGCGAGACTCAGAGGGCTACGACACATACTAAGTGGGCAAGGAGAGGTGGTTGACTCGATGGCCCAAGCGAATCCACGTTCCACCGGGCCATCATCATGTGAAACGCCATCACCAAAGGAAGGGGCCGCCTCAGGAACCGGAATCGCAATGAGGAGGGCCGCAGAGATGGCCTCTTCTTCTTTTTTATTTTTATTTTTGAGAACCCCTCCTAAAGGAGCGAGGGTTTGGCAGACTCCGACCAGAAATCATTAATAAATCAAGACAAGATCCTGATACAAAATTCTCGAGCCTTCTCCCCTAGTTTATCATACCATGGGATAATCCACATCTTGAAAAACGAGGACACCGAATGCCGAAGTTGCTCCGCTCCTGCAGATTTACCTTTGAATATGCGGTTGTTCCTCTCGAGCCAGAGAACCCAGATGATAGTCATTACCAGCAGATCCCAGGGTTTTCTGATTCCCACTGGAATTCTTCTCCTTCTCCACAAACTCCAATGACCTCGTAGTGTCCGAGGGTGAGATATGATACCCCCCTTACCTTCAAAATGGTCTCACACTTGCCTAGCGAAGAGGGATCCGAGTAGCAGGTGGGATGCAGTTTCCTCACCCGTAGTGCAAAATGTGCAAAACACGTCCGTAACTTAAGGGTGATTTCGTTTCAACAGATTAGCCTTAGTGAGGATCTTATTTCTCGAAGCTAGTAGGGAGAAAATCTGAATCTTCAAAGGGGCCATTGTCTTCCAGATTGTCTTTGACGGCTGGTGTCTTAGCATTTGAGGAAGCAGATGCTCATAGAAGGATTTGATGAAGAAGACCCCTGAAGAAGTGCAATTACATCAGACTTTATCACGAGTCGGACTGAAGTTTCCGGTCGAAAGAATAACATTTAGATCCTGTAGTTCTCTATGACTCTCCAGGTCTAGCAGATAGCAAAGCTTGAGCTTCCAGACCGTGGACCCATGTCTTCGACCTGCCTGAGAACGAACTGAAGCGCATTTATTCCTGGCAAAAGAGTAGAGATGCGGAAAAAACTGTTCTAACGGCACACTCCCAAGTCAGGCATCCTTCCAAAATCTGATAAGCTTTCCATCTCCTAACGATAGGGTGTTCACCTCCTTGTAGAAGGCCCTAACGATAGGGTGGTCGCCTCCATGAAGAGAAGACCTCTTCTTGCTGTCCAAAATCTACACTTGTACTAAGAATAGTCCTAACATATATATAGTCCATGTTTTTGACTGATTTTGTAGTTAACAAGCCCAATAAGGAACCGTTCGATCACTAATTGAGCACTGCCTAGACTAAAGTTTAGGCTTGTTTAATAAACGAGCTAAGCTCACGCATTCCAAAGCTCGGCTCGGCTCGACTCGATTATTAAACAAGCCAAGCCCAAGTCATAAATTTAGTCTCGTTTAATAAACAAACAATGCAAGCTCAAACAGATTGAAGCTAGGCTCGGCTCGGCTCGTTTGCAGCCCTTACTTGCACCCAAATAAGTCTCAAATTATTCGCAATTATCCACGGGTATTACATACACGAATTTATTATTTTATAATGTAATATTGTTTTATTTTAATTTTATATATATATATATATATATATATATATATATATATATATATATATTGATATCCATGTGTACAAAATAGCTAGTATAATATTATATTCTTTATGATTTATACCTCTGAACTTTTGTTGAACTCATTCCAAACTTTAGTCGAATTATTTTCAAAAGCAAGAAACATTTAATTTACAAACTATGTATTGGGTTATTCTCGACCGTTGATTCAATTAATTGTTTTCTATGAAGATATTTTGAAGGCAAGTACATTAAGTTATGTCCAAGAGTAATTTGGGTGCAACCAACGGTGGGTTGGTGGCATATATAGGAAATGAAAAGTGACTTTGATGAGGATAAATTATTTGGGTTTTTTTTTTGTTTTTTTGCTGGGGGCCAGGGGGCTTCTATTTAATGATCCATAGTCCCGAGAGCATGACATAAAAGGTCAGGATTTGCAATTGCATCTATAGTACATATTACGGTAGTTCGGGTTATTTACAATCATGCCATCCTCAAAATCAGGCGAGACAAGTTGCCCATCTGATCTAATTGTATATAGCAAACTCATTTTAATCCCCCTGAAATCCCTCAAAACCAAATCCATATGATCAAATCGAACGGTTGTAACCACCCCTAAATTCCCTCAACCCATCTCTCTCTCTGATCCGTCCCTTCACCACAATCTCTCTCTCTCTCTCTCACTCCCCGGCCCCCGATCTCTCTCTCTCTCTCTCTCTCTCTCTCTCTCTCTCTCTCTCTCTCTCTCTCTCTCTCTTTCTCTCTCCCCGTCTCACTCTCTCTCTCCCCCCCGATCTTTCTCTCTGCTCTCTCTCTCTCTTTTTCTCTCTCCCCGTCTCTCTCTCTCTCCCCGTCTCTTTCTCTCTCTCTCTCTCTCTCTCTCTCTCTCTCTCTCTCTCTCTCTGTTTCTCTCTCTCTCTGTTTCTCTCTCTCTCTGTTTCTCTCTCTCTCTCCCTCTCTCTCTCTTTCTCTGGGTTGGGCGGGGGTGTCGGCTGCTCTCTCTCTGTCTCTTTCTATTTCTCTCTCTGGATCCCTCCCTCTCTCTCTCTCTCTATCTCTCTCTCTGGGTTGGGTGGGGACGTGGGCGGCTCTCACTCTCTCTCCAGGTTGGGCTAGGGCGGGGGGAGGGGGGTTTGTCGTGTCAAAGGCGCCAGCTTCGTGCCAATCATCACGGGCATGCACTAGTGCATAAACAAGACACAATGTTCTTGAGGGAAAGTTCACTCCACACTTTCCACACCGGGAGTCAAATAGAGAACATCTCCAGCATGAGAAAGAGGAGGCGCAACCAGGCTAAGACGACATCAACTTTATTCGATTCACACATCAAATAATGGGTGATCGAATGTCCAATTTCCTACATTTATCGAACCTTAGTTTGCACTCTCACATCTCGGCATTCGTCTTTTTTTTATATCTTTAATAATAGCTTGGCGTGGTGGCAGCTTAACGTACAACTCAGGTCGGGTCGGTTTGGGTTTAAGTAGGTCTGACGGCAAGGCTTGGGCAAGGTAGGGGTCAAACTGGGCCCGATCCTTTGTTTTAGGGGGTAGGCCCTAGCCCTTCAGGGTAGGAAAATGATGGACCCTATCCCGACCCTTCAAAAGCCCGGATCAAGTACCCACCAGGGGATAGGAGAGTTGGCAAAGCAACTGATGCTTTGGTGATGAGGTTGTGGGTTCAACTCTTCCTCCCCTTGATTTACCCAGGAGTGAAGTGGGAATTGCCGAGTGGGTCGGGCTTCACTCCCGGAGGGATTAGTCCGAGCCTGAAATGGGCCATTGCCCGAAAGGTTTCGGGACACCCGCCGATCTCAAAAAAAAAAAAAAAGCCCGGATCAAGTTATTGTCATTTAGATAAGGCGATTATCGACATGCTTATTTAACCACTTAGGCCAAGAAGGCAACAATTAAATCTTCTTTTTTTTTTCTAAACTACTCATGTACCATTGTCTTTTAAACTAGTCATTTAAAACCATCTTTCTATATCCGAGTATGAGACCGACAATACAACTTAAAGTATTATAAATCTTATGAGAAATATATAATACCTGTAATACTGTATTTTCTGAACTTGATAACTCCAATTCCCATATATAGAGCCACATTGAGTGACCGACTAATGATTGATTAGTCCCAATTAGTCAATTCTTTAGCCCCTTAATAGATATTATATATTTATTATAATTTATGTATACATGAAGGGCTTATGAAAACTTAGCTCGGCCCGGACCTTAAGCCCGACCACAGGTATTTGAAGGGTCGGGCTGGGTATCCTCTCCAAAGAGCTAAATTGATAGGCCTAGGTTTCTCCAACGCAGAGCAAACTGAACTAGTCCAGTTCTACCATACTCGTGTGCTAGTGTGATGTAGCTCCGAAGTCCAAATTCCGTTGCTTATCACATATGTCAGCTTATCACATATGTGGACTAAGAAATATGAGTTCGGATCTCGGGTTGGGTTGGGTTGGTTGGGTCGGGTCTACCTAAGTCCCAACTCAGGGTTGGGTTGGGTTGGGTCTACCTGAGCCCCAACTCAGAACCGACATGTACTTCGACGGGTCAGCAAAACTTAGAACCAACACAACCCATTTGGCCAAAATCCCCCAACCAACCCACTCGTTTATATAAGATTGGGTCGATTCTTGGTTTTACAAAACCCATGTTGCACCCCAAGCTTAACCCACCTTCCACCTCAGAGGGGTTTCATTAAAAATAGGGCTCTCTACGATTTCGGACCAAAACTGTAAACAAAATGATCATCTGAAATTAATTCTCAATGCAATAAAAACCTTATAACCAAGTAATGATTTTATGTGGCACCTTGAGGTTTCTTGTTTTGCATTAGCACAATGGATTTGGTGTGGGTTTTGAGCCAAAAGGCGTGGGATTTGGCGTGGGACTGAAATTTTCATGCCGACCGGGGGCATATTCAGCATTTTCAACTTCACGGGCTAGGTAGGGCTATCGTCGTTGCGGCACCTGGGGGTTTCTCGTTTTATCTCGGGACATTGGATTTGGCACGAGTGTCGGCCAAAAAGCAACGCGTCGAAATTTTAATTCTGGGAGCATATATGTTTTGTTCGCCTTTTAAAGGATGTGAAGGGCCGCCATCACTGCGGCATCTAGGGATTCCTTGTTTTTCCTCGAGACAGTATATTTAGCACGGGTTTCTGGGCCAAAAGGCGACATGCCAAATTTTCATACTGGGCATTCATTATTTTCACCTTTAACGGGCTGTGTAGGGCCACCATCGCAGCGACACCCAGGATTCCTCGTTTTGTCACGAGACATTAGATTTGGCATGGGTTTCGGGACAAATAGCGACTGGTCAAATTTTCATACTAAGGGCATATTTCCCTTTTTCACCTTTTGTTGGAGTTGATGTGTTCTAAACTTGTAAAACTTTATTCTAGTCTTTTAATAAAGGATGAATATTATTATAAGAGATGCATGGTGGTACGTAATATAGTTACGTGTTCTTGTGAGAACAGAGAGCCATGACTACATGGTAGTCCACCGAGTTGAAGACTAAGTGGACTGGTCCCATGTAACTTAAATAAGTTCGCTGCTATGATCAGGTTGGTCGTCTCATCATGTTAAGTTGTGGGGTGACAATACATGATAGAGTTCTCCATGGTCATCACCAGGCACCGTGTCAAAGGCTGAATGGAACCAACACGATGTACAGATTGGTATGCAAACTTCATTGCATTGAGCTGTGTTTCTGCTTAGAGTAAAATGATCCTAAACCCTGAGGAACCATGACTGATGGGCTAACCAATTGTGTGGTGCTTTGGCACATCATTATGTTTGGGTTCGGTTTTGTGATCCAAAACCATAGTGTGTTATGCTTCCTAGTCAGCGTCGCTTTAGCATGCCACTCGTACAGGCCATCCACATCCCTAACGGGAGGTGCATTCCTTGGTCTGACTTACGTCGTATCAAACCCAGGCCTGATGGTCATCAATTGGACTTTTTACCAGATCTAGTTACTCGGTGGGGTAATCGAATCGAGGTACGATGTACGCAGTCAACCTGGAATGAACAAAGTCATATGAGCACTCGAGTCTGACGGTATTCTCTACCGCTCGAGTCACGTCATGGCACCAAGTGGAGGGACATCATATTTACCACTACTAAGCGGGGAGCAGAGGTATGCGGGAGGACATAGTAAGTCCAAGGTGAATGGAGTGTAGCATGTGTCGCACTCTGGGTGGTTACGCAGGTTAACTCGGACTCAGTTGATCGATGGTACAATTGGGTAGTGTGTCGATCGAGTTCAAGTTGGAAGTTATAAACCCTGGTCCCTAAATATGCCACCTTATCGACATTATTTACGGTCCTTAATTATACCATCTCATCGTAAAAATTAACAAAAAAATATTCAATATTAGTCACATTATGATGGTATCGATGAGACCTTTCCAACTGTATATTTTTTATAAAAAATTGATTAGTAGATTTAAACTTAGAACAAGTTTACGTAATAAATGAATTTATCTTATAGGATACAAATGTAATAAGTGAATAGCCCTTTGATTTTTTAGGAGTGTATTGGGGATTTTTGAAAGTAAACAATGATATGAAAGATGGCTTTCAAATCCCACCAACCCTCCAAATATGCACGCCGAATCCTCAAATCTCCAAAACGGAAGAGGAAATGGAGAGTGATTGGAGTGTCGTCCACCTTCTGTTTAGAGATTTACAGGATGGTTGGAGATGCTCTTAGCTAATTGGCCTTGTCTGACTCGGTGTGTGGCATATATTTTGATCGACGAGTTTTTTGGGTGTGGGCCCATGGTCCGAGCAATAAATGTTGGATCACAAGCTAATATGTCACCAAGGTGCATGTCGACTTTCTGGGCCAAGGCCCATCATAAGAGGAAAGCTCCTTCAGTCCATAATCCAAAAGCTCAAAAGTTACAAAGGTTGTGGGATGGGATTAATGTCTTTGTTCTGGGTTTTCTGGCACATACATCCTCTCCTTTTTGCTTTCGTTGTCGCAATCAAAAATTCTCTTTTGAATCGAATTCTGAATCACAGGTTTAAGATGAAATCACGTCATTTTTCTCAGTGATCAGTGATCACAAGAGCATCTCCATACATCCTATTCTTTTTCTATTAGAAATATTATTTAGGTCTCTGGCACATACATCTATCAACTGTCAGATTTTAAAACAAAACATAACAAAAAAATTAAACAGGTTCATCTCGTTCATCCCACCTCCGCACCTAGCTCGCAGGCTTGCAATGTTGATAGATCACAGTCTCGTACACATGCTGCACCGCTCGGCCATTCTTGGATCCTCGGATCTTCGTTTGTGCATGTCTCCTCTGTCCGAAACTCATGGTCAGAGACGATGGCCTGTTCCTTACCCCCGGCCAGACAATGCCTCCCCCCACCCCCCCCCCCCACCCCCCAACACATCCACACAGACACAGACACCCCCCCCCCCCCCCACACACACACACACAAATGGCAAGGTGTATGTATGCAGTTAGAAGATAAGTTGCCTTTGTTGTAGGAATGATATCATTCCTTGTTTTGCCTTAAGACAGTATATTTAGCGTGGGTTTCTGGGCCAAAAGGCGACATGCCAAATTTTCATACTGGGTATTCATTATTTTCACCTTTTACGGGCTGTGTTGGGCCACGATCGCAGCGACACCCAGGATTCCTCATTTTGTCATCAGACATTGGATTTGGCATTGGTTTCGGGCCAAAAAGCGACTAGTGAAACTTTCATACTAGGGGCATATTTTCGTTTTTCACCTTTTGTTGGAGTTGATGTTTTCTAAACTTGTAAAACTTTGTTATGATCTTTTAATAAAGGATGAATATTATTATAAGAGATGCATGGTGGTATGTAATATAGTTAAGTGTTCAAGTGTGAATAGAGAGCCATGACTACATGGTAGTCTACTGAGTTGAAGACTAAGTAGACTAATCCCATATAACTTAAATAAGTTCGCAGCTATGATCAGGTTGGTCGCCTCATCATGTTAAGCTTTGGGGTGACAATACATGATAGACTTCACCATGGTCATCACCAGGCACAGTGTCAAAGACTGAACGGAACCAACACCGTGCACAGATTGGTGAGCAGAGATCATTGCATTGACCTGTGTTTCTGCTTAGAGTAAAATGGTCCTAAACCCTGAGGAACAATGACTGATGGGCTAACAAGTTGTGTGGTGCTTTGGCATATCATTATGTGCGGGTTCGGTTTCGTGATCCAAAACCATAGTGGGTTATACCTAATTAGCGTCATTTCAGCGTGCCACTCCTACAAGCCATCCATACCCTTAACGGGAGGTGCGTTCCTTGGTCTGCCTTACGTCGTATCAAACCCAGGCCTAATGGTTATGAACTAAACTTTTGACCAGATTTGGTTGCTCAGTGGGGTAATCGAATCGAGGTACAACATACGCAGTCAACCTGGAATGAATAAAGTCATATGAGCACTCGAGTCTGATGGTATTCTCTATCGCTCGAGTCACGTCATGACACCAAGTGGAGGGACATCGTGTTTACCACTACTAAGTGGGTAGCAGTGGTATGCGGGAGAACATAGTAAGTCCAAGGGGAATGGAGTGCAGCATGAGTCGCACTCTAGGTGGTTGCGCAAGTTAACTCGGACTCAGAGAATCGATGATAAAATTGGGTAGTGTGTCGATCGAGTTCAAGTTAGAAGCCATGAATCCTGGTCCCTAAATTTTTCACCTTATCGACATCATGTACGATCCATGTACCATCTCCTCGTAAAAATTAACAAAAAAATATTCAATATTAGTCTCATTATAATGGTATCGATGAGACCTTTCCAACTGTATATTTTTTATAAAAGATTGATTTAGTAGATTTAAACTTAGATTAAGTTTACGTAATAAATGAATCTATCTTATAGGATACACATTTAATAAATGAATAGCTCTTTGATTTTTATAGAAGTGTATTTTGAAACTAAACAATGATATGAAAGGTGGCTTTCAAATCCCACCAACCCTCAAAATATGCAGGCCGAATCCTCAAATCTCCAAAACGGAAGAGGAAATGGAGAGTGATTGGAGTGCCATCCACCTTCAGTTTAGAGATTTGCAGGATGGTTGGAGATGCTCTTAGCTAATCGGCCTTGGCTGACTCGGTGTGTGGCATATATCTTGATCGACGAGTTTTTTGGGTGTGGGCCCATGGTCCGAGCAATAAATGTTGGATCACAAGCTAATATGTCACCAAGGTGCTTGTCGGCTTGGGCCAAGGTCCATCATAAGAGGAAAGCTCCCTCAGTCTTAAAAAATATAGAAGCTCATAAGTTGCAAAGGTTGTGGGATGGGGATTAATATATTTGTTCTGGGTTCGATCTCTGGCACATACATCCTCTTCTTTTTGCTTTCGTTGTCGCAATAAAAATTCTCTTTTGAATCGAATTCTGAATCACAGGATTAAGATGAAATTACTCATTTTTCTCGGTGATCAGTGATCACAAGAGCATCTCCATACATCGTATCCTTTTTCAATTAGAAATATTATTTAGTTTTATGGCACATACATCCTATCCTTTTTCTATTAGAAATATTATTTAGTTTTTAAGACAATGGTCATTGAGACTGGTATCAGATGTTGTCAACTATCAAATTTTAAAAAAAAAACATAACAAAAAAAAAAAAACGGATTCATCTCGTTCATCCCACCTCCGCACCTAGCTCGTAGGCTTGCAATGCTGACAGATCACAGTCTCGTACACATGCTGCACCGCTCGGCCATTCTCGGATCCTCGGATCTTCGTCAGTGTCTTCTCTGTCCGAAACTCGTGATCAGAGACGGCGGCCTGTTCCTTACCCCCGGTCAGGCAATGACCTGACTCCCTCCTAACCCCTCCCCCCCACCAAAAAAAAAAAGTGGCAAGGTGTATGCCAAAACCCTCTCTCTCTCTTAAAATTTATGCCCCCAATCGAATGAATTTCTAGCTCCGGTACTGGTTAGGACCAGCTTGGACATCAATTGATGGCTTAGGATGAGTTGCAACATAGCATAAATTTGAAGTGAGGTGATCGAGAGACATTTTCGACCATAGATCGAGATTTGAGTTTGATATGATTCAACCGATCGAGTACAATCTGGTAAAATTTATGCCAAGTCGCACATGCCGGATTGGGACAGCACCGTTACGCGGCCAACTTATTTGACCGGGTCATCATGCGATTCTCCTCTATCAATGAGGACGATCGATCGTTGCCCGACGTTGGATTAAATCCCACCGTCTATAAATTGACCCACCCCACCCACAAGAAAGCCATGCATTTCCACTGCAATATTCTCTCTCTAGAGTTGCAGGCCATTAAGAGAGAGAGAGAGAAGTTGGTCGTGATGTTTCGCAAGGTGATAGCCCTGCTGATGGTGGCGGTGCTGGTGGGCGCACCCGGGGTGCTGAGCTCGATCAGCTGCCCCGAGGTGTACTATACGCTGGCCCCTTGTCTCAGCCACATCATGAGCATCGGCGGAGTCGTGCCCTTGTCCTGCTGCAACGGGGTCACCGGCATGGTAGCCGCGGTCGCGACAGTGGACGACCGCCGCACGGTCTGCGGGTGCCTAAAGATGGCGGCCGCCATGATTCCCGGCGCCAAACACGATCACGCCGCCTCCATCCCGGCGAAGTGCGGCATCGACATCCCTTACAACATCAGCACCACCACCGACTGCTCCAAGTAGGGTTCGCTCCTCAGAGATCTACTATGCGGTGTATGATTGTGTGCTGCAAATTCTCATCTATATATTTCGTCTGTTGGCTTTGCAGGGTGAACTGAAGCGGCGGTTGAGGGGACTTCGGTAGTACAAACGGCTCTAGAATAAAGCAGCAGCTTGGCATCCTCTCTCTCTCTCTCTCTCTCTCTCTCTCTCTCTCTCTCTCTCTCTCTCTCTCTCTCTCTCTCTCTCTCTCTCTCTCTCTCTCTCTCTCTCTCTCTCTCTCTCTCTCTCTCTCTCTCTCTCTGTGTGTGTGTGTTTGTGTGTGTCAATGTTTGAGGGAGTGTTGATTGAGTAGGTTCTAAGTCCTACCTAATGTTGTGGGTTTGCTGTTAATCCTAGTTATAATAAAGGTTTTTTTTTGTTAAACCGTTATTAAATTTTCTCTGAGTTGTTAAATGTTGACGAATAATTCACGAACTTTAAAACAAATTAATGAATTATTATCCGAATTATTTAACCATCTTAGATTGCGGCTAGGGCTGCCAACGAAGCAAAGTTGTTCATGACTAGCTCCCAAACAAGCTCAATAAAAGCTTGTTCGGTTAACAGTCAAGCCAAGCCCTACAGACAAAAATCTTGGTTCGTTTAGGATCGCGAACATGCTTGTTTAGGGCTTGTGAATAGGCTTATAATATTTTTTTTGAGAATCCCTCTCTGATGATGAGGGGGGGGGGGGAGGTTGGCCAGGACCCCTATTAGTTTATTAAGGGAAAAGAAATGTACAAACAATACCTAAGAGGTACCAACACCCAAGGGGGAACCCCATCCAACATGAGTTAACACAAAAAGCCCATGATTTTCAAACAAGATAAGCAATAGACTCAAAGTCTCAAGACTTCGAAGCTCTTGATCTATCTAATTCGTGGATCTGGGCTAAGAAGGATCCCGGATCTTTTTACTTAAAGCAGACACCGATAGCCAAAGTTATATTGAGAATGGAGTTGTTCAGCCTCCAGCAAATTGAGAGGCAGATTCTACTCCACTACATCAAGGGTAAACAATTGATCCTGAAGGTTCTGGAATGGATGGGGGAGAAGGTTTACCATGTCCCATCTTATGAATTCTCGCGATGGATGTCGAACAATTTGGAAGGGTCGGACCAACTACGAAGGCCGAGCTAGGCTTTGGTGGTCTTAATTGATGCACGCATGCTTTAAGGGCACTAGATTTGGCCCAAATCGAAGCCTTGATTTTAATCAATTCTGACCCTTGATTAGCCAGTCGAGAGCTACGACGCATACTCGATGGACAGGGAGAGGTGGCTGACTCGACGGCCCGAGCGAATCCACGTTCCACCGGACCATCATCATGTGAAACTCCATCACCAAAGGAAGGGCGGCCGCCTCAGGAACCGGAATCCTAATGAGGAGGGCTGCAGAGATGGACTCTTCTTGCTGTCCAAAATCTACACTTCTACTAAGAATAGACCTAACATATATAAAGTCCATGTTTTTGACTGATTTTGTAGTTAACAAGCCCAATAAGGAACCGTTCGATCACTAATTGAGCATTGCATGCCTAGACTGATGTTTAGGCTTGTTTAATAGACGATCTCTCAAGAAAACCAAAGCTCGGCTCGATTATTAAACCAGCCAAGCCCTAGCCTGAAATTTAGTCTCGTTTAATAAACTAACAAGATCAAACAGATTGAAGCGCTTTACTCGTTTGTAGCCCTTACTTGCACCCAAGTAAGTCTCAGATTATTCACAACTATCTTTTCCACAGGTTCACAAATTTGATTATTTTACAATGTTATATTGTTTTATTTTAATTTTATATATATATATATATATATATATATATATATATATATATATATATATATATATATATAGGGTAGCGATCCAGTGAGATATGAGATATATGAGATAACTTTGGAAAATCTATCTAGAGATTTTAGAATTTGATGAAAATTGGTTGGCATGCTCTCTATGGCAAGTTGATCATCCTCACAAAAAATCATCAAATTCTAAAACTTCCAAGGGCATCAAATGTTAGAAGATTTATCGACCGTCAATTAAAACCAATAATTTGAATTGTGTATTTGATGCCTCTAGTGGTTTTAGAATTTGATGCTTTTTTGTGAGGATGATCAACTTGTCATAGAGAGCATGCTCACTAATTATCATCAAATTCTGAAACCTCTATATAGGTTTCTCAAAGTTATCGCATAGAAGAGTTATCTCACTGGATCGTTATCCTCTCTCTCTCTCTCTCTCTCTCTCTCTCTCTATATCTATATATATATATATATATATATATATATATATATATATATATATATATATATATATATATATATATATATATATATATATATATATATATATATATATATATATATATATATATATATATATATATATATACAAAATTGCTAGTGTAATATTATATTCTTTAAGATTTATACCTCTGAACTTTTGTCGAACTCATTTCCAAACTTTAGCCGAATTATTTTCAAAAGCAAGAAACATTTAATCTAGAAGCTATGTGGTGGGTTATTCTAGACCGTTGATTTGATTAATTGTCTTCTATGAAGATATTTTAAAGGCAAGTACATTAAGTTATGTCCAAGAATAATTTGGGTGCAACCCACGGTGGGCCGATGGCATATATAGGAAATGGAAAGCGAGGTTGTTGGACATAAATAATTTGGGTTTTTTTTGTTTTTTAATTTGTTGGGGGCCAGGGGCCTGCTATTTAGTGATCCATAATCCCGAGAGCATGACATCAAAGGTCAGGATTTGCACTTGCATACTTAAATTAAACAAGACACAATGATCTTGAGGGAAAGTTCACTCCACAATTTCCGCACCAGGAGTCAAACATAGAACATCTCCAGTATGAGAAAGAGGAAGTGCAACCAGGCTAAGATGACATCAACTTAATTCGATTCACACATCAAATAATTGGTTTGGGTTTAAGTAGGTCGGACGACAGGGCTAGGGCAAGGTAGGGGTCAAACTGGGCTCGATCCTTTGTTTTAGGGGGCAGGCCCTAGCCCTTCAAGGCCGAAAAATGATGGACCCTATCCCGATCCTTCAAGATCCAGGATCGAGTTATTGTCATTTAGATAAGGCAATTATCGACATGCTTATTTAACCACTTAGGTCATGAAGGCAACGGTCAAATCTCTTTTTCCCCTAAACTCCTCATGTACCAGTTCCTTTTAAACTAGTAATTTAAAACCATATCTTTCTATACCCGGGCATGAGACCGACAATACAACTTAAAGTATTATAAATCTTGTAAGTAATATATAATACTTGTGATACTAATATTTTCTGAACTTGAGAACTTCAATTCCCATATATAGAGCCACATTGAGTGATCGACTAATGATTGATTAGTCCCAATTAGTCAAAACTTTAGCCCCTTAATAAGTATTATATATTTATAATAATTTATGTATACATGAAGGGCTTATGAAAACTGAGCTCTGCCCGACGAGGCGACGCTAGGGATTTGAAGGTTCGGACTGGGTACCCTCTCCAAAGGGCCAGATTGATTGGCCTAGGTTTCTCCAACCTAGAGCAAACTGAGCTAGTTCAGTTCTACCATACTGAAACCCGAACCAATCCAAATTGAACATAAACCCGAGCCGATTGACTTGAACCACACTAAGGACAAAACAACTCTTTGCCCGATTATTGGTTTAAAAAAATAATAACTATTCTCTATTTACTAGCCAGCCAAAGGCACTCCTTAGGATTATGATTTAGGCACATGTATAAGTTTTCTAGGTAGTAAATTCAATGCTAGCGAACAACAAGCATTACTCGTGTGCTAGTGTGATGAGCTCTAAGTCCAAATTCCGTTGCATACATATGTCAGCTTATCACATATGTGGACTAATAAATATGAGTTTGGTTCTCGGATTGGGTTGGGTTGGGTCGGGTCTACATGAGCCCCAACTCAGAACCAACACATACTTCGACGGGTCAGCAAAACTTAGAACCAACACAACCCATTTGGCCAAAATACCCCAACCAACCCAACTCATTTAGATAGAATTGGGTCGGTTCTTGGTTTTACAAAACCCATGTTGCATCCCAAGCTTAACCCCACCTTCCACCTCAGAGGGGTTTCATTAAAAATAGGGCTCTCTACGATTTTGGACCAAAATTGTAAACAAACATGATTGTTACGAATAGAGAAAAGAGAGAATAGGCTTGGGGAGAAAAACTCCTTGTATATATCACATTAACCTCATACCTCTCCTTATATAGAGAGATAGCGCACACCTTTACATTACCACAACCGAGGTGGGACTAATATAATACTAACACCCCCCCTCAAACTCACGGTGGGTCAACCACTGAGAGTTTGCGAATAAGAAACCAAAATCGAGGAGATGGATGACACTTCGTGAATAAGTCAGCAATCTGCTCCGTCGAAGAGACATAAGGCAAAGAGATGGTTCCAGCCTCGTACTGCTCTCTAGAGAAATAGCAATCTAGTTCAATATGCTTGGTTGGCTCATGAAACACTAGATTGCTGACAATCTGAATAGCACTCTTGTTGTCACAATGAAGAGCAGTGGGACCCGAGATGTCAACACTAAAATCTCAAAGAAGACGTCGGAGATGAACGACCTCCTTCGTAGCAGTGGCCATGGCACGAAACTCGACCTCAGTACTAAAGAGTGAAACCACCTTCTACTTCTTACTCTTCCAGGAGATAAGAGAGTCACCAAGAAACAGACAGTAACCAGTAGTCGAGCGACGAGTAGTAGGGTCCCCTGCCCAGTCGGCATCAGAGTATGCACAAAGAGCTAGAGAGGAGGATGATGAGAAGAAAAGCAATCGAGTGATAGTACCACGAAGGTACCTAAGAGTCCAAAGAAGAGCAGCGTAGTGAATAGAGTGGGGCATCCACAAACTGACCGAGAATACTGACAGCATGGGCAATATCTGGTCTGGTAATACAGAGATAGACTAGCTGACCAACTATCTCATGGTACTTGGTAGGATCGGAGAGGGGCTCACCATCGGCAGGGCGAAGTTTTACATGAAGCTCAAGAGGAGTGTCAATTGTACGGCAATCAGATAGTGCAGCCCGAGCAAGAATGTCAACTGTGTACTTCTGTTGAGAAAGCAGAATCCCCCTAGTGCTCCTAGCAACCTCAAGGCCAAGAAAATAATGCAGAGGAACAAGATCCTTCATCTGAAAGTGGCTTCGAAGATGCTCTTGAAGGGAGGCTATAGCACGGGTGTCATCACCAGTAAGAATCATGTCATCGACATAGAGCAGGATGATGGCCCGGCCTTGGGGGGAAGTCCGCGCAAACATAGAATGGTCTTGAAAACTCTTTACAAAGCCGATTTCAGTAACTGCCCGACGGAAACGCTCAAACCAGGCACGAGGAGCCTGTTTTAGGTCATAGATAGCTCGACGAAGATGACATACATGCTGAGAAGGTGTACTGAGGCCTGGAGGAGGCTGCATATAGACAACCTCAGAGAGATCACCATGAAGAAAAGCATTCTTCACATTCATCTGTGACAGAGGCCAACCTCTAGCCGCAGCAACAGCGAGAAGAGTCCGAATAGTGGTCATCTGAGCTACTGGAGCAAACATCTCATCATAATCAATCGCATACTCCTGAGTGAAACCGCGAGCAACAAGACGGGCTTTGTACCGGTCAATAGTGCCATCTGGATGATGCTTGTTCTTGAAGACCCATTTGCAGCTGATGGGCTCGATACCAGGAGGTAGAGGCACAACCTCCCATGTCTGAATCTGCGCAAAAGCCTGAAACTCCTCAGCTATAGCCTGCTGCCACACAGGGTACTGCAATGCCTCTCTGAAAGACCTGGGCTCTTTGGCTGTGTGAAGGGCAGTAAGGTAGGTAACAAACTGAGGCGAGTAGGAAGTGACAGCGGTAAAACCAAAGCGATCAGGGGAGTAGCCAAAGTGGTCGGGAGGGCGACGCTCGCGTTGGGGGTAGCGAGAAGGACTGTGGAGATCCATATCCGGTAGAGGTAGGTTGCTCAAAGTGGACGGAGCACTAGAGGAGTCACTAACAGATGAAGACGTGACAGGTAGTATGTCAGATGGTTGATAAACAGGCAGAGGAGACGAGGGATCCGAAGGAGAGGAAGGACTCAAGCGTGTAGCAGGGACGACAACGGGAGCAGAAGGTAAAGACTCAAGAGCAGGAGCAGGAGGAGCGGTGAAAGAAGGAGAAGGTGAGAGAGAATGAGGTATCGCAAGGAATGTGAGATCCTGAGACGCAGGAGAGTAGTAAGGAACATGTTCAAGAAAAGTGACATGTCGAGAAATGCGAAGACGACGAGCTAGGGGGTCATAGCAACGATACCCCTTGTGCTCAGAACTGAATCCCAAGAGTACACACTTAGTGGACCTCGCCGACGGTTTGTTACGCTCATGAGAAGGAAGGAGGACACCCAAAAGTATGCAGCATGCTGTAATCAGGAAGAATGCCAAAGAGACGCTCATGAGGCGAAACACCCGCGAGGACAGAGGAAGGGGTGATGTTAATAAGGTTGACAGAGGTCAAAATGGCCTCCGCCCAGAAGGTGCGAGGAACGCACGAAGAGATAAGCTGAGCACGAGCTGTCTCAAGAATATGATGATACTTTCGTTCTGCAACACCGTTCTGCTCATGAGTATGAGGACATGATTGTTGAAAAAGAGTCCCATAAGACTGAAGGATAGAACACATGGTAGAAGAGAGATATTCGTGAGCGCAATCGGACCTAAAAGTTTTAATACGGGCATAAAACTGAGTATGAACCATGGTGGTGAAGGTCTGATAGATGTCGGAAATATCATAACGCTGACGAAGGAGATACACCCATGTAAAATAAGACTAATCATCAATAAAGCTAACATAATAAAAATAGTCATTCATAGAAGAAAGAGGTGCAGGACCCCAAATATCTGAGTGCACTAGATCAAACGGACTACAGTACTGCGACAAACTGGTTGAAAAGGGGCTAGCAGAATGCTTAGCCAACTGACATCCCGAGCAAAAGAAAGATGAGAAAATGAACCACGGACTATAGCACCAGATTGGAAAAGACTTTTAAGCCGAGGTTCAGACATATGACCTAGCCTCCTGTGCCACAGGTCAGCATCAGAAGAAACAGCACTACAGATGACCGAAGGAGAGACAGGAGGTAAATGAAGATACTCCAGGTGATATAGGCCACCGACCCTATGAGCAGCACCAATCCTCTGTCTCGAGCAAGGATCCTGCACAACACAAAAAGAGGGAAACAAAGCAACTGTCAGACCAGAATCACAAAGGCAGCTAATAGAAATCAAGTTCATGCGAAGCTGAGGAGCATGTAGAACAAATGGTAAAAAGAGAAAGCCCAAAGTGATGGACCCAGTCTGCGAGATGGCTAGAAGAGAGCCATCCGCAGTATGGATCAGAGGAATACGGCGGGCGGGAGAACATGCAGTAAGAATAGAGTGATCAGGTGTCATATGGTGAGAGGCCCCAGAGTCCATAATCCAAGGTGTAGAGGTACCCGAGGTGGCAGAGAGACCGGAGGGGCCGGAAAGACCAGCAGTAGGCTGTAGAAGGAGCTGCTCAAGATGTATCTCGAGATGCTGAAGACGATCCGTCGTAGTAGCTGCGGTAGAAGTGGGGGCAGGAATGGTAGTGCTAGCAACGGCAGCCGTAGATCGGTTACGGTGAAGTGGACTCGCACGCTTCTCTGGGTGGAGAAGCCAATAGGAGTCAATCGTGTGTCTCATCTTGCCACAGTGGGTGCATCACCGAGTATCAGGCAGACCGGTGGGATGAGAGCCACCCCGAAAGGGAGGAATTCTCGGGGGGTGAGTGGCCGCTAGAACCCCCTCAAAGCTAGAGGGTACAGGTGCCCTACGGGCACCCACGGTGCGAAGATGCGTCTCCTCGGCAAGAAGCTCGGCGACGACAACATCGAGACAAGGAAGTGGATCTCAATGAATTAGCTGACCCGTAAGAGGAGAGAACTCTGGGTGAAGAGCCATCAAAAATTGATAGAGTTATCGTCGTTCCCGAAAAAGCTGTAACTCACGCCAGGAGGCACTGACTCTGGATACCTCCAACAGAGGGGGCTCCAAGGCCTGGAGCTCACGCCAATAGCCGCGCATAAGGCTATAAAACTGCTGAATGGTCTGCTCCCCCTGCTGAGCAGACTGGGCCTGAGATAAGAGCTGATACTCACGGGCCTCACTTTGTTCCACAAAGCGCTCAGTAAGGTGGGCCCAGAGCTTTGCTGCAGTAGAGAAAGTGACAAGATCTGCACGAAGAGAGCGATCGACCGAAGCAACTAGAAAGGCACGAACGCGGCGATCACGAACACTCCAAGAGTTAAAGGCCACTTGGTGAGAGGGTGCTGCAGGAGCAGTAGTTGAGCCGTCGAGGTGACCGTATAATGCACGGCCATCCAGAACGCTTCGGACTGTAGCCGACCACGCAGTCCAATCCACGACGGTCACAAGAGGAAAGTCCGTCGAGAGTGGGAGGAAATCCCTTGTCTGCTCGATAGGTGTTGTCGAGAACTGGGCTGAGGACACTCCAGATGGAGCGGAGGACGTCGTTGTGGACTGATCATAAAAGGCCATTATTTACAGGGCGTAGTGTAGGTAGGAAGAGTGGTGCGGGATAGGTGTCGGTGCGGGATAAGGCACCAGTACGGGATAACTTCTCGTACGGGATATATTCGGGTTCGATACGGGATAGGCACCGGTGCAGGATAGGCACAGGTACGGGATAGTGCGGGATACTTATGTGGTGCAGGATAGTATCGAACGTATCGGACTCCGGTGCGGGATAAGTGGGCGGTGCGGGATACTCGGCCGGAGACGGGAACAGGGTCGGAGACGGGAGCGGGGGTCGGGGCCGGGGTCGAGCCGGAGATGGGAGCGGGGGCCGGGGTCAGAGACAGGAGCCGGGGCCGAGTCGGAGATGGGAGCGGGGGCCGGGGCCGAGCCGGAGACGGGAGCGGGGGCCGGGGTCGGAGACGGGAGCCGGGGCCGAGCCGGAGACGGGAGCGGGGGCGCAGGGTCGGGGCTGAGTCGGAAACGAGCGCAAGGTCGGGGGCCGGAGACTGGAGTAGGGTCGGGGGCCGAAGGTGCAGGATTTCGGCACAGGGGAGAGAGAGAGAGAGAGGCTGAGGCCGGGAACAACTCCTGCTCAAAGTGTCTTACACGACGTGAGGAACAAGAACCGGAAACCGGGAACAGATGCTCGAGCTCTCAAGAGCCCGGCTCTGATACCATGTTATGAATAGAGGAAAGAGAGAATAGGCTTGGGGAGAAAAACTCCTTGTATATATCACAGTAACCTCATACCTCTCCTAATATAGAGAGATAACGCACACCTTTACATTACCACAACCAAGATGGGACTAATATAATACTAACAATGATTATCTGAAATTAATTATCAATGCAATAAAAACCTTATAACCAAGTAATGATTTTATGTGGCACCTTGAGGTTTCTTGTTTTGCATTAGCACAATGGATTTGGTGTGGGTTTTGAGCCAAAAGGCAATGGATTGAAATTTTCATACCGGGTGGGGGCATATTCATCATTTTCACCTTTTACGGGCTGGGTAGGGCCGTCGTCATTGCGGCACCTGAGGGTTTCCCGTTTTATCTGGGGGGGGCATATTTGCTTTGTTCTCCTTTTAAAAGATGTGATGGGCCGCTGTCACTGCGGCATATGAGGAATCCTTGTTTGCCTCGAGACAGTAGATTTAGTGCGGGTTTCTGAGCCAAAAGGCGACATACCAAATTTTCATACTGAGCATTCATTATTTCCAACTTTTATGGGCTCTGTAGGTCCACCATTGCAGCGGCACCCATGATTCCTCATTTTGTCACAAGACATTGGATTTGGCATGGGTTTTGGGCCAAAAAGCGACTACTCAAAATTTTCATACCATGGGCATATTTTCCTTTTTCACCTTTTGTTGGAGTTGATGTGTTTTAAGCTTGTAAAACTTTATTTTGATCCATTAATAAAGGATGAATATTATTATATGAAATGCATGCACTACATCAAATTAGAGAATTTGGAACAATATTATTTTTTGTGGTTGGAACGGTTGTAAACCCTTCTAGATTAGGTACGGCCCAAAACTGTTGCAAGTGATATTGGAACGGTTATGAACCATTCCATAATTGGAACCACTCATAACCATTCCATTTTCTACAAGATGTATTGTTCCTATTATTTCACTAGTTTGGCTAGGAATCCCCATTAGTACCGCCCTAAGCTTCGACCAATCCCAACTGCATGTTGCACCCAACTCCTTACCTTCCACTTTCTTCTCCATTAGTTGAATCACCTTAACCTCAATCATTCACAGCAATACATACCCAACCCTGGCCAACTCATTGATCCCAATAATGGGACGAACTTGATGTAATTTTGAGGTTTAGCATGGAGGATCAAGAGGTTGAAGGCACAACCAATCTTTTTCCTGACATTTGGGGTTGAGTGCAATTCACCTATCAGCTGGGTGTAACAGATGGTTGTGATTAGTTTCGGCTTTAACCCATCTTAAACCTATGAGGCTTTAACCCATCTAAAACCTATGAGGCTATAACCTTAGAGGACCCCGTGCCTTTCAGGTAGTGGTGGCAATCCTTGACTCGACCTGCCAACCCGACCCGAACCCGACCCGAAGTTAGCGGGTTTGGGTTTGGCCTAAACGGGTTCGGGTCATAAACGGGTCGACCCGATTGACCTGTTTATTTAATGGGTCAGGTTCGGGTTTGTACTTATAACCCGATTGACCCGACTTGACCCGTTTACCAAATGGGTCGTGTCAACCCGACCCGACCCAACCCAACAGGTTTACATTGGTTCTGTTGACCCAACCCGACCCGACACGACCCGACCTGTTTAGTAAATGGGTTAAACGGGTCAGGTCGGGTCAACCCGTTTATTAGCGGGTCGGGTTTGGGTTTAAGTTTTTGACCCGTTTATTAAACGGGTCAGGTTCGGGTTGGGTGTTTTGCCCTTATACCTATGTCTCAATCCAACCCGAACCCGACCTGACCCGACCCGACCCATTGCCACCCCTACTTTCAGGTTTTGTGTAGTGGGGATCCTATTTGCAAAAAAGAAAAAACCCTCAAGACCTCGTTGTATAGTGGTTCCTTTTGGAGGTTTTTACCGAAATGGCCACCAACTCTCAACTATTGTTGAGAATGGACCCCGTCAAAAAATCTGCACAAAAATGGCCACCAGCACGTGGGAAACAGGTCGCACGGTGACAGTAAACGGGTAAAAAGACATATTGACCCTTACCACTGTAAAAACCTATCGCGGCTGGGTAACTTGGTTTCTTACGAGTTTTGAGAGAAAATCGAGCCTTTCGTCTTGTTTTCGTCACGAACAACCTTCGTCGAGGCTGCGTCCGACAACCTCCAACTCAACCGGCTGCGTCGTCGTGGCTGGGTAACTTGGTTTCGCAGAGGCTGCGTCGTCGAGGGTTCGTCGTCGAGGGTTTGTCACGATCAACCGTCGTCGAGGGTTCGTCGGACCGGCGTCAACGTCAACAGTCGCTGAGGCTTCGTCGTTGAGGCTTCGTCGCTGAGGCTTCGTCTTTCAGGCTTCATCGGATTTGCCAAGATATGCTCTATAGACCCAAATCCTTAGCCCTATATTTTCTAATCTAGTTTTCGTCGCAAACAAAATCACAGTCATTTATGCCAGGGACTGGCTTTAAACTGTGAGACAAAAATCAGACGAAATAACAACTTTCGTCTAGTTTTCGTCGCCGTAAATCACAGTCAGTTCTGGCAGAGACTGGCTATGGCCTGTGTGACGAAAACCGGACGAAATAACAAATTTTGTCTAGTTTTCGTCGCCGATAAATCACAGTCAGTTCTGGCCGAGACTGGCTATGGCCTGTGTGACGAAAATCGGACGAAATAACAAATTTCGTCTAGTTTTCGTCGCCGAAAAATCACAGTCAGTTCTGGCAGAGACTGGCTGTGGTCTGTTTGACGAAAATCGGACGAAATAACAAATTTCGTCTAGTTTTCGTCGTCGAAAAATCACAGTCAGTTCTGGCAGAGACTGGCTATGGTCTGTTTGACGAAAATCGGACGAAATAACAAATTTCATCTAGTTTTCGTCGCCGAAAAAGCACAGTCAGTTCTGGCCGAGACTGGCTATGGCCTGTGTGACGAAAATCGGACGAAATAACAAATTTCATCTAGTTTTCATCGCCGAAAAATCACAGTCAGTTCTGGCAGTTCTGCCCGAGACTTGCATTGAGCTGTGTGACGAAAGTTGGACGAAAATTGGACGAAATTACAAATTTCGGCTATGTTTCGTTGCCGAAAAGTCACAGTCAGTTGACAAATTCTTTACCTGTATCCATGGACTAATGGAAGGATATTTTGTTCAATCTAGAAACTGAGAGATCAATTCTCTTCAAACAAAGCTTACAGTATTTTCGTATTTGGAGAATAACTAATAGTAGTTTCGTCCATATTTTATATATTGTTTCGTCCACATGTCATCCAAATTTTCATCATATATATATTTTGTTTACAGATGGTGAAGAGAAACCGTGGTCGTGGGCGTTCTCGTGGACGTGGTGATAGAGACCCTGCTTCTGCTTCTATAATTACACAACCTATTGAAGTAAAGAAAAAGAAAAGAAAGATAGAAGAGGGAGAGAATGTTGAAGAAAAGAAAGTGACCATGGAGCTATGTGAAAGATTAAGGTATTTTGGTAAAGCTTCTGCAAGGAACATCATTAAATACCTTAATGAAATTGAGGAGCACTTCAAGGCAATGGATACAAAAAATAATTCTACAGATATGATGGATAAGATGAAAAGGAGTTGTTTTGGTTTCTTATTTGATTGGAGACGCGGTGCACGAGCTATGATTTCCCCAAGTGTCATTCATTATTTGTGGCAAAGACACTTGGTGGTCTCAAGTTTTATTTGGATGGCCAGACTATTTCCTTCTCTCCGTTGGAGTTTTCGTTAGTTTCTGGACTCCGGTTTTGTCTTGGGCCTCCTCCTCCGATGCTAGAGATAGGGTCAGACAACTTGAAAAGCAGATACTTTCCACGCGGGGCTACTCAGGCCTCCTTAATGGCTTCAATCATAGCAACTGCAGTTCCAGATGATGCAATAAAACTTTCTTTGGTACTTCTTTTGGAAAGTGTCATTCTTGGGAGTAACAAGAATGTCATCGTACCTGAAAGATATTTGAGATTGGTGGATGATCTGGACAGTTTCAATAGCTACCCTTGGGGTAACCTCTGTTATAGCAATATGATATCTGGGCTTGAAGGTGCAGTAAATGTTACTAAGTGGCCACCAAAGTATAATATTTTTGAATGCATGTACATTTTACAGGTATTATTCTATACATAAATAATTCATAGTATCTATTGTTTGATATTTATATTAATTTTTTTTTAATTATTTGCTACAGGCATGGGCATTCGAACGGATTCCCCAATTGGGGAGTGTATGTGCCATGATGCTTGAGCATCCAAGGTGGCCGAGATTACTCAATTGGTATGACATAAGAGCAACATCACACCAAAGAATAAATGATATTGTGAATTCAAATAAAGTAAGTATATGAGTTTTTAATTGCTTAGATTAAAGTAATAGATGCATCGTATAATTATTAATTTTTTTGTCTGAATGTATTAATAGGCTCAGATTTTGAAAGAGCTGACTCTCACAGAAGAGGAGAAGACAAATGATCTGCTGCAAGACCTATTTGATGCTGAGGCTTCTCCCTTCGAAGGAAATAAGGGCAATCAGCTGTTTTTGACTGCTTTTGACAGATCCGATGAAGTGAAGTTTGAGGAAAGATTATCCTCACTTGAGGAGAAATTTGAAAAAAAATTATGCTCACTTCAGGAGAAGTTTGAGGAAAGGTTCTCCTCACTTGAGGAGAATTATGCAAAGTTGATCTCCTCAATAGAGGAGAAATATCAAAGGAAGATCTCCTCAATTGAGGAGAAATATGAAAAGAAGATCTCCTCAATTGAGGAGAGAGTTGGAGAACTATTATGTATCATTGCAGAGAGTCAGGTAAACCAACAACGATTCCTATGTATTCTATAATTATTTACTTTTTGTATACGTATGCATTAACTATATGTTTATCTTTAACGGTATGTGCAGAAGGAGAAGGACAAGAAGAAGAAGGAGGAGGAGGAGAAGAAGAAGGAGGAGGAGGAGGAGGAGGAGGAGAAGAAGAAGGAGAAGGAGGAGGAGGAGGAGAAGAAGAAGGAGGAGGAGGAGGAGGAGGAGAAGAAGGAGAATGAGAAGAAGAAGGAGGATGAGGATGAGGATGAGGATGAGGAGGAGAATGAGAAGGAGAAGAAGAAGGAGAAGAAGGAGGAGGAGGAGGAGGAGAAAGAGAAGGAGAAGGTGAAGGAGGAGAAAAAGGAGAAGGATAAAATAGAGAAGGAGAAGGAGAAGGAGAAGGATGATGAGGAGGGAGACGAGGTGGTGGTGGAGAGGGTTATATTCAAAGGTTTAACATCACAGCAGTTGAAGAAACCGGGTCAAAAAATAAGCTCTCCATACACCACGTACAAAAAGAAAAAAATTCTCCGTAAGGAAATACAAGAAGAGGAGGTCGTTGACGTGGAAAAATCGATAAGAAGACTTTCGTCTGAAGAGAGAGAGACAATGATAGCTTTTCTTGATAACAACAGAAATAATTTGTAAGTATAGTCACTATATAATCTATTTTTGAATGATAACATATTTTGCCTCTTAGTAATTAATTGGATCATTGTCAATATAGGCCTGAAGTTGTAATTGATGGATTTATTATAACCCCTTACTTAATTAACAAACTATATGAGCGCACATCATGGGTGATGAGCGAGGTGAGTTTATATCAATTATTTTTTTTGATATATCTCGATATGTCATATTCAATCGTTTAAAACTTTATATTGTTGCAGCACATTGATGTATATATGTACTTACTTGAAGAGCGCATGTTAAGGAATAAGACCAGTACAACATTCACCATTTCTTTGGCTAGGACATATTCTTGGGTATATCTCTCATTCTTAATAGTATTTGTATAAAAAAATTTCTCACAATTCAATAAATATTTATTATTCATTTTTGAATTGCAGATATTATGTCAAACATGCTATAAGGATTGGAAGGACTTTGTACAAAGTTACGATAGAAGCAACCTAGATAAAGATCACCTTATATATGCCTTCATTGCATCATATAGGTGGCCCAAAGAATTCGGGAGTCTTCTCAAAGATGATAAAGGGGATATCATTCCGTTATGGAAGTGTTCATACGTAATAATCCCTATCAATGAAGAAAACCAATATTGGTATCTTGGGATTCTTCATATGCAGGATAGGCAATTAGTTTTGATAGACTCTCTTTATAGTGACCATGTTTCTAAGTATAGGAAAAAGGTAGAAGCATTTTTAGAAATTCTACCAATGTTTTTAAATTTTTGGGAGATAAAAATGCATTACAGGGTGCAAAATGGATAAGCAAGAATGGTAAAGATCATCCTAGGCAAAACAATGGGTAAGTTTTTATTACGAAATGCTGACAATAAAATATTAGTCCTTTTATACAACTAACAATTTTATATGTTATATAGGTTTGATTGTGGCGTATTTTTGATGTCTTTTGCTAATTATTATAGCTGCAGCAAAAAGATCGATTTCAGTCAGGTATAATATTCAGTTGTTTGCAATGTAATATTCAGTCAGTTATAATATTCAATAATTACACTTGCAATCTAATTGTTTAAATTTGTAGCTTGATATGACCTCATTTCGAAGGCGAATTGCATATCAAATTTTGCATCAATATGTAGATTGAAGGACCATGACGATTGGGATGACTCGATGCATCAAAGAACTTGTTATTTGTTAGAATTTGTAATTTGTAATATGTTGTACTTTGTTGTAATTTGTAATGGAAGGGCTATGACTGAAGGAATGACTCGATGATTTGGAAGTTGGATCAAAGTTATTTGTAATTTGTTGGAATTTGTAATGGAATGATATATTGTTTGTAATTGTTGGAAGTTGGATCAAAGTTATTTGTAATTTGTTGGAATTTGTAATGGAATGATATGTTATTTGTAATTTGTTCGAAGTTGGATCACAGTGAAATTTGTAATGGAATGATATGTTGTTTGTAATGGAATGATATGTTGTTTGTAATTTGTTGGAAGTTGGAATGATATGTTGTTTGTAATTTGTTGTAATTTGCATCACAGTGAAACCTGCCAGAGACTGCCCATACAACCTGTTAAAATATAGACAAAATTCGGACGAAATAACAAATTTCGTCTATGTTTCGTCGAAGAAAAATTACACAATCAGGCTACCCGAGACTGTCTTTGGGCTGTGAGACGAAATCAGGATGAAATAACAAATTTCGTCTATGTTTCGTCGAAGAAAAATCACACAGTCACCTTCGCGAAACCAGCTTTTGGCTTTTTCGTCCCCAAAAAATCACAGTCATTTCTGCCAGAGACTGGCTTTTGGTTGTGTGACGAAAATCGGACGAAATACCAAATTTAGTCTAGTTTTCGTCGCCGAAAATGCACAGTCAGTTTTGACCGAGAGTGGCTATGGGATGTGTGACGAAAATTGGACGAAATACCAAATTTCGTCTAGTTTTCGTCGCCGAAAAAGCACAGTCAGTTTTGGCCGAGAGTAGCTATGGGCTGTGTGACGAAAATCGGACGAAAGAACAAAGTTCGTCTAGTTTTCGTCGCCAAAAAAGCACAGTCAGTTCTGGCCGAGAGTGACTATGGGCTGTGTGACGAAAATCGAACGAAATAACAAATTTCGTCTAGTTTTCGTCGCCGAAAAAGCACAGTCAGTTCTGGCCGAGACTGGTTATTGGCTGTGTGACAAAAATCGGACGAAATAACAAATTTCTTCTAGTTTTCGTCGACGAAATTTGGACGAAATCACAAATTTCTTTTATGTTTTCTTTCTCTATAATTTTTGTTCACTCTAATGTTTATCTCTCTATAATTTTTTCTCTCTCTATAATTTTGTCTCTATAATTTTTTTGTCTCTATAATATTTTTTCTCTCTATATTTTTTCTCTCTCTACAAATTTCGTCTATTTTTTCTTTCTCTATAATTTTTGTTCACTCTAATTTTTATCTCTCTATAATTTTTTCTCTCTATAATTTTTTTCTCTCTCTATAATTTTTTTCTCTCTCTATAATTTTCTCTCTATTATTTTTTCTCTCTATTATTTTTTTCTCTCTAAAATTTCTCTATAATTTTTTTTATCTCTCTATAATTTTTTGCTCTCTATAATTTTTTCTCTCTATAATATTTTTCCCTCTATAATTTTTTTGTCTCTATAATATTTATTCTCTTTCTATAATTTTTTCTCTCTCTATAATTTTTTTTCAATCTATAAATTTTTTCTCTCTATATAAATTTTTCTCTCTGAGTATTTTTTTCTCTCTATAATTTTTTCTCTCTATAATTTCTCTCTCTATATTATTAATCTTCTCTCTATATCATTTCCACTCTCTATGATATTTTCTCTCTATGTAATAGGAGAAGCAGAAGATATCCAATGTTCTTCTAAGATCAGTTTGCACTTTTTTCCTGCGCCATGAACTCCAAATAGAGGATGCGAAGAAATACCAAATAAGATCAGTTTCCAACTGATACCCTTCGCTTATAACCCATTTGGAATCACTTGCCACATGGATCCGAGACATGCATTCAAACAAAAACTTAAGATACGTCATTACATTACAAAACTTAAGATATGTCATTTATAAACTTAAGATATGTCATTACATTTCAAAATCCGAGACATGCACCATATTCAAACAGAAACTGAATAACTTCTTAAATGCAAAATCTTAAGAAATGTCATTACATTACAAACTTAAGATATGTCATTACATTACAACATTCGAGACATGCAATACTCCAGAAATATCATTACAATAGAGTTTCCCCTCATATATCATTACAATCACCTTCATTCATATTACAATGAATATAAATAGAAAGACCATCATAGCCAAAAGTGCTCCTAACATACAAAACCCACACTCCCGAGTGGTAAACTTAGGAGCGGGAGGGACAAAAGAGACACAATCCGAAGGTGCATGACGCTTGCTATCCAAAGGGATATCATGATGTTTATCAGGAGGGAGATGCTCGCTTTGGAACTTGGATAAGTGACCTTCAGCCTCCTCCAAGGAACGGAATGAACGATACAAAGATCCTCCATAGCCATTAACTTGTCATTGACATTCCTCCCAAGTGTAGTAAATCACAGGCCTTCTACCCACAAATACCACATAGTATTTATTTGCCATAGGTACGATACCTGTATAATTATGTCATTCAATAAGTTTTATAAATATTCAAAAAAAATGCAGAAATTAAAAACAAGAATATATATCATAATATGCATATATAACAACAAGTAATCATAGTGATTTCAATAATTCAGTTAGACATATTATAATGACTGGAAGAAGTATGTGTAAAGTCATAAAGGGAACAAGTAAAAAAATATGATACCTTTACTCTGTAATAATAGAAAAGTTACATGATTTTTTATTATGTCCAGAACGTTTACATCTAGCACATTTGACAGTCCGGCGTTCCTCACCCTGTGAGAGAATTCTTTTTTTCTTTGGCCTTCCCGCAGTTTTTTTTTCAATGGGTGGGATTAGTTTATTAGCTGATTGAATACTTTCTGGGGTCTTCCACTCACTTTTATCAGCAACTGGATATATAGATTCTGCATAGGTTGCCCTGTAGTTATCCGCTGTATAGTAGTATGCACAAAATAGATAAGGATCCATCTTATACTGTGCAATTCCGGCTAATGCATGTGAACATGGCATGGCCATCACATCAAATTTACGGCATATGCATTTTCGATTGCTGAAAACTACATGATCACAATATTGTATAGATCTGACCATATACTCATCGAGATTAATAGGATGACACGCTGTGCCACGAGCTCTATCCATATCTCCGGCTAGCTGATTTTCTGCCCATTTTGTTAGTTTTGTTGTCAAAGTTGTTGCCGTATTTCTTCGTTTGAACCATAAAAGTTGGAGCTTTAACCGATATTGCTCCAAAATTATAGTGATGGGTAGTTCTCTGATATCTTTTAGGACACTATTGTAACTTTCAGAACTATTTGTAGTTATAATATTATACCTTCTGCGTGTGAAATACGCTGTAGTCCATTTTGCTGGCTCAATTTCTCGTAACCAGTCATGTGCATCTTCATTCATGTGCTTTATAGTTTCCATCACTTGATGAAACTTTGATTCTCTTGTTGCCTTTGCAGCTGTATAAAAGTAAGAGTATAATCTTTGTTGTTTGAATTTGGCATACATGTTTTGCGAAATATGGAACGCACAATAACCATATACAGCATCCGGAAAGACAATAGGAACTTGAGCCAATAAAGCCTTGTGTCGGTCGGATATAATAACCAAATCATTAACTTGACCCAAGCTATCCCGTAGTTATGTTAAGAACCAATTCCAATTTTCATTGTTCTCCGATTCACCAATCCCAATAGCCACGGGAAATATATGATTATCTCCATCCAAAGTGGTTGCAATAAATAAAGTACTTTTGTACTTGCCTTTTAAATGAGATCCGTCAACGGCTATTACTGGTCTTAGATTTTGTCTTTGAAAACTACGTAAACATGGACCAAGAGCCATAAAAACAGCCTTAAATCAGTCTCCTTCCCTTAAAATATTAGTGATGGTTCCAGGATTATTTTGTGCAACTTCATGACAATATGCTGGAAGAATTACATACGAGTCCTCGTATGAGCCTCTTAAAAGAGTAATTGCCATCTCCCTTGCCAGCCATGCTTTTCGATAAGTGATCTGCACACCAAATTCTTATTGCACATCACATATAATTGCTTTGGGAGAGTACAATACATGTGCTTCTATTCGAGCTTTCACAAAATCACATATCAACTTGCTTGTAGCTTGTCGATGATCAATTCCACGCTGCGGCAATGAGCAGTTGTGTAGGCCTAGGAAAGTAATTTTGAAAACATCACACCCTTTTTGTCTACTTGCACGTAATCTCCAACTGCAATTTTCTCTTTTACATTTTAATGCATATCTTGTTCTGCTGGACTTCATCACCTTGTACTCAGTGTTTGTAAATAAAACATTCTTCTGTACCATCTTGATCAATGTGTCTTTATCTATAAACATCTGATTAGGATAAAGTTGTTGATAATCATCTTTTACTTCAACAGCAATAGGGAATTCGTTAGGTACGTATTTGTCTTCATAAACTATAACCGAATCAGGTATTGAAGACTTACGTTCATCGTTTTCCATCCAACTACTACTGGCAAAACACTCTTTCTGACTATGTCTCAGTGGTACTTCTTTCTTTCTTCTTTGTTTTTCAGTCTTACTTCCTTCTTACTTACAGATAATATCCTTATCCTTCAGCTGACTATTCTGTTGAGTGTGCTTTGGAGATACTACCATATCCGCAGGAGTGTCAATAAATAATTCCTCCAATACATGACAACCAGCAGGCTTCTGGTTAAGATATATAGATAATTTTGCATCTCTTCTTGACCCATTATGATCGTCATCTGTATTCACCTTACTGGGCATATATTATTTAAAAATATATAAGTACATGAACTAATTAATCATCAGAATTACAATATAAGATATTTGAAAAAATTATTCATACCTTCTGTCATTCATAACAATGTCAAATAATAGAGGGTTGTCTTCAGGTTTTTCCACATTCTTGTACTCAATACGTTGACTGACATCTAGTGTGCATGGTACAAAACTGAAATCCTCGCCATAATTAATATCAGTCTTTTCATCCGTATGCAAATCTCCAACACCGAATGATAACGATATCGAACAATGAAGCTCCGATGATGTCGAGATATTTTTTAAGTCAACGGGAGGGGTAACTACACAAGGTGTTTTACGAGATACCTGTGTCGTTTCTTTCAACTTCCTCTTACTACCGAGTGGTTCGATTTCAATCGACCTGTCAATAGATCTTGGATTTTTCAGCACTCTGCTTATTAGCAATGGGACATTGCTATTATTGGCTCGGATGTTATGGGCAATAAATACTGCAACATCATTATCATCCACAATTTCGGTAGGAGGACATGCAAGTGTATTTGGATATAAAACCTTCATTGTGATTTCATACTCTTTGAGACTATCATTTGTAATCTTATAAATTTCCTGAAGAAGACAGTCAAAATCCGATTTTGTAGATAAAATAATACTTTTAGTTCTTCCACCCCTGTACTCGTATTTTTCTTTCAAATATAACAATTCTCTATCGTAACAACAAAGTATCGGTAATGTTGAATCCATATTTCAAATCTCTGTTAGGATAGAATCACAATATCAAAACTCAGCAATATAAAATTTGATATCAAAGATTAATCATTTTATCGATTTCATCACTTTTTCATCACTTTTTTATCCTACAATGTGATGTTACTATTTTAAGTATAGAACCACAATATCAAAACTCAACAATACCAAATTTGATACCAAAAATTAATCATACGTATCCAATACATACTAGACTCATCACGACCAATACATACTAGACTCATCACGACCAATATAATATAAATTCAGCTAATTTTGTCGATTTCATCCCTTTTTCGTCCTAACCATAATGATAACCATAATGATGAATAGCCAATTTTATCAATTTCATTCATTTTTCGTCCATCTTTCATCCTAAAATGTGCTGTTAATATTCAACTATTTTTTGTTGATTTTGTTCCTTTTTCTCGATTGGTTGTTGTTGTTAATGAAATCATAAAGTAATCAAATACAATGAAGAAGTTAATCAAACATATATGAAAAAAATCGCAAAGCATGGAGGTGAAGTATAGGAGTCGTTGAAAGGGGGTGAAGTATAGGACTCATCACTACCAATATAATATAAATTCAGCTAATTTTGTCGATTTCATCCCTTTTTTGTCCTAACCATAATGATGAATAGCCAATTTTATCAATTTCGTTCATTTTTCGTCCATCTTTCGTCCATCTTTCGTCCTAAAATATGATGTTAATATTCAACTACTTTTTATTGATTTTATTCCTTTTTCTCGATTGGTTGTTGTTGTTAATGAAATCAAAAGTAATCAAATGGTACAATGAAGAAGTTAATCAAACATATATGAAAAAAATCGCAAAGGATGGAGGTGAAGTATAGGAGTCGTTGAAAGGGGGTGAAGTGTAGGAGCCGTCGAAAGGGGGTGAATTGAAGGAAGACTCACGGGATTTGATGATCACCGTTGAAATGGGTGGCCGGTTGTCTCTCAGTTGCCGTCGAAAGAGGTGGAGGAAGCTGCCGTCCAAATGAGGGAAGTGAAGGGCGACTCAATGGGAGCTAGGGTTTTAGTAGTAAAGTAAAAGGATAGTTAGGTCCCAAAGAGTTTCAGTGGTCATTTTGGTAAAGCCAAAAGCAACCTGGCCCATTCTCAACAATAGTTGAGAGTTGGTGGCCATTTCGGTAAAAACCTCTTCCTTTTGTGTAGTGGGGAGGTTATAACCTCAAGGATCCCAACCCTTTTAAGGTTTTATTTAGTGGGACCTCAAGGATCCCATCCCTTCCAGATTTTGTGTAATAGGGCGTGGGGTTTTTTTGGGATAATTTTTTTTTTTCCCGCACCAATTTTTCCACGATTGGAAACCAAAAAATCACGGCACGCTAGATCCGATCGATACAATCCGTGTGTCCTTGCAAATCAAAGGTTTATATATGCACACCAGTGGATTAGAAGAAAGGGGAGGCACGTAGAGGGTACGGGTTGCTCGTGCGGTTAGGGCTTCAGCTTCATCGGGTGTATGTAACTCCATCCCTCCCCCTCTTTCCCCCTCCCTCCATCTCTCTCTTGGATTGTGTTATGATATTAAGTTCTTGGTTTGCAAGGTTTTGCAGGCTTATAGCAAACATCGGATGCCATCCCTACTCTAGATTCTTGCCTCTCGAGTTGGCTTCACTCCTCCCGCCCAAGTTCTCCCTTAGAATCGACCTTAATTGACGGATCGAGTTAGGCATATCCTTTTACTAACTTTCCCTAATCTACAGTTTATATATTGATTTTCTTTTTTTTTCTTTTTTTTAAAAAATATTTATATATTGATTTTCTATGATGGATCTTTGTTGTAATCGATGAAAGTTAATTATATTGCTTAAGATGCCCATGGAGTTGTTCTTGAATCGTGAATCAAACATAGGGATACGGAGGGGCTGAAGCCACCTCTTAAATCCATGAGAGAAATAATACACTATATGATTCTGGAGGCACCATAAGATTTAAAAAAATAATACACCTTGTACATTTGTAACCACATTAATTTTTTTGAAAAAAAATTTCTTTTTTATTCGGTTGCCAATTGTTTTATAAACAAAATACTTTGTCATTAGTGTTTACCTTATTTTGGACAAAACATTTTATAAAGACTCTCATGTACTACTTCCTTCTAGTGATGTAGAGAGATGAGGCAGTAGGTTCAACACCAGGGTGAAAAAAAAAATTCTGATCTTTCAAGGGTCTAGTTGAGGATTTTTTTTTCATGGAGTAATTCAGTTCATTTAGACTATTTTGTTTGTAAATGATCTTGAGCAGATGGATGTAATGTTCATAAGGAAAAAAATATAGAATTTTAGAAAGTTACATAAGAGATTCATTATGTCCACTTTTGCTTATTTGTCTATTTGCTTATTTGTCTATTGGCAAACTTGTTCGAACTTATATTCCGATTAGTTACAAAAGCTGGAAGATGGTGCCAGAAAATTACAAAGATGACATATGGAATGCCCTATTGGTAAGACATCACGCAAAATAATTATATTTGTTACTTGCACTCATACGATACATTACTTACTAATTTCAATTTTTCTTTCAGAAAGAATATGATATACCAGAGTATTGTAGAAAAAAGTGTGAACTTTCCATGCCTGCTGACTTTAGAAAACATAAGAACAAGCTACGTAAACGTTATTATGATCCAATACCAACACATGAGGAAAGGTTAGCTAACATTCCTCCAAATATTAGACCAGAGGATTGACGATCATTTTGTGAGAGAGAGGATACACCTGATGCTCAGCATATAAGTAAGAAAAATAAGGAGAATAGGTCAAAGTTGACATATACACATACCAGTGGGCGTCTCGGACTTGCTCGAGTGGAGGAAAATATGGTATGCATTATTAGGCACAAAAAATAAAAATTCTGAATAGTATATAAGATCAAGATCAATGATTACTTTTATGCTAATAATAAAATTCTTAAATCTTAAATGCATTGCAGAAGAAGCAACGTGCCGACCCTACGAAGCCCATCCCACGCGCTATATTATGGATGGAAACTCATACTAAAAAGGATGGAACCATTCCAGAGGGCGTCGCTCCATATATGGTGAGTTGGTTACTATATGCAAGGTGTGTGACTTCTACAAATAATGTATCAACATTTATAATTTCAAATGCTTATATAATATTGCAGGACGTTGTTAAGAGTATCGTTGAAAGTCAGTCTGAGGAAGTTAGTTGTACGCAATCAATTCTCAATTATCCTTTATCCAAAGTGTTCGGTAAGGATTCGAAGGGGCGCCTTCGTGGTGTTGGGACCACAGTTTCAAGAACTCAGGTTGAGTCTTCTGCTCCTGCACTAGCCATTATTGCTTCTCTTCAGTCTGAAAATAAAGAATGGAAATCATATATTAATAGAGTGGACTCAACTTTGAAAGATGTTGTTATGAAAATACGCGAAATAAAGGTTGGATATTTTTGCATCATATTTTTTTTATTTACTTCTAGTTAGAGGGTGTACTAAATACTCAATAACTCTTATCAATTATTTTCATTTAATTATATCACAGGCTTTTCATCATGGACAAACTAGGACCCAAGGTACAACTCCGTGCATGGCTTCTACTGAAGGTGCTTCTAATTCAACTCCAGGTTCAGTTTCAGTGCCGCCATATGTTGAGAAACAATGTGAACTACTTAATTGGGCTTCTGAAGTTGTTGGTGCTGAAGAGTATTCAGAGATCAAACGCAGGGAATTGGGCATGGGCGTGTCCTAAAGGATACAGAAGAGAAGGTGGTTCTAGACAAGATTCTTGCTCCAGATGAAAATGTATACTTAGGAAGCCAAGGTGGTGTAACAAACCTGGAGGACATTGGTGTCGGGGGTGTGGTGGTGTGGCTAAAGTTATTTATTAGATATGAATAGGTTAACTTAGGAAGCAATTTTTGTTATGGATTTGTAGGAACTTAATTATTTATTTTGAATCATTCTTCTTGTCTTGAATAGCTAAGTAACTGATGAACTTTTTACCTATCATATGCAAATTTTGGTTTTGTTTAGATTCTTGGGTATATAGTATTCAAGCTTTATGTTTTTAGTTTTTCAAAATGCATCTATGAGTAAATGTTTGGAAGATCTTCAATGCTCTGATAACTTTTTACATATCATATGAGAAGGCCACTCTCGGAATTTTGGGAGTGGGTGTTCCCGGGTAATCTGGTTTGGTGAGTGCAGTTTCGGATGGTTGTTGCTTCTACTGCACCACCAGTGTAAGATGTTTTAGCAAATTCTAAATTCTAATTTTGCAAAAAAGGGTTGTGATGATTATGCAGTACAGAGTTGTGCTTAGAGTTTTGTTGTTTCTGGAGTGTTGGATGAGGATGTTGTTGTTGAGATTGTTGTGCTTGTCGGTGCTGATTCTTTAAAGGAATCGGATGCCCCGGTCGATGTTTAATCTGTATCCCTTGTAGAGCAAAATTCTGGTTACAGGTAATTCTCGTTCTCTCCTTATCATTCGAAGGATAATAAACTTTGGATTCAAGTTTGATTCTTGATTAACAAATTTCTATACTTGATTGTTCTGATTGATGACTCGGGCCTATATGCCAAATTTGTTGAAGAAGCCATGGAGCCAAAGAAAATGTAGCTTCTGGCATCCTGCGATTCCCAAGGGAACTACGAAGCACTGGCGGGACGAAGATCAAAGGGAAATAGCCAATGTCTAGCTAGCCATCTCATAATTAGAGATTTGTAGTGGTAGAGGTCTGCTCTTCTGCCTCCGTATTTATTGATCAGTTTTGGAATGCATATATTGATATTCAAGTATTGTGTAAGGGCTCTGTGATAAGTTCTTTAATTTTAAACCTGGAACTTGGGGAATGCTATTACCTAATGCTTTGTGCTTGGGGAATGCAACTTATTGTTAAGGATATCCTATTACAGGTGGAAGGAAATTAGCTAAGCTATTAGGTCTCAAATAGACTTCTATAAGGAGTTGATGAAGTGGGCTGGAGAAGCACTCTAGAATGTTAAGATCTGGAGCTATTAAGACTCTACTAAAGCATTAACATGGGCTGAATTACATTCAAAATCAGTTGAGCCGAGGTAATATATTATTAAAGAAAATTATATGTTTTGAATCCTTGGTTTGAACTATATTGCTATCTAGTACTTTAACTTATTCAAACTCTGAAAAGATGGACAAGGCTTTGGTTCTTGGAGATGCAATCAAGTAGCTGCAACAACTTTAAGAGAAGGTGAAGATCCTGGAAGACCAGGACACCAAGAGGGCGGTTGAGTCAGCAATTCTCAAGAAGAAATCTCGTCTCTCTACTGACGATGATAATTCCTCCTGTGATAAGATCTTGGACAATAACCTCTCTAGTGAGTCTCTACCAAAAATTGTTGTTAAGATGTTCGAGAAGACCATCCTCACGAGTATCCACTGCGAGAACTGCAAAAGTGAAAGCGTACTTGCGAAGCCACTCTCCGTGATCAAGAGCCTCCACCTCACCATCATCAACAAAACGCCATTCCTTTCACCGGTCCCTCTCTCGATATAACCATCATAGTTTAGGCAAGTCCTAAGCTTTTCTTTGAGTATGAAAATCAATTGGCCATATTTAAACACCCTGTAATATGTAACTCTAGTTCCATTTTTTCTTATTTACAGATGGATGCATAATTCTCCATGATAGTAAAGGATCTTTTGAAGAATCCGAACTTAACCTTCAAACAGTTCATGTAAAGAACCTCAAACTGATCGAGATCTTGAATAAGAGAGGTGGTGGAAGTCCTTTTTCTCATTCGTCTTCATGCTGATAAAACTTAGCCTTCATGAACGATATGAAGAGCTCAAATCTGATGAGACAACGGATGCATGTGAACTCCCAGACCAATTTCAAATGATCAAATACGGAGAGCACGACAGCTTTGCATCAACCATTTCATTGATCTTAATTCTATGTCATTGTTGATGGATCCAATTAGTTAAGACATTGATGTTGGATTCATGTTTATTTAATAGATGGGAGATAAATGATATTCTATATCAAGTTGTTTTCAGATTTTTGGTTCTAAAGTTGTTTGGTGGCATATAATTCACTAAAATTGCATCTCATCAGGGTTTTTCCCCAATAAATTAGCACTTAATTAGGTATATTTTGGTATTACTTATGAGAAATCAAATTTTTTAGATCTCTATCTAATTCTGTACAGTAGTTCTTGTACAATAAGGTTCTCCCAAGTTAATTATTCAAAATCTTTCAAAAGAAGTAACAATCCAAAATAAATTTCATGTAATTTTTTTTACTATAAATTAAAATACTGGAACGGTTTCTTGTTGTTCCTATATATAAAACAAGAACGGTTCTTACGTGTTCCTATTTTAGCAATAAAAACGGTTCATAAACGTTACTGTAACTAAAAAAACTTCGTATAAAAATTGACTGGCACAGTTTAAAACCGTTCTTATTTTTATTCAGAAACGGTTATAGACCATTCCAGTTTTTCACAACAGGAACAGTTATGAACCATTCCTATTTTTTCAAACAGGAACAGTTATGAACCGTTCCCATTGAAGAAGAACACACGTTTATAGAACGGTTTTTAAGTGTTACAAAAGCTATTTATAACGGTCCATAATCGTTCCTAATAGGTTGTTTTGGTGTAGTGATGGTGCTACGTAATATTGTTACATTCTTGTGAGAACAGAGAGTCATGACTACATGGTAGTTCACCGAGTTGAAGACTAAGTGGATTAGTCCCATGTAACTTAAATAATTTCGTAGCTATGATCAGGTTGGTTGCCTCATTATATTAAGCTATTGGGGTGACCATATATGGAAGACTTGACCATGGTCAACACCAGGCACAGTGTCGGTGGCTAAACGGAACCAACACGGTGCACAAATTGGAGAGCAGACACCAGTGCACTGAGCCGTGTTTCTGCTTAGGGTAAAACGGTCCTAATCTTGAGGAACCATGATTGATGGGCTAATTAGTTGTGTGGTGCTTTGGCACATCATTATGTGTTGTTTTGGTTTCGTGACCCAAAACCATAGTGTGATGTATTATTTGGCTAGTGTTGCTTCAGCGTGCCACTCCTACAAGCCATCCACACCCCTAACAGGAGGTGTGTTCCTTGGTGACTTACGTCGTATTAAACCCAGGCCTGGTTGTCATCAGTTGGCATTTTGACAAGATCTGGTTAGTCGGTAAGGTAATCGGATCGAGGTATGACATACGCAGTCAACCTGAAAGGAACCAAGTCATATGAGTATTCAAGTCTGATGGTATTCTCCACCGCTTGAGTCACGTCATGGCACCAAGTGAAGGGACATCCTGTTTACCACTACTAAGCGGGGAGCAGGGGTGTGCGGGAGAACGTACATAGTAAGTCCATCTCACCCTCGAACACTACGAGCCCTTTGGAGTTCGTGGAGAAGGAGAAGAGTTCCAGCTAGAATCAGGTAGGGGTGGCAATGGGTCGAGTCGTGTCCAAAACCCCAGACTCGGACCCGACCCGTTTAACTAATCGTGTCCAGATCCTAAACCCGTACCCGACCCGCTAATAAACGGGTAGACCCGATAAGACCCGGTAAGACCCGTTTATCACCCGGGTCTATTCAGTTGACCCGATCCAACCCAATCCGACTCGACCCGACCTGACCCGAAAGACCTAATGGTATTGTATATAATAGTATCAGATTGCGGGTAGACCCGACCCGACCCGACACAACCCGTTGAATACTAAACAGGTCTTCCCGGGTCTACCATGTCCAAACCCTAAACTCGGACCCGACCCGTTTATTAAACGGGTCTATCGTGTCGACCCGTTTACGACCCGAACCTGTTTAGCCCTGACCCAAACCCGCTAACTTCGTTTCGGGTCTGCCGTGTCGGGTCCGAAATTGCCAGCCCTAAAATCAGGAAACCTTGGGATTTGCTAGTAATGGCTATCATCTGGGTAATCTGGCTGGAGAGGAACAACCGTATCTTCAACAGAAAAGCTGCAGGAGCGGAGCATCTTTATCATTCGGTGTCCTCCATTTTCAAGACATGGATCATTCCATAGTAAGCAAACTAGGGGGGAGGCTCTGGATTTTTGCAACATGGTCATTTCGTGATTTTTAATAAATTATGCTCGGGGTCTGCCTAACCCTCCCTCCTTCAGGAGGGGTTCTCAAAAAAAAAAGCCCAGGGGGAATGAAGTGCAGCCTACGTCGCACTCTGAGTGGTTACGTAAGTTAACTCGGACTCAGATGATCGATGGTATACTTGGATAGTGTGTCGATCGAATTCAAGTTGAAAGTCATGAACCCTGATCCTTGAATGTTCAACCTTATCGACATTATGTACGGTTTTTATATCTTCTCCTCTTAAAAATTAACAAAAAAAACTATTCCATATTTGTCTCATTATGATGGTATCAATGAGACCGATCCAACAGTATAATTTTTATAAAAAATTGATTAGTAGATTTATAATTAGATCGAGTTTAAGTAATAAATGAATTTATCTTTTAGGATACAAATGTAATAAATGAATGGCTCTTTGATTTGAAAGTAAACAATGATATAAAAGGTGGCCTCCAAATCCCACCAACCCTTCAAATATGCAGGTCGAATCCTCAAATCTCCAAAATGGAGGAGGAAATGGAGAGTGATTGGAGTGCCATTCATCTCCATTTTAGAGATTTGAAGGATGGTTGGAGATGCTCTTAGCTAATTGGCCTCGGTTGACTCGGTGTGTGTGGCATATATCTTGATCGACGAGTTTTATGGGTGTAGGCCCATGGTCCAAGCAATAAATGTTGGATCAAAAGCTATTATGTCACCAAGGTGCTTGTCGGCTTTCTGGGCCAAGGCCCATCATAAGAGTAAACCTCCTCGATCTATAATCTAGAAGCTCATAAGTTGCAAAGATTGTGGGATGGGGATTATCTATGTTGGGTTTTCTAGCACATACATCCTCTCCTTTTTTATTTCATTGTCGCAATCGACATTCTCTTTGAATCGAATTCCAAATCGCATGATTAAGATAAAATCATGTCATTTTTCTCGGTGATCACAAGAGCATCTCCAAAAGGACTCCCTATTCTTTCCTTATAATTTAGAGAGCGACGGGTTTCACTAAAAAAATAATTAGCCACTTTTTGAAACCATCTCAAAGTGTTCCTATTCTTTTTCTATTAGAATTATTATTTAGTTTTTAAGACAATGGTCATCGAGGCTGGTATCAGGTGTTGTCAGCTATCAGATTTAAAAAAAAAAACATAACAGTTCTATCAGGTGAAGCCAATAAAAAATTTGAAATAGCAAGGGTTACTTCCTCGCTAGATTTAGCAAGCCAAGTAGTGATTCCCTACTTTAGGGAGCAGAATAGAGAGCCTCTTGAAACGCTATTCACTATCCCACTCCCTACTCTAGCTAAAGGAGCAGGAGCCCCTTGGAGATGCTGTAAGGAGCCATCCACCTTGAAGGCTCTTGAACAACATCACCAGAAGCCCTAGACAGAGAGATGGGCAATTTTCTTGAAGCAGCAATACCACCCACAAGCCAGCCACTTAACATATTATGTCTATTATTTACTTGTTGGTGACTATAAACGCCGCATAATTTTTAAAACTATTATTATTATTTTTCATATTAATTTCTCAATCATCATTTTTTTTCATGACTACCTTCTCTCTGAATATTCTTTCCCTATAATTATTAAGTACCCCATTCAAACCGAAGATTACTAACTGGGTTGAGACCTTAGAATGCGAGTGAGCCTGGGTCCAGAGCTGCAAGTGGGTTGTGTCAGACCGGATCGAGTATTGTTTAACTCTCATACATATTATGTATGAAAGATATACAGCCCGATAGTCAATTGGTTTCAGATTTTCGACCCAGATCCGATCAATTCATGCACCAGTTTCACAATACTAGCTAGGTAACTCACGTTCATAGAAGTTAACAGCCCTAGTAGCCTATCCCATATAACAATGGTGGCTAACATGTAGCTTCAACACAGAGAAAAAAAAAAAAAACTAGAATGGTACAGACCCAGCTGCACACCAGAGCTAGCCACGGTGTATAGAGCCGAGTCCACCTTATTAGTAGCAGGTACTCCTCGATCCCAAAGATCTCACTTCAACGTACCCTGCACACCAAACAAAAAACCAAGATCAGCACAATTAATCCAAACCTTTTTTTTTTTTTTTTTGATAAATCCCTCTCAGAGAATGAGGGGGGGGGGGGGGGGGGGGGGTTCGGCGTAGACCTCTACCAGTTTATTCATCAAAAAAGAAGAAGGGCGGATACAAAAGATCAGACCGTACTGTTTCTGCTTTGGGATCAAAATCCTCATGGGCCTTACACTAGTACTATAATCCCGGTGCTAGGCACGGACGGCTGCGATGCTGCTTGATTTTATTCACGAACATCGAGTCCACACCCAAAACCATAAGAGAAAATCACGAACATTGAGGATAGGGTTTTCCGTGACAGAAAAATAAGGGAGAAGGTCAGGAGAAGGCCGGGGAGGCCGACGATGGAGGCTAGGGGAGAATGATTTTATTCTGCACCCTCTTTTATGGAGGGTGAACGTCACCGTCCTCTCGGTTCATATCAAAAATAACGATAATGACCTAGAGGACGGTGATGTTCACACTCAATTAAGGAGGGTGAATGGTCCATATCAAGAATATCTTTCTCGATATGGACCATGAGGATGGTGATGTTCACCCTCATTTAAGGAGGGTGAATGATATTGCTCTTAGATGCGTTTTTAAAATTTTTTAAAAAAAATTATATGAAACCCTTCTGAACTATTATCTATTTTCATATTACCCCACTAAACTAAAAAATCGAAAAAAATACCTATTGAACTATGTAAGGGGTAAACTATGGAAGGAAACATGATCATTTACTATTTTTTTTAAAAAAATAAATATATAATTACAGTTGTTAGTTAACTTAAGTGGATGAAAATCAGTTTCAATTAAATGTTTTAATTATATATTTTAACGTATTTTTTGGTGATATTCTGCTTCGCCAGCTTTTTTGGGGAGAGGGTTTGAAAACCCACGAGGGCTTACTTAGAGCAGTCGGTGGAAACGCTGATGGCGTAGGGGATGCTGACGCCACACTTTTTCGGGATCCCGGCGACGAGCCCGGGACTGAGGCCGGCGACGGTGGTGGCGACGGTCTTGAGGCAGTTGCATGCGGTCTGCCGGTCCGGCGTGGACTTGGCCGCCGAGTTCAGCCCCCTGACCCCGCCGCAGCAGGTGCTCGGCATGGGCCCAACCCCGCGGGCGTAGACGAGGCAGGGCGCGAGGAACTGCACCACCTCACCGCAGTTTATGGCGGACGCCGGGCGGGGATGGGCGGTCAGGAGGCAGGCCAGCGTCAGGAGGGCGGCGAGGTGGGCGGCGGAGCGAGCCATGATGGGCGATCACTTACGACTCTCTTTGAGGGATGCAAGGGGGTTGGGCGCCGGTGAGGTGATGATGCAGCAAAGGGTCGAGGATTATATAGGCCCGAAGGGGTGGGATGAAGCTCGGTAGAAGTAGTTTTTTTATTTTGGGAAAACTGGTAGAAGTTGTTGGGAGTTGGGACTTCATATCTGTAGTAAATGCTATTGAATCTTGTATTTCTATAGTAACTACATTTGTCTTTAGGAGAGAGAGAGAGTATTGGTGGCAATCCTTGACCCGAACCGAAGTTAGCGGGTTTGGGTTTGGCCTAAACAAGTTTGGGTCATAAACAGGTCGACTCGATTAACCCGTTTATTTAATGAGTCGGGTTCGGGTTTGTACTTATAGTTTGATTGACCCGGCCTGACCCGTTTATCAAATGGGTCGTGTCAACCCGACCCGACCCGACCGAATCCGACCTGTCTAACCCAACCCAACAGGTTTACATGGGTTCTGTTGACCCAACCCGAGCCAACCTGACCCAACACGACCCGAATTGTTTAGTAAACGGTCGGGTCGGGTCAACCAGTTTATTAGACGGGTTGGGTTTGGATTTAAGTTTTTGACCTGTTTATTAAACGAGTCGGGTTCAGATTGGGTGTTTTGCCCTTATACCTATGTCTCAACCCGACCTGACCCATTGCCACCTCTAGAGGAGAGAGAGAGAGAGTCACAAATGTAGTTACTTGGATTAAAAAATGACATTAAATAGTAGCATTTTTTTCCCTATTCAAAAATTTAAAGGGCAATGTGATTAAAAAATTATATTGTTAATGGCACCCCGCTACCCCTCTCATCGCACCCCTAAAATTGCCTTCTATCTTCCCACCTCCCAATTTCATCTTCCCACCCTCTCCGTCCTCCTCCTTCAACCGCTCCAAGCTGCCCGTCGCAACCATACCACTATGACATGGTCATCCCCCCCCTCCTTCATGCTCTAAAGTCCTATTTCTCCTCTTCGCCCTCCCTCCTACTCGCTGCCCACCATTAGCGCTGGTAATGTGAGAACCTAATCAACGCTGATCGTCGTACGAGCCGGTGGCTGTCATCTTGGCCAAATTACACCTCTTTTCATTCTTTTGTAATATTTTTCTAACAGCTACATAATTCATGGGATTCATTCCCCTCATACATTAATTGTAACCTCTCTATATAAGACAATGAATACCATAGAAGGCATCATTGAGCCTTTCACCATCTTTGTGTAGATCCTTATATGGTATCAGAGCCCACTTCCTATGAAAGTGTCGGGTGCTCCTCCTTTTTGGTTGTGAAGACAATACTTCAAGGGGTGTCTATCAAGCTCCAATCAACAAGTTCTGGTGTGAACTATCATCCATGGAAGACCCAAGTACTTCCGGCACTCGGCTCATACGGACTGCTTTGGGTTCGTTGAAGGCGCTAAGGCATGTACCCTTGGAGAAGACTGTTAGTATTATAGTCCCACCTCGGTTGTGGTAACCCAATGGTGTGTGTTCTCCCTCTATATATAGAGAGGTAGTCGTATGTAATGTATGAGATAACAGAGATTATATATCCTGAGTTTTTCTCACGCTTTATTCGTAACATGATATATAATCTCTGTTATCTCAGGATATATAATCTCTGTTATCTCATACATTACATACGACTACCTCTCTATATATAGAGGGAGAACACACACCATTGGGTTACCACAACCGAGGTGGGACTATAATACTAACAAAGACGACTCTTTGGACACCTCAAATGGATCTGTTTGGATCAAATGGTGATGGCATGGTTCAACAACTCTTTGTTGGAGTCGGCCGCACACAAGTTGCCATGTGCAAGATCTTCGGCGGAGGTCTGGCATACCCTCGAGGTACTCTATGGCACTCTCATTCGTTCTGCATTCAACAGAGAGTTTGAGCTCTTGTCCCTTTCGAAGAGCGCTCTCGCCAGGGGCGTAGTCAGGAATTTATTTTGGGTTGGGCTGAAGCTAAACTAATTTTTTTTACAGTGAAGCTTTTACTTTATACTGTAAAAAAAATACTAAGCAAAATTTTTTAAGTGAACATCGATGATACAATAAAATTTTATTAATATAAAAGATACATAAAGCAGATGTATAAAATAGAAAAAGATAACGCAAGAAATAAACATTTAATACAAATATAATACTACATTACTAAACTTGTGCCCTGCGATGCTTCAGAGAGTAAAATTAATCAATTATCGATCGACAAATTTGCCGATAAAGGGGGCAGCTCTTCGTGGGAAATCGCAGTCGATAAAGAAATTTATCGAAAAAGGGGACAGCTCTTCGCCGAGAAATCTCAACCAATCGACAAATTTGCCAAGAAATGGGGGCAGCTGGACTGGAGAAATCGCAATCGATTGTGTGTAGAAGTCGCAAGGTTTGGCGGGGCAATGGCTGGGGGGGTGTGGGGTGGGGTCCTGCGGTTGGATCAAGATCAAGTGGTATAAATCGATTGGAACCCATGATTGACCAATTCCTCTAGTTTGGTATACCCGACCTACCATATCCCTAGCTCAAATAGTACAGCCACCCTGTAAGGCTGCATGCATGTGATGGTGTTAGTGAATAGGAAAATGCTAGGTAGCTAACTATTTTGCCAACTTTTGGGTTGCCAACTTCATGTGGTATTTGCCTAGGGCTCATCCCATGGTCTCCACAAAAATGTTCCAAGCAATGAGGACCCGCCAGCACTCCACCTCACATCGATCGAGTTGGCAATAAAGTTGGCAAACGAGTTGGCTATATTATATAGCATTATTCCAGTGAATATGGGTGAGTTTTTTGGGTCCCTATACGGGGCTCGGCAATTCCAGCATCCAATGAGTGCCACGTGGGTATCAGGCGACCACGATGTACAGCAAAAAGATGGGGCCACTCTCTTATTATGACATCGGCTGAACACGGGTTGGGCAGGACGGACTAAGCAGCTAGGCTGAAACCTTCGACTTGTTGGGCTGAGTTGGATATTATTAGTAGGTTCTCAAATCTCGGCCGGGCTATAGCCCGGCCGAGCCCTCTATTAGATCCGCCCCTGGCTCTCGCGGTCTCTGAATACATCCATCAGGCCAAAGCACTTACCCAAACACTCAGGAGTGCAAGCAAACATGTTGATGATGATTTTATCATGTGGATGTATGCGCGGAAAAAGATCCGGGTCTTCTTTATTGCAAACAAACGAAGATTACAGAAGGCCGGGACCCGGGGGCTCGGGGGTGGTGAGCTGGGTGCGACGAATATTGATCAGGAGATTGTGGAAGAGATCCTCTGGAGGGTCCCTTTGATCCGTGTCTTCACATGGTATTCTTGCGAGAGCTCTAAAGGGATTGCCCAAGACAGAGGTCTTTACAGGGTGAGGGTTCTTTGAGAGGCTAAGTAATATCCGTCGTTGCTTTTGTCCCTTCCGTGCTTCGAGCTTTCTCGGCTAGGGGTTTTCGGCGTCGCTCCTTGGTTTTCGTGTCTTCCTCGCTCCTTGCTAGACCTTGGCGTCCTTGATTATCGGTTCGCGGCGTCGATCGTGCTTTTGGCGTTGGCTTTGGCTTTGGCTTTCGGCTTTGGCGTGGCTCTGGCATTTGCTTTGCTTTGGCGCATGCGCTTGGACGTAGATGGGGGGAGACTTACGATGCTTTCGTTCTTCCGGACTTCGCATCGTATCGGCTAGAACGTGCGGTGCTTTTGCTCATGACCGGCGTAGTCGCTTGGCTTTGGCACTTGCGTTGCTTTGGTGCGGGCTTTACCGGGGCTTTTGCTTTTGCTTCTTGCGTGGGGTTTTGCTTCGGCGTCGACTCGATCTTCTTCTCGAACGACGGTGGCTACTTCTTCAAGGCTTCTGGCTTCCTCGACGGTTTAGGTGTCGGCTCGACTTTTCTTCTTCTCTGGGCTTCTTTGGCGTGATCGGAGTCAAAGGGTACCTTTGAAGACGGCGAGGGTGGAAACAATCACCTTGCAACGATTGTAGCGTCGGCTTTGCTTTGAAGATGACAGGTATAGTGATGACTTTGCTTCTCTTCTTCTCCGGGCTTCTTTGGTGTGATCAGATTCGAAGGGCTCCTTTGAAGACGGCGGGGGTAGCACCGATCTCCGTGTGATGGTTGTAGCGTTGGCTTTGCTTTGAAGACGACGGGTATAGCGACGCTTCGGGTGTTCCTCTCCAAGCTTTCTTCTTCGTGGATGGAGTGGACATTTGTCAAAGACGGCGAGTGATGATGCTTCGGTCTTCTTCTCCGGGCTTTTGGGCTTGATCGGAGTCGAAGGCCTATTGGAGACAACGGGGTGGTGACGCTCTGATCTTCTTCTCCGGCCGTTGCTTCTGGCGTCTTCGAAGTCGAAGGGTTCTTCTTCTCCGAGCTTTCTTCTTTGTGCATGGAGTCAAAGGCTTGATCTTCTTGTGCAAGGGTCTTCACGTTGATGAGGGCTTTCAATGGACTAAGCCGGTCCCAAAGGGATAGGCTTGCCCGTACCTCGTGAAGCCTTGGGTCGATGAAGAGTGTGTCTCCTCTTCTGTAGAGCTTCCTTGCTTCGTCTTCAGCTTCCGACTTGGCGACGATTATAGCGTCGGCTTCTTCTCCGGGTGTATTTGGCGTAATCGGAGTTGAAGGCTTTATTGAAGATGATGGGTGTAGCGCCGCTTCGGGTATCCTTCTCCAAGCTTTCTTCTTCGTGAATGGAGCGGATGCTTGTTGAAGATGACGGGGTGTTGCCGCTTCAATCTTCTTCTCCGGGCTTTTGGGCTTGATCAGAGTCGAAGGTTTATTGGAGACGACGGGGTGATGTCGCTCTGATATTCTTCTTCGGCCTTTGCTTCTGGCGTCTTCGGAGTTGAAGGGTTGTTGGAGATGATGGGGTGATACCGCTCTGATCTTCTTCTCCGACCTTTGCTTCTGGCGTCTTCGGAGTTGAAGGTTTTTTCTTCTCCGAGCTTTCTTCTTCGTGCACAGAGCCGAAGGCTTGATCTTCTTGTGCAAGGGTCTTCACTTTGATGAGGGCTTTCAATGGACTAAGCCGGTCTCGAAGGGAGAGGCTTGCCCGTGCCTCGTGAAGCCTTGGGTCGATGAAGGGCGCGTCTCCTTCTTTGCAGAGCTTCTTCGCTTCTTGCCATCCGACCTTTTGAGCCTTCCCCCTCCCCCTCTATTTATAGGTGAAGGGGGGGAGGGGAGAGATATGGAAAGTTTATTTGGATCCCTTAATATCTCTCCCCTAACTACCCAAGATTCATTCTTCAATTGAAGAGGAGAATAAACCTTTATTTGCTTTCCTTTTCAGGCGGGGTAATTATGGCTCAATCATTTTTGGATTTACTTTGAATCTTGCACATAAAGTTGATGGCGACCCGACTTCGTTTCTTGTCCGTCGGATCGAGGGATCGGCGCAAATCCACACTTACGTAGACGTTATACGCAACCTCCCCCCGCGCATGGCGGTATTTGTTTTATTTTTCTTCTTTTCTTTCCTTTTCTTTTCTTTCTTTTTTTCTTTTCTTTTTTTTGCATAGTCAGCCACTCCCCTAACGGGGTTCGGATTTCTATAGGGGTCCGGATGGGCCCCACTTGGGGATGGGCCCACCCGCCCCCTTGTTTGGTGCGGGTCGGGTCCGATTTGCGTGTCGGGTTTGCCTCCGAGTTGGTGCATGCAAGTCGGGTCCGGGTCCGAATGCATGTCGGGTTTGCCTCCGCATTGGTGCATGCGAGTCGGGTCCGGGTCCGAATGCGTGTCGGGTTTGCCTCCGCATTGGTGCATGCAAGTCGGGTCCGGGTTAGACACAATTTTTGTGTCTACAGTGGATTTCCATGGTCTTCGGTCTAGAGTTTGATCCAATCGTTGCGGTTGTTAACCTCTCACAGGATCCTCTTGTTGTTAATGAGGTTGTCGCCTCACTCTTCGACTTCGAGTTTTGTCTCCATCTGTGGAGTCTCCCGCCACCATGTACGCCTCACGAGGCCGTTATTGCTCTAATAACTATGGAGCTAATAACTCTCGTGGTTGGGGGCACTCAGACGGCGACCATGGCACTCAGACGCTTCCAACATGGTTTGTTATAGGTGTGGTCACCCATACAACAAGGCGAATAATTGCTTCACATCTAATTCAGCTATTAGCAATTCAACTTAATAGTTTGTTGTAATGCACATCTTTGATCAAAATGATCTAGCTAGCATAGTACTCGAACACAGGTGCCACTAACCATATTACCGCAGACACTTGTGATCAGGTTGAAGGCATGCTTCTCGATCTACTATGGGGTCAATTCTGTCATGGTAGGAAATGGAGATAGTCTCTATATTTCTTATATGTCTTTTCTCACAATGCCTAATACTGCTTTAAATCTTGATTATGTAAGATCAAGGTAACTTGATTTCAAATCTCTCAAATGTATCTTCATCGACTACAGTGGCTCTAAGCAGCCCACCGGCCTCGACGCAGGAGTCCTTTTAGGGCTCCCTTGCAGGCATCCGTTTCAGTCGCGGTTGAGATTCCCATCGGTGTCGTGGCTTCCCCATCTGATGTCGCGAGGACAACTGTCTTGGGCATCCGATGATGACCTGCTTCCGTGATGGCACTCGTCAATTGGAGGTATTGCTTGCTTCCCGACATCCAATCCCTTCAGCTCTTGTCGCCAACATGTGAGGTCATCTTCCGGAGTCTTCCACCTACAAAACAGGTGGCGAATGATCCTCACTGGGTCCGTGCTATGGAGGAAGAAATTATCGTCCTTCACCGCAACTCTATATGGCTCTTGTACCCTTTACATCCTCCATGAATGTTGTTGGGCGCAAATGGGTATATAAGCTCAAGCACCATGCAGACGGTTCAATTGAATGCTACAAAGCCCACTTGGTAACCAAGGGCTTCAACCAACGCCAAGGTTTTGACTTTGAAGAACTCTCTCTCTCTCTCTCTCTCTCTCTCTCTCTCTCTCTCTCTCTCTCTCTCTCTCTCTCTCTCTCATCCTTATGAACGAAGGTATATCGATTACGAGTATTTCCGAGATGAAGATCAGAAACGAATCCAATTTTTAGTAGTTGATCTTCGACTTACTTCATTTATTGGCATTGAGGGAGAGATTTTTTTTTTTTTTTTTTCGGGGGGGGGGGGGGGGGGGGGGGGGTAAAAAACGAATAAATAAATCAACAGCAAGGGAACTACAGAACAGTTCAAAAGAGCCCAAAGATAGTCAACCAACATAGGTACTACCTAAGGATTCTAGATCCTGGAAGCAAAAGGCCAAAGCCAAAAAACCCAAATCAGGTCCCTAACCAACAAGAGATAAGCTGATACAGGATTCTTGAGCAAGGTGGATGCAAAATTGATGAGCAGGGCGACAGAAAACACCTTTTCTTCTCCTCCAGCTTCGACGGGGGATGGGGTTGATCCGGGAGGGACTCGGGTCAATCGTCGGAGCTACCTGGCTGCTACGACGGCTTCGTCTTCGTCTCGGTGGGGTGGACAGTTTGATGCGTTGCATCGGTCCCGTATGACGAGTCTAGTGGATGGGATGGTGATGCTCGATCCAGATCGTCTCAAAGCCTCCCAGGCTAAGTGGAGGCAAGCTCTGGTGGGTAAGTTTCTGGGACCTAAGATCCACCTAGAGTCTCTACGAAGGAGGGTCGAAAAACGGTGGCCATGTGCAGGTAAATTCCAGGTGCTGGACCTTCCAAATGGGTTCTTCTGTTTTCGTTTCGAGTTGGAGGAGGATCTTCTTGATGTTTGGGAGGGCAGCCCTTGGGTGTTCGAGGGGCGGGTTCTCACACTAAAAAAGTGGACTCCGTTCTTCCAGCCGGCGACGGAGAGCATTGATCAGACTCCAGTATGGGTTCGGTTACCAGGACTACCGGTGGACTGCTATGATGCAGAACTCGTTAAAGACATTGCGGGGGCGGCGGGGAAGCCGATTAGGGTGGACGAGAGAACTCTTGATGGGTCAAGAGGTTTGTTTGTTCGGGTATGTGTTGAGGTCGATTTGAAGAAAAGTTTATCTCCGGGGACGAATGTCGGAACCTTAGATTCGACGGTACGGTTCTACCAGCCGTTTGTCTACGAGAATCTGCCTCAGTTGTGCTTTGCCTGTGGTCGGGTTGGGCACCTCTTGCACCAATGTCCTCAGGCCTCAAGGGGGTTGCCGGAGCCGGTGGGAGTTACTGGGGTGGTGGATGCTGGTGATGAACCAGGGCTTGGGTCTAGATCTGTTGAGGGGGGTCATGATGATTCGGTCTCTGATAGAGTTAAGGAGGGTGGGGGGCCTCCGGCCCGGTTAGCTGGCGAGGTTTTTGGGCCTTGGATGGTGGTGCCCCGGAGACAAGGTCGTCGGTGGGGTGCTAATCCGGCTGCACAGTCGAGCGGCGGCGCGGGAGTTGGGGCAGGTCGGAGTCAGAAGGAGGGGGTCGGCGGGCATGGTCGTCGGCTGGCAGAGTCTACAAAGCATAGTGCGGGATTCAAGGATTCGGTGGATCTTCCGAGGCAGAGTCATAATACGATGCAGGTTCCGAGGAAGCAGCACCAATCAGGATCGCGTTTCGTACCACTCGAATCTATGGAGGAAGAGCAGGTGGGCCATACCTCGTCGCAGGGGTCAGAAGGGGTGGGGAGGCCGATGGTTGTCTTGGATAGTCACGTGCCTATGGTGGAGGATGTCTTACAGGTGTCGAGTGGGGTGAAGACACATGGCTCTAGCCCGTCGCGGATGGCGGGAGCAGTAGGGAGTCAGGTTAGTCACGTGGAATTGAAGGAGGATGTCATGCAGGTTTCTGCTGGGGAATTCTCTCATGCTTCGGATGAGAGATTGAGGGTGGCTCTGGAGGTTGAGGAGTCCAGATTGTCTAAGCTCAGGTCGGTGCCTTGTGGTGGGAAAGATAAGGGATTGGTGTTTTCTCCGAATATCGAGGCAAGTAGGAGGGGTGAGGAGGTCCCGGGATCTCCAGCAGTTCCTCCAGGTTTTGAGCCAGACAGAGATATAGTGGGTGGAGTGGAGTCAGTCCCAATGGAGGTTGCGCATGCCCGGGCAGTTGAACAGACTTGTGGTTTTCTGGATGCGGTTTGTTAGAGTCCTGTGGAAGCTATGGAGGGCGACAGTGAGTCAGGTAGTGGGGAAGGTTCGGGTGACGATCCCCAGTCGTTAGAGCTACTTAATGAGAGGATTGGCAACAGGGCGCGATCCAAAGGCCGTTCGAAAGATAAAATTGCTTTACGGAGCCATCTTATTAAGAAACCTGGCAAGGGAGGGAGACTCCCGGCTACCCTTCTCTCTTCCATACCCCAATGAATATATTTTTCTGGAATTGTAGAGGGCTTCTTCGCCCGTCAGTGATTGGGTATTTACGGTTAGTAGTTCGGCAATGTAAGCCTCAAATTCTTATGCTCGTCGAGAGTCATGTGCGTGAGACGCAGATTGATAAGGTTAAGTCTTTATTTCATGGTAGATTTGAAATTGATTGTATTCCGTCTGATGGGATGTCAGGAGGTATAGTTTGTCTGTGGCGACCAGAAGCTGGGCTAGTGACTGCCTTGTTCCGCCAACAACAGGTCCTTCACTTGGTTGTGACTGGTCTCATTCCTCAACCAATTGTCTTTTCCGCTATTTATGCTAGTAACTGTGAGTGGGAACGTAAGAACTTATGGGCTGAACTTCGGATGCTGGGAGGTTTGCACTTCCCCTGGTGTCTGCTTGGCGATTTCAATTGTATTCTCGCAGCAACAGAGAAAATAGGGGGTCGACCTTTTCGGTGGACGCCTAGCACTCGAGCGTTTCTGAAAACGCTGAATGTTTGCGGTCTCCGGGATGTTCCATTTGGGGGAGAGCCATTCACTTGGTGCAATAATAGGCAAGGTATCGCTCGGATTTTGGAGCGTCTTGATCGTTGCTTTGTGAATTCACACTGGACCCTGGAGATAGATGATACGGCCGCTAAACATCTTCCAAGGTTTGTTTCGGATCATTCTCCTCTTCTTCTCTCTACTGTGTCAACTACTAAACCGGCTCGTGTTCCATGGCGGTTCCTAAATTTCTGGCTTGATCGAGTTGATTGTCATCAAGTGGTGGTCAACAATTGGGTTAGAGGGGCTAGTTGTGAGGCAAATTTACCTTTTGTGAGACGTGCTCTAAGCCAGTGGAATAAACTTGAGGTGGGAAATATTCACTCTTTGGTGGATTCGCTGTGGACTAAACTTGATCGTCTTGGAGGGGTTATGGGAGTTGGTACAGATTCGGAGGAAGGAGGTAGGCTCAAGGATCAGCTAGAGTGGGCTTTGAGGCAACAAGAAGCGATCTGGGCTCAGAAATCCCGGCTGCAGGGGATCCGAGAGGGTGACCAAAACACGGCTTTCTTTCATTTGAGCACTAAAGTGAGGAGGGCTAGAAATCGGATCCGGAGTATTCAGGTCGATGGGCGGGTTATTTCGGATGGTCGACATATACGTCGGCTGTTGTTAGATTTCTTCCAGCAGCGATGGACGCGGGCAAGTCAATTGGACTTACAACTGTTGAATGATTTTCCTTCTACTGTTTCCACTGCTATGAATGATTTTCTTTTACGAATTCCTGATCAAAATGAAATTCAGCGAGTCGTGTTTGCTGCTCCACACAATCGTTCTCCTGGTCCTGATGGGCTTAATGGAGAATTTTATCATAGTTTCTGGGATCACATAGGGGATGATGTGGTGAGGGATGTTCAGAGTTTCTTTCGTACTCAGATTCTTCCGAAAGGGTGGAATGAGACCACTGTTGTCCTGATCCCAAAGACTACAAATCCCTCTCACCCGAAAGATTTTCGGTCGATCAGTTTGTGTAATCAAAGATATAAATTCATTTCAAAAATTTTGACTAACCGGCTGAAATTGATCCTTCCATCGATTATCCGGGAAGAGCAACATGCTTTTATTCCAGGCCGTAAATTACGGGATAATGTACTATTGGCTCAAGAAGTTTTACATTCCATCCATGGTGCTTCAAAGAAGTATGCAGCAATGGCTATCAAAGCAGACATCGATAAGGCTTATGATCGTATTCAGTGGGAGGCTTTGGAGGTTATCCTTAGCAAGTTTGGTTTTCATCCGGTTTGGATTTCGTGGGTTATGCAGTGTGTTAATTCGACGACGATGCGGCTCTTGGTCAATGGAGAAGAAACTCAGAAATTCCGGCCAAGTTGTGGGCTGCGTCAGGGAGACCCGTTATCTCCGTATCTTTTCTTATTAGTTTCTCAGGTAATCCATTGGGAGGTGGAGAAGAGTCTCCGGGATGGGGATATAGATGGTTTTGTCACACGGAAAAATCTGCAGCCGGTGGCTACACTAGCCTATGCCGACGATTTCATGTTCTTTACTAAGGCCACGGTGCTTGATGCTTGGGGGCTCCGGGCGATGTTTGAGAGGGTGGCTAAAAGTACAGGGTTGTGTTTCAGCCCACAAAAATCCTCGGTTAAATTTTCCCTGTGCATCCCGGAGGTGATGCGGCGGCGAATCAGGACTGCTTTATCGATGAAGGAGGAGGTAGGTCCCTGGATTCATCTAGCTACCCCGATTAATGGTGGCAGTATTCCAAATTCTCAGTTCCAGTGTGTGGTCAGTCGAGCTGAGGCTAAATTATCTGGGTGGAAAGCCATTACTTTATCTCAAGCTGGTCGATTAGTTTTGATCCAATCGGTGTTGGCTGCAATTCCTGTTCACTCTATGATAGCGGGAGGGCTGCCGATGGCGATGCTATCTCAGTTAGACAGGTTGTGTAGGGCATTTTTTTGGGGTCATAAAACTGAGGATAGGCATCTGCATCTCATTTCATGGGAAACCATTACTCAAGAGAAGGACATGGGGGGGCTGCAGTTGCAGAGTTTTAGGTTCAAACAAATACAACTTGGAATAGCCAACCTTAAATACATTTTGTTGGACTCAGGGGTCGGGCCTTTGTGGATTAGAAATAAGTATCAGCTCAATTTGGAGACCTGGAAATGGTGGAATGGTCGGCGAGCTTCTTCTTGGTTGAGACGGACTATTAAGGGGGTGCAAAGGTTGGAGGAGGCCCCAAGGGGGCTTCGGCCTAAGTATTTACGTATGCTTGAGGAGCTGCGGGGTGAAGTTGGAGCAGCCGGGGATAGGCCTCAGAAGTGGGTGGGTGCTGGTTTATGGTGCTTACGGGTTCCTCCAAAGGTTCAACTATTTCTATGGAAATTGATGTGGGGAGCCTTACCTACTGCTGATTTTTTGTGGCACCGTATTCGTATGGGATTTGGAAGTTGTCCCTGGTGTGGAGATGTAAATGAAGACATTGCTCATGTTTTCTGGGAATGTCCCCAAGCGGTTGAATATTGGAATTGTGTCCAGAGGAGCACGGGCCTAAATTTTTATGAGCTACAGTTGCTTACTCCTCTCTCTAAGGAGGTGCGCAAGGGGTCTTATCCGGGTCCGGGCGAGGTTTTGGCGGTGGCCATGTGGAAGCTATGGAAAGCTAGATGTGATAAATTATTTGCCCAGAAAGATATGGATTGCCAAGTCATTGTTAGACAAGGTATTGCTCTCTGTAACCAATTTATTTGGCATTCGACATCTCGATTGCAGGCTCCAGTTGTTAGTCCTAGTCTTCAGTATATAATTTGGGCGGATGGATCATTCAAAACTAACAATGAGTTAGCAAGTGGGGCATGGGTCCTAACTTCTATTTCCGGGTACCAGCGTGTAGCTGCGGCTATGCGATGTAAGGCAGACTCTCCTCTCCAGGCGGAGTTATGGGCTATAAAAGGGGCTTTGGAAGAGCTGGTTAAGCTTGGGATTCGGCATGCGGTGGTGCTGACTGATTCTTTGAAGGCTAGGGAGGCTTTAGTTCTGGGTAAAGGCTACTCGTCGGATCTGAGTTTTCTTCTTATTTCCTGTTTGAAGGCGTGGGACCAGTTGCAAGATGTTTCAATCAGGTGGATTGAGCGTACGGCGAACAGTGCAGCAAACTGGCTAGCTCGGGAAGCTCGGATGTATGGGTTGGAAGGGTATTGGGAGAATGTTCTTCCCACGCCTATTGATGGGCTCCTAGCGGAGGACCTCAAGGTCATGATGTATTGACCCTGTCTGGATTACCAAAAAAAAAAAAAAGATAAGCTGATACAGACCAAAAACATAAAGCATACCTCCTATCGGAGCAAAGCGCATATCAGACCGCCATAGGGTCCCCAGAAGGAGTAGCTAGAAAGTCTTGCTGACAAGATTCCTCGATATCTGGATTAGAAACTTGCGAACCAACAATAGAGATAGAAGAAGACCAAGAATCAATCAGAGGACCAGCTATAGGTACCACCTCTTTGGAAACAATGGTCTGAAGAATCTCCACATATCGAGTAACTACCTTGGAGAATATCTCTGAAACCGTGCAATGATTGTCCTCAGGAACCCGATCATTCCGTTCCACCCAGATCGAGAACACTACAGTAGTGAGCAGAATCTTCGTCATCAATCTTTGGTGCATACTACAAATGGTGAAGGAGAATTTGCAAACCTTCTTGATAGAAAGACCAGTGGCATCATGGTGCCATCCCATTTCTCACAGCTTCTGTCCCATAGTTCCCTAGAGAAGATCCATTGAAAAAACAGGTGTTTCATTGTTTCCTCCACTTGTTCACATAGAAAACAACGATTAGCAAGGGAAACCCCTCTCCGTTGGACCAAAGGAATAGTGGGCCCCACTTTTCCTGATTGCCCTCCAAGTGCAGAAACTATGATTAGGAGGAGAATGAGAGTTCCAAATCGTTTTAACCCAACTTTTGACCTCCCCCACATCCCAAATGGTATCCCAGGGAGAGATTTTTACTAACATAGACGATGGTGAGAATCTACTAGTCCAAAAGGCGGTTTCGCATTCAGGTTCGAGGGAGCTTTCAGTTTCTGGGGATCTTGCTGATGCCGCAGTATAGTCAGGGGAAGTTGATGGATTTGATCGGGCATCTTTGGAGCTTAAGAAAGAGGTTGTGCCTGAGATGCAGGATATGGTCATGGCATCTCGCTCTTCTCGTATTGGAAGGAGGACCAAGGAGAATTGTCCAAAGGGTCCTTGCAATCGAACTTCTCGAAGCAGGGTGGATCAAGTTCGAAAATAGGGGCACGATCTTTTGCAACAGCAGCTCTTATAGCGGAGCTCCTCCAGTTTTGATCCCGAGTCTCCTTGACTGTTCAGAGGAGGAGGTAGTTTGTGAGTCTTCAGGAGTACAGGTGGCGAAGCAGTAGCAGAGGCGGGGGTTGTTTGGAGTTGGCTTGACAGGGGGCCACACTGCTGTGTGTGTGCACTGTTGAGTGTGTTGTGTGTGTAAGTCTATGAAGCAAGCTATCCTGGCTTACTTCAGGTGTTTGGTGCGTTTCTCACTGTTGTGTGTGCTTTGTATTGGGTCGATCTGCTTGCTCATCCTGAGTAAAGTCGTGAGCTGTATTTTTCCTTTTCGGGTTTTTTAATAAATTTATTTACCTTTCTAAAAAAAGATCTGGCCCCACACAGTCTTCGAGAGCTCCATGCGGAACCCTGATAGGTTGCCACCTCCACCCTCCCACCGTAGTCCTGCCACAGGGTGACTACCAATAAGGATATTTTGGCGGCGGCTTAATACCTACTGAGCGGCCGTCGAATTTGCCCCAAATATTTCAGCGGTTTGAACGGCCGCCGGGTTTGTTGGGGCCGCGGGATTTGGGCGATCAAATCTGGCCGCGTTGTTTGGCCGCCGGATTTGGTAGATCTCTTCCGACACAGTTATTTGGCCACTGGATTTGGTAGATCTCTTCCGGCCATGTGGTTAGACCTCCGGATTTGGGCATTTATTTCGGCCGTGGGGAAGTTGGTCGCCTGATTTGATCGAAATTTTTCCGGCGGCTGTGGATGACCATAGCAATTGATGTCTTTTGTGGCCGGGTGGAGGGAGTCGTCGATGTCGATGCTGAAATAGGTCAGGACTGTTGCAATGTCCGGTTTGCTAGTAAATAGCCGATGATCATTATTTTCTTAGACCAACTACCAACCAGAGAATCGAACCGAACCAATCCGACCTTAGTGTGGGTTGGGTTGTTTCAGGTTTATGCCCAAGACGGATTGGTTCAGTTTTAAATATGGTATAACCGAACTAGTACTGTTCGGTTCCTGGTTGGCTGAAACTCGAACCAACCCGACCCGAGTCGCACCCATAATACAAACCAAATCTCTTAAAAATCAATAACTAAATAGATAAGAAAAGTTATTTCCTAGCGTATTTTTCTATTGGCTATTGATTTTCAGCGTCTCTAAATCAGTGTTTTGAAAACCGAACCGAATCGGGCGGTTCAACTGGTTTGGACCGAAACCAGAACATGTTTCAGTTCGGTCTTTGAATAGACCGGTTGGTATGTTAACCCAAGAACCAAACATTGCCATTGAAGAATTTAGTAAATATCTATTAAAAAATCATACTTTTATGTGGTTCAAACGGTTGAACCACCGGTTTGAACCGATTTAGACCGAAAGGGATGCCTTTTCGGTTCGAATTCCGGTTTGGTTTTGAAAACACTGCTCCAAATAGCTTTGTGTATTTTTTTTTGTTTTTTGGGAGGGGGTTGTAATTGGGTAAACAACTGATACTCAGTTGGTAAGATTCACTCCTTGGCCTTGGTCAAGGATTAATAAATATTACGGCATATTTTCTTCTGCTCTTTAGTTGATGGGCTCATGCTCATCTTACGCTCTGTTTGGTTCACTGTGGTTCCAACTATACCGTGCATTGGGGTTGGAATGCGTGCGTGTCCCAACAATCGGTTTTGCTACGTGTTCCAACGATTGGCTTTCTATATAAATTTGGTTAAGCGGTAGTCCGAACCGCACGAGTTGGACAGAACTACATTGAACCAAAACAGATGTGGCCCTGTGGTGTTGACCCGTGTGTTACAACAGCACGGAACCAAACAGGCCATTAGAGGCAATCGATCTTTCCATCCTATGGAGTTACTAAAAAATATATGCATTTTTCTTACTCTTGTGATGAGTTTCGATCCTTGGTCTATCTTGTACCAACACACTTACAGGAGATGTACTTTCCAACTTTCTATCGCGGCACCCGATCACAGTTGCCCCTTTACCTGTCAGTCTGGCTGAGTACGATTCATTGTTCGGGACTGATACAATGGACTGTTCTTATCGTGCTGCTTCAAGATGTCGGGAATATGTTGGTAAACAGATTAACCAAGTAATCATTTTTAGCTTTTATTTTATTATTATTACTACAGTTTTCTCTAAATGGCTAGTGTCCTTTCGCCGCATCCGTTTGGTTTGAATCCCCAATTAAATTTGATAATGTTACAATCCTAGAGTCATCGTCGATCGCCATCCTGCCACCCTCACACTCTACATAGGTGTTGAAGTATGCCCCGTGTGAGCAATTCAAACGTGAAGTATGGCGCCACTATCAAGAATCCACTCCTGGTCTAGTAACTCAGTGGCCGCCAAGACTACCTCGTCATCATATTCGAGTGCCGATACTTGATTTGCATAATCCTCAGCCTGTGCATCTCTATTGATTTTGTCCGACCTGTGACCATTTCCAGAACTTGCTCCACATTTTTATTTGCACTTGCTTTTCAAGTGTCCGGGCTTCTCTGCACTTCCAACAGATAACCTTTTTCATGCTCTTCGCACCCAACTTCACCATCATCGCATGAATAGAAGCGCACTCGGACTCTTTCTACACATTTCTTCACTCAGTAGAGTCCCCCCAACATATTCAGACTTCATCTTCGTTGGACTAGAATTATTACTAATTGTTGTCACGAGGCCATCCGAACTGTCAGGTAGTCCCGTCAAGATCAGTATAGCCCTATCTCATCATCAAAGTTGATTACGACAGTTTCTAGTTGTTTTGTAATTTCATTGAAGCTGTTGACAAGCTCAGCTATGCCTCTAACATCGAACATTCTCATGTTGAACAACGTCTTCATGAGAAAAACCTTATTGAAGGCCGAAGGTTTCTTATATATACCGGATAATGCTTCCAACAAACACGTCGTGGCCTTCTCCTTGGAGATATTGAAGGCCACCGTCGATGTCAGAGAGAAACGAATCAAACATAGTGTCCTCCTGTCGAGTATCTCCCAATCTTTCTTGGATATTTTCTCTGGCTTGCTCGCCAGTCAACCCTAAGGCAACTAGAAAACCTTCTGATATATGACATCCTCTATTTGTATCTTTCATAATCCAAAATTTGTACCATTGAATTTCTTGATTCTCTTCTAGCTGTCCGCCATTGCTCCACCCACCTTGGATCCTCACACCAAACCTTTCGCTCTATTATCACTTATTAGAGAATCGCACACACTGATACATCTTTTGTACACAATCGGAAGTAATGATATTGTTCATAGGATCGAGGATTGGAGCTAGCCTAGTAGAAATCAAAGAATTCGACGCACCACACAATAATATGAATGACAGAATAACATCAGCAATCAAGGATATGGATTATCACGATCAAGAGATTACATATGCAATGAGTCACCAATTTTTGAATTCTTCAAGCCCTCTCGTTTATCCCTTTTAGGGTACTGCACGTGTCACGCCCCAGAAATCCGGAACCGATCCCAGGGGTGTGAATTGAGAAAAACGAAGGGTTTTAGGGTTTGGTCAACTGTCTACTCCAATTAGGGTTTCTCACAAGGCTTTTATTCTCTCAAGGAATTTTTTTAAACTTATTTTTTTACGAAAACATTTTTATTTTAAAAGAAAGTATAGAGATATAATTTTATCAACAGAGAGATGATCACGCTCGACCTTTAACCGGGCTATCCTCTCAGGATGTGCGGCCTGTCGGTGCCCCACATGCTGACAGAAGTCTCTCTTAAGGGAGCACGACCTCAAGCCTCTGACGGCGAGCCGAGTAGCCTCGTCTGATCTCTACCACTCGGGCACTGGTTCACATATCCTATCTAATGGGCTAGTCAATTAGTTCACTTTATAACTTAAAGTTTTATAGTGAGCTACCCTAGGCTTGGGGCCTTGAGGGGAGGCCTACCCAAAAAGAATACAGCTGTATCATTGCCACTGATAACATACACTAAGCCAAATCTAGTACGATTACACTGCCAGAAGGAAGTTGACTACTACATGATATACTGCAATCTAAAACTCCACCGCCGTATTAACTCCGCCGCTGTCCTCGTGCTGCGGCTACCCCTGAGTCTCCGAATCTACAGAAGAGCCTACTCGTGGGAATGAGTAGCCCCTAACATGAATTGGAAGATTAGCCAAATAAATGGCTAGTGACAAGCTAACTGCCTAGGTAATTAATAACGCTCGTATTTATAAACAGTTTACTGATTAGCCTAGTTATCCAACTATATTCTCAATCACATCCTAAGTGTCCATGCAATGTCTACATTCTCATGCAATTCCTACTGTCATTAAGTTATCGAGAATACTATTTTAGAATTAATAAAGTTTAACACACTCAATTTGAACCCTAGATATTTTGTTCATCCTGCCCCCGATCGGGCATTACTATAGGGCCTTTTATTTCGATGTAGAGGGCCAACTCTCTCGCCGCGTATACTCCGACACCATACTTAAAGTCACCCATATGATCATAAGGGGTTTCCCATCTTTTACGGTGGAGCTCTACCACCCAACTTGTTTTCATTGGGGGCTTCAACTATCCTGGGACAGGATTGCTAGACCAATCCCTCTTTGAGGGCACCACCTATTGGCTTTACCACAATCCCTGCCCTTGACCCCCTAGCCTACTGATCTTCGACTGTGCACGCAGGGTGGTTCACGGCCCTTGCGCGCACGGGATCCAAATCTTTCCACATGACAGAATATCACACAATTGTGATAATAAAGTAATTTCGATGTTTTACCCCGGGATTCGCACCGCGCTCACAACCCATGCGTCACAATAATTATAAGGAATTTACTCTCGCCCGTATTCCCGTGTGCCCGGGTCTCCACACTCTATCTAGGAGAGTGAGCCCAATAATTATTATTTAATTATTAATTTCCAATCTTAAGGGAACTCCTACTTACGGTGTCCAAGCAATCAGAAAATTTATTATTTAAGTATATTATTAAGCATGCGTCGTCGGACTCGTGACTCCGTATGCAAGACGGGGTCCACTCGACCATATGCGACGATATCCGGCAGGACCCGCATGCAGCATTATGGACACCTACCCTTAATTTCTATAATAGCATAATTAACTATCTAAATAGCGTGCAGTGTCACCTGAAAAGTGTGCTCGGCTGATGCTGCTGGGCGCCCTCCGCTCCCTCACCGGCTTGGTCCACATGCCCACTAACTGCCAAGCATACCAGCGGCCTATGGTCATTAAGTGTTACTAAAATATCGTTGACTTAGGCCCTGATTGGTCGAGCTGAGAATTTATGCGTCATCGGACGCCGGTCTACTGGCATGGAAAACGATGTTCCGAGGGCATCGTCTCGGTTGGTCGATATTGTCGATGCTAAAGACCGTACCAGGGTCTATTTGCACTAATTCGACTAAACGGTCATAACCGCGTCAGTCAATAGCGAAATCAGCAAAGCCAATCACGGTCGGGCTTGATCTATCAAAGAAGGGTTTGCACGGGAATCGTACTAGTGGCCAGCCTAGGCCGCAAAGTAATGCATTACCACCATGGAAACCCATCTTGGACGCACACGACTACACAAGGTTTTTCATGACCATACTTTACCTATGGGGTCGATACCGCATCGGCATTATGGGCTTTGAGGCAGGCGTGACCCGATGAAATCAGAAATATTGTCAACACATTGGAAGAAGAAAAAGTTATCGTTCAATCAGGGGCTTTTGCCTTTGGCCCTCGGCCACATCTGACAAACCGGAGGGGGTTTTAGGCCAAACTAGGTTTTCTTGGCAATCAGGCACAGGCCCGATCATCGTAGCGAGACGAGGGACATGGTCAAGGGTCGATATTTTGGCCTAGACTTGGTGAGGCTACCGTGGGTGGTCGGGTGCCACCTAGGGTCTGACTGCTGGCAACCCAGTCACCGGTAGCCATACCAGCAAGGTGAGAGGATTGGGCGGTCTGCATTGGGTTGGTCTCGCCACCTGCACAGCCACTGGCCACCTGGCCGATGGCCATGGCTGTGCTCGAGGCAACAAGGGGTTGCAGGGTCGAGTATTTTCCACAGAGTCACTAGGGATTTGGGGGGTCGGTGGGCCTGGCCTGGCTTGGTCAAGCCTTGTGGCTGGTTGTACAGTCACCGGTTACCCGGCCGGAAGAGAAGTCGCCGATCTGGTCTCGACGGAACAACAAGAAAAACAGAAGAAATAGGGGAGGCGACCGACCTGGTGTAGGGGCTCAGCTTCTGCTGCAAGGGTCGTCGGCTCTGGCGGCTCCTCCTCCAACTGCTCCTCCACGGTGCCGGCTACTCCTCTCCAGCCGACTATGCTCCGACTGCCGTGCGCCAAACACACAGCAAGAGGGAGAGAAAGATTGAAAGAGGGAAAGAGAGAGAGAGGGAGAGATCGAAGAGGAAGAGAGGGGGAGATCGGAGGGGGGTAAGGGGGGTCGGGTCTAGGTTTTATAGGGTGAAAGGAGGGGGTGGCGGCCGGCATAGGGGTCAAGGAAGATGGGAGGCGGCCGGGCTTAGGGTCAAGGAAGGGGGGCGGCCGGCTGATGGGATGGAGGGGGGGCGGCGGTCGGGCTTAGGGTCAAGGAGGGCGGCGGCGGCCGGATCGGGTCGGGTTTGGGTTCAAGAGAGAGAGAGAGGGTCGGGTGAGAGGGGGGAGGCGAGATCCGAGAGAGAGAGAGGGGATCCGAGAGAGAGGGGGAGAGATCTGAGAGAAGAGAGAGATTAGAGAGATGGGAGAGAAGAGTGAGAGAGAGAGAGAGAGAGAAGGGTCGGGTCGGGTTTTGGGTTTGGGCTGAGATGAGAGGGAGAGGGAGAGAGAGAAGGGGAAAGGGTTGGGTCGGGTTTGAGGGTTGGGTTTTGGGGTTTGGTTTAGTTTTTTTTTTTGCTGTGTGTTTGTTATTTATTTATTTATTTATTTATGTTTTTTTTTTTTTGTCGAGCCGACTCGCACTCGACTCGTGTCGTACCGAGGCGCACCGGCACGCGACCTTCGCCGGGTCCGATAGACCCGCCACAGTACCTATTTATTATTAAAATTATTTTACTAAAAAAAATAGCATTCGAGCCATGCCTCCATACACGTGATCATCAGCTCGTGTGACTATACCTCAGTTGCAGCCCTGCGTCTCGTACCCAGGACCCACTGCCTGGTCCCGTCAAGCACAACCAATAGCATCACTATTAAATATATATTAAAATAATAATATATAGAACTGGGTTGTTTTGGGCAAAAACACCCCGGGAACACCGGTCGCTACAGCACAACCACAGAGTGAAGAATAACCCCATATAAGAGATCCCTAGAAAATACCAAAAAATCCCGAGAGATGAAAACACCCACTGAAATAGAAGTCGAAGTAGATGTGCCGAAGAACCCAAAGATGATCCTAAGAACACCGATGATAGATCCAAAAATAGATCTCTCTCTCTCTCTCTCTCTCTCTCTCTCTCTCTCTCTCTCTCTCTCTCTCTCTCTCTCTCTCTCTCTCTATTATTCTTCTTTCTCCCTTCCTTCTTCCTTTATCTTCTCTTCCACACCGCAAGAAACACAAGCTGGCTTCTTCCTTGCTCTCTCCTCGCCTCGCTCTCTCAATGACGTTAGATTAACCTGAACTAGAGCCACCCATGCCCCTCTATAATAGAGCAAATGTATGCCTATAAAAAATAACTCAGATATGTTGCCTGACTCGCGCTACCCACCCCAAGTTCGCCCGAGCGATCTAGATTCGCCCGAGCGAATTCTACCTGGATGCCATTCACATAATAGCCCACGATTCACCGGAGCAAATCCAAATTCACGCCTTGTGAATTTCTTGCAACCTGTGTATTCAGGTGCTGGTTTTAATGGGCCAAAACTCAACATGGTCTGCTCCACATATTGGTTGTTTTAAACTAAATGTGGATACTGCAACTCCTCACGATTTCACGACAGCAGCAGCTCTAATTAGATAGCCTATTGGGAATATCCTCTACAGAAAATCTATGAAAATTCATTCGCCTGACAGGTTATGGCGAAAGCTGAGGGATTCAAAATGGATCTGATTCTTCGAAGCAACTACCTTGAAGTTCGTACCATTGCTAAAGGTGATTCCCTAAATATTGTTCAACTCATTGTTGATTCTAACCAAGAGGATAGTCACAAAGTTCTCCAAATTTTTGGGAAAAACTTCACATATTATTGAATTAAGGGCCTACTGAATAACCGTTGATTAATCTTCTGACTCACGTATTCTCAGAATAATCCCAAAAAGTACCAAATAAGTTTGAAATTCACGAATATTTCTTTAAAATTTAAAGCGCATGAAAATTCTAAAAGCTTCAAAAAATCCTTAAAAAATCATGAAAAATCTGTGTAATACTAAAATTTTCAAATTTTCTCGATTTCCTCTTAAATATTTCCCGAATTTGTCCAAATTGAACTAAATTGACCCATCACCGAATTAGTGTCAAATCCAAACTTTGTTTAATTAATATGTGTTGGGGAATTTGCTTGCTCCGATACCAATTAATCCCTTGCACCTCGAAAACCTTCAAGCTCTTAGGACGATGTTCAATGGTTTGAGGATTGGATCCCTGCAGAGATCACACAACAACATAGAGAATTTGATACAACAATACAATAGTAACGAACACCATGAATTTATCAAGCAATCAAGGATTTGGATTATCACTAGCAAGTGATTATACCATGTGGTGGTCACTGTTTATCAAACCCCGCAAACCATTTGCTCCTCTCACTGAAGACACCCATGAAGTAAAAGAACAATCCACCTAAGAGATACAAAGATATATCGGAGGATCACCAAGAGAAAGCACCTGCCAAAGTAGAAGTCAAGGTTGATGCGCTGAAGAACCAGATGAAGCCTTGGATGAGTTTGAAGGAGAACCAAGACACAATCCTCCACTCTCTCTTCCCTTCTTTCTTATTCCTCTCTTCATCTTTTTCTTTCTATTTCTTCCTTTCTCTCTCTTCTCTCCTTACGGCAAACCCTAGATCTGATTTTTTTCTCTCCCCGTCCTGCCCTCTCTCTGCGACAACTTAACCACCTTAACCCTTGAGCGATACACCTCTCCCTTCATCGAGGAGCAGAAGTATGATAATAGGACTCCCATAATCGATCGAAACCACGGCCTAACTTGCTCATCCAGCTCCAGTTCGCCCGAGCGACTCACCCGGGCGAATTTCCCGTGTGTTCTGTCTTGGATCCAGTTCACCCAGGCGACTGACCAGTTTGTCCAGGCAAGCCAGCCGTGGGAACTATCTGTGGGTTGTGTTTTAATAGACCAAAACTCAACACTATTATCGGGAGATCCCTTGGAGGATCCGATCTATCGTACTTGAATACGGATTGCTTTTATCATGGAGGTGTGAATACGGTAGTATCCTTTGTTCCAGAATGATACAATGGTACATCGCACAAGTTAGCTAAGTACTCTACTATGAAGCTTCGACTCCTCCTTCGTTTTCCTCCATGTGTGCTTGTAATGTTAGTAACCGAGTGAAAGTTTCCTTCCAAAAAAAAAAAAACAACTTTGAATGAAACCCTCATTAAAAAAAAAAAATCGTTAAATGGAACAAAAAGGTATGCCATCCTTTCTCCTTGTCCCAACTGCAAGTGGAAATTGTCAGCACATCCTGCGTCCCATACAACCGTGGGACCCACTATCCTCTGAGTGCTAGTGTCGAGAAAAACTTTGGTGTAATCGTGATATACATCAGCTCATGTAACAATTCAATCACAAATGTCCAAACACCCATATGCAATACATCGTAGCCACACGATAGCAACAACCAAGACAGGTGCATCGCACTAAGCCTCAACTGTATCTCTCTTTACCTAATGATCTTTTAAATCAAAGAAACCTATGAGATACAATTGGGGTTAAGTGCGATGCACCTGTTGTGATGGCTGGTTGTAGACACACAAATTGTGTCTAACCCGGACCCGACTTGCATGCACCAATGCGGATGCAAACCCGACTCGCGCCCAACAAGAGGCCGGGTGGGCCCATCCTCAAGTGGGGCCCACCCGGCCCCCTACTAGGGATCCGAACCCCCCATGGGGTGGCCGGCCCTGCAAGGAAAAGAAAAAGAAAGAAAAGAAAGAAAGAAAAGGAAAGAAATGAAAGAAAAATGAAAGAAAGACCCATGCACGGGGGGAGGTTGCGTATGACGTCTACTTACGCGTGGATCTGTGTCGACCACTCGATCCGACGGACAAGAAGAAGAGTCGGGTCGCCATCGATTTTATGTACAAAATTCAAGATAAATCCAAAAATGATTAAGCCATAATTACCCCGCCAGAAAAGGAAAGCAAATAAAGGTTTATTCCTCTCTTCAATTGAAGAATAAATCTTGGGCAATTATGAGGGAGATATTAAAGGAATTTCCCATATCTCTCCCCTCCTCCCTTCGCCTATAAATAGAGTGGGAGGGGGAAGGCTCAATGGGTGGAAAAGGTCGCAAGCTGAAGACGAAGCGAGGAAGCTCTGCAAAAGAGGAGACGTTTCTTCATCGACCCAAAGCTTCACGAGGCACGGGCAAGCCTATCCCTTCAGGACCGGCTTAGTCCATTGAAAGCCCTCATCAACGTGAGGACCCTTGCACAAGAAAATCAAGCATTCGACTCCGTGCACGAAGAAGAAAGCTCGGAGAAGAAGAATCCTTCGACTCCGAAGACGCTAGAAACAAAGGCCGGAGAAGAAGATCGGAGCGGCACCACCCTGTCATCTCCAACAAACCTTTGACTCCGATCAAGCCCAAAAGCCTGGAGAAGAAGACCGAAGCGGCATCACCCGTCGTCTTCGACAAACGTCCACTCCATCCACGAAGAAGAAAGCTTGGAGAGGACTGCCCGAAGCGTCGCTACACCCGTCATCTTCAAAGCAAAGCCGACGCTACAACCGTCGCACGGGGATCGGTGCTACCCACGCCGTCTTCAAAGGTACCCTTCGACTCCGATCATGCCAAAGAAGCCCGGAGAAGAAGCAAAGTATAGCCCACACCGAAACTGTCGAGGAAGCCAGAAGCATTAAAGACTTTGTCACTATCGTTCGGGAAGAAGATCGAGTCGACGCCGAAGCAAAAGCCCACGCAAGAAGCCAAAGCAAAAGCCCCGGTAAAGCCCGCGCCAAAGCAACGCAAGTGCCAAAGCCAAGCGACTACGCCGGTCACGAGCAAAAGCACCGCACGTTCTAGCCGATACGACGCGAAGTCTAGAAGAACGAAAGCACCGCAAGTCTCCCCCAGTCTACGTCCAAGTACAAGCGCCAAAGCAAAGCAAAAGCCAGAGCCACGCCCAAGCCAAGTTAAAGCTGAAAGGCAAAGCCAAAACCAACGCCAAAAGCACGATCGACACCGTGAACCGACGATCAAGGACGCCGAGGTCAAGCAAGGAGCGAGGAAGACACGAAGACCGAGGAACGAAGCCGAAAACCCCCTAGCCGAGGAAGTGTGAAGCACGGAAGGGACCAAAGAAACGACGGATACTCCTTAGCCTCTCAAAAACTCTCACCCTGTAAAGACCTCTGTCCTGGGCAACCCCTTCAGAGCTCTCGTACGAATACCACGTGGAGACGCGAATCAAAGGGACCCTCCAGAGGATCTCTCCCACAATCTCCTGATCAAATATTCGCCGCACCCGGACTCGTCCCGATACTCTATAATCTCGTGTGTTCGCAATAAAGATGACCCGTATCTTTTTCTGCACATACAGATTTCTGGCATGCCCGGTGGGACATTTTCTCCTTTCATCCGTATGACTGAAGAAGCTGCTTGAAGTTTGCAATGGCCGGGACAAGCAACGATGCGTTTGCTCTAAGCCTCTCACCAATCGCCGAGTCTCCTCTACTCCGACACGGTGGTCTAGTAAACCCGGAGGATGATGTTCCCCCGATGGTACGTGTGGGGGGTTCTGAATCGAACCGGGCGGTTCGGGTGGCGAGCACAATCTAACAAGCCAAATAAAACAGACCGAGAATTACGTGGAAAACCCCTTCGCAACGTCGAAGGGGAAAAAACCACGGGCGGGGCGAGAATGCACTAGAACTATCTTTCGGTTACAATCTCTCACCTAAACCCCAATTACATTCCCTGAGGACCGGTCTCCCAAACTACCGACCTCTGTAATTTCACTCTGTATACCGACCGCTGCGGACAGCGTCTGTCTGCAGGTCGCTTGCAAACAGTGTCTGGCTGCTGACCGACCGACCTCCGCAGACAGACTCTGGTGCAGACCGACCGACCTCCGCAGACAGCTTCTGGGTGCAGACTGACCGACCTCCGCAGACGGCTTCTGGTTGCAGACCGACCGACCTCCGCAGACAGCTTCTGGTTGCAGACCGACCGATCTCCGCAGACAGCTTCTGGTTGCAGACCGACCGATCTCCGCAGCTCCGCAAACTCCGGGACGAAACGGGCAGCGTCTCCTCCAGAAATCTTCCTCTCGCTGTAGGGGTGGGTCCCCTTTTATAGTGGCGGGGTGACGGTTACACTCCGCGAAAATCGGGCGAGTGACGTGTCCCCGCAATGAGCTCAACCGCCGCGATGACGTGGCGCGCGGTTGACACCTGGTCACGTTGGCCCGGAAATGCGGAGCGTTGTCAGCACTACGGGCCGTGTCTGACTGCTACTTGACTCCTCATTTCGCTGGCTACATGCCGACCCGGGGTGGGGGTGTTGTTTCCCTTGGTGACCGGCCGACCACCCCCCCTTCTCTCTGTCTACATGCCGACCTCAAAAAAGGGGGGGGGGGGGGGGGAGTGCTTCCCTTTGGTGACCGGCCGACCCCCCCCTTCTCTTTGTCTACCTGCCGACCTCAAAAGAAAGGGGGGGGGGGGGGTGCTGCTCTTTGGTGACCGGCCGACCCCCCCTTCTCTTTGTCTACCTGCCGACCTCAAAAGAAAAAAAGGGGGGGGTGCTGCTCTTTGGTTACCGGCCGACCCCCCCCTTCTCTTTGTCTACCTGCCGACCTCAAAAGAAAAGGAGGGGGGGGGTGCTGCTCTTTGGTGACCGGCCGACCCCCCCCTTCTCTTTGTCTACCTGCCGACCTCAAAAGAAAGGGGGGGGGTGCTGCTCTTTGGTGACCGGCCGACCCCCCCCTTCTCTTTGTCTACCTGCCGACCTCAAAAGAAAGGGGGGGGTGCTGCTCTTTGGTGACCGGCCGACCCCCCCCCTTCTCTTTGTCTACCTGCCGACCTCAAAAGAAAAGGGGGGGGGGGGTGCTGCTCTTTGGTGACCGGCCGACCCCCTCCAAAAAAGAGTGGTACACACAATACCCCCTCCTGACCGGACGGTCCTCGGTCCCGCCCGGTCAGGATGATTTACCTCGATTTGCGTGCCCGCCTCAGTTCGGGGCTGTTGCAACTTAAAAACAGCTGTCTAGAGTTTCTTCTGAATTTTCGCCACATGGCGTCGCCGGGGGCCGCCACCTCGCCTCCTCGAAATTCGAACCCATCCATCTCCAACTTCATCTATAAATAGGAGTCAGATGGTTCATTTCTCTCCTCTGCTTCAGATTTTTCCTCTGTCGGCTCGTTTGTATACACGTCGAGTGCCTGTACGTCAGCTCGTCTGTATACACGTCGAGTGCCTGCGCGTCAGCTCCTTTCGTTTGTATACACGTCGAGTGCCTGCACGTCAGCTCGTTTGTATACACGTCGAGTGCCAGCGGCGAAGATGTCTTTCACTTGGTTCACAACGTCGAACAAGTTCCCTCTGATGGAGGATGTCCGGGCAGCATACGGTATTCCGGACGAAATTTCGCTTTCTTTCGCTACCGATCCTCTGGACTCGTCAGACGACGACCACACCGTCGTCACACTCGGTCAGCTTCGCTGCGGCATGCGGCTTCCCCTGGCGAGCTTCTCTGGTCGTCTACTGGAGCGCATGAGCGTGTCTCCTGGCCAGCTAGCTGGCAACGGCTGGAGGATCCTCCGCTGTATGGAAGAGATAGAAGTGCGGGCGGGGCAGCAGCTTTGCGTCGCGTACCTGCTGAAGAAGTATTTCCTCAAAGACTACAAGGTGACGCCTGGCAGCATCTTCTCGTACTACAGCCTGCAGGCGCGTGCAGGCAGTCGCCCTCCTATTGGGGGTTTGGCCGATTCAATAAGGACTTGGAAAGAATGCCCCATTGTGGTCGGGGGACCTTGGAGGGGTGGCTTCAACGTTCCCAGTCGTCTCTCCCAACTCGCCGCGACCATTGAGGAGTACTACCCCTCCAGGCAGCTTCAGTGCCCCGGAGCTGTTGAAGAGGAGTTGGACCAACTCATCAAGGAGGTGACAAACAACGACGACGACTGGCGGCAGCTGTTTCCGAAGCTACCGGTCGTCAGGTCCTACAGCTCCACTACGAAGAAAGGCAAACAGCGTGCGGCGTCCAGTAGGGGAGAAGAACCCACTTCTTACTCTTCTGAGCTTCCTGACAGGTACGTCAGCTCCGTCAGACGCTTCAATCCAAACACCGCTACATCTAAACTCTGCGTGGTCTTCAGGCGGCGCGTGAAGTCGACTAAAGCTGCGGGCGAGAGCAGCCGACCGGCCGAGCGCAACGTAGCTGCGCCTACTGGGAGATCAAGGAGGCGAGTTTTGCTGACTGAGTCTTCTAGCGATGAAGAGGCTGGACGCGCTCTTCTCGCTCGCTCCATGCGACGTGCCGCTGCCGACGACCTTCGCTCCCTCCCTGACGACTGGGTAGAGGATGTGCCGTCTACGGGCAAGCAGTACGTGGAGGTAGAGGAGTCGGAGATGAGCCCCGGTTATAGTCCCTCTCCCTCCCTCGGGCGAGACGAGCGAGCCATACCGTCTGGCTCGGCTGGGTCGCGTAGGCGAGCTTCCCCCCGCGGTCCCTCCGCTTCACCTACCGTTGCACCAACTGCTGCCCCTGCCGCTAGAAAGCTTGATCGTGCTGTGGCGCGGGAGTTCCTGCCTTCACCTTGCTCCTCTGCATCTGGGGGCCCTGCCAGGCCATCCCCCCATTCTCCCCTCAGGGCCACTGAAGCTACGTCCCATCGCCGTTCTCCCGGAGCTACTGAAGATTGCGGGGAGGAAGATGACTGTGTGGGTAGTCCTGGCTGGGAGCGTCAGCTCGACGAGTTTCATGAGGTAAGTCTAAGTCGTTAACAAGTTGACTGCACGTCGACGACGTGCGTAACTGCACGCCGATGATATGCATAACTACACGCCAACGATATGTTTTGACCATGTTGCTTCCTTCTTTGTCAGGCGGGCTGTCGACTTGTTGAGGGAGGCATGCAAAGGATGACGCATCTCAAGGTCTCCCTTCGGGCTTCTCGGCAGGAGTCGAGAGGGCTACGCGCTCAGCTGGCGGAAGCTCGACGGGTTCACGCCGAAGAACTTGCTACAGTCCAGGCTCAGCTTGAAGCCGCGCTGGCGAACGTTTCTGATGCCTTCGAGCTCCAAGAAGCGTTGGATTCTGCTAAGGTAGAAAATTACGAGGTGTGGGCAAAGTTCGAGGCGCAGGCGGCTACGATCAGGGAGCAGCGTGCCGAGGCCCATGCCGTCCAAGCCGCTCATGAGTCCGAAATTGCCGCGTTGAAGGCTTCCCTTGATCAGGCTGAAGCAGCGCACAAGGCCTCCTTTGACCAGACCGAAGCAGCGCACAAGGCTGCACTAGACAGGCAGCAGGCTGAATACACAGCGGATTGCAAGTCGCTCCTTGCGGAGCAGGCGGAGATATGGCGCAAGAAGGTCGCGAAGGTGCGCGGCAAGCTCCCGTCAGGATCGTAGAAAGCTGAGGACGGCGACTGACCACCCTTGCTTGCTGCCTTACTTTGTTTCGTGATGTAATAAAACAAAGCTCCTGTTTGTACTGGGATCTCTTAACATTTCATCTGCACTTCATGACTGTTGCTTTTTTCATCAACTCTGCCTCTCAAGTTTACGTCGATGATCTGTTTGTGCTTTTACTATTCGTCGACGATGTGTGTATCTACACGTCGACGACAAGCTGAGCTACACGTCGATGCACGTAACTACACGCCGGCGACGCGCAACTACATGTCGACGCGCGTAACTACACGCCGACGACGCGCTACTACACGTCGACGACGCGCAACTACCCGTCGACGCGCGTAACTACACGTCGACGACGCGCGACTACACGTCGACGACGCGCAACTACACGTCGACGACGCGCGACCAAAATCCGGTCCTTGTATTAGCACGGCTGATATACCCCGAATTGTTTGCGTGAGTTGATCGGTTGTTCCCCCGCGGGTTTTGCCAACCGATTTTCCCAAGTGTTCACCGGCCTGTCTCGCCCTTCATAGGGTCCTGTCGTCAGGTCGGCCAAGTGGTAGAACTCGCTCGGAGTGTTGTATATCACTTGGTTTAGGTTGGTCAACCGGTCGTACCCCGACGGGGTCTGTCGATCGATCTTTCCAGTTGTTCACCGGCCGGTCTCGCCCTTCGCAGGGTCCTGTCGACCGGTCGGCCAAGTGGTAGAACTCGCTCGGAGTGTTATATACCACTTGGTTTAGGTTGGTCAACCGGTCGTACCCCGACGGGGTCTGTCGACCGATCTTTCCAGTTGTTCACCGGCCGGTCTCGCCCTTCGCAGGGTCCTGTCGACCGGTCGGCCAAGTGGTAGAACTCGCTCGGAGTGTTATATACCACTTGGTTTAGGTTGGTCAACCGGGCGTACCCCGACGGGGTCTGTCGACCGATCTTTCCAGTTGTTCACCGGCCGGTCTCGCCCTTCGCAAGGTCCTGTCGACCGGTCGGCCAAGTGGTAGAACTCGCTCGGAGTGTTATGTACCACTTGGTTTAGGTTGCCTCAGTTAACCCTTATTCTCTTATATGAACGAAAACACTGAGCAAGTGCATTTTTATTGAATAGATTCGGAGTTACAAAACGGTTACATGCATCTTGCCCATTTAACTACCCTGATAGAACTTGCGCAAGTTGGCTGCATTCCATGGTCTTGCCAGCGCGTCGCTGTCTTGAGTCTTCAGGCGGTAGGCTCCGTTTTTCCCCATACCATCGATGATGTACGGTCCTTCCCAAGTAGCTCCCAGCTTGCCACTTCCCAGCTCCTTGGTGTTGTCGAAGACCTTCCGCATAACTAGGTCCCCTTGTTTGAATACCCGCCTTCTGACCTTGCGATCATATGCCCTCTTGATGGCTTGATGGTAGTTAGCTAGGCGCGCCCTCGCTTTCTCCCTCTTCTCTTCCAGCAGGTCCAGGCCATCAAGCAGGAGTTCGTCATTCAGCTTCGGGTCGGCAGCTACGACCGTTCTCTGTGTCGGGACCAGGGTCTCCGTTGGCAGGACTGCTTCAGAGCCGTAGGTAAGGCTGAACGGGGACTCTCCCGTCGGTCGCTTCGGTGTCGTCCGATATGCCCATAAAACTCCGGGTAGAGCTTCTTCCCACAATCCTTTCTTCTGCTCCAGCTTCTTCTTCAGTATGTCGAGAATGGCACGATTCGTCGACTCTGCCTGCCCGTTGCTCTGGGGGTACCGCGGTGTAGAGAAGAATAACTTGATGTTGTTACTGGTGCAGAACTTCTTGATTGACTCCGCGTCGAACTGTCGCCCGTTGTCCGCAACGAAAGCCCGCGGCAGTCCAAATCGGCAGATGATGCTGCTCCATAGGAACTTTCCTACTTGAACTTCCCCGATCTTCAGCAGCGGGATTGCCTCCACCCACTTGGTGAAGTAGTCGGTGGCGACGAGGAGGAACTTCCTCCGGTTGGGCGACGTCGGGAAAGGGCCCAAGATATCCAACCCCCACTGTTGGAAGGGCCAAGGGCTGGATACTGGGTGCAGCTCTTCTGCGGGTTGATGTATGGAGGGAGCATGCTTTTGACATTGCAAGCACCTTTTCGCATATCCCCCCGCATCTGCTTCCATGGTGGGCCAATAGTAGCCCTGCAGCTTGATCTTCCGTGCCAGGGATCTTCCTCCGGAGTGGTTCCCGCACCCCCCTTCGTGTACCTCCTTCATGATTTCAGCCGCTTGTTCCTTCGTGAGGCACTTGAGGTACGGTCCACCAAACGAACGCTTGTACAGCTCGTCATCGATGAGGGTGTATCTTGGAGCGTGCGCCTTGGTTCTTCGGGCCTCCTCGACGTCCTCCGGTAGTATCCCATCAAGCAGGTACTGCTTCATATTGCCTATCCAATCCGCTCCGACCGCAATAGTATGGGCCGCCTCGATGGCTTGTGTCCTCCTCGTCATGCAACTATCTTCTGCGGGGCCGACTATTCGTGGGTCGGCTTGCACCTCGATGAAGACTCGCTTCTCTCTGTCTTCTCCGAGTACCGATGCTAGATTAGCAAGGGCATCCGCCTGCTTGTTTTCCGCTCTGGGGAACTGGTGGAAGTTTATGCTTTCGAACTTGGCGATCAACTCCCGGGCAAGCTTCAGGTAGGCTTGCATCCTTGCGTCGCGGGCTTCATACCTACCGGTAATCTGATTGATTACCAGTTGGGAGTCGCCGTAGACCTGCAGGCTGGTCACCCCCAGCGCTGTCGCCATCTCCAGCCCTGTCAGCATCGCCTCGTACTCCGCTTCGTTATTCGTCGTCGGGAAAAGTAGCCGCACTGATTTTTCGAGCTTCGTGTGGTCGGGGGTTACTAGGACTACCCCCACACCACTCCCGACTGCGCACGACGAGCCATCCACAAACAATCTCCAGCCCTGTTCTTCGTCTTCCTGTCCTGCTGCCGCGCCGACTCCCACGGGTCGACCGACAGCTACCGACAGGTCTTCTAACGTCTCTGGTACCGGTGCAGTGTCTTCCGCCGGGAAATCGCTGAGGAAGTCCGCAAGTGCTTGGCCCTTGACTGCTTTCCGAGGCACATACCGAGGACCAAACTCTTGCAGCTCTGCAGCCCACTTGCTCAGCCGACCTGCCCGAGTAGAGTTATCCAGTACTTCCTTCAGGGGGTGCTCGGTGATGACCTCGATGGGGTGAGCGACGAAGTACGGGCGAAGCCTTCTTGACACGTACACTAACGCCAGGGCTACTTGTTCGATCCGCGCGTACCGAGTTTCAGCTGTCGTCATGATGCGGCTGACGTAGTAGACAGGCTTCTCCACTCCTTCACTCTCGCATATCAGTACAGCGCTGATTGCTGCCTCCGATACCGAAAGATACACCCCCAGCGTTGCACCTGGCCGGGGGGCTGTCAAGATAGGGGGTCGGCCAAGATACGTCTTCAGCTCTTGAAACGCCTCTTCACAGCATTGGTCCCAGTTGAAAGGTGCGAGTTTACTCAGCCTCTCGAACAGGGGCCGACACCGGTCTGAGGACTTGGAAATGAAGCGATTGAGGGCGTTGATCCGTCCGGTCAACTTCTGGACTTCCTTTCGTGACCTGGGCGACGGCATCTCCTCCAAAGCACGGATCTGCTCCGGGTTGGCTTCGATCCCCCGTCGGGTGACCAAGTATCCCAGGAATTTTCCCGACGTCACGCCGAAGGCACACTTGGCCGGGTTCAACTTCATGCTGTACCTCCGCAGGGTTGCGAAGGTTTCCTCCAGGTCTTGCATATGCGCCTCCTCCGCCTGGCTCTTCACAAGCAAGTCGTCGACGTAGACTTCCACGTTCCTTCCGATTTGGTCGACGAACATCTTGTTTACTAGCCTCTGGTACGTTGCTCCCGCGTTCTTCAGCCCGAAAGGCATCATCTTGTAGCAGAAGAGCCCTCGACCCGTGACGAAGGTCGTGTGCTCCTGGTCTTCCGGATTCATGGGGATCTGGTGATAGCCCGAGTAGCCGTCCATGAACGAGAGCCTCTCGTGTCCCGCCGTGGAATCCACCAGGGTATCGATGCGTGGTAGCGGGTAGCTGTCCTTCGGGCACGCCTGGTTGAGATTCGTAAAGTCGATGCAGACCCGAATGGCTCCTGACTTCTTGGGGACGGCAACCACGTTAGCGATCCACTTCGGGTACCGAGCCTCTCTGATGATGCCCGCTCGTATCAGCTTCTCTACCTCCATGTTGACTGCTGCTGCTTTTTCCGGTGCTAGCGACCGGGGCTTCTGACGTACAGGCGCAGCTCCTTCTCGTATATTGAGGTGATGACAGGCTACCTCGGGGTTGATGCCTGGCATGTCCTCAACTGACCATGCGAACACGTCCAGGTTTGCCTTGAGAAATATCGTCATGGCTTCGGCATGATGCTTCGGCAGCTGCGACCCGAGAAAAGTTAACTTCGGGTGTCCCGCTTCTCCTAAGTCCACGGGCAGAATTGGCTCGACGGCAGGCGACTCCTCCCACTCCGCGTTCGGGCTCTCCAACTCGTCCGGTTCTTTAGATTCAACCGGTCGGTCGGTCTTCTGAGGGCGCGTCATCCTGATCAGCTCTTTACTTTCAGCTGGTAGGTCAATCTCCATCGGGTCGCTCGGACCAGTTAGCTCTTTAAGTTCAGCTAACTGACCGGTCCTCTTCAAGCTCCTTGACACATTCAGTTCTTTACGTTCAACTGAATGGTCGGTCTTCTGTAGGTCCCCTGACGCTGTCAGCTCTTTACGTTCAGCTGACATGCCGGTCTTCAGCAAGTCCCCCGACACTGTCAGCTCTTTACGTTCAGCTGACAGGTCGGTCTTCAGTAGGTCCCCCGACACTGTCAGCTCTTTACGTTCAGCTGACAGGTCGGTCTTCAGCAGGTCTCCCGACACTGTCAGTTCTTTAAGTTCAACTGACAGGTCGGTCTTCAGCAGGTCTCCCGACACTGTCAGTTCTTTAAGTTCAACTGACAGGTCGGTCTTCTCAGATGCTTGGTCTCTTCGCGCTTGTACGCTTGATAGGGCGTGGTGCTGGAACGTGGGTGCTTCTTGACTTTGCTTCGCAGTCCAGAGGTTGAGGATGCCCAACTCATCGCCGCCTTCACCTGGCTCTCCCCCTTCGATTTGGCACGTCGTCTTCAGATGGATGGCACTGAGCTCGCACTTGGCTGCCGAGGACTGGTCACCTCGAATGCTCATCACACCCTTGTCGGTCCAAAACTTCACCACCTGATGGGCCGATGAGGGGACCGCATCCAAGTGGTGGAGCCACGGTCTTCCGAGGATAATGTTGTATGCCGAATGAGCTTCGATCACAATGAACCGGGTGAGGTTAGTGAGATGCCCTGTTGTGATCGGGAGGGTGATCTCACCAACCACCCTTGCAGCCTCCCCCGTGAAGCCCGTTATCGTCGATGACGATTCGGTCATTTGTCCGCGATCTAGCTGCATGGCGTCGAAGGCGCTGAGGAAGAGCACATCAACTGAACTTCCAGCATCGACCAGAATTCTCTTCACTAGGCAATTGGCTATCTGCAGCCGTATGACCAGGGGATGGTTGTGAGGCCTCTCTATTCCGACCAAATCAGCAGCCGAAAATTGTACTGCAGCTTCCACTTTTGGCTCAGGACGGATGACAGGGTCAAGCACCACATGGTGGACTTGCCTTGTTTGTTCAATACGCCGCACCTGTCGGTCGACGGCATTTGCCAACGGTACAGGGCCAGGGTACCCGTAGACGGCGTCTACCTCTCGGAGCTGGTGTCTTTCTGGTGGAGGGCCCGGTAAGCGCTGCGCCGTCGCTCCTCGCTGGACTTCCCCTACTGCTTTAGTCTCTTTGCGTTGAGGGAGGTCAATGAAGCAGCCAATATGGCCAGCCTCAATGAGATCCTCAATATGATGTTTGAGCGCCCGACACTGCAGGGTAGTGTGGCCTTGGCCCTGGTGGTACTCGCAGTACCTTGACGCATCTCTGGCTCCTCTCTCTCCAGGTTCAAGCGGTTGCGCCCACTTGAAGTATGGTTCGCCCTTGATGGCTTCCAGAATCTGGTCAATGGGGGCGTTCAGTACTGTGAACTCCCTGTTCCACTGCGGCCTCGCTGGCCTGTCTTGCCTTTGCCGCTTCGCCTCGTGCCGTGTCGCATCCCCCTGCTGCTTGTTGACGTTCTTCACAGCAGCAGGCTTGGCGTAGCCCTGGTGCGGGACCCTGGTTTCCACCGCCTTCCTCTTGCGGTCCGCGTCTTCAATCTTGATGTACTTCTCAACGCGCCGCGACAGCTCGTCGATCGTCTCCGGAGTCCGCTTGATGAGCGACGCGTTGACGAGTTGGGCAGGCTGGATGGCGTTCTTGAAGGCCGCGATCACCATGCGATCCTGCCCGTCTGCGTCCGCCAAGCTCAGGTACTCGGACCTGAACCTATGGTAGAATTGTCGGAGCGTCTCCTTCTGGGTCATACTCATCCCGAAGAGTGACTCCAGAGTCTTCAGCTCCCGGCGATTACATCGGTACTGGTCGATGAACCGCGTGCTCAGCTCCGAGAAGGAGGAGATGGACGAGGGCCTAAGCTTGTGGAACCATTCGAGGGGGGTTCCCGACAAGCTGTTGGCGAAGGTCCGGCAGAGGATATGATCATCCTCATGCGGGACCAAGGCATCCCGGAAAGCCAGTACATGCTCCACCGGGTCTTTCGATCCGTCAAACTTGGGAAGGCGTGGAGGATTCCATCCTCGAGGGAACGGCTCCCGGAGTAGCCTCTCGACAAGCGGCGACCGTGCGGCTCCTCGGATGGCGACTTCCTCCAACCGGTCGGGAGCTCGGACCCCCGGTCGGTCTCGCTGGATCTCCTCTCGCTCCCCGAGTCGCTCCGACGCATGTACCCGAATGCGCTCGTGTACGCTCCTCCGATCAGTAGTATGAGCCGGCTGCCGACTAGCTGGCGTCATCCGAGTGTGGTGACTATCACTCGGTTGACGATGACATTCTTCATCTCGCTTCGGGCGACGCACTTGTGCCGAGTCCGTCTTCGAGTGATGCTTGGAGGCATGCGGCTGTCGGGGGTGTGCTCCGAGCCGGGACCAGACATCCGAGCGTGCCGACGCCGCTCGCGCATGTTTGGTTCTCTCCGCAGGCTCCGGGCTGCTCGAGTCTCGCCCATCGGGATTTGCACTCTGGACCTCCACCGAGCGATTACCCCTGACCTCCACCTGAGGCACTGGTTGCGGCTGCATTTGCACTGGTGGGGCAGCTTGAGTGGGGAGACTCTGTCCCGCTTGGGCCAACATGCCCTGATTGAGCAGACCGCCCGCCGGCGTGGCCCGCACGAAGTCACGCAACTCCTCGTAGTTGCGCTGCATCGTTTGGAGCTGGGTGGTGAGAGCTTGCTGGGTCATCATCATTGTTGCCAGAAAAGCTTCCGATAGACCCCCTGTCAGAGGAGCCAGGGTTGCTACCGGAGCTTGACTGGACTCCCCGACCCCCAGTACAGGATTTGCCAACGGGACTACGCGCTCCGTGTCCGTTGGCTGTTGAACAAGACGCCCGACGTCATTCGCATCTCCGAGTGGTGCGGCTTCGGACAGGAGCTGCGACGTCGAGCGAGTACGATACGGTCCACCGGCCATCGTTCTTCAACCGTGTGGTCGTGGACTGCTGGTTGCAGGTAGCTTCGGACTGATCGACACCCACGGGTCTACAGTCGAAAGCTATTAGTAGGAAGTCTCGAAGACGATCCCACAGACGGCGCCAAGATTGTGGGGGGTTCTGAATCGAACCGGGCGGTTCGGGTGGCGAGCACAATCTAACAAGCCAAATAAAACAGACCGAGAATTACGTGGAAAACCCCTTCGCAACGTCGAAGGGGAAAAAACCACGGGCGGGGCGAGAATGCACTAGAACTATCTTTCGGTTACAATCTCTCACCTAAACCCCAATTACATTCCCTGAGGACCGGTCTCCCAAACTACCGACCTCTGTAATTTCACTCTGTATACCGACCGCTGCGGACAGCGTCTGTCTGCAGGTCGCTTGCAAACAGTGTCTGGCTGCTGACCGACCGACCTCCGCAGACAGACTCTGGTGCAGACCGACCGACCTCCGCAGACAGCTTCTGGGTGCAGACTGACCGACCTCCGCAGACGGCTTCTGGTTGCAGACCGACCGACCTCCGCAGACAGCTTCTGGTTGCAGACCGACCGATCTCCGCAGACAGCTTCTGGTTGCAGACCGACCGATCTCCGCAGCTCCGCAAACTCCGGGACGAAACGGGCAGCGTCTCCTCCAGAAATCTTCCTCTCGCTGTAGGGGTGGGTCCCCTTTTATAGTGGCGGGGTGACGGTTACACTCCGCGAAAATCGGGCGAGTGACGTGTCCCCGCAATGAGCTCAACCGCCGCGATGACGTGGCGCGCGGTTGACACCTGGTCACGTTGGCCCGGAAATGCGGAGCGTTGTCAGCACTACGGGCCGTGTCTGACTGCTACTTGACTCCTCATTTCGCTGGCTACATACCGACCCGGGGTGGGGGTGTTGTTTCCCTTGGTGACCGGCCGACCCCCCCCCCCCCCTTCTCTCTGTCTACATGCCGACCTCAAAAAAGGGGGGGGGGGGGGGGGGGGGAGTGCTTCCCTTTGGTGACCGGCCGACCCCCCCCCCTTCTCTTTGTCTACCTGCCGACCTCAAAAGAAAGGGGGGGGGGTGCTGCTCTTTGGTGACCGGCCGACCCCCCCTTCTCTTTGTCTACCTGCCGACCTCAAAAGAAAAAAAGGGGGGGGTGCTGCTCTTTGGTTACCGGCCGACCCCCCCCTTCTCTTTGTCTACCTGCCGACCTCAAAAGAAAAGGAGGGGGGGGGTGCTGCTCTTTGGTGACCGGCCGACCCCCCCCTTCTCTTTGTCTACCTGCCGACCTCAAAAGAAAGGGGGGGGGTGCTGCTCTTTGGTGACCGGCCGACCCCCCCTTCTCTTTGTCTACCTGCCGACCTCAAAAGAAAGGGGGGGGTGCTGCTCTTTGGTGACCGGCCGACCCCCCCCTTCTCTTTGTCTACCTGCCGACCTCAAAAGAAAAGGGGGGGGGGGGTGCTGCTCTTTGGTGACCGGCCGACCCCCTCCAAAAAAGAGTGGTACACACAGTACGCGTCTACACTCGGCGTACTCGAACCATTGCGGATGTCTTCACGCCAGAAATTGCTGCCGAAGATACTCGCCAAAGAACCGATGAGGCCTTTGTGCATGAAGAAACAGGACTCGATCCTGGAGTCCATGTCCAGAAGTCTAGGGAGGACCAGCCCCAACCCCGAGCCAGTTCAGATTCTCCAGTGGACGTTGCACCTCCTCCGCAGGGGGCAAACATCAGTTATCAACCAGAAGCAAGTCGGCACAACTATGTCTCCGACGATGACGGCGAGGATGCTAGCATGCAACATCGAGACGTCCTCCATCACCATCCTTCGTCCGCTCTTCAGCTCCAAGTCATGCAGATGAGTGAGCATATGGCGCAGATTACTCGGCTGATGGAGGAGAAGGATCGTCACATCAATACTCTACTTCAAAAGCTAAGCGCAAAGGACGCTACAGCAGTCGGTCAACCTCTTGCTTCTCCAGTAGCCACTCCAGCTCCGTCTTCAACTCCCGCTCTTGCAAAGGTTGTTCTGACAATTCAAGCGCTCCAGTACTCTCCTCGGTTCCCGTCCCGATGGAAGTAGTTTCTCCAGTACCAGTCTCGGTAGTCGCACAACCTCCAACCGCAACAATGAATGCCCAGCAAATACAAGCATTGGTAGCTGACATAATGCGCTCCCACGGCAGTGGTCTTCCGCCAATCACGGCAGCATACTCGAAGCCTTACACAGCGAGGATCCAACAGCTGCGCTTCCCCATCGGGTTCCAGCCACTAAAGTTCCAGCACTTCGACGGGAAGAGAAATCCAAGACAACACGTCGCTCACTTCATCAAAACCTGCAACAATGCCGGCACGTATGGCGACGAGATGATGAAACAGTTTGTTCGCACCCTCAAGGGTAACACATTCGACTGGTATGTGGATCTTTCTCCATGATCTATCGACAACTGGGATCAGATGGAGAGGGAGTTCCTCAATCGCTTCTACAGCACCAGACGCACCATCAGCATGACCGAGCTTACTGCAGTCAAGCAAAGGAAGGACGAGCCAGTGATCGACTATATCGATCGATGGAGGAACCTCGCGCTGAATTCATAAGACCGCTTGTCTGAAGACTCGGCCATCGAGATGTGCACCCAAGGCATGCACTGGGATCTGCTTTACATTCTCAAAGGTATCAAGCCTCGGTTCTTCGAAGAACTCACAACTAGAGCTCACGACATGGAACTCAGCCTAGCAAACCGCAGAGACTCGAAGAACAAGGACTTCCTGAAGGTGGAGAAGAAGGACAAGCTGCAGGCACCAAAACCGAAGCAAGCCAATGTTGCCGACATCGCTTCAACCTCCAAGCCGCTCAAGATCGGTGGCAAGCTGGATCAAAGAAAGGGAGCCCCCATACTGCCGCCTCCGCCGCAAAGGCAAAGGATGACTCTCGAGGAGCTCGAAGAAAAGTACCCCTTCCCGGACTCGGAAGTCTCCTCCATGTTTGATCAATTACTGTAGAAGAAGATGATAGAGCTCCCTTCTTCGAAGAGGCCTGAGCAGATGCATCGTGTCGACGACCCTCTCTTCTGCAAATATCACCGAGTGGTAAGTCATCCTATTGAAAGATGTTTCATCTTCAAGAAAAAAATAATGGCGCTCGCAAAGCAAGGGAAGATAGAAATCAACTCCGGGGAGGTCGCTACGGCCAACATGACGTCCATCACCTTCGGTTCCTTCTTGCCGGTACTCGTTGCCGCATGACAAAGCACCCCCAAATTGTGCATCAACCGCCAAAGGCCAACCGCGAAGTCAACTTCCCAGCTGAAGGTCTCGAAGAGATGCCAACATACTCCTGGGCTCACTGGGGAAGAAACACCACTGCCCCGGGGGCAACCATCGCTCACGCCGGCACCCCTCCCAAGCAATGCTACATCCCAACAAGCGCTCCAAAAGAGATATGAGCAAGATGATTCAGAAGTCGGTCTGCTGGGCCAGCCTTCGGGGAAGTTCGACTATTATGTCATTTACTCAAGGCCTTTATCCGTTTCAATTGAAGAAATCAAGTCCACCGGCTGGGGATCAGAAGACGAGCCAGTAGAGCTTCCGGAAGAACAAGCGTCTCCAACTGATAGGGAATCGGTTGCTGCTGCCAATCATCATCTTAGCGGGGGAGAATCCACCGACGAAGAGACATGGGTTATGCTACCCCGGCGATGAAGGCCACCACAAGAAAGGCAACATAAGCAAGACCAGGTGATGAGGGGATTTCCCGAGCGGAGGACCTACAAGAAGAAAAGCAAGACTCCAGGAAGGAAGGCGTTCAAAGTGCCGCTGGCAAACCAAGACGATCTCCTCCAGCAGAGCCTTCCAGAACCAGCAACGTTGCAAGAATTCTTCCCCGATCACTTCCTCCCAGTCGATCAACACATCAGGGTGTCTTGTTGCATGGTCGAAGTTCATAAGGTGTCAGAAAGAAAATACGAAATTGAAACTTCTGAAGAAGGTGACTCCACCGACAAGGAAGACGACTCCGACAAAGAGGGCACTACCTCTCACGATGAGGCAATCCTGCACTTGCTGCTCGTGGAAGCTTTGCATCTTCCAAAGAAGGCTCGCTTGGCAATGGCTACAGCCTTGGCTGACCCGGACAGCTACAAGAGGAAAAGGAAGGATGACAAGAAGGGCAAAACTGTGGCCTCGTGCGATACAGCGATAACCTTCTCGGACGAGGACTTGCAACTCGGAACACGATTGTACAACCGACCCGTCTACGTTTCGGGATACATCAAGGAGAAGTCGGTGAATCGAATCCTGTTGGACTGTGGCTCCGCCGTTAATATCATACCCATCCAGACGATGCGGTAACTCGGCATCACCAATGACCAACTCTCGCACAACCAGCTGGTCATTCAGGGGTTCAACCAAGGCGGGCAGTCCACCGTCGGAATCATCCGTCTGAAGCTTTCTATCGGCCCGCTCGACACAACGGTCCTCTTCCACATCATTGACTGCCAGACATCGTATCGTCTCTTATTGGGGAGGCCATGGCTACATGAGAACGGCGTCATAGTGTCCACCTAGCACCAGTGCCTCAAATACTATAAGGAAGGCATGGAGAAGTGCATCGTTACTGATGATAAATCGTTCAATGAAGCTGAGGCACATCTGGCCGACGCCAAGTTCTACCAAGCAAAAGACCTAGTCGCGAAAGTCCTTCCAACTAAAGCCCCTCGAGCCCAGAAGGCTGAAGAAGTAAAACAGGGCAAGGCTCCTCCACCAGCAAATCCAATGCAACCTTCCAACAAGGCAAGACTTGAGGTCCAAGAAGCGCCAAAATCAAGACAAAGGATGCGCATCAGTTCCGAGTCAAGAGCAATGCAACATACCCCGTTGCCCGTCCAAGCGATGCCAGTCCTACGTCTCGCACCTCAGTGGCTCCGTAAATCCGAGTGATTGCCTTCTACTCCGACAAGAAAGATGGCCCCGCCATTATCACAGGCCAATGTCGTCACTGTGTAAGAAATAACGTTGTCATTACCTAGTCTGACGCAAGCTCCGAACCCGAGCAGACCTGCCGAATCCGTCGACCCTAATCAACTCGGATTCAAGCCGAAAGGGAGTTGGGGGCAAAACGCTGCCAAGTTGCTGTTCAAAGCCGGCTACGACAAAGAAAGCACCATAGGCACACTTCCCCCAGCAACAATTCCATATGGGATGACGAGGACTCAAGCTCGGCTGTTCCAAAATGGTGAACAAATTCTCCCGAATCGCCGAGGCATCGGCTCCAGTCAAACTCCATTGATCGTCAGGACCGTAGCAAGGAAGACCTTCATATTCAACTACATCGGGGCGAAGATGGTAAACGAAGCAGCTGAAGGATCGACAATCTCCAATGCACACTCTACCTACGCCAGCCATCCCGATAGCACAAGAAGACGGCGACGGGCTCGATGCCAAGCCTTACTCCAGAAGCAAAACAAAAACAATCAAAGCTGGTCAAATCTAAAGCGCACATCCGTGTTCGAAAGGCTCGGGCCAGTCAAGCAATCAAAAAAGAAGTCGGTGTTCGACCGTTTGGGGATGCCAGTCGAGGACATCGTTTCAACACCCGCCCACCCACCCATGGCAGCCGTTAATCATATTTCCGTTATTGAAACTAACAACAGTGATTCTTCTACTTCGGACGACGAGTTGCAAGATGCCCCGCCGGTCCTCGAAGAAGGGGGGCAGTCCACCGTTGATGATTTGAAGGAAATCAATTTGGGCACAGAAACAGAGCCTCGGCCTACATTCGTCAGCACACTCTTGACTCCTGAAGAAGAAGCTGCATACATCAAACTGCTCCAAGAATATAGAGATGTCTTCGCATAGTCCTACAAGGAGATGTCAGGTCTTGATCCCAAAATCGCAATATACCAGCTCAGCGTCAAACACGGAGCTAGTGCCATCAAGCAACGACAAAGACGCTACCGGCCGGAACTGGTACCCCAAATAGAAGGCGAAGTGAACAAGCTAATTAAAGCCAGCTTTATCCGAGAGGTCAAGTACTTGACATGGATCTCTAGCGTCGTCCCAGTCAAAAAGAAGAATAGCCAAATCCAAGTGTGCGTGGACTTCAGAGCCTTGAACAATGCATGTCTAAAAGATGACTTCCCCTTGCCAAACACGGAGCTAATGGTGGACGCAACGACAAGCCACGAGGTGCTAACTTTCATGGACGGATCCTCAGACTACAATCAGATTCGGATGGCACCCAAGGACGAAGAGCTCACAGCATTCCGCACACCGAAAGAAATCTACTGCTACAAAGTTATACCGTTCAGCTTGAACTGCTATAAAGTTATACAGTTCGGCTTGAAGAACGCAGGAGCCACTTACCAGCGAGCTATGCAGAGAATCTTCGACGACATTCTTCATCAAAATGTGGAGTGCTACGTCGACGACCTTGTTGTGAAATCCAAAAAGAAGTAGGCACATCTACAAGATCTCAAACTAATCTTCAAACGGCTTCGAAGGTACCAACTCCGCATGAATCCACTCAAATATGCATTCGGAGTCTCCTCAGGCAAGTTCCTCGGCTTCGTCGTACGACATCGAGGCATTGAGATAGATCAATCGAAAATTGATGCTATCATCAATATGTCCGCACCAAAGACAGTGCGAGACCTCAGAGGCCTCCAAGGGTACTTGGTGTACATCCGAATATTCATCGCCAACCTAGCTTGGAAATATCATCCGTTCAGTCGTCTCATGAAGAAAGTAGCGCCATTCAAATGGGATGACGCTTGTCAAGAAGCTCTCCAAAGCATCAAGGACTATCTACTAAAGCCGCCAGTTTTATCAGCACCAGTTCAAGGAAAGCCGCTAATCCTCTACATTAGTGCCCAGGAACAATCCTTGGGGGCACTCCTGGCTCAAGATGGCAAGCTGGGCAAGGAGACAGCGTGCTACTACTTGAGTCGCACTCTCGTCGGCGCGGAGCTAAATTACTCCCCGATTGAGAAGGTCTGCTTAGCACTCATCTTCGCCACAAAAAAGTTGCAACACTATATGTTGGCTCATACCGTCAGACTCGTCTCAAAGACCGACCCCCTCAAGTACATCATGTCAAAACCAGTGCTCTCCGAACGTCTGGCAAAGTGGGCGCTACTTCTCCTCGAATTTGATATCACCTTCGTACCACAGAAAGCAGTTAAGGGACAAGCTTTCGCGGACTTCCTCGCAGAATATCCCCTCCCGACAGAATGGGAATTATCAGAAGATCTCCCAGAAGAAGAAGTGTTCTCCATCGACATCGCCCCCTCCTGGAAGATGTTCTTTGACGGCGCAGCAAGACAGGACATAGCAGGAGCCGGAGTCATCTTCGTCACTCCAGACAATGAAATACTCCCCTTCTCATTCCTGCTGTCGGAACCATGTTCCAACAATGTGGCAGAGTATCAAGCTCTACTCAATGGTCTCGAACTCGCCAACGATATGAAGCTTCAAGGACTCGAGATTTTTGGTGACTCTCAACTCGTTATCCAGTAAGTCTTAGGGGCATACAAAGTCAACAAAGAAGACCTAGTGCCATTGCACGCGCGAGCTTTGGAACTCCTTGGCAAACTAGAGACTGCTTCCATTCAGCATGTCTCCAGAAATCTCAACCAGCAGGCTGACACACTCGCGAATCTGGCAACTACACTCCCGTTTCCAGAAGAATGTCAGCTCGTCGTCCCCGCCTGCAGAAGAATCGTGATCACCAGATAAGAAGGGCCTATTGGAATTCCAATCCAAGCCAACGCGGTGCACGTTCTCGAAATTGAAGAGCAAGACTGGAGGCAACCTTTTGTGGACTACCTCATCCATGGTAAACTCCCCAAAGATCCAAAGTGCAAAATTGACATCCGTCGACGGTCTCTGAAGTTCTACTACTTCAACAACGAGCTGTACCGTCGAAGTTACGATGGCATACTCCTGAGGTGCTCGTAAAGGAAGAAGCAGAAGCAGCACTAGAGGAAGTACATGCCGGAATCTGCGGCTCGCACCATTCCGGTCCAAAGCTTCACTTTCGCGTCAGGAGGATGGGCTATTACTGGCCCACTATGATTAAGGACAGCTTGGAGTTCGCAAAGAAATATCACGCTTGCCAGCTACACGGAGACTACATCCGTCAACCGCCAGAACCTCTGCACCCAACGATCGCGTCATGGCCCTTCGACGGATGGGGACTCGATATTGTCGGTCCCCTGCCCAAGTCATCCAAGCAACACCTTTACATTCTGGCAGCAACAGACTACTTCTCCAAATGGGCTGAAGCAACACCTCTACGTGAAGTTACAAGGCATTATGTCACCAGCTTCATCCAAAATGACATCATCTTCCGATACGGAGTCCCTCGCTACATCGTAACAGACAACGGGAAGCAATTCAAGAATACTGCCGTCAGCCAATTCTGCACCAGGTACGACATTAAGCAGAAGTGCTCGATAATGTACGACGCTCCGGCCAACGGTCTGACAAAGGCCTTCAACAAGACCCTTTGCAAGTTGCTGGAGAAAACTGTCTCGAAGACAAAGAAGGACTGGCACGAACGCATGGGTGAAGCTCTATGGGCCTATCGAACGTTTTTTCACACTCCGACGCAAGCAAATCTGTACTCCCTCGTCTATGGTGTAGAAGTCGTTCTTCCGCTCGAGCTCCAGATCCCATCGCTCAGGATAGCAATCCAGGAGGGCCTCACCAACGACGAAAACGCCCAGCTCCGCCTAGCAGAATTAGAAGCATTGGATGAAAGATGCCTCGAAGCTCAGCAACGTCTGGAGTGTTATCAGGCCAGACTGTCTCGGGCCTTCAACATGAAGATCCGTCCTCGATCATTCCAAATGGGGGAATTGGTGCTGGCGGTCAAACGTCCCATCATTCTCTCGCATCGAGGAGGAAAGAAATTTGATGCCAAGTGGGATAGTCCGCACTCCGTCAAGAAAGTCTACTCCAACAGCGCTTACCTCCTCACCACGCTAGAAGGGCTGACACTCGGCCCTATCAACGGCAAGTACCTCAAAAGGTACTATGCCTAAAGCAAGGCCACACCCCTTGCAAAAAAAAAAGAACTACGTGCGACTTGATCCCCCTTAGGGGGGTACGTAGGCAGCCTGAGAAGTCACTTCAAGTTCAGTCCGACCAAAAGAAAAAGCCAACAATGGTCCATGCAAATATGCGGCAAAACGAGGTGATATTATTAGATATTCAGGAGAAGGTGGTACATGGCATAAGTTTTAAAAGAAAGCTACAATGTAAAACGACTAGACGAGGACAGCTAAAAGAAGGTATCCAGAGCTCGAAGGCGGCACATTAACTCCTCCCTAGCGGCCTCCACTCACTGAAGTTCCGCTGGACGTGTGGCCAAAAGCTCACGGCGGGCCGCCAAGTCTGATTGCTGCTTCAGGTAGCTCACCTTCAAATTGCTCTCTGCGGACTCAGCTCGCTCCAGACGAGACTCTGTCTTCCGAAGTGAAGCGTGCACCGATTCTATCTTCTTTTGAGCCTTCGATAGGCTGGAAGCGACCTCCGCAAGCTAGTGCTCTGACTGACACAAGCTCACCTCGGCGACCGCCAGCTCGGAAGGAGTACTCCCCTCTAGTAGAGCCCGCCGGGAACGATAAGCCTTACTGTCAGACACGAGCAAGTTCATCTGGGCAACAAAAGAAGAACTGTCCATCTTGAACTCCTCCAGGCTCGCACAAAACTTTGCACCGTCGGTAGACCACCAGTCTTGGAGGGCACCAAAGCAAAGGGCTCCAGCGTTGACTTGATGTACTGCCGACAACTCGCAAGAAGAAACTCCGAAACTCTGCTCCTCAGCCTTAAGCTCGGGCGAGGTGCCTCAGAGTAGGTAGGCAAAACCTTCCCTTCCGCTGCAGTCGCCATGGGAGCTGCCTTCGCCAACGAGGTCGGCAAAACTGGAGAAATCGCTGCCACCGTCGCGACAACCGTCTCCTCCAACAGGCTTGAGAGCACAGCAGCTGGGGAACTCCGTTTGTCGACACTTGAAACTTCGGCCTCCTCATGGAAAGACAAAGTGTCGACATCAATGCCGTCCAGATCAATATCGCCGCTAGAGAAGTTCTCCCCGGCAAACCCCGAGGAGGTCCAGATCATCTGGAGGAACATCTAGCCCGCACTCCTCAGGCACTTCCTGCGCGACCCCAGTAGACGAATGCCCGTGAGATGCCTTCAGAGAGTTCGCCCCGTATTCCACCACTATAACGGAATCTACCCAAAAGAAATACACTACTCAGCATAATGGAACCTCCCGAGCATGAAAAAGAAGTAAGATAAGGAGAACTTCATACTTGCAAGGTCGGACGAGGCCACCCCAGACGGAGGGATCACCTCGTCTCTTAGAAGGCCGGGCTCCTCGACATCCTCAACCAGACAAGGAACTCTCGAAGTCATCCCGCGGGGAATGCACACCTTTCATCTTTTGGGCGGGGCACCCTCAACAGCGGTCTTCGAAAGAAAGGATAGCCTAGGGGCATTAGCAAGGTCGGCTTCAAACACGGGAGCCGAAGAAGGGACACGGTGGGCACTTGAAAGACGGCTGCAACTCTTCTGGGCCCTCTGAAGCCCCAATTGGAGGCGACGATCTTCCACTCCCGTCAAAGGGTCAAAACGAAAATTTTTAAACTCACTGCTCGCCAGAACGTCAACCGGGAGACTCGCAAGCAAGGGGGATACTCGCTCTTCAATCCACTTGCAATAGCCTGGAGTGGCGACATCCCGGAACCCCGACTTGGTCCCAGGGAAGAAGCTGCCACCAGTCAGTCAAGCATAAAGAGAAGCCCAAAGGCGGTAACCTTCCTGCGGACTGATGCGCAATCGCTGAGGCATACCGGGAACTTCCTGCCGGAATCCTTGCTGACGAGCGAAGCGGTGAGGGGAGTACTGCTCGACTTCCACTACGTCCCCCCTGCGCCAAACCAAGTAGCCAGGGCGACAGCTGACCATATTCCAATACAAGTTGTCCGAAAGCTCCTCGTTGTCGTGGACCGTCGACCTCTCCAAAGATAGCACCGAGTGCTCTGACAAAAACTCGAAGCCGGCGCCTCCCATCCTCCGCAAAAGAGTGTGAGCACACTCCCTCGGACGCTCCCAACTGATGAAAGCATTTAAGATCCCTCCTATACCCGGCAGGAACGGCAGGTCGGCCGGATGCCCGCGTCTGGCAAAGATCCCTTTTGGAAAGTGAAGAGTCATCCAGCCGTACAGGTAGTACAGAGGTCCAAAGGCAGTAGACTGGCTAAGCTCCCCCTTGGCATTGTCCGAACTGGACAAGCTCCAGTAAGTCCCACTGAGCCCCTGATACAAGGTGCATAAGATTGCCGGGGCTAGATTGAAAAGCTCCCCCCTCGCCATCCTGGAAGCTGCAAGAGAGGTCCCCGGACGGATGACCTCGCTCGGACAGGGGAGCACGAACTGGCAAAGAAAGACGACTAGCCCGGCGGCTCGGTAAACCGCCCGCCACTCCTCGCTGTCACGCCTCAGACCAAGGATCTCCCAGGGGGCACTGTTTTCCCTCCATTGAATGCCTCACTCGGGCCAATGACTCGATAGGTCTCACAAAAGAACGCAGTGGAGGCCTCTTCATCTGAGCAACCTTCCATATTGGGTGAGCTGAAGGTGCCGGAGACCTGTACTCGCCTCTGAACCAGAAGTCAACCCAAGAAGAATGACAGAGCAACCTTCCATATTGGGTGAGCTGAAGGTGCCGGAGACCTGTACTCGCCTCTAAACCAGAAGTCAACCCAAGAAGAATGACGAACTCGGTCTAACTGATCCCACGCTGCAATAACGGCATATGCCTTGAACAAAAGAAGGCAGGAGCTCGGAGCAAAGCTGCTATCCAGCAAGTCCTTCAAAGCTGGCACCTCCTCTTGGTAATAATTTCACACTTCAGGGCATCTGAAAACGATGTGGACGTCACGGAGGGAAATTCCTATCTCTCCCGCTCCGGTAATAAAAGTGTTGGTGGCCGAGCACCAGAGTTCACAAAGAGCGCGATACATCCCCTCAGGACGGCTGTATTCTCGGCGAGCCGGCGCTAGAAACTTGGCCAACGGATTCATCTCGGGTTCCGCTCCAAAGACTTCGGAAAGCTCGCTTATCTATTCACGAAAATCGCAAAGATATTGGACGTCCCCCCGAGGCCAGGAGTCGATACCCCATCGGGTCAGGAGGGAGCAGATCTTCGAAGCAACTACCGAAGTGGGCACGAAATCTTTGTCGCAGTAGTGAAAAGGCATACTCAAGCTTGGACGAAGGAGCTTCATGAAGATTGCCTCGTCGGTGTAGACTTTCTCACTCAACTTCGGTGTCCCGCAGGCTGCATCAGCAACTCCATCCTCCGTGACGCGCTCGTGGATAAAAATTCGGAGCAACGACAGAAGATCTTCTCTCCTCGAGTTACGGTAACGGTACACCCGACTAAGGGGGAAGCGAAGGCACCTACTCCCATCGGAGAGGTCCTCAGGTATTCACACCGGAGAAGTCAAGCTCTCAAAGACTCGGATCCTAAAGAGACACGTAAAGAAGCGAGTCAAAAAAAAAAAAGTTTCGCGATTAAAACCCTAGGGGCCCGTAGCCCCCTGTCTTGAGGACCGCCCGACTCAAAGTTACATCACCACTATGTCTTGGACTTCGCACCGCACTCCCGGGGCCCACACGCCACTCCGTGCACTCGGCCTCAACCGACGCCGTGGTCCGCTACTACGGATATGGCAAAAAAAAAAAGGGGCTTAACAACCGGGGCCCGCAGCCTCTCCCAATGGGTGCCCGACACCAAAGGAAATGGTGGGGGGGCCTGCAGCCCCCTCCTTCTTCACCAACATAACCGGAGGGGGGGGGCGCCCGACTCGGGGATGCTGCAGCCCCGACCCCCTCCTCCGATCCAGTCGGGGTCGCGCCCGACCAAGCCGTCGCCGCCCCGGCCTCTAACCCCGCGCCACCCGCGCCCGGGCCAGCCACCGCGACGCCCCAGCCGCACCGCACCCGGGCCCGCCTCCGCGACGCCCAAGCCGCCGCCCTGGGCCTCCGACCTCGCGCCACCCGCGCCCGGGCCCGCCTCCGTGATGCCCCAGTCGCCACGGCCCTCGGCCTCCGACCCCGCGCCACCTGCACCCAGGCCCACCTCCACACCGCCACTGCCGCTCCCACAGTCCCGAACCAGAAGCAAAAAGAAAAGAGAAGAAAAAAAGAAAAGAAAAGGAAAGGAAAGAGAAATAAGAAGAAGAAAGAAGAAGAAGAAGAAGAAGAAAGAGGAAGAGGGAGGCGGCGAAGGCGATTCACACCTCAAACGCGCTCCTCTGTCCTCCTCACCTCGGTCGTCGTCGCCCCGTCGCTTCGAGCCCGCCTTCGTAACAACCTTCAAGTCGCACACCATCGTCGCCGCCGCCGACGAAAGAGGCGACACCGGGAAGACGGAGCAAGTCGCGTGCAACCCCAGGCAGCTCTCTTCCGACGGCGGTCTCCAAAAGCCGGCGGAACCTTCGCAAGAGCAAGGCATTGGATGAAGGGGGTAGGGGTCCTTAAATAAGCCCCCAACCCTGCCTACAAAAGGAATCAAGGACAAGTGCTCTACGCTTCCTACGTGTCCAAACCCTACACGTTCTCGCGAACGCACTCATCCTTGAGAGGGGACTTGTAGACACACAAATTGTGTCTAACCTGGACCCGACTTGCATGCACCAATGCGGATGCAAAGCCGACTCGCACCCAACAAGAGGCCGGGTGGGTCCATCCTCAAGTGGAGCCCACCTGGCCCCCTACTAGGGATCCGAACCCCCCATGGGGTGGCCGGCCCTGCAAGGAAAAGAAAAGGAAAGAAAAGAAAGAAAGAAAAGAAAGAAAGTAAAAGAAAGAAAAGAAAGAAAAAGAAAAGAAAGACTACCATGCGTGGGGGGAGGTTCCGTATGACGTCTACTTACGCGTGGATCTGCGCCGACCCCTCGATCCGACGGACAAGAAGAAGAGTCGAGTCGCCATCGATTTTATGTGCAAGATTCAAGATAAATCCAAAAATGATTGAGTCATAATTACCCCGCCAGAAAAGGAAAGCAAATAAAGGTTTATTCCTCTCTTCAGTTGAAGAATAAATCTTGGGCAATTATGAGGGAGATATTAAAGGGATTTAAAATTAAAACTTCCCATATCTCTCCCCTCCTCCCTTCGCCTATAAATAGAGGGGGAGGGGGAAGGCTCAAGGGGTGGAAAAGGTCGCAAGCTGAAGACGAAATGAGGAAGCTCTGCAAAAGAGGAGACGTTTCTTCATCGACCTAAGGCTTCACGAGGCATGGGTAAGCCTATCCCTTCGGGACCGGCTTAGTCCATTGAAAGCCCTCATCAACGTGAGGACTCTTGCACAAGAAAATCAAGCCTTCGACTCCGTGCACGAAGAAGAAAGCTCGGAGAAGAAGAATCATTCGACTCTGAAGACACCAGAGATAAAGGCCAGAGAAGAAGATCGCAGCGGCACCACCCTGTCATCTCCAACAAACCTTCGACTCCGATCAAGCCCAAAAGCCCGGAGAAGAAGACCGAAGCGGCATCACCTGTCGCCTTCGACAAACGTCCACTCCATCCACGAAGAAGAAAGTTTGGAGAGGACTGCCCGAAGCGTCGCTACACCTATCGTCTTCAAAGCAAAGCCGACGCTACAACCGTCGCACGGAGATCGGTGCTACCCCCACCGTCTTCAAAGGTACCATTCGACTCCGATCACGCCAAAAAAGTCCGGAGAAGAAGCAAAGTATAGCCCACACCGAAACCGTCGAGAAAGCCAGAAGTATTGAAGACGTTGTCACTATCGTTCGAGAAGAAGATCGAGTTGACGCCGAAGCAAAAGCCCACGTAAGAAGCCAAAGCAAAAGCCCCGGTAAAGCCCGCGCCAAAGCAACGCAAGTGCCAAAACCAAGCGACTACGCCAGTCACGAGCAAAAGCACCGCACGTTCTAGCCGATACGACGCGAAGTCCGGAAGAACGAAAGCACCGCAAGTCTCCCCCCGTCTACGTCCAAGCGCAAGCGCCAAAGCAAAGCAAAAGCTAGAGCCACGCCCAAGCCAAGTTAAAGCCGAAAGCCAAAGCCAAAGCTGACGCCAAAAGCATGATCGACGCCGCGAACCGACGATCAAGGACGCCGAGGTCAAGCAAGGAGCGAGGAAGATACGAAGACCGAGGAACGAAGCCGAAAACCCCCTAGCCGAGGAAGCGCGAAGCACGGAAGGGACCAAAGAAACGGCGAATACTCCTTAGCATTTCAAAAACCCTCACCCTGTAAAAGACCTCTGTCCTGGGCAACCCCTTCAGAGCTCTCGCACGAATACCACATGGAGACGCGGATCAAAGGGACCCTCCAGAGGATCTCTCCCACAATCTCCTGATCAAATATTCGCCGCACCCGGACTCGTCACACCCGAGCCCTCGGGTTCCGGCACTCTGTAATCTTGTGTGTTCGCAATAAAGACGACCCGTATCTTTTTCTGCGCATACACTGGTATCATGTAGTTATGATGCAGTGCATAGGGTGTTTGGCCGTTCGTGACTGACATGTTATAAGAGTTTATGTGTATCACAGTTATACCAAAGTTTTTCTCTCTTGGTGCCACTACCCTATTTGCTTGGGCCCACTACTTCATGTCTCTTGAACTATAGTAGACCCCGCGGTTGTATGGTACGCAGGATGTGCTGAAATTTTTCCCCAACTGCACCATCTCCATTTATTGGGCTCGGCCGGGAAGTTGGACCGTTCCGGGTTCTTGGATCCCCCATTCAATGCAGGGATGGGCTGGCCCAACTCCCAACGTGGAGATCGTACGGCTCCAACAGGATAAGTGGCCATCCCATCAGGCGTGGAAGATTCTGGAGATCACGTGCAGCCTAATCCTACGTTGGCCCGACCCAGATGTTCCTCCCGATCTCGCTGCGCAGCATGGTTACGACGTCGGTGGGGTGGGCCCCTCCCCCCTTACTGATCACATCAAGGAACGTTGGGCTTTGTGCCTGACTAAGCTCGAGGAGGGGGGGATCCGTGATAGGCTACAAAGGTAAGTACCTACTTGTAATAAGTCCAATGTAAATTCTGTTGAAATCTAAATCGATTTAAAATCACAAAACAATATAAATTTATTTTTTATATTTTTATCAAAAAAATTATTTTGCCAACAAAACACATAGTTATTTTTTTTTTTTACCGAATTGTTACTCTTTAGGTGTAAGATAAAATCAGTTGGTTTTGCATAGCTAAATGAATTTTTATAAAAAAAAAAATTATATGGTCAACAGATGTGTAGAAATACTATTTACATATAGTTACTCTTTTTTAATCGAATTTTTACTTTTTTATGTGCGAGATAGAATCGACTTTGTTTGACACAATTAGATATATATTTTTTTTAAAAAAGATAATATTATGATCAGACATATTAAATATTATTTATATTAAGACTGCAATCAATCTATAATTAATGCTTATTACCATATCAAATTGTTACTTTTTGCTATCAGATTGTTACTCTTTACCAATTGTTACTTTTTGTTACAGGTAATTGAATTGTTACACTTTATATGTATCGATAAAATCGTTATATAAATAATTTTGTTATTACCTATGAACATCAATGGGATCTTGTGCTTGCCAAAGACCAACCATAGGGACTAAACGTTAACCCCAAACTTTACCCTTCATTAATGTTAAATGAGAAACTTTTGAGTACCTAATGTCAATTTACCTTCTTTTTTTTCTTCAGACGATCAGAGGACAAGCCGCCACTTGAGCATGCACTCAAAGACTTCCGAAGATAGAAACAATGAATGACATTATAACTGCTATTTTTATTAACTTCAATAATCCTATGAGCAAGATAGATTATCTCGATGAGACTCCTAGAGCCACTCCTTATTCCATAGAGCTATATGAGCTTTTCAACAATATAGAAAGTCACTTTTTGGAACCATCTCCAAGAAACTCCTAGAGCCTCTCCTATTTCTTGAAAATACTAAATGCTCGTATCTGAGAGTTCACTGTTTGAAACAGTAGGATCGTTGATCCATGGTGGGATCAGAGATGGGATCAGAGATGAGCTCTGACGGTTGCCGAATTGACCATGTGTGAGGCAGCAAGAAAAAAAAATTCCCAAGGATTCCTAGTCCACAATATATCCATTTATTGATTTGAAAATACCATTTAACCAAAATGTTTGACAGACTTTCTTTTTAACCAGAATGAATTGTCCCAATCATAGTCGTCTGTTGCACCCAGTCCAGACTTGTGAATCACACTCATCTCCAACCGACAGGCATAAGGATGCTGACATTGGATGCCATATCATTGTGATTTAAAAAAGTCTAAAAACATTATGATTGAATAACATTACTCTAATTGGTTCTTTCTTAATAAAGAACAAGGATTCTTACATATGGACTAACTACGTGAATTTGTGATTGTAGACACACGAATTTCGTTGGACCCGAACCCGACTTACGTGTGCCGACGCGGATGCAAACCCGACACGCGGACTCAACTCGCTCGCGCCGACGCGGATGCAAACCCGACACGCGGACCCAACTCGCTCGCACAGACGTGGATGCAAACCCGACACGCGGACCCAACTCGCGCGCGCCGACACGGACCCGGACCCCGCCTCAAGAGGGGCCGGTCCCTACTAGGGTCCGAACCCCATAGGGCCGGCCCTAGTGGGGACCGAACCCCATGGAGAGGCCGGCCGGCCCTGCAAGGAAAGGGAAGAAAAAAGAAAGAAAAGAAAAAAGAAAGAAAAGAAAAAGGAAAGGAAAGAAAAAGAAAGAAAAGAAAAAGGAAAGGAAAGAAAAGAAAAAGGAGAGAAAAGAAAAGGAAAGAAAAGAAAGAAAAGGAAAAAATACCGCCATGCGCGGGGGGAGGTAGCGTATGACGTCTGCACACACGCGGATCTGCGCCGATCCCTCGATCCGACGCACAAGACGAAGCGCCCGATCACCATCGATTTCGTGCGCAAAATCCAGCCATAATTGCACCCGCCAGAAAAGGAAAACAACTAAATGTTATTCCCTTCATCAATGGATGAATAAAATCCGGGTAATTATGAGAGAGATACAAAAGGGATTTAAAATTAAAAAGTTCCCATATCTCTCTCCCCACCTCTTTGCCTATAAATAGAGGGGGTGGGGGAAGGAAAAAATGGTCGGAAAATTAAAGACGAAACGCCGGAGCTCTGCAGAAGAGGAAGCGCTTCTTCATCGACCCAAGGCTTCACGAGGCACAGTCAAGCCTGTCCCGAGGGATCGGCTTACTGAAAGTCCTCATCAACGTGAAGGCCCTTGCACACGAAGATCATCCCTTCGACTCCGTGCACGAAGAAGAAAGCTCGGAGAAGAAGAACCCTTCGACTCCGAAGACGCCAGAAGCAAAGGCCGGAGAAGAAGAGGAGCGGCACTACCCCGTCGTCTCCAACAAGCCTTCGACTCCGATCAAGCCCAAAAGCCCGGAGAAGAAGAGGAGCGGCACTACCCCGTCGTCTCCAACAAGCCTTCGACTCCGATCAAGCCCATAAGCCCGGAGAAGAAGAGGAGCGGCACTACCCCGTCGGCTCCAACAAATCCTCGATCCCGATCAAGCCCCAAAGCCCGGAGGAGAGAAGCGAAGCGTCATCACCCCGTCGTCTTCGACCAACGCCTGCCCCATCCACAAAGAAGAAAGCCTGGAGCAGATCGTCTGAAGCGTCGCTACCCCGTCGTCTTCATCAACAAAAGCCGACGCTACAACCGTCGCACGGAGACCGTCGCTACCCTCGTCGTCTTCATCAACAAAAGCCGACGCCACAACCGTCGCACGGAGATCGGTGCTACCCCCACCATCTTCGAAAGCATTCTTCGACTCCGATCACGCCAAAGAAGCCCGGAGAAAAGGAGAAGTCCCGTCGACACGCAAGCCGTCGAAGCACCGGAGAAGTAGCCTACGTCGTTCGAGGAAGAAGATCGAGTTGACGCTGAAGCTAAAGCCTACGCAAGAAGCCAAAGCAAAGCCCCAGTAAAGCCCGCGCCAAAGCAACGCAAGTGCCAAAGCCAAGCGACTACGCCGGCCACGAGCAAAAGCACCGCACGTTCTAGCCGATACGACGCGAAGTCCGGAAGAACGAAAGCATCGCAAGTCTCTCCCAGCTACGTCCAAGTGCAAGCGCCGAAGCAAAGCAAAAGCCAGAGCCACGCCGGAGCAAAGCCAAAGCCAAAAAGCCAAAGCCGAAGCCAACGCCAAAAGCTAGATCGACGCCGCGAACCGACGATCAAGGACACCGAGGTCAAGCAAGGAACGAGGAAGACGCGAAGACCGAGGAACGAAGCCGAAAACCCCCTAGCCGAGAAAGCGCGAAGCACGGAAGGGACAAAGCAACGGTGGACATTCCTTAGCCTCTCCAAAACCCTCTCCCTGTAAAACCCCTGTCCTGGGCAGCCCCTTCAGAGCTCTCGCACGAACACCACGTGGAGACGCGGATCAAAGGGATCCCCCAGAAGATCTTTCCCACAATCCCCTGATCAAAACTCGCCGCAACCCGGACTCGCTACACCCGAGCAACCCGGGTCCCGGCCACATTTGTAATCTCGTGTGATTCGCAATAAAGACGACCCGCGCTTTTTTCCGCGTCCACAGATTTCTGGCACGCCCGGTGGGACCTCTTCTCCTTTCATCCGTACGGTTGAAGAAGCTGCTTGAAGTTTGCAATGGCCGGAACAAACAACGATGCGTTTGCTCCAAGCCTCTCACCAATCGCCGAGTCTCCTCTACTCCGACACGGTGATCCAGTAAATCCGGAGGGTGATGCTCCTCCAATGGTGCGCGTCTACACTCGGCGTACTCGGACTCTTGCGGACGTCTTCGTGCCAGAAGCTACTACCGAAAATGCTCGCCAAAGCGCCGACGAGGCCCTGGTGCATGAAGAAACGAGCCTCGATCCTGGAGCCCATGTCCAGAAGTTTGGGGAGGACCAGCCCCAACCCCGAACCCGTTCGGGTTCTCCAGCAGACGTTGCACCTCCTCTGCAGGGGGCAAACATCAATCATCAGCCAGAAGCAAGTCGGCGTAACTACGTCTCCGATGATGATGGCGAGGATGCGAACATGCAACACCGAGACGTTCTCCGTCACCATCCTCCGTCCGCTCTTCAGCTCCAAGTCATGCAGATGAACGAGCACATGGCGCAGATTACTCGGCTAATGGAGGAGAAGGATCGTCACATCAACACTCTGCTCCAAAAGCTAAGCGCAAAGGACGCTGCACCAGTCGGCCAACCCGTCGCTTCTCCAGTAGCCGCTCCAGTTCCGTCTTCAACTCCCGCTCCTACAGAGGTTGTTCCGACGATTCAAGCAGTTACTCCAGCGCTCTCCTCGGCTCCCATCCCAGTGGAAGTCGTCTCCCCAATGCCAGCCTCGGTGGCCACACAACCTCCGGCAGCGGCTGCGATGAGTGCTCAGCAAGTCCAAGCATTGATAGCCGACATGATGCGATCCCACGGCAGTAGCCTTCCTCCGATCACGGCGGCATACTCGAAGCCCTACACTACGAGGATCCAGCAGCTACGGTTCCCAGTCGGATTCCAGCCGCCAAAGTTTCAGCACTTCGACGGAAAAGGAAATCCAAGACAGCACGTCGCCCACTTCATCGAGACCTGCAATAATGCCGGCACATATGGCGACGAGATGGTGAAGCAATTCGTTCGCACCCTCAAAGGCAACGCGTTCGACTGGTACGTTGATCTTCCTGCAGGGACCATCGACAGCTGGGACCAGATGGAGAGGGAGTTCCTCAATCACTTCTACAGCACCAGACACACAGTCAGCATGACCGAACTCACCGCCGTCAAGCAAAGGAAGGATGAGCCAGTAATCGACTACATCGACAAGTGGAGGAACCTCGCGCTGAATTCACGAGACCGCTTGTCTGAAGACTCGGCCATCGAGATGTGCACCCAAGGCATGCACTGGGGTCTGCTCTACATCCTCAAAGGTATCAAGCCTCGGTCTTTCGAAGAACTCGCAACTCGGGCTCACGACATGGAACTCAGCCTAGCAAACCGCGGGGACTCGAAGAACAAGGACTTCTTGAAGATAGAGAAGAAGGACAAGCCACCGGCAACGAAACCGAAACAAGTCAATGTTGCTGACGTCGCTTCAACCTCCAAACCGCTCAAGATCGGTGGCAGGCCAGATCAGAAGAAGGGAGTCGCCATACCACCGCCTCCGCCTCCGAGACAAAGGATGACTCTAGAAGAACTCGAAGCCAAGGAGTACCCTTTCCCAGACTCGGAAGTCTCCTCCATGTTCGACCAACTGCTGCAAGAAAAGATGATAGAGCTCCCTCCTTCGAAGAGGCCCGAGCAGATGCATCGCGTCGACGACCCCCTCTTCTGCAAATACCACCGGGTGGTGAGTCATCCCATCGAAAGATGCTTCGTCTTCAAGGAAAGAATCATGGCGCTCGCTAAACAAGGGAAGATAGAGATCGACTCTGGAGAAGTTGCTACGGCCAACATGACGTCCATCACCTTCGGCTCCTTCTCGCCAGTACTCGTCGCTGCTCGGCGAAGCATGCCCAAATTGCGCATCAACCGTCAAGTTCCAATCGCTAAGTTAACTTCTCGGCCGAAAGTCTCGAAGCGACGTCAACGTACTCCTGCGCTCACCGAGGAGGAAACACCGCTGCCCTGGGGGCAATCATCGCTCACGCCAGCACCTCTTCCAAGCAATGCTGCATCCCAACGGGCGCTCCAAAGGAGATACGAGCAAGGAGATCCAGAAGTCGGTCTGCTGGGCCAGCCTTCGGGGAAGCTCGACTATTACGTCCTCTATTCAAGGCCTCCGTCCGTTCCAATCGACGAAATCAAGCCCACCGGCTGGGAATCGGAAGACACGCCAGTAGAGCCTCGAGAAGAGCAAGTCCATTCCAGTCAAGCTATGTCCCAACGCGTTCTTCGGGAAAGATACGAGCAAGGAGATCCGGAAGTCGGTCTGCTAGGCCAGCCTTCAGGAAAGTTCGACTATTACGTCCTCTATTCAAAGCCTCCATTGGTTTCAGCTGAAGAAATCAAGCCCACCGGCTGGGGATCGGAAGACGAGTCAGTAGAGCCTCCAGAAGAACAAGTACCTCCGAGGGAACCAGTTGCTGCTGTCGACCATCATCCTAACGGAGGGGAATCCACCGACGAAGAAGCATGGGTCATGCTACCGCGGCGGCGAAAGCCATGGCCAGAAAAGAAGCTCAAACAAGACCGCATGATGAGGGGATTCACCAAGCGGAAGACCTACAAGAAGAAAAGCAAGGCTCCGGGGAGGAAGGCGTTCAAAGTGCCGCCAGCAAGCCGAGACGATATCCTTCAGCAGAGTCTTCCAGAGCCGACAACTTTGCAAGAGTTCTTCCCGGATCACTTCCTCCCAGCGGACCAACACATCAAGGTATCTTGTTGCATGGTCGAAGTCCATGAGGCGTCGGAAGGAAATAATGAAAGCGAAACTTCTGAAGAAGGCGACTCCGCCGATGAGGGAGACGATTCTGACAAAGGGGGCACAGCCTCTCATGACGAAGCAATACTGCACATGTCGCTCGTAGAAGCTTTGCACCTCCCGAAGAAGGCTCGCCTGGCAATGGCTGCGGCCTTGGCCGATCCGGATAGCTACAGCAGGAAGAGGAAGGACGACCAGAAGCGCAAGGCTGTAGCCTCGTGTGATGCAACGATAACCTTTTCAGACGAGGACCTGCAACTCGGGACGCGATTGCACAACCGGCCTCTCTACGTTTCGGGATACATCAAGGAGAAGCCAGTGAACCGAATCCTGTTGGACTGTGGCTCCGCCGTCAACATCATGCCCATCCAGACGATGCGTCAACTCGGCATCACCAACGACCAGCTCTCACCAAGTCAGTTGGTCATTCAAGGCTTCAACCAGGGCGGACAGTCCACCGTTGGAATCATTCGTTTGAAGCTTTCCATCGGCCCGCTAGATACGACGGTCCTCTTCCACATCATCGACTGCCAGACATCATATCGTCTCCTGCTAGGAAGACCATGGCTGCACGAGAACGGCATCGTAGTATCCACCTGGCACCAGTGCCTCAAGTACTACGAAGAAGGCGTGGAAAGGTGCATAGTTGCGGACGACAAGCCATTCAACGAGGCCGAGGCACACCTGGCCGATGCTAAATTCTACCAAGCAAAGGGCCTGGTCGCGGAAGTCCTTCCAGCTAAAGCCCCTCGAGTCCAAAAGATTGAAGAAGTAAAGCAGGACAAGACTCCACTTCCCGTAAATTCGGCGCCACCCTCTGACGAGGCAAGACTCAAGGTCCAAGGAACGCCGAAACCTAGGCAAAGGATGCGCATCAGCTTCGAGCCAAGAGTAACGCAACATACCCCGTTGCCGATCCAAACGGTGCCTGTCCTGCGTCTCGCGCCTCAGTGGCTCCGTAAATCCGAGCGATCGCCTTCTACTCCGACGAGGAAGATGGCCCCGTCGTTATCTCAGGCCAACGTCATCACTCTACAAGAAATGACGGTGCCATTACCTAGCCTGACGCAAGCTCCGAACCCAAGCAGACCTGTCGAATCAGCAGACCTCGAGCAACTCGGATTCAAACCAGAAAGGAGTTGGGGGCAAAATGCTGCCAAGTTACTGTTTAGAGCTGGCTACAACGAGGAAAGCGCCATGGGCACACTTCCACTAGCAGCAACTCCACATGGGATGACGAGAACTCAAGCCCGGCTATTTCAAAACGGAGAACAAATTCCCCCGAACCGCCGAGGCATCGGCTCCAGTCAAGCTCCGTTGGTCATCAGAACCGCAGCAAAGAAGACCTTCACCTCGAACTATATTGAGGCGAGGATAGTAGATGAAGCAGCCGAAGGATCGACAATCTCCGATGCACTCTCTACCTACCTCAGCCATCCAGACAGCAGGAGAAGACGACGACGGGCTCAATGCCAAGCCTTGTTCCGGAAGCAAACCAGAGGTGGTAAAGACTGGTCGAATCGAAAACGCACATCCGTGTTCGAGAGGCTCGGGCCAGTCAAACAATCAAAGAAGAAGTCGGCGTTCGATCGTCTGGGGATGCCAATCGAGGACTTCGTCTCAACACCCACCCACCCACCCATGGCTGTCGTCAATCATATCTCCATTACGGATCCCGACAACGGTGACACTTCTACTTCGGATGACAAGTTGCAAGAAGCCCCGCCAGTCCTCGCAGAAGGGGGGCAGTCCACCGTTGATGACTCAAAGAAAGGGGGCAGTCCAAGAAGACGACGACGGCATACTTCTTCAGTGCCTAGGGCCAAATCCTTACTGTCTTGGGGGCAACCGTCTCTCATGCAAGCACTCCATCTTCCAAACGAAGCTACGTCCTGGCACATGCTCAAAGCGAGAGACGAACAAAGAAGCCTCGAAGTCAACCTGCTAGGCCAACCATCAGGTAAGATCGACTTCTATGTCCTCTACTCCATGCCTCCTTCGATTCCAAACAAAGAAATCAAGCCAACCGGCTGGGGATCAGAAGATGAATCGGTACAGTCTCTAGAAGAGCAAGTCCTTCCGATCAAAGAAGAGCCTTCAGTCGCAGCACCAGGTCTTCATCTTGGCGAGGAAGATCTTAACACATGGGCTATGGCGCCTCGAAGGAGAAGGCCACGACGATCAAGCTACAGGATAGCACGCCTAGCTAGCCATGAGAAAGATCGGGCGATAAGAAAACTCCTCAGAAGAAAGTCCTTCAAGGAAAAGAATGAAGCTCCAGGAAAAAAGACGTCCAAAGTACCACCAGCAAATCTGAAAAATCTCCTCCAGCAAAGCTTTCTAGAGCTAGCGACACTCCAGGAGTTCTTTCCCAATCGCTGCCTTGAAGCTGATCAAAACTTCAAGGTCTCCTGCTGCATGATGGAAGTTCACCAAGTGCTCCGGAAAGACGATGAAGAAAGCGACATTAAGATCGAAGGCATGGGGAGAAGCATCGCGGCCTACGACAAGTTATTCAACAAGGCTAAAGCACACCTTGCTGACGCCAAATTTTACCAAGTGAAAGATCTCATTGCAGAAGCTCATCCAGCAAAAGCTCTACGAGCTCAGGGAGCCAAAGCAGCTGCGAAGGACAAAAGCTCTCCACTTGCAAAACTAATGACATCCTCCAGCCAGACGGTGCAGAAAGTCAAGGGAGCGTCAGCGTCAAGACGGAAAATTCACATCAACATCAAATCAAGCTCGATGCGATGCATTCCGTTGCCTGCTCAAGCTGCTTCAGTCCTGCGGCTCGTACCTCAGTGGCTTCGCAAACCAGGACGATCGCCTTCTACTCCAGCAAAGGAACCAGCGTCGTCATTCTCCGAGGCCAACTTCAGCACTTTGCAAGAGATGACGCTACCGTTACGTGGTCTGTTGCACATCTCGAGCTCAACCGAGTCTTCCGAGCGCACCAGCTCTGAGCAACTTGCAATCAAGTCAGAAAACACTCGGGGGCAAAACTCCACCGAGTCAATGTTCAAATCCAGCCGCAGCAAAGAAAGCATGGCACACATGGGATCACTACCCTCAGCTGCAATACCACATCGCCTGACAAAGACTCAAGCTCGTCTCTGCGAAAGCGGTGAACAAATCCTTCCAAATTGTCGGGGCATCGACTCCAGTCAAACTCCAGCAATCATCAAAACTCCAGTCAAGAAGATCTTTATTTCCAACTATATTGAAGCGAAGAAGGTGGGCGACAGCTGCGAACCAGTGGCGACTCTGCCTACCAGTGGCAAGTCCCTCAAAAGGTACTTTGCCTAACGCAAGGTTACCCCCCTTGCCCAAAAAAAAAAAAAAAAAAAAAAAAAAAAAGTGAATAAACGAACTACGTGCGACTTGATCCCTCTCAGTAGGGTACGTAGGCAACCTACAAAGGTTCAGTCCAGAAAAAAAAAAAAAAAAAAAAAAAAAAAAAAAAAAAAAATCCCAACGTCGTCCCAGGAGGCCAGCCCAGAGGCAAGTGAGTGCATAACCATCAATCCGGTCAGCAAACTCAAGGATGACAAGAAAGTCAAAGTCCTTGAGGCGTCAAAGCAGCTCGCCTTCCGCAGCTTACACGCGCCGCAACTCCAGAGGTAGAAAAACCGTCAGCTTCCGATGCGTCGCCAGCTATGCACGCTGCTTCGCAAGCTCTGCTCTAGACATCTTCTCGGTCGCTCGAGCTTTCCCCAAATGAAACTCCAGCTTCTAAAGCGACGCACGAGTGTGGCAAGTCGAAGTCCCTAAGGCGCCAAAGTGGCTCGCTCCCAACAGCTTACACGCGCTGCAATTCCAGGGGTAGGGAAGCAGTCAACTCTCGACGCGTCGCCAGCTTTCCGCTGCTTCACAAACTCTGCTCCAGAAGTCTTCTTGGTCGCTCGGGCATTCTCCAGCTTCTGAAGCGATGCTTGACGTCTCTTCCTCTCAGTCGCAGCTAAGCCCAAGGAAGCACCTTCCAGCGAAGACCGTCGTAAGCAATGAAGCTCGCCACTCTCCAAAGAAAGTGCGCATCTGCTCCGCAGAAAAAGAGTCGTTGCCTTGAAATCCACCGGGCTCATGCAAAAGCTCAGGCCCACCTGAAGGATGGAAACTGCCACTGAAGTCAAAAGCAGCAACCCGAAGAATGGCGGACGCATAAACAACAACCGCAGCCTTCGTGACCTCCACAAAGCCGAAAGAACCGCTGGAGCTGTCATCAAGGTCAAGATCGACAAGAAAAAGACAACCAAAGCAGTCTACTCCTTGTTGATGCTCGTGGCCTCGTCATCCTCTTCAGAACGCCCATCTCGGTGTCCTTCAAGCTGACATTGCTACCAGAAAGGTGCAACCTCGCTAGTAACTCTAAACCCGTGGTTGACCTCATCAATAATCTAGCCAGCCTTCGGAAGGTACTCAGGGGGACGAATCTTGCAAGGATATGAAAAGTGCAAGACCGATCGAGAGGTAAAGTCAATTCCGTAAAAAAAAAAAAAAAAAAAAAAAAAAAAAAAAAGGAGCCACCTTCCCTGGCCTTCAACGCCTCCGACTCATCCTCGCGCCAGGCGATCGCCACCACACTCGGCTTCGTCTTTTCGCCGTGCCGTTGTCATTATGCTCCCGCACCAAGAAGACGATAACACTCCGCTGAAGAATCTTTCAGCTCCAAGCCGCCGAAGAATGCTTCGCCGCCAAGACTGAAGCTTTTGTCTTCGCGAGCCGTCGAAGAATCCTTCGTCTTCAAGCCGCCAGGAGGGCCTTCGTCTCCAAGCCATCGAAGAAGCCTTCGTCTCCAAGCCGACGGAAGCCTTCGTCTTCAAGCGCCGCGCACCATCGCCGCCGCCGTCGACGAAAGAGGCGACACCGGAAAGACGGAGCAAGTCTCGTGCAACCCCAGGCAGCACTCTTCCGCCGACGGTCTCCAAGCATCGAAGAAGCCTTCATCTCCAAGCCGACAGAAGCCTTCGTCTTCAAGCGACGCGCACCATCGCCGCCGCCGCCGTCGACGAAAGAGGCGACACCGGGGAGACGGAGCAAGTCTCGTGCAACCCCAGGCAGCACTCTTCCGCCGACGGTCTCCAAGCATCGAAGAAGTCTTCGTCTCCAAGCCGACGGAAGCCTTCGTCTTCAAGCGACGCGCACCATCGCCGCCGCCGCCGTCGACGAAAGAGGCGACACCGGGAAGACGGAGCAAGTCTCGTGCAACCCCAAGCAGCACTCTTCCGCCGACGGTCTCCAAGCATCGAAGAAGCCTTCGTCTCCAAGCCGACGGAAGCCTTCGTCTTCAAGCGACGCGCACCATCGCCGCCGCCGCCGTCGACGAAAGAGGCGACACCGGGGAGACGGAGCAAGTCTCGTGCAACCCCAGGCAGCACTCTTCCGCCGACGGTCTCCAAGCATCGAAGAAGCCTTCGTCTCCAAGCCGACGGAAGCCTTCGTCTTCAAGCGTCGCGCACCATCGCCGCCGCCGCCGTCGACGAAAGAGGCGACACCGGGGAGACGGAGCAAGTCTCGTGCAACCCCAGGCAGCACTCTTCCGCCGACGGTCTCCAAGCATCGAAGAAGCCTTCGTCTCCAAACCGACGGAAGCCTTCGTCTTCAAGCGTCGCGCACCATCGCCGCCGCCGCCGTCGACGAAAGAGGCGACACCGGGGAGACGGAGCAAGTCTCGTGCAACCCCAGGCAGCACTCTTCCGCCGACGGTCTCCAAGCATCGAAGAAGCCTTCGTCTCCAAGCCGACGAAAGCCTTCGTCTTCAAGTGACGCGCACCATCGCCGCCGCCGTCGACGAAAGAGGCGACACCGGGAAGACGGAGCAAGTCTCGTGCAACCCCAGGCAGCACTCTTCCGCCGACGGTCTCCAAGCATCGAAGAAGCCTTCGTCTCCAAGCCGATGGAAGCCTTCGTCTTCAAGCGCCGCACCAGCCGGCCTCCGGGCCCCACGCCGCACCAGCTGGCCACCGCGCCTCGTGCCGCACCATACACCGCTATTGCGCCCCGGCCACGGCCCGCGCCTGCATCGCACTCCGCACCTATGCCGGATGCCGCGGTGTCGCAGCTCTTGCGCCATGCACCACTGCTGTTGTTCTCCGCATCCGACCGGTAAAAAAAAAAAAAAAAGGGGTTGTGTTCGGTCAGGAGAGAAAACCACAGCCCCCTCCCCATTGGCCCAAAAAAAAAAAAAAAAAAAAAAAAAAAAAAAAAAAAGGGAAAGCGGGGCCCGCAGCCTCCTCTCCCCCAAAGAGAACCAGACAGCAGAGGAGGGGGGGGGGCCCGCTGCCTCCTCCTTCTCCTCCGATCCAGTCGGGAGGGGGGGGAGCCCGCGCCCGACTTGCGCACGCCGGCCCCCACGCCCGACTCCGACGTGGCCGGCCCCCGCGCCCGACTCGCGCACGCCGCCGCCCTGCCCGACCTCCGGCTCCGCGCCCCGGCGACGGCCTCCGCCCGCGCCGCGTGCCACCTGCGCGCGTCCCCGCAAGCGCAGCCCGCGCCCGACTTGCGCACGCCGGCCCCCACGCCCGACTCCGACGTGGCCGGCCCCCGCGCCCGACTCGCGCACGCCGCCGCCCTGCCCGACCTCCGGCTCCGCGCCCCGGCGACGGCCTCCGCCCGCGCCGCGTGCCACCTGCGCGCGTCCCCGCAAGCGCCGCCCGCGCCCCGGCCACCGCCGCCGGGCCCGACTTCCGCACCGACGCCACCGCCCGGCTTGCGCCCGACGTCGGCCCCGACTTCTGCCGCTGCACCCCGCGCTACTGCCGCCGCCGCCTGCGCACCACCCTCGCGAGCACGGCCCCGGCCGCCGCTGGCCCTGCGCTCGGTCACTGTCCCGGTCGCCGACCGCTCGCCGCTGCCTCGCGTCGCCCAGCCGCAGCCCGCGCCCCGCTGACACGACCCAGCACCGCGAACCAGAAGAAGGAGAAGAAAGGAAGAAAAGAAAAGAAAAGGAAGGAAGAGAAAAAGGAAAGAAGGAAAAAAAAAGAAAAAAAAAAAAAAAAGAAAAAAAAAAGAAGGAAAGAAAAAGAAGGAAAGAAAAAGAAGGGTCCGCGAGCCACTGGCACCCGCACCGCAGCCCGCGCGCCGCTCGGCCATCGCCTGCCGCTGCTGCTGCTGCTGCCTCCGCGAGCCACCGCCGCCGCGGCACCCCGGCCTTCGCGCGCGCCGTAGCCAGCCTTCGTCGCTACTGCTGTACTCCGTGCGCACACACACAAAAAAAAAAAAAAAAAAAAAAAAAAAAAAAAGAGAAAGAAAAGGGGAGCTTCGCCTCGCTTGCAATGGCTCCACCTCCTCCTCATCGCATCGAGGTGCGTCACCATCGCCAACACTCCGCCGGGGTGCATCGCCTTCATCTTCGCGCCTTCGTCATCCGCGCGCCGCCATGGGACTACGTCGAGACATGTTGCCTTCGTCTTCACGCTCCCGTCTCTCCTAAGTCGCCTTCGGACATCGTGCAACGGTCGCCGTCGACAATCGGCCTCGTCATTGCGCTCCCACACCGAGGGAGGGGCGACAGTCCTCCGCCGAGATGCACCGTCGCCGTCATCGCACTCCAGTCGCCCTCGCACCAGTCTCGAACTCCGTGCAACGGCCACCTTCGACGTCCGTGCAATCTTTGGAGCAAAAGAGGTCCGCAACGAAGAAGATGATCGAAACCATAGCGAAGGTCTTCTCTACAAGCAAGAGCCACAGCCAACTGCTCGCACCGGCACCCAACTCGGCGCGCCGCACGCCGCTGGCCTCGTGCCCAGCCGCCGCAGCCCTGGCCGACCCTGCCACTGCCGCTGCAGCTCCCGTGGTCCAAAAAAAAAAAAAAAAAAAAAAGGACGAAAGAGGCAACACCGGGAAGACGGAGCAAGTCGCGTGCAACCTCGGGCAGCTCTCTTCCGACAGCGGTCTTCAGAAGCCGGCGGAACCTTCGCAAAGAAACACAATGACGGATGAAGGGGGTAGGGGTCCTTAAATAGACTCCCGACCCTGCCCACAAAAGGAATCAAGGACAAGCGCTCTACGATTCCTACGTATCCAAACCCGACACGCTCTCACCAACGCACTCGTCCTTGAGGGGGCATTTCTAGACACACGAATTTCGTCGGACCCGAACCCGACTTACGTGTGCCGACGCGGATGCAAACCCGACACGCGGACTCAACTCGCTCGCGCCGACGCGGATGCAAACCCGACACGCGGACCCAACTCGCTCGCACAGACGTGGATGCAAACCCGACACGCGGACCCAACTCGCGCGCGCCGACACGGACCCGGACCCCGCCTCAAGAGGGGCCGGTCCCTACTAGGGTCCGAACCCCATAGGGCCGGCCCTAGTGGGGACCGAACCCCATGGAGAGGCCGGCCGGCCCTGCAAGGAAAGGGAAGAAAAAAGAAAGAAAAGAAAAAAGAAAGAAAAGAAAAAGGAAAGGAAAGAAAAAGAAAGAAAAGAAAAAGGAAAGAAAAGAAAAGAAAAAGGAGAGAAAAGAAAAGGAAAGAAAAGAAAGAAAAGGAAAAAATACCGCCATGCGCGGGGGGAGGTAGCGTATGTCGTCTGCACACACGCGGATCTGCGCCGATCCCTCGATCCGACGCACAAGACGAAGCGCCCGATCGCCATCGATTTCGTGCGCAAAATCCAGCCATAATTGCACCCGCCAGAAAAGGAAAACAACTAAATGTTATTCCCTTCATCAATGGATGAATAAAATCCGGGTAATTATGAGAGAGATACAAAAGGGATTTAAAATTAAAAAGTTCCCATATCTCTCTCCCCACCTCTTTGCCTATAAATAGAGGGGGTGGGGGAAGGAAAAAATGGTCGGAAAATTGAAGACGAAACGCCGGAGCTCTGCAGAAGAGGAAGCGCTTCTTCATCGACCCAAGGCTTCACGAGGCACAGTCAAGCCTGTCCCGAGGGATCGGCTTACTGAAAGTCCTCATCAACGTGAAGGCCCTTGCACACGAAGATCATCCCTTCGACTCCGTGCACGAAGAAGAAAGCTCGGAGAAGAAGAACCCTTCGACTCCGAAGACGCCAGAAGCAAAGGCCGGAGAAGAAGAGGAGCGACACTACCCCGTCGTCTCCAACAACCCTTCGACTCCGATCAAGCCCAAAAGCCCGGAGAAGAAGAGGAGCGGCACTACCCCGTCGTCTCCAACAAGCCTTCGACTCCGATCAAGCCCATAAGCCCGGAGAAGAAGAGGAGCGGCACTACCCCGTCGGCTCCAACAAATCCTCGATCCCGATCAAGCCCCAAAGCCCGGAGGAGAGAAGCGAAGCGTCATCACCCCGTCGTCTTCGACCAACGCCTGCCCCATCCACGAAGAAGAAAGCCTGGAGCAGATCGTCTGAAGCGTCGCTACCCCGTCGTCTTCATCAACAAAAGCCGACGCTACAACCGTCGCACGGAGACCGTCGCTACCCTCGTCGTCTTCATCAACAAAAGCCGACGCCACAACCGTCGCACGGAGATCGGTGCTACCCCCACCATCTTCGAAAGCATTCTTCGACTCCGATCACGCCAAAGAAGCCCGGAGAAGAGGAGAAGTCCCGTCGACACGCAAGCCGTCGAAGCACCGGAGAAGTAGCCTACGTCGTTCGAGGAAGAAGATCGAGTTGACGCTGAAGCTAAAGCCTACGCAAGAAGCCAAAGCAAAGCCCCAGTAAAGCCCGCGCCAAAGCAACGCAAGTGCCAAAGCCAAGCGACTACGCCGGCCACGAGCAAAAGCACCGCACGTTCTAGCCGATACGACGCGAAGTCCGGAAGAACGAAAGCATCGCAAGTCTCTCCCAGCTACGTCCAAGTGCAAGCGCCGAAGCAAAGCAAAAGCCAGAGCCACGCCGGAGCAAAGCCAAAGCCAAAAAGCCAAAGCCGAAGCCAACGCCAAAAGCTAGATCGACGCCGCGAACCGACAATCAAGGACACCGAGGTCAAGCAAGGAACGAGGAAGACGCGAAGACCGAGGAACGAAGCCGAAAACCCCCTAGCCGAGAAAGCGCGAAGCACGGAAGGGACAAAGCAACGGTGGACATTCCTTAGCCTCTCCAAAACCCTCTCCCTGTAAAACCCCTGTCCTGGGCAGCCCCTTCAGAGCTCTCGCACGAACACCACGTGGAGACGCGGATCAAAGGGATCCCCCAGAAGATCTTTCCCACAATCCCCTGATCAAAACTCGCCGCAACCCGGACTCGTCACCCCCGAGCAACCCGGGTCCCGGCCACAATTGTAATCTCGTGTGATTCGCAATAAAGACGACCCGCGCTTTTTTCCGCGTCCACAGTGATATGGACAAGCATGTGGACATATAATTTATTGCAAATTTCTAGGCATCTTAGTTTTGACCAAGTTGTCATATTAGAAAGATTCAATGAAAATAATTATGGCAAGGTGTTATGTATTATATTTCGAGAATTATGGGAGTAATTCCTCGAATGAATGTTGAAAGCATTTTGTTTATCTATCTTCTAGATCGAACAAAAAAATTCCAAACCTTATTCCTTAGATTTTAAACATATAATTAAGCCAATATGATTTTTATATAATTAAAAAAATCTAGCTTCGTCGGCACTGTCCCCATGCATGAGAGAGAGAGAGAGAGAGAGATGATCAATGGGTGTATGATATTAGATTATCAATCACACTGATACCCCTTCTTGTACACACAACCCAAAAGCGAGGATGGTGTTCAAAGAATTGAGGATTAGAGCCCTGCAAAAATTAGAGACTTCGATGTACCACATAATATAGTAAGAACGACATTATATCACCGACAATCAAGGATATAGATTATCATTATCAATAGATTACACATGCAATGGGTCACCATTTGTCGGACCATGCAAACCGTCTCGTTGATTCCTCTTAGAACATCACGCAACCATAGAGTAGACAATAACCTCATACAAGATATTCATAGAAATATCGGAAGATCCCGAAAGATAAAAACGCCTACCGAAGTAAAAGCCTAGGTAGATACATTGAAGAACCGAGAGAAGATTGACGAGTGATCTTGAGATGAAACCCTAGATCCGGGTTCTCCTTCTTCTTTTTCTTTCCTCTTCTCTACCTTCTCCTTCTCTTCTCTTCTCTCTCTTTTCCTTCCTTTCACTTCTCTTTCACGCCACAAGAAACCCTAGAACCAGGCTCCCCTTGATCTATCTTTTTTTGTCTCACTCTCTTTCTTGACAGCTCAAGTCCTCTTCACCGTACATCCAACCCTAAGGCCAAAAGACTCTTTATATAGGAGAGTTGTATGACAAAAGATTCGAAAAACCCATGCCCAGATCGCTTACAATGCGCCCGAGTGACTCGCTCGCTCACATGGGAGACTTAATTTTACCCGATTTCTGCCTTGGATCCCTTACAAATATCTCCTGGGAGACTCGTCCAGTCACCAAGAGGATATTAGCCCAATTTTTTTCTTATGATTGTTGTACCTAGTTCGCCCAAGCAACTCGCGAATTTCGCCCGAGTGAACTCAACCTGTATAATGTTCCCTTGTTGGCCTTTTAAGAGGCCAAATACTAATAATCACCATCTTGGCCTCTTGAAAATCAATACCATGAAGCCTCAACCATCATCCCCGTTACAACATGAGAGCATGTGATAATCCTTTGCCATCCTTGTCGTCACCTTGGTCACCCTACATCAGATGCCCGTATCCTAATCGATTGCCCGATCATCTAGAGTTGATGATTGACTAAGTCCAATTTGGTTTTAGACTAACCAGAATCCACTCATTCATCTTCCATGCGCTTGTGCTTGCATCACCTATATAATAGTTTCTTCACCGAATCCATCGCCCTCGAGCTACCTTCACTACGACTTTGTGCAAGCCTTGATGTAGGAGTATCTGGGTTGTTCGTACATTTCATCACACCGGTAAACCGATGATGAGAGTGGTCCCATTTGGCAAGCAATGAATAAATTAATAATTTTGGAGTTAATAAATATTGAAATTAAATTTTTTGAATAAAATAATAATTCTGAAATAAAATATTATTTTTATTTTGAAATTATTATTTTAATAGAAAAATATTTTTTTTGATTTGTTAATTAAGAAATTTAAATATAAGATTTCGACCAAGATTTGATAGAATTTGGTCAAGATGTGTTGACATTTCGGACAAGATTTGATTTAGTTCAAATCTTCTGCAATTATATATTGTTATTATGGTAAGATTTGACTTGATTCAAATCTATCATTATAGGGCTTTTATTTTTCTTTTTTGAATAATAGTTGTAAACTTATTTATGGGCCCCAAGTATGATGAATAAGATCACTGAATGATTATTATAAAAATTAAAGCAATGCTTTGATGCGTGTTTTTGATAGAGGATTCGTGAGGGAGGGAGACCCTAGGCCTCGGCCGAAATCTTTGTTACTTTAAGGTGAGGGCCTTCCGGCCAAGCGTGGAATCCCTGTTATTTGCTTCCTATTATCCCTCCGATCGATATCATCGACGATCCTCCATCATCCACCTACGTGCAAAGCCATCCTACATGTTGATCTGCCATCTTCTCCGACGATGGTCGACCCCAATCAGCATCACCTCGGGTAGTCCAATACCAAGCCTCTATTACAGACACCCTCCATGACTGAAGAAGTGCTATTCGTGACTTTAGGGCTCCACCTAAACATGATCACATACCCAAGATAATTTAATCTAGAAAGAGAGATTATATTTCTTCTCATACCCGGAACATAACGAATGTCCATGAAAGTCTAATTTGAGCAATCAGACATCCTTAAGCAAATATTTTCAACACCCCTGGTTTGCATTCTGGAGTCATCGTCGATCGTCATAGTCACCTTCACACTCTGCATAGCTGCAGAATCATGCATTATGTGAGTAAACATGATATGTGGTGCCTCTATCAAGAATCTAGTCTTGGTATGTTAACTGTGACCACCAAGACTCCTCTTCATCATATTTGAGTATCGATATTTGGTTACCTTATTCCTCGACCTTAGCATCTTCATTTATTTTGGCCAACCTAGAAGCCCTTTTGGAACTTGCTCCATTTTTCCATTTGCACTCACTTTTCACATGCCCGAGCTTCCCGTACTTCCAACACATAACCTTTTTCTTGCTCTTCGCATCCGGCCTCATTACCATCACATGGATAAAAAACTCCGTAGAGGCACCTGTACTCTTCCTATGTGCTTCTTCACTCTGTAGAGTTTCCACAACATCTTCAAATCTCAACTTCCCTTAACTGAAAGAGTTGCTAACAAGCATCATGAGGCCATCCCAACTATCAGGTAGCCCCAACAAGTTCAGTAGAGCTCTGATCTCATCCTCAAAGTTGATTCTGATAGTTTCAGTTGGCTCGTAATCCCATTGAAACTATTGACATGCTCTACTATGCTCCCACCATCAAATATCCTCATGTTGACCGACATCTTCATGAGAAAAATCCTATTGAAGTCCGAATGTTTCTCGTACATCTTGGACAATGCCTCCATCAAGCCTGCCATCGTTTTCTCCTTGGAGATATTAAAGATCACTGTTGAGGTCAAAGAGAGGCGTATCAAATTTAGTGCCTTCATGTCGAGTATCTAGCTCCAAATCATTCTCGAAAATCTTCTATGACTTGCTCGCTAGACCTTTCAGAGGGAAATAGAGATCCTTCTAATATAGAATGTCCTCTATTTGCATCTTCCAGAAATTGATGTTCGTACCATTGAATCTCTTGATCCTCAACTTGTTGTCCGTCATTGCTCCGCCCACCTTAAATCCTCAAACCGAACATTTAACTCTTATACCACTTGTTGGGATTATCAATCAAATTGATACCCCTCCTTGAGTACACAATCTGAAAGTAAGGATGGTGTTCAGAGAATCGAGGATTAGAGACCTGCAAAATCAGAGAATTCAATGCACCACACAATAGTATGAACGATATAATATCACTGGCAATCAAGGATATGGATTATCACTATCAAGAGATTACACATGCAATGGGTCACTATTTGTCAGACCCTATGAACCCTCTCGTTGATCCCTCTCAGAACACCACACTACCATAGAGTAGAGAATAACCTCGTTCAATAAATCCAAAGAGATACCGAAAGATCCCGAGAGATGAAAACGCTCGCCGAAGTAGAAGCTGACTTAGATACACAAGGAATCCAGAGATGAACCGGAGAAGACCAATGAGAGATCCAGAGATGAAACCCTAGATCCGGTTTCTCCTTCATCTTCCTTCCTCTTCTCTTCCTTCTACTTATCCTCTCTTGTCTTCTCTCTCTCTCCCTCTCTCTCTCTCTCTCTCTCTCTCTCTCTCTCTCTCTCTCTCTCTCTCTCTCTCTCTGGCTTAAGACCTCTACCCATACATCAAACCCTAAGGCCAAACAATCCTTTAAGTAGGGGAGTCGTATGACAAAAGGTTGGAAAAACCAGTGCCTAAATCCCTCAACCCGTGCCCAGGTTACCCGACTTTCATCTGACTTCTATCGCAGATCGTCTGAGCGGCTCGCCCAGTTGCCTGGGCAAGATTCGCCCAAGTTTTGTTTGCAATTGTTGTATATAGTTCACTCGGGAGACTTGCGAATTTCTCCCATGCGAATTCGATCTATGAGTTGTTCTCCTATTGATCTTTTGAGAGGCCAAAACTTAACATATGCAGCATTAAAAACCAATATGTGCATGCAGTTTTAAAAAATAATGGAGGGATGCATGCAACATTAAAAACTAATAGAAGGAAAGAGCATAAAGCGTAGGCATTCTGTATCTGATATTCGAATCAATCATAGTCGTCATTTGTCTCAAAACTGTGCCTTATTATATAGATGTAAGTAACCTGAAATTCTAAGATCAATCCACTATTTCTTCCTATAAAAAAAATGGATAAGTTGGTGAAAACTCCTTTTAAGGATATGCTTTTAAGCATAAGAACTTTGAAATGTTGTGGATGAAATTGCCCTCCACAGCATTTTAAATTTTCTTTGGTATGCCACCGAACTAGTGAACCATCGTCGCCGCTGAAGTTGCTCATTGCCACCAAACCACCGAACACCTCCTCCGCCGCTTGCCGCCAAACCGAACCGAACTGAACCGAACCTAACCGTAACCACCGAACGTTGCCGCCGCCGAACCGAACCTAACCATAACCCTATCCCTAAGATCTACAGGCCATGAAATGAATCCTAAACTTGAGATCTCGCCGAACCACCGCCAGAGCTGCTCGCCGCCGCCCTCGCCGCCTCTGTTGCAGCCGATCTCCTGCCGCCTCTGCTGCATCCACCGCTGCCACTGTTGCAACCGAAGCTGCTCGGGAGAGGAGAGAAGAAACAGGAGTAGTTTCGGGTTTATCATGAAATGTAGAGATTTTAGGTTAAATGAAATTATTTGGTGTTCTGTTCATGCGATGGGCCTGTTGTCAAGGACCTCTCACACATTAATCCAAAAAAACCCCATTATTTCTAATACTTTCTAGAAATTTCTATAAAACAAAAGAGAATGAGTAATTAGCCTAGTTTCTAAATGCATAGATATTTCCTTGTATTCTTATGTCTAACATGTAGATGGCCGATGAAGTCTTGGTGGGACGGTTGGCACCCCTCTCAAGTCCGAAATACGGAATAATTCTAAGTTCGAATTATCGGATGCCGATCCGATGACGATCGGATCGAATCCAAACCTATTTCATATCCGAAACACGCTAACTTATGATTTTCCAACACTTAGACTCTAAATCGGTGAATCGGAGCGTAAATTGGTCAAATATCCAATTAGAACTCGCTCGCAAGTCCAAAATACGGAATAATTCCAACTTCGAATTATCGGATGCCGATCCGATCGAATCCAAACCTATTTCAAAACCGAAACACGCTAACTTATGATTTTTTAACGCTTAGACTCAGTTATAGATATAAACCATTTTTTTAACAAATACATGTTAATTGCAGGAGCAGGGCGGCGTCAGGGGATGGATGAGAGCACCAGCGTTGGTGGCGGGTGGGGGTGGTTGAGATAGGGCATCTCTCAATTTTGGATTGTGTAAATATTATTTTATAATATGTGGTTATTATTTGATAATTTGCTGTAATTTTTTATCAATTTAGGTAATATTTTAAAATTTACGGTAATATTTTATAAATTGTGGTAATATTTGATAAATTGTGGTAATATATTGTGGTATTGTTGTAAATCACAGGAATTAAATAACATTATTTAGGTAAATTTATTAAAAAAAACATACTTATTACCGACGGAAATTAATTATTCCGTCGGTACTAAAGTTTTTATTTTTTTTTAAATTATAAATAAGTTGCCGACGGAATATAATATCCGTCGGTAATATATATATTATTGCCGACTGGAAATATATAGCCGTCGGTAATATATATATTATTACCGACGGGAAATATATATCCGTCGGTAATATATAAAGTATTACCGACAGGTTATATTATAACCGTCGGTAAAAGTCTTATATTATATTAATTTTTAATTGTTTAAATCTTACCGACGACGTTTATATTACCGTCGGTATTACCGTCGGTATTAATTTTTAATTGTTTAAATCTCTTGTTCACTGAATGATGAATAAGAGATTATTTAGAACTCGCTCGCAAGTCCGAAATACGGAATAATTCTAAGTTCGAATTATCGGATGCCGATCCGATGACGATCGGATCGAATCCAAACCTATTTCATATCCGAAACACGCTAACTTATGATTTTCCAACACTTAGACTCTAAATCGGTGAATCGGAGCGTAAATTGGTCAAATATCCAATTAGAACTCGCTCGCAAGTCCGAAATACGGAATAATTCCAACTTTGAATTATCGGATGCCGATCCGATCGAATCCAAACCTATTTCAAAACCGAAACACGCTAACTTATGATTTTTTAACGCTTAGACTCAGTTATAGATATAAACCATTGTTTTAACAAATACATGTTAATTGCAGGAGCAGGGTGGCGTCAGGGGATCGATGAGAGCACCAGCGTTGGTGGCGGGCGGGGGTGGTTGAGATAGGGCATCTCTCAGTTTTGGATTGTGTAAATATTATTTTATAATATGTGGTTATTATTTGATAATTTGCTGTAATTTTTTATCAATTTAGGTAATATTTTAAAATTTGCGGTAATATTTTATAAATTGTGGTAATATTTGATAAATTGTGGTAATATATTGTGGTATTGTTGTAAATCACAGGAATTAAATAACATTATTTAGGTAAATTTATTAAAAAAAACATACTTATTACCGACGGAAATTAATTATTCCGTCGGTACTAAAGTTTTTATTTTTTTTTAAATTATAAATAAGTTGCCGACGGAATATAATATCCGTCGGTAATATATATATTATTGTCGACTGGAAATATATAGCCGTCGGTAATATATATATTATTACCGACGGGAAATATATATCCGTCGGTAATATATAAAGTATTACCGACAGGTTATATTATAATCGTCGGTAAAAGTCTTATATATTACCGACGGACTATTATGTATCATCGGCAATAATATATTATATTAATTTTTAATTGTTTAAATCTTACCGACGATGTTTATATTACCGTCGGTATTAATTATTATTACCGACGGTAATATTTGGTCCGTCCTATTGTTTTCCCCGACACCTTTTTTCCCGACAGCTGGCGACGGAAATATCTTCCGTCGCTATAAAATATTACCGACGGAATGTTAATATTACCGACGGATATTGTCCGTCGGTAATAACTGTTTTTTTTGTAGTGCTTTCACTTCTCTTTCACGCCACAAGGAACCCTAGAACCGGGCTCCCCTTGATCTATCTTTTTTCGTCTCACTCTCTTTCTTGACAGCTCAAGTCCTCTTCACCGTACATCCAACCCTAAGGCCAAAAGACTCTTTATATAGGAGAGTTGTATGACAAAAGATTCGAAAAACCCGTGCCCAGATCGCTTACAATGCGCCCGAGTGACTCGCTCGCTCACATGGGAGACTTAATTTTACCCGATTTCTGCCTAGGATCCCTTACAAATATCTCCTGAGAGACTCGTCCAGACACCAAGAGGATATTAGCCCAATTTTTTTCTTATGATTGTTGTACCTAGTTCGCCCAAGCAACTCGCGAATTTCGCCCGAGTGAACTCAACCTGTATAATGTTCCCTTGTTGGCCTTTTAAGAGGCCAAATACTAATAATCACCATCTTGGCCTCTTGAAAATCAATACCATGAAGCCTCAACCATCATCCCCGTTACAGCCTGAGAGCCTGTGATAATCCTTTGCCATCCTTGTCGTCACCTTGGTCACCCTACATCAGATGCCCATATCCTAATCAATTGCCCGATCATCTAGAGTTGATGATTGACTAAGTCCAATTTGGTTTTCGACTAACCAGAATCCACTCATTCATCTTCCATGCGCTTGTGCTTGCGTCACCTATATAATAGTTTCTTCACCGAATCCATCGTCCTCGAGCTACCTTCACTACGACTTTGTGCAAGCCTTGATGTAGGAGTATCTGGGTCGTTCGTACATTTCATCACACTGGTAAACCGATGATGAGGGTCCCATTTGGCAAGCAATGAATAAATTAATAATTTTGGAGTTAATAAATATTCAAATTAAATTTTTTGAATAAAATAATAATTCTGAAATAAAATATTTTTTTTATTTTGAAATTATTATTTTAATAGAAAAATGTTTTTTTGATTTGTTAATTAAGAAATTTAAATATAATATTTCGGCCAAGATTTGATAGAATTTGGTCAAGATGTGTTGACATTTCGGACAAGATTTGATTTAGTTCAAATCTTCTGCAATTATATATTGTTATTATGGTAAGATTTGACTTGATTCAAATCTATCATTATAGGGTTCTTATTTTTCTTTTTTGAATAATAGTTGTAAACTTATTTATGGGCCCCAAGTATGATGAATAAGATCACTGAATGATTATTATAAAAATTAAAGCAATGCTTTGATGCGTGTTTTTGATAGAGGATTCGTGAGGGAGGGAGACCCTAGGCCTCAGCCGAAATCTTTATTACTTTAAGGTGAGGGACTTCCGGCCAAGCGTGGAATCCCTGTTATTTGCTTCCTATTATCCCTCCGATCGATATCATCGACCATCCTCCATCATCCACCTACATGCAAAGCCATCCTACATGTTGATCTGCCATCTTCTCTGACGATGGTCGACCCCAATCAGCATCACCTCGGGTAGTCCAATACCAACCCTCTATTACAGACACCCTCCATGACTGAAGAAGTGCTATTCGTGACTTTAGGGCTCCACCTAAACATGATCACATACCCGAGATAATTTAATCTAGAAAGAGAGATTATATTTCTTCTCATACCCGGAATATAACGAATATCCATGAAAGTCTAATTTGAGCAATCAGACATCCTCAAGCAAATACTTTCAACACCCCTGGTTTGCATTCTGGAGCCATCGTCGATCGTCATACTGTCACCTTCACACTCTGCATAGCTGCAGAATCATGCATTATGTGAGTAAACATGATATGTGGTACCTCTATCAAGAATCTAGTCTTGGTATGTTAACTGTGACCACCAAGACTCCTCTTCATCATATTTGAGTATCGATATTTGGTTACCTTATTCCTCGACCTTAGCATCTTCATTTATTTTGGCCAACCTAGAAGCCCTTCTGGAACTTGCTCCATTTTTCCATTTGCACTCACTTTTCACATGCCCGAGCTTCCCGTACTTCCAACACGTAACCTCTTTCTTGCTCTTCGCATCCGGCCTCATTACCATCACATGGATAAAAAACTCCGTAGAGGCACCTGAACTCTTCCTATGTGCTTCTTCACTCTGTAGAGTTTCCACAACATCTTCAAATCTTTTTCCTTTAACTGAAAGAGTTGCTAATCATGAGGCCATCCCAACTATCAGGTAGCCCCAACAAGTTCAGTAGAGCTCTGATCGCATCCTCAAAGTTGATTCTGACAGTTTCAGTTGGCTCGCAATCCCATTGAAACTATTGACATGCTCTACTATGCTCCCACCATCAAATATCCTCATGTTGACCGACATCTTCATGAGAAAAATCCTATTGAAGTCCGAATGTTTCTCGTACATCTTGGACAATGCCTCCATCAAGCCTGCCATGGTTTCCTCCTTGGAGATAGTAAAGATCACTGTTGAGGTCAAAGAGAGGCGTATCAAATCTAGTGCCTTCGTGTCGAGTATCTAGCTCCCAATCATTCTCGAAAATCTTCTATGACTTGCTCGCCAGATCTTTTAGAGGGAAATAGAGATCCTTCTGATATAGAAGGTCCTCTATTTGCATCTTCCAGAAATTGATGTTCGTACCATTGAATCTCTTGATCCTCAACTTGTTGTCCGTCATTGCTCCGCCCACCTTAAATCCTCACACCGAACATTTAACTCTTATACCACTTGTTGGGATTATCAATCAAATCGATACCCCTCCTTGAGTACACAATCTGAAAGCAAGTATAGTGTTCAGAGAATCAAGGATTAGAGACCTGCAAAATCAGAGAATTCAATGCACCACACAATAGTATGAACGACATAATATCACTGGCAATCAAGGATATGGATTATCACTATCAAGAGATTACACATGCAATGGGTCACTATTTGTCAGACCCTACGAACCCTCTCGTTGATCCCTCTCAGAACACCACACAACCATAGAGTAGAGAATAACCTCGTTCAATAAATCCAAAGAGATACCGAAAGATCCCGAGAGATGAAAACGCTCGCCGAAGTAGAAGCTGACTTAGATACACAAGGAATCCGAAGATGAACCGGAGAAGACCAATGAGAGATCCAGAGATGAAACCCTAGATCCGGGTTCTCCTTCATCTTCCTTCCTCTTCTCTTCCTTCTCCTTATCCTCTCTTGTCTTCTCTCTCTCTCTCTCTACCTCTCTCGCTCTCTCTCTCTCTCTCTCTCTCTCTCTCTCTCTCTCTCTCTCTCTCTCTCTCTCTCTCTCTCTCTCTCTCTCTCTCTCTCTCTCTCTCTCTTCCTTTCTCTCTTATTTTACACTACAGGAAACCCTAGAACTGGTCTCTCTCTCTCTCTCTCTCTCTCTCTCTCTCTCTCTCTCTCTCTCTCTCTCTCTCTCTCTCTCTCTCTCTCTCTCTCTCTCTCTCTCTCTCTGGCTTAAGACCTCTACCCATACATCAAACCCTAAGGCCAAACAATCCTTTAAGTAGGGGAGTCGTATGACAAAAGTTTGGAAAAACCAGTGCCTAAATCCCTTAACCCGTGCCCAGGTTACCCGACTTTCATCTGACTTCTATCTCAGATCGTCTGAGCGGCTCGCCCAGTTGCCTGGGCAAGATTCGCCCAAGTTTTGTTTGCAATTGTTGTATATAGTTCACTCGGGAGACTTGCGAATTTCTCCCATGCGAATTCGATCTATGAGTTGTTCTCCTATTGATCTTTTGAGAGGCCAAAACTTAACATATGCACCATTAAAAATCAATATGTGCATGCTGTTTTAAAAAATAATGGAGGGATGCATGCAACATTAAAAACTAATAGAAGGAAAGAGCATAAAGCGTAGGCATTCTGTATCTGATATTCGAATCAATCATAGTCGTCATTTGTCTCAAAACTGTGCCTTATTATATAGATGTAAGTAACCTGAAATTCTAAGATCAATCCACTATTTCTTCCTATAAAAAAAAATGGATAAGTTGGTGAAAACTCCTTTTAAGGATATGCTTTTAAGCATAAGAACTTCGAAATGTTGTGGATGAAATTGCCCTCCACAGCATTTCAAATTTTCTTTGGTATGCCACCGAACTAGCGAACCACCGTCGCCGTTGAAGTTGCTCGTCGCCACCAAACCACCGAACACTGCCTCCGCCGCTTGCCGCCAAACCGAACCGAACCGAACCTAACCGTAACCACCGAACGCTGCCGCCGCCGAACCGAACCTAACCGTAATCCTATCCCTAAGATCTACAGGCCATGAAATGAATCCTAAACTTGAGATCTTGCCGAACCACCACCGAACGCCGCCGGAGCTACTCACCACCGCCCTCGCCGCCTCTGTTGCAGCCGATCTCCTGCCGCCTCTGCTGCATCCACCGCTGCCACTGTTGCAACCGAAGCTGCTCGGGAGAGGAGAGAAGAAACAGGAGTAGTTTCGGGTTTATCATGAAATGTAGAGATTTTAGGTTAAATGAAATTATTTGTGTGTTCTGTTCATGCGATGGGCCTGTTGTCAAGGACCTCTCACACATTAATCCAAAAAAACCCCATTATTTCTAATACTTTCTAGAAATTTCTATAAAACAAAAGAGAATGAGTAATTAACCTAGTTTCTAAATGCATAGATATTTCCTTGTATTCTTATGTCTAACATGTAGATGGCCGATGAAGGCTTGGTGGGACGGTTGGCACCCCTCTCTCATCAAGTCAAGCCAGACTCGGGCATAGGTTTTATAAAAAGTTTTGGTCTGGGCTCAAGTCCAGCCCAACATATTTAGTTTGATCCAGGCCTAGGTTTTAGCACACACCAACAACTGGGCCCAGGCTTGTTGTGGGCCGGCCTGTTTATAGCCTCAGGTATTGTATCATCTTTCTGGCACCGGTTAAGCTATAAGAGAATCTCGGGTCCGTCTATTCAGACCCATGGAATTAATGATGGCACCCAAATCCACCTGGGCTAGGGGAAAATTTTCAGCACATCCTACGTACGCTACAACCGTTGCCCAAAGCCTATAAGCACGCTCTAAGTGCTGGCGGTGCACTACCCTCATGTGCTGGGACCTGCTACCACATGTCTTTTGTATCGCAGTGGACCCTGTGGTTGTAGCGCACGAAGGATGTGCTGAAAATTTTCCCCTAGGCTAGGGATGTTAATGGGCTCGGGTTCAATGGGTGTGAATAAAAGAAAATTTAAAAGATTTTGGTGCCATCATTAACTCCATGGGTGGGTGCGTGTATAGTAATCGATGGACCCGAACTAGCATGTTGGGGTACGATTATTGAGCTACACACCTCAGTCGGCATCTCCGGCCATCGATCTCCACTTCCGACAGCATTGATGGTGCCCGAAAAATATCATTAGCTCGGCGACCCAGCTCATAAAGCTGCAACCAGTCAAGGAGATGGTGCGCAGTTTGCACCTTGTCCATGAACAGCTCGTAGCTCGCATGATGTCCGCGAGTAGCTCGCAGCTTGCACCTCACCTGCGAATAGCTCATAGCTCGCACCTCAACCGCGAGTAGCGAGTAGCGAGTAGCTCGCCCACTGTTCGCTAGCAACTCGCACCACGCCCATGAGTGGCTCGTAGCTCGCACATTGTCCACGAGCAGCTCGCACTTCATCCACGAGCAGCTCGCAGCTCGCCCACTGTTCGCTAGCAACTCGTAGCTTGCACCTCGCCTACGAGTAGCAAGTAGCTTGTACCTCAATCGCGAGCAACTCGCAGCTTGCCCACCAAGGAGATCGCCCTTTTTGTTGACTGGTGTCCCATATAGTAAGACGTCATTAAGGCGACAGGTGTCCTGGACAATTGTGGGCCAAACCAGCTCTGCACATACCTCATACGTCGCAAACTAAGCCAACTATCTGTTCAGAGCCTTCCAGGGTGCCACCTGGAGCAAACAAGATCGATGCATCCCCCCCCCCCCCCTCTCGACCCTGGGTAACCAGTTGGCCAGCCAAACGACATAGCACATTTAAAGACCCATGTGCAAACATGAGGGTGCACAAAGAGCATGTGTGTTGGCACGTGTCGGCCTGCAGTGGTTGGAGAAAGACTATAAATGTACGACCCAATGCTCCAAAGTACAGGTTCGAATTTATAAACCCGAACTGTCTTCTGATCATTTATCCACCCTTTCGAAATCTATGCTGACTTGAGCGTCGGACGGTCTGCGCTCCGAAAGGAGCCAGCCGTTTTAACTCACTGTGTTTTGCAAGTCACAGGAGAAGTTTGCGAGATTTCCCTCTGACATTTTGGCGCTGTCTGTGAGATCTTGTCTGGTTCTCGTGAGAACACCCACGGCCCGATGGGGTGAAATCAGCCCTAGACAAGTACCGTTGCCGAGATCCATGTAACGGTAGGTACTTCCCGAACGAGATCGCGATGAGCCCAGATGATCCCTCCCCAGCGTGGCCGAGGATGCGGAAAGGTCCCGATCACGCCTGTGGGTGCAAAATCTGGTTAAACGCCCGATAGTGGGACCCTCAGGCCTACCTAGGGCCCACGGAGACGATAGTGGGACCCTCAGCCCTGCCTGGGCCCATGGAGATCATAGTGGGACCCTCAGCTCTGCTTCGGACCTACGAAAATGATAGTGGGACCTACAGCCCTGTCTGGGGCCCACATATGTCATCTGGGATCCGGTAAATCCCCCCAGATATCTACCTAAACCCTAGATATTCTCAGGAATATGCCCTGGGTATTCCCAAACCTCTAAAAATAGCAGACTTGATAAATATTTCATATCGAATTCCATGATTCCAAACCCCACTTTCTGTTTTCCAGAGCTCCTCGAGCCTTCTGGTCTTCAAACTCTCAAGCCAACTCCACCCCATGTCTACTTGTATAAGCACTCCTTGGCATCTCGAGAGTAGCTCTACTTTACCCAGAGATAGTGGATTCAAGGTTGCGTCTTATCGCACAGAGACGTAAGCTTCGGTCGAATTTTATCATCATATCATGTGTCAACTCTCTCTCTCTCTCTCTATCTATCTATCTCTCTATCTATCTCTTTATCTTTCTTTGTCTCTCTATTGCAACAGTGCCTGAGTGACAATTCAACATCCGACAGTTCAGCGCTCTACAGCGCGCGCGCCACATCTCGAATATTCAACCCTTCAATCGACTGTTGGTAGGGGGTTACGTACGACAGCCGAAATCCTCCCCCACAGTTGTATAACTGTGGGTGCAAAAATCTGGCTAAATGCCCGACAGTGGAACCCTCAGCCCTACCTAGGTCCCACGGAAACGACAGTGGGACCCTAAGCCCTGCCTGGGGCCCACGAAGACGATAGTGGGACCTGCAGCCCTGCTTGGGACCCACATTTGTCATCTGGGGTCCGATAAATCCCCTCGGATATCTACCTTTGGACACTCTTGTAGAAAGTCATGTAGGATCGCACTACCTCTCGAATCGACGAATTCTGGTCCTCGATGTAACTGCTACCTCTCATCGTACGCGGCTCTGAGTCGCGATTTTGCATAAATTCCCATTTTTTTGAAACTGCATCCCCTTCCCTTTTTTCATCTAAACTCCCCCCCCCCCCCCCCACCCCACCCCTTTGTTCGCGAATGACCCCCCCTTTTCCCTTTTGTTCTAGGGGTGTTCATCTGTTCGGGTTGACCCGCCAAACCGAATCGAATCGGTCTATTTGGTTCGGTTTGGATCGGGTATTTTTTTACCGTTTGGTTTGGTTCGGTTCCAAAAAAGAAAACCCGCTAGGGTCGGTTCGGTTCTGGTTTGTGAGGTTTCTAACCCGAACCAACCCAACCCAAACCATTGGTACTATAACCTCAGTAGTTACTACTATACATTGTACAGTCTCACTAATATTGTACATTGCATGGTGGTAACCCCAATTACCATCATTCGGTGCATTCAAAAGTTTCAAATGTTCAACGGTGTGATGAAACTAAAAAGTGAAGGGTGCTACCCATATAATTACTAGCACCCCCAAATCCCAGCTTATGAAATATCTTAAAGTAAAAAAAATAAGGGTGATACTAGTAATTCTATAGGGGCAAATAGCAGCACCCAAAGTTAAAGGCTTAAAAATGAAATCTGGACCAACTTAGCGGCTCAACCACTCACGCCTCACGGTGTGATGACAAGCGATTTGAAAGACCCGTAGAACCGAACCGAACCAAACCGACCTTTTCCTGTTTGGTTTGGTTCGGTTTTTACCAAGGAATGGTTTGGTTCGGTTCCATTTTCAAGAGAACCGATCAACTTCGGTTTGGTTCCAAATTTATCAAAAAACGGAACCAACCCGAATCATGAACACCCCTATTTTGTTCGTCAATGGCCCCTCCTTTTTCTTCCTTTTTGCATCTGACCCCTCCCCGCTTCCCTTTTCTTTGCAACTGACACCCCCCCCCCCCCCCCCCCCCCCCAAGGTAGTTTTCACCTACCCCAGCCGTCGAGGGTCCCCGCCACTCGACCACCACCCTGTCCAACCACACTACCCCTGTGCCAACTTGTGCAATCGTCTGTCCGTGCTTCTGCTCGTTGGCATTTGCACTGCGGCGTCCCAGCAAGTTAGGTTGGCACCTGGCTAGATGGGAGGTATGGATGCAGATCCGGCTAACACCCAGTGGGACTCGCAGGACGACTTGCGCAACTAACCTCCCGCCAGCACCGACCGCCCACCTGCGCAACGGGTCGGTAGAAGCGCACCCGGCCAGCCTCTGGCAAGGGGTTGGCGGGTGCAACGGTCGGCCCTGCGCAGAGGGTAGGCAGACAGACAACGATCGGCCCCTGGCAGGGGGTTGGCAGACAGAAGACGATCGGCCCCGGACAGGAGGTCGAGGTCGGCAAGCGCGCACCCGGCTGGCCCCTGGTAGGGGGTCGATGGGCACAATAGTCAGCCCCGCACAGCGAGTCGACAGACACGCACCCGGCCTACCCCTGGCAAACGAGCGACGGGCGACCAGAACAATGGGTCGGCGGACGCGACAGTTGGCACCGGACAAGGGATCAGCAGACGAGCGACTGGTTTTGCACCAAGTCTCAACCAGTTAGGTTAACACCTACCTAGTTAGGAGGGGGTAACTATGGGTGCAAAATCTGGCTAACGTTCTACAGTGGGATCCGTAGCACTGCATGGGGCCCATGGTGACGACAGTGTGACCCGCAGCCCTACCTGGGTTCCACGAAGACGATTATGGGACCCACAGCCCTGCCTGGGTCCCACGCATACTGTCTGGGGTAGATGAATCCCCTCCCGGATAGTTACCAAAACCCCGGATATATCTGGAAATATTTCCGAAATATTCTCCACAAACCAAATCCCTATAAATAGCAAACCCTGTAAATATTCTAAATCATGAATTTCATATCAGAATCCCACTTTTTGTTTTCCAGAGCTCCCAGAGCCTTCTGGTATTTTGACTCTTATGCTTTCTCCACCCTCTGTTTACTTGTGTAAGCACTCCTTGGCCTGTTGAGATTGCTTGACTTCTTTTAGAGATAGTGAATTCAAATGTTGCATCTTACTGCACGGAGACATAGGCTTTGGTCGAACTTCGTCACCACATATTGTGTCAACTCTCTCGCTCTCTCTCTCTCTTTCTCTCTCTCTCTCTCTCTCTCTCTCTCTCTCTCTCTCTCTCTCTCTCTCTCTACTCTACAGTATTTGTGTGACAGCTAAGCACATTACAGCTCAGCGCTTCGAAGCACGCTATATCCCGAAGGGTAAAACCTTCAATCGATTGTTGGAGGGGGATCACGTACGAAGGCAAAATCGTCCCCCACAGCCTCAAGAACCAACGGTCGAATCGATTGATTGTTGGGCAGAGTCCCCGGGTCAGCACAAGAATCATCTTGCACAAAGGGCCTAATCGCTGCCCCCTCCCCCTTTCTCTGGTTTCTTACGGGCGAACGGATGGAACAGAGGGGAGAGGGGGTTCACGCAACTTGTTGTGTGATCTCCCTCTCTCTCTCCTATCGGGATTGCATGGGCAGAATCAAGGAGATCGAGAGGGGTCGTGATCCCCTTATGCGATCCCTCTCTTTCTCTCCTGCGGCTTCACGCTACCCGACCCAATCAAATGGCACACAAGGATCAGCCCCCCTTCCCCCTTTAAATCCTATGCAAACCGCAGCCCTTTATTTCCTATTTAGGGTCTCCTACGCGTTCAAGTCTAGTAATATAGTGCGCAAGGTGTGACACATCCCCCTTGCACCGGAGTTGGGACCCGCACCCTCTTAAACCCTAGATCTAATCCGAACACCTATAGGATTAGATTTGGTTCAAGATCAATTAACCACATACCTCTAAGCCCGACTTATTACCCACTAGTTTGACCAAATCCAAGTCCAGCTGGGTGAAGTCGAGCCAAAACCCAACATAGAAGGGATTCACATCCAAAAATAAGTTCTGAAACCATGATCCCTTCTCCGAATGGTGTGCTGCAACTACGAGATGCGGTCAGGTAGGCATCGCATGGCGGCTTACCAAGCGAAGACCTACTGTGGCCGTGCTGCTAGAGCTGTCGTCGGTGATGTTCACGGCGTTGGCAATGGTTTGTGGGCTGTTGCCGGTATTTTTTTTTGTCCAGTGGCGATATATGTTGTGTGTTGCATCAAGCTGTGACGTCTCCTGAGGGTCTGGTTGTGTTCTCTTTCGAATGAACCAAAAAAAAAAAAACATGAAAGTGTGTGAACCACCCAGCCCGTAGTCGTGGGCGCCTCTCGGCCAAAGACGGAGGACGATGACGGTTCAATGCTTGGCACGAGATTTGCTCGCATGGTTCCCATCGATTGCAGACAATCAGGCCCCGACGCCTTCTCTGATGGGATTAATGGATGCAGCACTGCACATGTCTGGTTCTTTCACAGGTATGACAGTCAGGCATTGAAGTAGTGTTTTTAGTCTAAGATCTGTAGTTAATGCTCCCCTTAGCTTTTCCAAGCTCCATCTCAATTTTTTTTTTTTCGTTTAACAACGAAAGGCGGGGGTGTCCAGAAACTTTCGAGCAGTGGACCCACTTTAGGCTTGGACTAATCCCTTCAGAAATACGCACCAACCCACTCTGAATTGCTGGCCTCCTTTAATGTTCACATTGCGCGGTCCAGTGTCTTCCCGACACAGTCTGTCACTAACAACTCTTGCTCTTATAGGGATGGAAGTGATGATATTGAAGCATCGCTAACGGTTGACGATTCAATGAGTCGATCACTCAACCTACTCCCAGATTCATTAGCTTATTTTATTTTATATTTTGGCATGGACCCCTATCGGTTATTTATTCCGTACACTTGGCAATGATGGACCTAGTGATGTCTCCCAAACTAAAAGGAATTTTTTATTTTTTTGAAAACCCCTCCTAGAGGAGAGAGGGTTAGGCAGCTTCCGACCAGTTATATTAAAAACTAATCAGAAAACAATACGGTTACAAAAATCTTTAGCCTCCACATAGAAGGATTCCGATCAAGGGACAACCCAAATCCTGAAGGTCGAAACCACGGACAGCCTAAGCTCTTCGTTGCTGGCCAAGATGCCATTGAAGATACGTCTGTTCCGTTCTAACCAAAGGATTTAGAGAATACTCATGACGAGGATGTCCCATGGCTTGCGATACTCCTTAATCTACCAGCGTCTCCACGAATGCCAAAGTGCGCGTAGGTTCCGCAGGTGCGAGGCAATTTCACCGACTCCTTCGAAGTGGACCCAAAGTCTCTTAACCATAGGGTAGCCAAGCAGAAGGTGGGAAGGGGACTCATCTGACAGTCGGCAAAAAGTGTATGAAGGGTCCATGACGTGCAGGTTGTGCCTCTTCATCAGGTTGACTGTGATCCACTAAAAGGAAATTAGGAGGTCAAGGTTTCATTGCCGCCATTAAGAGCTATAGAGACTGCGATCCACTCTGCATCTCGATCACCATTTCGATAAAAAATGGTTTGCAGAATGTGAAACGCTAAAGAAACAATATAGGTTCCAAAATCCGCATCCATATCCATAAATTAATCTAAAACAATATCTTAGATTCTTAGGACATCTCCAACGGAAAGGACGGTTTTATGGAGCTTCTAGTGCCACATAGGATATGTAGAAGCTAAAACCCTGGTGTGCTCCAGCAGCCTCCTAAGGGAGCTCCTAAATGCCAAAAAGTCGGACCACAAAATAGGAGGTAAATGGCAAATTTCAAATTGGAAGGTAGTTGATAGGTTTTTTTCCTTTTTTTTTTTTGAGAATGCCTCCTAAAGGAGGGAGGGTTAGGCAGCCCCCGACCAGAAGACAGTTGACTGGTGGGGACTGCAAGATAGGAGGTAAATGCTGCTGGACAAAGTTGTCGAGCGAGAAGCCGCTCGCAACTCTGTCGAGCGTCGTTAGGAGATGGTTGGAGTCCCTGTTTTGCCTCAAGGACCGTCCCGCCCTCCACAGTCGGATCGCCCATAAAGTCAAGGTCAAGTGTGATGCACGGGTCGGGTAGTCTGCCAAAGCAAATCGAATGAATCGGAGTTGGGACAACCCCAATTGGGATTTTTTAACTATTCCTTTACTTTCAGTAAGGGTGGCAATGGAGCCCGAAAGCGCAAAAACCTGTCCCCTACTACCTGCAAGAGCCTGAAAATCCAAAAATCTGATTCGAACCTGACCCGAAACTTTTGGTATGGATATAGATTGTGTACTCGAAACACAACTTGGGTAGGGTATGGGTATAGAAATTCTACTCGGTCAACTTTCGGGTATGGACATGAGTACCCCAATACCCTATCCGAAACCCGATACCTGGTTTCCCCTCAAGCTTTTGTACTTTTTTTTTTTTTTTTTTTTTGAGAACCCCTCTAGAAGGAGGGAGGGTTAGGCAGCCCCCGACCAGTTATTATAAGCTAGAGAGTCAGGTTACAATACGATTACAAAAGACTCGTGCTTCCTCACTGAAGGAACCAACCCAAGGAATGATCCAAAGTTTGAAGATGGAGACCACTGATCTCCGAAGTGCTTCGACCTCTGACGTTTTGCCGTTGAAGATCCGATTGTTCCTCTCTAGCCAGATAACCCAAAGAGTGGTCATCGCTAAAATGTCCCAAGGGCCACGTATCTCCTTCTTCACCCTCCTCCTCCTCCTCCATCTAGACCAAAGCGCCTTCAGGTTCGTCGGGTGGGATGAGATCCCGCATATGCTCTCAAAGTGGTCCCATACTTGCCGAGCGAGGGGACAAGAAAGGAGCATGTGGGATGCACTCTCTTCCTCTGATAGACAAAAGGTGCAAGAAGAGTCTGAGACACTCTTAAGCATGTTCGTTTTGGTTAGGATCTTATTCCTCGCCGCCAAAAGGGAGAAAACCTTGATCTTCGTTGGAGCTTTCGCTCTCCAGATAGCTCTCGAAGGATTGAAGCTCTTGTCTTGAGGCAACAATCGCCGATAGAAGGATCTCACCGAGAAGGTCCCCGAAAAGTGCCAACGCCACTTCACACTATCTGGCCCCGTACAAAAGCTAGCTGCTTGGAGTACCTGCAACAAATCCTCCAAGTCTCGCTCTCTCTCTGACGGTAATGGAACTATGAGTCTTGGGCTCCAACGCCAGGTGCATCTTGAAAACCGTGCCTGAGAGCGCACCGAAGCACCACGAACTCGGGCCAAGGCAAATAGGTGCTGGAACAGGTGGCTAAGCGGCAAGTCACCCAACCACGGATCCTCCCAAAAACTGATGTTGCGGCCATCACCTAAAGATAAAATATTGCCCTGCTTGTAGACGTCACGCACCTTCAGAATCCCTCGCCAGAAAGGAGAAATTCTGCCCGAAACTCTGCTCTTGGTCTGGATGGGGGAGAATCTCCTAAAATACCTAGCAAGCAAAATATCTCTCCAAGAACCACTATCCTCTTGCTGAAGCCTCCACCACCATTTGCCCAACATCGAAATGTTGAATCTCCTCGATCTAGCACTCCAAGACCTCCAAGCTTATTCGGGAGGCAAACTTGATCCCTTCTCAACAGATTGTAGGACCCCCCTGAACCGTCACTACCTCGCCAAAAGAAGGATCTATGGATCTTGTCGATACGTTCTATCACCCACGTCAGAAAGTAGAAGTAGGCTAGGTAGTAAGAAGGGATAGACGATAGAACAGCGTTCACCAAGACCAAACGTCCACCTATGGAGAGGAACCGTCCTTGCCAACTCTCCAGCCTGATCTCAATTTTCTGAATCAGTTTCTCCCACTTCTCCCTCTTCAGAGCTCTGTCACTGACCGGAATCCCCAAGTACTTCATAGGAAGGTTCGCTTCTTTGCAATTTAGCATTCTAGCAAAGGCCCTCCCAAGATCCTCTTCGTTGCCAATGAAGTAAATATTACTCTTAAGAAAGTTTATCTTCAATCCCGAGTTGAACTCTAGGCCATATAGTAAGATCTTCAAGGATGCCAGCTGAAAATGACAAGCTTCACAAAAGAGAAGAGAGTCGTCGGCATAGTGCAGGTTGGAAGTAGACCACCCTCTACCCCCTATCCCCTTTAGTAGACCCTCAGAATTTGCCTTCCTTATCAGGGCGTCGAACACATCAACTACCAAGATGAAAAAATAAGGAGACAGAGGGCACCCCTGCTTCAAGCCTTTGTACACTTTGAACTCCTTGCCTCGCACTCCATTTATCTGGCAAGCGATCTTCGAGGAGGAGAGCATACCTCTAACCCATCCTATCCACGCCTCAGAGAAACCCTTCGCTCTCAAGAGCTCTAGAAGGAAGTCCCATCGTACTTGATCAAAGGCCCTCTCGAAATCTAGTTTCAGCAAAATGCCATCTCTGCCTGTCTCCCTCAAGTGCAGGATAGTTTCTTGGGCCGCCGCAACACTGTCTATGATCATCCTTCCTCTGATGAAGGCTGATTGCGAAGGGGACACTAAAGAGCTGATATTGGCGGCCATCCTGTCAGCTAACACCTTCAAAATGATCTTGTAAAGACAGTTAGCCAAGCTGATAGGACGGAAGTCTCGAAAGCAATCTGCACCAATTTTCTTAGGTAACAAAATGACCCAAGAGTAATTGATACAATGAAGGTGCACTCTACCTCGGAAGAAGTCTGATAGCAGCCGATATAGATCCAGCTTGACGACTTCCCAAAACTTCTGGTAGAAGCTCATCGGGTAGCCATCCGGGCCTGGAGCCCCATCACCTTTGGAGTTGAACACCGCCTTTCGAAACTCCTCCTCCGTGAAGTCCATGTCCATGGCTGAATCCGGACTCAATCGAGGCATGTGAAGAGACTCCCAATCAACCAATGCCTTAGCCTGACCGTCATCGCAAAAAGACTCCCTAAAGATGGAGGTTGCGCCTTGTAGGATATCATGAGTCAACGAAAGGGCTTCTCCCTCATGGTGTAGTGACGAGATGAAGTTCTTCCTCCTCCTCCCATTGGCCACCCGGTGAAAGTAGGCCGTGTTGGAGTCCCCGAGCTTCACCCACTGCTCTCTCGATCTTTGGCGCCACATGACCTCCTCTTTTCTGAGAACATCTCCTAGGACTGAATTAAGCCTCTCGAGCTCAGTTCTTTCCACCACTGAGAGAGGAGCTGCCTCTTCTTTGACCTCTAAGGCAAGAATGGAAGCCATAAGAGAGGCCTTCTGCTTAGAGATGCTCCCGAAGTGGTCCCTGCTCCAAGTTTTCAGTCTCTTCTTTAGAAATCTCAGCTTGTTAACCATGTTCAATGCTGAGTTCTGAAAAGTGACTGGCTTGCTCCACCAACCCGCCAAAAGATCCGAGAAACCCTCCTGCAGTGTCCACATCATCTCAAATCTGAAGGGCGGTCGAACAACAGGTAGTGAATCTGTCACCAACAATAGGGGGGTATGATATGACATACAAGCTGCGAGGCCCACCTGAGAGGTCTCCGGGTAAAGGACATCCCAATCAACCGAGATCAAGAAGCGGTCTAGTCTGGCCATAATTGGAGCTTCTCTCTTGTTGCTCCAAGTGAAGTTTTGCCTCGAGAGCGGTAGATCCACTAGTTCCTGCCGCCTAATGAGGTCTAAGAAGGATCTCATGGCTGACATGCTACCCTCACTGCCTAGCCGCTCGTCCGAGCTCCTAGTGATGTTGAAGTCGCCGGCTAGTACCCAAGGCCCAACAAAGTCAAGCCTCAGGTGCGATAACTCCAACCAAAACTCATCCCCCCGGCTATGATCCGTCGGTCCGTACACCGAGGTGATCATCCATTCTCTACAATCCGACCTGTTCTGGAGGACTACCGACAGGGAGAAAATACCGACAACTGATCTCCGAAGCAGAAAAAGGTCATCGCTGAAACCTATCAATATGCCTCCAGCAGAACCCGTTGCGTCTTTGCACTGCCACTGGTCTATCTTCCTGGTGCTCAGTGACCGGAAGAAATGATTCGTCGGGTTCTCTCTCTTCGACTCCTGAATGCAGATTACATCGACATCGTGCATCGAAGCAAAGGAGCTAGCAGCTCTCCTCTTCTCCGATTTCCCCAAACCTCTAACATTCCACGATAGTATCTTCATTCAATGATTTGCCAGCACCACCCCACGCAAGAAAGCACCATCAAATCGACTCTGCATTCTTAGCCCTCTGAGCCTCCAAGTCTCTGATTCTATCTAAAAAGAATCTAGCACCATCAAGGTCCGGAGGAGATATGAACTCACACTTTCTAGCAATATCCAAAATCTCATCATCTCTAAGCAACGTGAGAGACAAGGAGAGGCTAGGATCTGCAAGGTCTAGCTCCAAAAGACGCAGTTTCGACCAAACTTGATAATAGTCATAATACGGTTGGATTCCAAATACATTGTAAATTTGTAATATAACTAAATTCTAACCAAACTCATACCTCTACGTAAATTCTACCCAATCTCATAAACTGCTAAAACCAGCACGATAAGAAACCTTAAGAGCTTCTTAAAATTTTAATATAATACATTAATTATTTCCTCAAGCAATTGCACGTGGCAGATAAAAAGAGAAAATCAAACCTATTTCATACCCGAAACCCGTAACCCGAATCGGTATGTGTAGGGTATGGACCCTCTTCTACCCGAATGAGTACGGGTTGGGTATGGGGAATCCGATCCGTTGCCACCCCCTACCTGCAAGTCCGACGGCTCCATAGAATAACAGCCGTCGGACGCAGTAGTTGAAGCGATTGGGACTGAGTGCGCACGCGGTGGGCTCGGACCGAGTGGACCGGGGGAAAGGAGGAGTCGAGGTCAGGGCCCGCCTGTCACGACGTCCTCTCGCGTCCGCAACCAAAAGTTAGGATCGTGGTCAGGCCCACCACCCACATGGGCATTGGGACTCGCCCCGGCCCAGCCTGCTTTAGAAGCCGAGGGTGTGGGCTGTGTAGCCGTGGGAGGGCACATGCGTTCCGCAGCATCACCTGCGCTGTCGTCTACCAATCCCTTGGACGAAAGATCGTAGTCTGACAGCCGTTCTCCATCGTGCTCCTCCTCCCCAATTTCGAAGGGGGGAGGGGCACATGGTGAGGCCCACTTCATAGCTGGGCCCTAGCAATGCCGTGTGGGCCTGTTCTTGCACTGATATGTGCACTAGAGATGGCTTGGGTCCATGATCTTGAGAGATTATCCAGTGGAACAGCTGTGGATGCTGAATTAGCATGGCTTACCAAACCCCTAATGTCCAATCCGGCCATGCCCTCGGCCCGGGGATATTTTCGGCACTCACGACTGCTATACTCACGCCCTGCACGGGCCAATGAGCGGGCTGCACCCCGCACGAACTCTGCACAAACAGAGTGTTATCAGAACCGGACCGGACCGGTGAACCGGTGATCAGGACCCTCGGCCGGTTCGGTTGAGAGGTGAGCTCGGAAATGCTCCAAAACCGATAAGAACCGTGTAGACCGGCCGATTTTATGTTAACCCGTTTGACCCGGACCGATTAAAAACCCGCTGTTATAAAAATCTGAAATCGGTTTCACCGTTTCAGACTTTCAGTTCTCCTGATCTCGAGCGGCGGCGACTTGCAAGAGAACCCTAGAAGACTAGAGCCGATCAGCCGAGCGTCCGACTGCCGAGTGCCGTACGAAGCCGGGCCGCCCTTCGTCGGACACGCAGGAGTCTCGGACGGAAGGAAATCTCCGCCGACGGTCGATCCGTTTCCTTCCCCTAAACTCCCGAGTCTCCTCTAAGCTCTCTCTCTCTCTCTCTCTCTCTCTCTCTCTCTCTCTCTCTCTCTCTCTCTCTCTCTCAAATAAGAGGAAAGTGATTTTCAGGACGTGGTAACTGTTGAGCATGTCATTGGGCTCTCTGCTGTTAATGGTATTTCACCATCTCATTGTTATGCTCAGTTCTATTTTGTGTTGGTTGAGTGTAGCTGGCTTGTAAGCATGGGCAATTGGGCATCATCAATCATCATAGTTGATCTGGTTTTTTTTTTTTATTCCTCTCGTCTATGCAAATAATTTCTGAGCGCTAATTGGGATCTTTGAGAGCTGTCTTCTGGTTTCTCAAACATTTTAATTTTTAGGAAACCCACAGAACCGTCTGCTGGTTCTCAAAAAATCAGGTTGTTTGGATCTCATTTCACTGTCATTTTGAAAAATAACTGTTATTTAGGTTTCTCAAAATCAAGTGAAATGAGTGATTGGATCTCATTTCACTTAAGTTTTTTTTGAGAACCACGTTGTTTGGGTTTCTGTTTTTTTTTTTTAACAAAGTTGTTTGGGTTTCTCACGGGGTTTCTTTGTTTGGATTTTACAGACACAATCCCTGCAAAAAAACAAACTCACTATGTTGAAGCTTCTCTGAATTTTCTACGAACTCCATTGAAACAAAAACAAACTAATTGCATTGAAGCCTCGACGCTTAGCCTATAATTTGGTATGAACTGTTCTCTGAATTTGCTACGAACTGCATGATTGACTTTTGTAGTGTAAAATAAATGATTATTGATTTTCCTTCTTAGTTGTGAGTCATATTATATATTTGTGAATGACTGAATATTTTTCTTTGTCTATGTTAGAAAATAGATATTCAGTATCTGGATTTTTAATTCTCAATGGAATCAGCCACCGGTTCCATGCCACCCTTTTCTCCTCCGAGAAACACTGTGAGAGGGAAGAGTGACCCAGCATGGGGCCACTGCATTGAAGCTTCTGAATCTTCTGAAACTAGTGGAAAGGAAAAAAAATTGGTCTGTCTTTATTGTCAGAAGACTTTCAAAGATGGTGGCATCAACCGATTTAAGCAGCATCTAGCTGGGGTGAAGGGCGATACAGAGCTATTTAAGAAGGTTTCTGCTGATGTTTGTTATCAGATGCATCAGAACATAGAAGAGTTGGCTGCAAAAAAAAGAAAGGTAAAAGAATTGTATCATGAACAAAGCTCATATGGTCCAAGTAATATGGATGAACAAGTATACATGCAGTCGCAGAACGATGACGAAACAGAAATTTCACATCCACCTCTGTTGTCTAAAGACAGTGTGGGAACTACAAATAGAGTTGATCGGGAACGGAAAAGAAATTTGAGCTCATACTTTATACCAAGAACAACTCCTGGAGCTCAACCTTCTATTATGAGTATTCTGCAAGGCAAAGAGGCTAAAGAAAAGTGTGATCTTGTAATATCAAAATGGATGATTGATACTTGCATACCGTTTAATGTTGTTAATTCTGTGAATTACCAACTGATGATAGATACTATTACTAGATTTGGTCCTGGGTACAAAGGCTCTGGGTTCCATGACCTTCGTGGTTATTTATTGAATAAGAATATTGAGGAAGTGAAGAGTTTCGTTGATAGTTTTCACGTCACATGGAAAGAGACCGATTGTACCATCATGGTAGATGGATGGATAAATCAATGCAGGAGAACACTTATCAATTTTTTGATCTATTGTCCTAGAGGAACAGTTTTTCTAAAATCAGTGGATGCTTCTAAGACTGTAGACATGCTATATAAATTGTTCAGGGAAGTGGTTTTCTATATTGGTCCTGAAAATATCGTGCATATCGTGACAGACAATGCGGCAAATTATGTGGCAACAGGAAGGTTGTTACAAAATGAATTTTGAACACTTAGCTGGTCTCCATGTGTAGCTCATTGTTTGAACTTGATGATGTAAAATATTGGAAAGTTGGATGGGATAAGTGAGGTAGTGGAACATGCTTCAAAAATCATGAAGTATGTATATAATCATTGCTATGCACTACATTTAATGAGAAAGCACACAGGTGGAAGAGAGATACTTCGTCCTGCTTCTATACGTTTTGTCACAAATTTTATTGCATTACAAAATATTTTGTCACAGAAAGATGCACTACGAGCTATGGTGACATCAACGGAGTGGACTTCGTGTGCATATGCCAAGGAAAGCAAGGCAAAAAAAATTCATTGACTATGTATTAGATTCATCATTTTGGAAAGAATGTGTGATAATTGGACAACTCACAGAGCCTCTTGTTCGAGTTTTACATATCGTTGATAGTGATGATAGGTCTGCAATGGGCTATTTGTACGAAGCTTTTCACAAAACTAAGGATGAAATGATAAAGAGATTTTATAGGAGAAAGAAAAGAGTAGAGCCTTATATAAGAATCCTTAAGACTCATTGGGACAATCAGCCGCATAAAAATCTTCATGCTGCAGGTTATTGGTTTAACCCCGATAATTAATACAATACAATTGAAATGACAAAATATAGGCAAACTACTTCGGGGATCTTGGATGTTATTGAAATGTATGCCTATGAAAATCCCACACTACGAAGTTCTTTAACAAAAGAGATGTGACTGTTTAGAAATACAGAGGCCGACTTTGGACGAGTCCTGCCATAAGTGATCAGAATGTTATGCCTCCAGGTATGATGTTTAATATTTAAAAGCTCATATTTATTTTATTTTATAAATATAATTATGTGCTCAATAATGTTTCATGCAGATGAATGGTGGTTGTATTATGAAAGCAGTGCATCAAATCTTCAGAAATTAGCAATTCGTGTGCTGAGTCAAATATGCAGTGCTTCAGGTTGTGAGCGCAATTGGAGTGCATTTGAGCACATTCACTCAAAAAAAAAAATAGGATAGAGCATCAAAGGCTAAATGATCTTGTTTATGTGCATTGTAACTTAAGGTTGCAACAGATGTATGATCCATCTACTTGATTCATTATGAAAGAATTAATTTATATTTCACGATATTCTAATTTCTTAATATTTAACATGTTATATAGAAATTATTTGAAGAGAAGAAAGTATGATCCAATTGATTTTGAAGATTTTACTGAGAATGAACCTTGGATATTAGAGGATGAGCCTTCAATATTAACAATTGATGAAGTTGAAAGTTTTCGGTGGGATCTCGCAGCTTGCACTATCCAAAATCCTCAAATCCAGAGTAACTAAACTATTAATGTCATCCTTTATTTCTAATGATTTATCCGTTTGTATTTTGTACTTTATGTATTTATATAATTTTTGATAAACTTATACATGTATTGTACGTGCATTGATGTCATACAAATGTTGATTTGAACTTAGATGCGTTGGATGATGATTTGGACTTGAACGTGGATGACGGCAACAATATTGAAAATATAGTTAAAGATAGTGTTGCTAATGATCCCTATGGAGGTGTAACAGAGACAATGGAGAGGCATATGACTGATATTGGTCTTGGTCCTATCGGAGAATCATTGGATCAAGATTGGAGTACATAGAGAAGAAGAGATGTATGAGATTTTAATAGTCATGGACTTATGCTTATAGCCTTAAGTTATTGTAGAGTTGAATAATTTAAAATTTTGATCTTTATCTGGTTATTATTATATGGTTGAACTTATTAAATGATTATGCGTCATTGAAAGCTTGCTAGTTACTCATATCGATGTTTACAATTTATGATATACCACATCACTACAAAGTACAAAACTTACATTTTAGATTCTTAAACTTTAGATATTTGTTAATAAAAAATATTTTTAATATTAATATATATTATTTATTTATTTAAATATATCATCAGTTCAACCGGTTGACCCAACGGTTGAACCAGAGACCCGTGACCCGGACCCTAGACCGAGTCAATGTCCGGTCCGGGTCTGATGACAAACTAGAGTGAGACCCAGCACATGGTGCGGGGTGTGGGGGGAGGGGGGTGTCCATCCCCATGAAGATGAAGGCCCGGGACAAGGAAGCTGTGAGCAACTCCCTTCAACAACAAAGGGTACCCAGGTGTAATCTGGGGGTGCCCGGGCACTGATCGTGGCAGAGCCCCCCTCCCCTTCCTTGTGCAGCAGACCTCGGGCGCCTAGGTGGCGATTCTGGTAGAACACATTTCCGGGTACACCTTGGGCGCCCAGGCAAAATCCAGATGGTTTCGATGCGGGTTTCGGGTTTCTAGCGACTGTTTTGAGGGGGTATATATGTAGTATGTTCTAGGGTTTTGTGTGATATATATTAAGACATATTTGAGAGCCTTCATGATGGGTGGAGGGGTGTCTGAACAAAAAGGTATTGGGTGTATACTTTCTCTCATTCATAGTGGAATCTTCTCGAGCGCTCCGACGACAGTGGACATAGCCCAATTGGTGTGAACCAACTTAATTCTTGTGCGTCATCTATTATTGTTTTTTTTTTTAATGTGATTGTTGTTTGGTTGTTCTCACACGTAAATCGATTTAGTGGTTCGGTTGCTTCCGCAACAAGTGGTAATAGAGCAAGGTTCCGCCCAAATGGACTTAGTCAGTCCAAAATATGGCCATGTTATGCCCGAGGAGTACTTCCTCCCCTTGTCTTGGCGTACGAGAGGGGGGCTAGCGGGTGTTCATCCCTAGCCGTGTATGTGTGTGAGAGAGAGAGAGGGGGGGGTTGGGTTTACTCTCACTTCGGTTAGGGGCTGGGCGGTGGTGTCTTCATATACCCTTTGAGGACCTCCCCTTACAACCCGGGTTTTGAGGTGTGAGGGTATCTAACAGTGGTATATCCATCCAAGACATATGTACCTTGAAGTCGATCTCTTGGTGTTCAGGTCTTCTGCCATGTCCAATATCTTTTCAAGACCGACTTCTTTTCGCCAAGACACAGTCTCATCTTCGAAGTATCTTTAAGATACATCAAGATCCACTTGATAACCTCTCAACGCTTCATATCTGGATTCTTCAGATACTTGCTCACTGCCCCAACATCATGAGTAATATCAGGTCTAGTGCAAACCATATCATACATAAACCGCCTTCGCATCCTGCATACCATATCGGTCAAGCACGCGGTCTATGTAGTTTTCCTGTGACAACCATAATTTTTGAGCTCTTCTATTATGCCTGATCTTCATTCTCAAGATTTATTGTGTCAAGGGTGGATTGTGACGACCAAGATCCAATAGACAATACTCCTAAGGCTGTGATGACAAGATAGATGATGTGAGATGAGGTGTGGGTGGGTGCAAATTTTGGCAAGAAGCCCCACAGACTATGAGACCCACCAGCCCTACCTAAGGGGCCCACGGAGACTACTTTGGGACCTACTAGCCCTGCCTAGGGGGCCCACGGAGACTACTGCGGGACCCACCAGCCGTGCCTGGGGGGCCCACGGAGACTACTGCGGGACCCACCAGCCCTGCCTGGAGGGCCCACAGAGACTACTGCGGGACCCACTAGCCCTGCCTGGGGGACCCACGGAGACTATTGCGGGACCCACCAGCCCTGCCTGGGGGGGCCAAGGGGACCACCACGGGACAACAGTGGGACCCACCAGCCCTACCTGGGGAATCCCCGGATATGAAGGCAAAAATCACCATTTGCCCCAGATTTCCACCCAGAGTTTTTCTATAAATAGCAGACCCTTCCAAATGTAAAAGCTCTCTGAAATCTGATTCAAAAAATCAGAGAATAGAATCCCAGAGCTCTGGAATCCCAGCTTTCGATATTCCAGTTTCCTCGATCTTCTTCTTGTCTCTGAAGAGTTCAATGACACTTCAGTGACACTCGGCTTGTCGAGGTTACTTCAAAAAGAAAGTTAGTGAATTTGGGTTGCTCCCTAAAGCATGGAGACATAGTCTTCGACTGAACTCCGAGATCACACCTTGTGTTAACCTTCTCTCTGTTTGCATATCGAAAGTGTTAATTCTAAGTCACCAAGACACCGACCTTCGAACCTACCTTCCAGTCGGCAGATCGATCAAAGATCTTCGACTCAACTTCAATTGACTGGTGAGGCGGAGTCTTCGGATCGACACAAAAATTTCCCCCCCACAGTGTGCATGGCCACGAATTAGCCCCATATTATCTGGAGACAATGAGATCATGAGCTACTTATATAATTTTCCCTCATAAACATAAAAGATGCGTTCTAAAACCATGTGCCGCTACAAATCCCGTAAGAACTCCATAGTTAAGCATGCTCGGGCGAGAGAAGTACTAGGATAGATGACCTCCTGGGAAGTCCTCGTGTGGGCACAGACAAAGCGGAAAATATCTTGTGTGTTTGGGGCGGATGTTATAATGCATAGTCAAAATTTGGGGGCGCCCAGGGGCCAATCGTGGTAGAGCCCCTCTCCCCTTCCTTGTGCAGCAGACCTCAGGCGCCTAAGTGAAAAATATCAGGCACCAATTCTAGTAGAACACGTTTTTCGAGTACACCCTGGGCACCTAGGCGAAATCTGCACAGGTTTCAATCTGGTTTCAAATTTCTAGTGGTTGTTTTGAGGAGGTATATATATAGTATTTTCTATGGTTTTTTATCATATACACGTAAACATACTTGAGAGCCTTCGTGACGACTAGAGGGGTGTGTGACGATTAGGATTCTCCCATGGAGTGATGGAACTTGTCGAGGATCTTCCACGAAATGAAGATCGGATTGAAGGGGGCTTTGAAGAGGAGGTGAGTACTTTATATGGAGAAGAAGGGGTCAGATGCATATTTTCTCTCATTCATAATGGAATCTTCTCGAGCACTCCGGTGATAGTGGATGTTGCCCAATTTGGGGTGAACCACCTTTAATCTCGTGTGTAATCTGTGATTGTTTTTTTTTTTCTTTTGCTTTTGTGCTTGTTGTGTGGTTGTTCTCGTACGTGAATCAATCTTGTCGATTAGTTGCTTCCGCAACACATAGTACAACCCGCTCATTGGCACGGGCATGATGTAAGTACAGCAGTTGTGAGTGCCGAAAAATTTTCCCTCGGCCCTATCCCCCTAGATTATAGGGGACCTCCATCCAATCCGGCCATGTTCCGATGAAATAGTTAAGAAGTGGTTAGATAGGGACATGGCTGAATTCACAAATCTCTTTGTCTAGTACTCAAGCGTACATATATGCGTCAACCCTAGATAGAAGCGGTCATCCTCGAGTCGCGGATAGCCACACCCCTTGACTAGTACCGCCATCGAATCAAGAAAGAGTTCATGGTCTTTATCAGAAAGCTACAACCGCATAATCGTTTTCTTCGAACAAGTAATCATGGAGGATGAGGACTCAACACTTAGCCCTTTTGTATGTTCGCAATTGATCGAAAGGAATATTTATTTATTTATCTAGTTACTCAATTAGGTGGTTAGCTATTTGTTTATTGTGGTGACCTCTCCTTTGTAGTTAGTAGCTATGGATTTGGAGCTAAGTATGTCCTTAATGCCGATGAATAAACTAACATGGATATAACCGAAAAAGGGGGAAGATATGGAGAGCACTAGATTCGGGGCTAGGGTTAGGAAGGATGTTCCATCATTGGGGTATTTTCTATTCAAGATTGGGGAGGCAATGCACATGGAATCCCCTTCTTGTCTCCTTATCTCTTTCACAAACATCATCAAGGCTTAGCCTAAAATAAGCTTATGATAGTGGAAGTGCTAGAAGTTCGGGCATGTGCTCCTAACATGGTGTGTGGGCTCATGCCTCAAATCGTTTTCAAGAGGGTCAAGGACTCTACATGCAGAGGCTGATGCTTATAGATAGATAATTGTTCGCTTTAGCTATTTGTTCGGAATGTGACATAATATACCCTGAGGTCTATAGATTTAAAAGCGTCGGTCCTTGTCTATGATATTGTGGTCGGTCCTGAGGATTTCGTTGCGGTGGAACGGATTACTACCATTCTTGTGGATTGCGATTTTCTTGCATGGTTTATTAGTGTATCCGGCATGATCGATATCGGTGTGTCCTGACGTATCAAAATTCCAAAACTTCTAGGGGGAAAATGAGCTGCGGGTATTTTGACCCTCCTAAAAAGTTTTGAAATTTGATAAAATTTGGTGAGGTTGTCTTGGATTAGATGATCATCCTCACCAATTTTTATCAAATTCTAAAACTCCTAGGGAAGTGAAATGATCGAAGCGAAATCTGCAGATTTTAACAGTGATTGCGTATGTTCTCTACAATCATGTTAAACTTATAATATTATTCTTTGCATTGTTTGCACCGATTTTTTTTTTTGCTCGAGTGAGGGGAAGCTCCATATCAAATGGTGTAAATTTTAGATTGGACGTATCTCAACTTTTTAGTGAACGGTCCGGATGAGCTTGAGGAACCGAGTAACTTTCATGGTCCAAACACGAACAAACCCTTTACAAGTTTTTCAGGCAACTCGGACAATTTGGACAAATGAGATATAATTTGGTCCAAACATAATCAGAACTCCAAACCAGACCAATCCAACCATGTCTACCCTAAATATAACCACACACTTTATTTGTGTGCATAGTGGGACCCTAGCTAGACCCATGAGTCACCACACAGGCATACCGCTACACAGTCACAAAAGAAAAGCCCGAAATGGCATGTGATAAGCTTATGATAGTGGAAGTGCTAGAAGTTAGGGCAAGCCCGGAATGGCATGTGCTCCTAACATGGTGTGTGGGCTCATGCCTCAAATCGTTTTCAGGGGGGTCAGGGACTTTGCATATAGAGCCTGATGCTTATAGATAGATAGTTGTTCACTTTAGCTATTTGTTCGGAATGTGACATAATGTATTCTGAGGTCTATAGATTTAATAGTGTCGGTCATTGTCTTATGATATTGTGGTCGGTCTTAAGGATTTCGTTGCGATGGAACGGATTACTACCATTCTTGTGGATTGCGATTTACTTGCATGGTTTATTAGTGTATCCGGGATGATCGATATCGGTGAGTCCTGTCGTATCGATGTATTGGTGTGGGTTGTTGCCGTTGAAGTAGCGATGGGTTTTTGACTTGTCTAGTGGCGACCTCTGTTTGTTCTGACTGGGAGGCGGATGGTGTAGCTTCCACCGGGTGATGGATTTTTCTTGTGTTCATGCTGATATATGGCGTCTCCTGAAGATCCGATTGTGACCACCCCTTCTATGAATCCAAAAAAAAAAATGTACCGGTTATTCACCGCCATACTTTAGGCAAAGGAAAAAAGGGGTGTGGATTGTGATATGAAATTAACCCAATGTTTCCTCTGAATAATTGAAAAGAAAATTTTATTTACACCCCAAAAATCTTTGAGTTGTCCAAGATTCCCACTGTTTCATTTTTTGGGAAAAAATTACAAAATAACCCCTGAACTATACATTGTTTTCACTTTGGTCCCGTAAGCGCTATTCTGGACAACTTGAAGTATGTTTTTTGCCGCACAAAAACACCCGAACTATACCCTTACGGGGGTACGAAGTTCTGTCGCTGGTAGCGGAGGTGTTGCCACCGGAATGTGGAAAATGGGGGCTACTCGAGAACATCAAAAGTTAAACATTAAAACATGTTTTGTATTGAACAATCACTTGTTTCGATCTCCGGACCTTCTTGAGTCCTTGTTTTAGCGTCTTGTCCTTTGACTATCTGATCGGTCCAAAAAACAAATTATTAAGATACCATACAAATTTAAGCCCTTATTTTTTAAATAAATATTAAAAAATATTGCTCTTTATTAATTCACACTCTAATCCGAATAGCGCTATTAACAAAATAAGCTCTAATTATATGTTTATCTATATAATAAGGGATAGTTTTTGTGGGGCGGGGGGGGGGGGGGGGTATAAAGAAAAGTCAGGATCTCTTTTCGGATTTTCGTTGTCCATGATCTTAGTCGTGCAAAAAATCACCCCTTCTCCAGCCTGCCAAAAAAAAACCGTCTCTGAAATCCCGCCCTCTCTCTCTCTCTCTCTCTCTCTCTCTCTCTCTCTCTCTCTCTCTATCCAAACCCCATATCCAAATGAACCCCCTCCCGATCTCACGCCAAATCGTGACCCCGTACCCAAATCATGCCCCCACCGTCCGATCCCCCCGATATCACGCCAGATCGCGACCCCCTTGCTCCTCCTCTTTCAAGTGATCCTCGCGACCCCCTCACTCCCCTGCCTCAATCTCGCGACCCCCCTCCTCCTCCTCCTCCTCCTCCTCCTCCTCCTCCTCTCTCTCTCTCTGTCTCTCTCTCTCTCTCTCTCTCTCTCTCTCTCTCTCTCTCTCTCTCTCTCTCTCTCTCTCTCTCTCAGATGCCCATTGCATCCAGCTCTCTTTCGGAATTAACCGGATGAACAAGACAATTTGGAGTCACCTAGTGGATTTCTTTTTGATTTTATTTATTTATTTTTTTTTTTGACTTGGTCTTTCGGTCTTTGAGGAGTGGGCTGTTTGGTGCCCACGTGCACTTGGCTGGGGTTGTTGGGAGAAAAACAAGCAAAGTGGTTTTTGAGGGAGTAGTGGGATTTTTGGGTTTTTGGGTGAAAAAGGAGAAAGCAAAAAGCAGATAGAAAAAAGTGAAAAACCTCTTCTTCTTCTTCTTTAATCTTTCTTGGATACTCTCCATCAATCAAAGGGTGAAAAGGGTGGTTCAAGAACTCGTCTTCCTGCACAAGACGACGAGTTGTGTGATCGTCGTATCTTAGAAGGAAATCGTCGTCTTTTCCTGTGCAGAGGGGGTAAATTTCCTTTACGAAAAGCGTTTCTAACGTGCTTCGACTGTCGAGTAAACTCTCTCTAACTCATCTATCTTGATATCTCTTTCTACAGTAATTCTTTTAGTAGTGAAAGAGATTGGATTGAGAAGTGTGCAAGCCGGGTATGCTTATTTTGAGAATGAACAAAATTTGAATATTTTATTAGATCTCTTACCATTGTTCTTATTGTTATTTGCTACACTAATCATATTCATCTATAATTTTGTGGGCAACAATCGTAGAGAAAATTTCTTTATGAATATGATTAGTTTAATTTTAATCTTGAATATCATCATAATATGCCTATTTTTTCGAAATAAGTATATGTATCGGTTAGCAATTGACATGTTTCAATTTATATTGAATGCTCTCATGTCTACCATCTACTTCGATTTTACAATATACAATGAAAATCGAGTTTGGATGATTCATGTCGTGGCTTATTTATTCATTATCTGTTTTCAGCATTTTTACTTGAAAATGACCATTGAGGAATATGTTATTCATTCCTCAAACCTAGCCCCTGAACGTTTCGGTGGGCAGAATTTCAAATGCTGGCAAGTGCAGATAAAATTTTGGCGTACCACGTTGGGCCTTTTCTCGATAATCAATGATTTCTCTATTCCTAATTCTGAGGAAGAACCTGGTCGCACTACTGCTCTTGAACTTAGGAAGGAGAGGGATTTTCTCTGTCACGGCCGCATCTGTAGCTGTTTGGAAGACTAATTAACCTTTTGACATCTATCATCCAATTCCTTCTACCCATGACCTATGATATACCTTGGATAAGAAGTACAGCACCGAAAATACTGGACTTGAGAAGTATCATATGGGTAAATACCTTGATTTTAAAATAGTAGAAGACAAATTCGTAGTTGACCAAACCCATAAACTCCAACTTTTAGTCCATGAGCTTAACCAGACATGTATCCCTATTCATAAAAATTTTGTTGTAGCCATTATTATAGAAAAATTATCTAAGTCTTGGAAAAATTTTGGCCTTTCCCTGAAACACAAGAAAGAACCTATTTTTCCAGATGACCTTCTTGTGTCCCTCCAGATAGAGGAGAAAGCCCAAGAAAGAGACCATATCTCTGAGGGGCAGACTTTTGAGTTTCATGCCAAAGTCAATGTAGTGGTAGGTTAAAAGCTCAAATTCAATAAGAAAACCTTTCAGAAGAAAATCGGTCAACCTTAAACCCTATCCTAAGGTCAAGAAGGACAAGAGCAAAATTGAGTACTATGTGTGCCATAAAATTGGCCACTATGCTAGAGAGTGCTTCTAGAACAAGATTAGGAAGGGAAAATCAGTTGTCGATGGCCAAGTGAACGTGATGACTGGAGGTGACTCCACTTCAGAAGGAGGGTACATTTTTTGTCATCCTCAAGTTCATATTATCTACCAACCAGAGGAGTGGTGGGTGGATACTGGTGCAAATGTACATGTTTGTGCTGATCGGTCTGTATTTGTGTCGTATCAGGAATCTGATTGCAGCATGACTATAGGGAATGCTACCGCTGCACGAGTGCTTAGACAAGGATGAGTAGACCTGAAGTTGACTTCAGGAAAGGTCCTCTAGCTACATCATGTGCAGCATGTGCCAGAGCTTTGTAAGAACCTGATTAGTGGGTCCCGTCTAGTACAAGATGGCTACAAGTTGATGTTTGAATCTAATAAAGTAGTATTGTTTAAATTAAGTTCTTTTTTTGGCCTGGGATATATCTATGATGGCCTTTTCAAGCTATCTGTTTTATCGAATTGAATTTGAATAAAAGTGCATTATCTGTTTTATCAAATGTTGATAATTCTGTTATCTGACATGCCAGATTAGGACATGTTAATATTGGCACTCTGAAACGTATAATGAATGCTAGTCTAATTCCTTATTCTAGTATAGATTATAAAGATAAATGTCAGATTTGTATATGGGCTAAGCAAGCTCGTAAATCTTTTCCTTCTGTTGAGCGTGATTCTAATTTCTAGAGTTAATCCATAGTGATCTATATGAGTTCAATAATGTTCTTATCCGTGGAGGAAAAAAGTATTTTATTTCCTTCATCGATGACTTTTTAAAATTCTACTATGTGTATCTTATTAAGACCAAGGATAAGGCTTTGGATAGGTTTACTATCTATAAAGCCGAGGTTAAAAATCAACAAGAGAAAAAGATTAAAATTCTTAGATCGGATCATGGGGGGGGGGATATACCACTGTTTGTATATCACAATTTTGTGAACAACATGGGATTATCCATAAAGTCACAGCTCCTTTTTCACCCCAGTCCAATGGGGTAGCTGAAAGGAAGAATAGAACTTTTAAGGACATGGTAAATTATATGTTGAGCAGTTCGAGTGTATCCTATAACTTATGGGGGGAGGCACTGTTATCAACATGTCATATCATTAATCGGATTCCATTTAAAGGTAATTATAAGACTCCCTATGAGTTATAGAAAGGTAGGAAGTCTAGCCTCAAATACTTTAAAGTGTGGGGGTGCTTGGCTGTAGCGGCTGTACCATTGAACAAGAAGCGAAAATTAGGTCCCCAGTCCGTTAACTGTGTCTTTTTAGGATATGCACATATTAGTGCAGCTTTTAGGTTTTTGGTCGTCAGGTCCAAGGTGAGTGATATTACTGAAAACTCTATTATGGAGTCTAGAGATGCTACATTCATTGAGAATATGTTTCCATTCAGCAATAGGCCTAATAGATGTATAGTTGATTCTTCTGACATTCCTTCTTCTAGTGGGTTTGCACCAGTATAAGTAGAATCGGTTGAACCTAGGAGAAGTATCAGAATCAAAGTTAAGAAGAACTTTGGTAATGACTTCCTTACCTTTTTGGTAGAGGAAGATCTGTTGACTTTTCAAGCTTCATGACCTCAGTTGATGCTCCTTTTTGGAAAGAGGTAATTAACAGCGAGATAGAGTCAATCTAATCCAATAATACCTGAGTATTAACCGATCTACCTCATGGCATTAAGACCATAGGATCCAAGTGGATCTTTAAGAAGAAGATTAGGCCAGATGGCACTATAGAGAAGTTTAAGGCTCGCCTTGTTGCCAAGGGGTACAGACAGCGAGAGGGGATAGATTTCTTTGATACCTACTCCCCTGTGACCAGGATCACTACTATCCAAGTGCTGATAGCTATGGCTGATATCCATAATCTCAAGATCCATCAAATCGATATCAAGACCGCCTTCTTGAACGGTGATTTTAAAGAGGAGATTTATATGGATCAACCATAGGGATTTGTGATTATAGGTTAAGAGCATAAGGTCTATAGATTAGTTAAGTCTCTTTATGGGCTTAAGCAAGCCCCTAAGCAGTGGCATGCAAAATTTGACCAGATCCTATTATCTGCTGGCTTTTCTATTAATGATTCAGATAAATATGTTTATAGTAGAGTAGAGGATAATAATATTATCATTCTTTGTCTTTATGTAGATAACATATTATTATTTGGATCTTGTTTAGATATTATCTTGAGCACTAAGGTATTTCTTTTAAATCATTTTAAAATGATTGACCTTGGTGTTGCTAGTGTTGTGTTGGGTCTCAAGCTAGATAAGACTCCAAATGGATATTCTCTTTCTTAGTCTCGTTATGTTGGGAAGATTCTCAAAAAATTTGAAAAATTATGTTGTAAACCTGTTCATTTCTGTTTGATTCTAGTATCAAACTTAGAAAGAATAAAGGAGAGGCTGTCTCTCAGTTGAGATACTCTCAAATCATTGGGAGTTTGATGTAGCTCACGAACTGTTCTATGCCAGACATAGCTTATGCTGTAAACAAGTTGAGCAGGTTTACTAGCTGTCCAGATGTGCATCACTGGTATGCTTTAGACAGAGTTCTTAGGTACCTAAGATGTACCATGAACCTAGGGCTTAATTACTCCACGTTTCCAGCAGTACTAGAGGATTCAGTGATGCAAATTGGATCTCTGAGTCTGATGAGACTAAGGCCACTAGTAGGTATGTTTTTCTCTTAGGAGGTGCTGCTGTGTCTTGGAAGTCTGCTAAGCAGACTTTGTTGTCTCGGTCCACGATGGAGGCCGAGTTCATAGCTCTAGACTTGACTGGAGCTGAGGGTGGGTGGGTTAGGAATTTGTTAGCGAATTTTTTGTTAGGAGATAAACCTATTCCACCGGTATCTCTGCACTGTGACAACCAAGCAACCATTGCTTTAGTTAAGAGTGCATTGTATAATGGAAAGAGATGACATATTCGTCTGAGACATAATTCAATTAGATATCTTTTGACTCATGGAGTGATTTCACTCAATTATGTGAGATCGGCAAAGAATCTCACTGATCCGTTCACAAAGGGGCTTGCTAGAAAGCAAGTTGAGGTTATGTCGAGGGGGATGGGACTGAAGCCTAATTTTTTATAGTAATCGTCAGTGGCTACCCAACTTATTTGACTGGAGATCCCAGAAAGAAAGTTCAATAGGAAACGAGCTGATCGAGTTAACTAGTAGGAGCACTAATTTGGAGTTTAACTCCAAGTCCCTCCCTATGATATAAGTGCTCATTAACTGTAAAACTTTAGGAAGAGTTTAATACTCTGAATGTGTTCAAGGACTATGTGGCAAGGTATTAGTTACAGTTTACCCTTGGAGAACTCACATATGTGAGTGTGGTAGTGGGGCCGCTATCTATGGAATTTGGGTTAATTTTTAGAGCACTCATGAAATAGGATACTGCGCATGACCGAAAAGCGCAACCCTGTGAGAACTTACCCTAATAGCCCGTTCAGTGCGTATTCTAGTCATTATATTTACATAAGGGTTCAGGTTCAAGACTTAGTTCACCTCGGACTTGTACTTATAAAGATTAGTCTCACTAGGTAAAGGTTCAAGTTAGCCAAACACCTCTTACCAAAAACACTTGTATATGATTGATGTGAGATATCCAAAATAATTTCTTTGATTTATGATTTTAAATATTTTATCCATGTGGGGGATTGTTGGATTTCTTTTTGAATAAAATATTAATTTTTTTTTTGTTTATTTTGACTTGGTCTTTCGATCGTTGAGGAGTGGGCTGTTTGGTGCCCACCTGCACTTGGCTGGGGTTGTTGGGAGAAAAAAGAGCAAAGTGGTTTTTGAGGGAGTAGTGGGTTTTTTGGGTGAAAAAGGAGAAAGCAAAAAGCATATAGAAAAAAAGTGAAAAACCTCTTCTTCTTCATCTTTAATCGTTCTTGGATATTCTCCATCAATCAAATGGTGAAAATAGTGGTTCAATAACTCGTCTTCCAGCACAAGACGATGAGTTATGTGGTCGTCGTATCTTCGAAGGAAATCGTCGGCTTTTTCTGTGCAGAGGGGACGAATTTCTTTTACAGAAAGCGTTTCTAACGTGCTTCGACCGTCGAGTAAACTCTTTCTAACTCTTCTATCTTGATATCTCTTTCTACAGTAATTCTTTTAGTAGTGGAATAGATTGGATTGAGAAGTGTGCAAACCAGTTATGTTTATTTTGAGAATGAATAAAATCTGAATATTTTATTAGATCTCTTACCATTGTTTTTATTGTTATTTGGTACACTAATCATATTCATCTATAATTTTGTGGACAACATCACCTCCGCTGAAATCTCTCTCTCTCTCTGCTCTTCTCTCCCGATCTTAATTCTCTTAAATCCCCATATCAGCAAGTCAATCGGGTAGCAGCTTCTCTCTCTCTCTCTCTCTCTCTCTCTCTCTCTCTCTCTCTCTCTCTCTCTCTCTCTCGATCAAGTATGCATTCACCTAGCGGAATCGTCGTACTCTCTCTCTCTCTATCCTACCGATGCAATTCATCTGGATCTGTTTTACCAATTTCTTTAACTAGTGGTGAGGATCCAATCACAGTGTCCAATTAATTACAAAAACAAAATCACAGAGTCCAATCCTCTCTCTCTCTCTCTCTCTCTCTCTCTCTCTCTCTCTCAACTGAAGGAGTTGGAGCCCCGAAGCTATGACGTGGTGGTTAACAAGGTTTCCGGGGATCTTTCCAGAAACCTGAGCTCGAAGTGTGACTCAAAGATCTTACCAAAAACTTGAGCTCGAAGATGAAGCCCTAGGATTTTAGATAGTTAGAAGTTTGAAATCGTACGGATCAAAATAGGGGGGGGTACCTCAAAAGTTGTGTTTGGATTTCCCCGCATAAATCCTAGAGGATGAAGAGTGGATACACGATCTGATCTCATACATCAATTTTATGTGCAGTCCAATGGGCTCGGTCGAGTGGCCCATTGTCCTGGTTGATAGAACATGGGCGTAGGCTTTGCATTAAGTGGCCTATTCTAGTCATCCACATATATGTTACTCGCTTTGCTTCACCTGCCATCTAAAGACAAGTTAGGTTCATGTTTGGTTATGAACTTAGGGTGCGTTTGGCATCAGTTTTGAACACCCGGTTTTGGGTCAAAACTAGTTCCGTGTCCAAACTAGTTTTAAACACCAACCAAAAATCTGTTTGGCATCCGGTTACAAAACCGGTTCTCTAAAACCAAAACCGGAAAAAGGGTCAAAACCGAAAAGCAGAAAATTTTTGCTTTTCGGGTTGTTTCTGTTTCTTGAGTGACGCCTTAACCATCGGGTTAGGGTTTCAAGGGGGGCGTGACCTCTTCTTCCTCTCTTCTTATCAAGCAACCTGGTCATCGGTGAAAGCAGCCCGGTTGCTCCTCCTCTGATCGTTGATCACTTCGCCTCCTCTGATCATCTCTCTGATCGTCGAGCAGCCTGGTCACTCCTCCTCCGATTGTTGGTCCCTTCTCCTCCGATCTCCGATCATCCCTCAACCGATCGTCGAGCAGCCCGGTCGCTTCTCCTCCAATTGCCATTCACTTCTCCTCCGATGTCCGATCATCCCTCAGCCGATCGTCGAGCAGCCCGGCCGCTCCTCCTCCGATTGCCGATCACTTCTCCTCTGATCTCTGATCATCCATCAGAAGTCTCGGTGCGCCCCCTCTCGAATTCTCTCTCCTCCCATCTCGATTCAGTCGGATTCAAGAGTTTTCCCTCTTATTTCTTTGTCGGTTGGTTTTTTTAGCCGAATTTGTTGGATGCCTCATCTATGATTTACCATGATACAAAGATGGGTTTCTGCTTTTTTCTTCTTTTTTTGAATTGTCTTTTTTTTTTATGGATGAACTATCTCATGTTGAGGGCTCCTTTTAGATTGTGGAATTATGGGTCTTTTTTATTTTTATTTTTAAGAAAGTCATCGTTTAAATCAATTGGGGTATCATTAATCCACCTAAATTTCAATCTAGGTTCTGAATTCTGCAATCGGTCGGAGGTTTTGGCAGCCCGATTCGTCGAATTGTCACTTGTTTCTGTCTAAGTGCTATGTTTTCTCTCAGCTTGCAGAATTCTATTGATGCCAATATATCTTTGGCTACTTCTTTTTGGTGAATTTGCTTCTTCTGTTCGAAATCTGTGATGTTTTGCTTTCGATTCCGTTGAGTGTGTGGATTAGTGCCTTTTAATCCTTATATTGTGGATCAGCATATCTTGTTAGGTCATGTTGAGCGGTTAGTCCTTCATCGGTAATGAGGATCAACATTTCAAGCTTGGCATGACCCCAGCCATTTGTTCGTGGCCGTGAAGCCTAAGCCCAAACCTGGCCCTAAATGAATTTTTTTTTTCGTTATCAAAGGACAAATGGGAAAAATAGCATTGATTACTAAAAATGTAAAAAATAGACATAAAAGAATGGTCCTTAAGCATTGGTATGAATTCCTTATTTTATGTTTACAAAACTTGTAATTCCTTAATTTAATTCCTAATTTTCTATATTTTTCACAATTTAACTGCTATATTGTAATCAATGGATTACAACAAAGGATTTTCTTCTAACATACGTTTTAGATGTATTAGCTAGAGTGTACAGTATATATATACATGTTGGATTCCAAATTGGGTCGGGTTGCCTGATACGTATCTCTACTAATTAAAGCCTAATCAGAATTTATATCGTGTTGAGGTTTTTAAACCCAAACCCAATCCAAATTTGTAAAATTCTAACCCAGGCTTGAAATAAATCAGATTAGACTAGGATTGGGCTTGAGTTATCCTGCCCAGGTTGCAACCCTACCATTAACCAAACAACTATAATCTCTTTGTATATGGTATTCAAAACACAAGCCAAAACATACAACCGAGTAAGATCTGACTCTTCATATCTAGTATTAAAGTTACAAGGTGATTGTATTGAAATTATTGATTTTTGATATATCATTTCTTTTTAGGCAATTATCGTAACATAGTTACAAATGGATCGTCATATTCCTGCTGCAAACCAACTTGGAACAGGAAAGGAAAAAGAAAAGGGAAAGAGAAAGGGGAAGGGGAAGGGGAAGGAGAAAGATTCAAATATTGTCAAAACAGAATGGACATCGGACTTAAAAAGAATATTTCTAGAATGTTGTCAGGAGCTAGTTCAACAGGGTCATAGGCCTACAAGTAGTTTCACCAAATCAGGTTGAAAATTATTATTTGAGGAGTATACCAAGCAAACAAATAGGGTCTACCAAATGGATCAACTTAAGAATTTATATAAAAATATGTGTGCTGATTGGAATGAATGGGATTACCTTGAACGGAACTCATCTGGATTTGGCTGGGATGAAGTGAAGCATGTTTTTGTGGCCGATGATGTAGTATGGGATGCATACATAAAGGTAACTAGAAAACTTTAAAGTTGGTTCTTATATATATTTGTTATACAAATATTCCACTGATATAAGTATGAAATCGATACATGCACATCCAATGTCAAAGAAATTTAGAACTCAAACATTACAGTATAAAGAATTATATTATGCAGTGTTTCAAGGAACAACAGCCACAGGCGAGGAAGCATTAACCATAAGCATGAACAATGAACCTACTAATTCAGAATCGGTACCACATGATACGGCTCCCCCACAAGAATTTGAAGAGATGCATACTTTATCTTCCCTTAGGGTCGATGAGGAGGTTGGAGAAGAACGTACTAGCAGGCACAGGAAGCGAGCATCTAGTCATCAACATTTGCTTCAAAGCAATCTTGTACCAAAACAAAGTTGTTGGACAAGTTTAATGCAAATGCGGACTTGATGGCTCAATTCCTACAGTCCAGAATTGCCCAACCTACATCAACTCAACAAAGAGAGGAGGCATACGCTTTGCAAGTTGTCATGCCAATCCTAAACAAAATGGTGTACGTGGAAAAAGGAAGCCCATTTTACTATGCTATTCTTCAAGCATTCATGGAACCACAGAAGCGGGAGATGTTTATGTTACTTGAACCAGAATTTCATTTGGGTTGGCTGAAAGCAATTACCGGTTACGACTGTTAGTTTCATATTATGTGGTTATGATTTGTAGATTTGGGACTTAGTTTGGGATGGTTTGTAATTTTTGTTGAACTTGATAGATTATGTAGCTACTATGTTATATACTTTTCTTTGTTCTTTATTATGTGGTTAGTTTCATATTATGTGGTTACAGGATGTTTAGCCAACTTAGTATTGAACATGGTTCACAATTGTCAAATTTTGGGCTTTGTTTTGATAATTCATTAGTAATGTATTTGATTTCTATCGATATCTGGATTTATTTGTTCATATAATTGTTCGTGCCGGCCGTATAATACTTGTATTCGAATACCCATTTTCTCATATTGTTATAGCTTTTTTGTGCAAGTTTTAAATATTCTTATTGTATCGAATATGTAATGACATCTGATTTATCATATACATAAGAAAAATAGAGATAATATTTTTCAATTGTTCACCATTTATTTATGTTTAAAGAATTATCTAAGTGTTTTTGGTGCTTTGAATATTGTATAATAATATATTTTGAATAAACAGGTGCAATGGACATTGTGTTGAGTAAAGACGAAAATGATGTGTTGACATCTATCGTAATCAATATGATGTTTTTGGAGTTCATAGAATATATTGAAAAACCACGTATATCTCGACAACGAATGTTCATATTGGAGGAGACGGGTCATAAGGGCCTTCTAGATCCTGGAACACACCGTAGACGATTTCATAGAATACTTCGAATGAGCAAAAATGTATTTCTTAAATTAGTTCAAGCACTCAAAGAGAGAGGATTGTTGAAGGATATACAAAATGTATATGTAGATGAGCAATTAGCAATATTTATCATTATTATTGCTCATAACTGGAGTAAATTTGATGCATGTGATAGGTTCAACCATTCTTCAGAGATAATTAGCCGGCATTTTAATAATGTGTTAGAGGCTACTATTGAGTTTTCCAATGAGCTTATTGTACCACCGTCTTTCAACGAGACACCAATGGAGATTTGTAACAATAAAAGATTCATGCCATGGTTTAAGGATTGTATCGGTGCAATTGATGGAACCCATATAAATGCAGTAATTCCAGTAGAAAAACAAATCCCATATTGGTCTGGCAGAAATAATGAAGTAACACAAAACGTACTTGTTGTTTGCTCATTCGATATGCGTTTTACATTTGTACATGCAGGTTGGGAAGGAACAACGTACACATGATGACAGGATTTTGGGTGAAGCAATACAGAATCCGAATATAAAATTTCCTCACCCCCCTCCAGGTATATCTAAATGTCTTATGTTTGTTTGTCACTTTATACTTTATATTGTGTAAGTTTTTATATATTACTTATTCTATTCTTAGGCAAATTTTTCTTTCGTAGACTCAAGTTATAAGAACATGCCGGGATATCTTTCGCCATTTTGTAGAGTCAGATACCATATACCAGACTTTCATCGTGTTGGTGGGAAAACGGAAGGTGCGATAGAGTTATTTAACCATGCCCATTCCTCACTGAGAAATGTCATCGAGCGATGCTTCGGCGTCTTGAAGAAAAGGTGGCCAATCTTGGTATGTATAGCTTCATATCCATTTTGGATGCAAGTGAAGATTGTCATTGCTGCATGTGCACTGCATAATTTTATTAAACAAGAGGCTACAAGGGATTTCTTATTCACCCAATATGATGATAATGATATGATTATTAGCGATGGTACCGATGAAGATGTTGTTTTGGATGACGATGATAGTGGTTGTGGCGGTGGTGATGGTGAGAATGAGGGCGTTGTGCTTAAAGGTGGGGACAACCAAATGACAGAATTCAGAAAGTCATTAGCCAATGCAATGGCAACATCAGAAGGGATTACATGAATCATTTGATTGTATTAGGGACTCATATTACTTATTTTTCATTTTGGTTTGTTGTAATACCTTTTGAACTTGTCTTCATGATGGGGTTCTTATGTTGTGTGTTGGCTTGTAAGAGACATACATCAAATGGGGTACTTTTTGAACTTGTCTTCATGATGGGGTTCTTATGTTGGTTTGTTGTAACACCTTTTGAACTTGTCTTCATGATGGGGTTCTTATTTGTGATGATGCAGTGGGTCATTGGCTCACTGAGATGGACTATGTGCTTTACTTTGGCCTCCATAAAATGTTCGTCGGAAATGGGCCAATGCCCAAGTTTTTTCCATAACAGAGCATGCATGTTTGCTTGTTCCCTCGTAAATGAAAAACCATGTAACACTTTAGTCACAATTGCTAATTATGATCAAAATCAGTTTTGTATTGAATCAGCCAAACACACATAATTGCAAAACTGATTTTGAGCACAAAACTGATTATGGATAAGCTAAAATTGGTTTTGCTGAAAACTAGTTTTTGGTACTTCAAAACCAAAACTAGAAATTTCAAAAATGATGCCAAACGCACCCTTAGAGGCCCGATCAGCTGTAGGACGGGTCCAAATTAGCTAGCCATTTCTGGGTTAGACCACAGTAGCATGGATCTCAGTGATCACTTAGGTTCAACAATGGGTCACTTCCAAGTTTTGTGTACGTGGGTTTTGAAGGACGTGAGATCACTTAGGCTCAGGTCAACTAAACTTGTTAGGATATATAGGATCAACAATGGGTCCTACTTGCCAGCAAAAACAAAAATAGTAGGTCCTACTAGCAAGCGAGTACGTGCCATTACGAATGTTGCATCCAAAAGCTCCCCCAATCCCTCAACCTAAATCTAACCCTTACCTAAACATTATAACCTAAGGGTTAGTCTTGCAAATGTTTTGAAGTGGCTTGACAACAAGAGAGAAGGGCTCGTTTCTGTATGTGCGCTTCGTGAGCTTGAGCGACTTCACTACTTTTTAGCTTCGTGAGATTATTCTTGGGCTTGAGGTTTTCGACCATGCATTCATCTAGGTGTTAAGGGATGGCGGTGGCAAGGTTGATTGGCTGCCGGAGGTGGGGTCGATCGGGGTTGCAGTGTGACACGGTTGATGATGTTGACATTATCAGTTTTTAATTACTATCAGTTAGAAGAAAAACATTGTCAACACCTTTTGCGATTTGGAGTAATAAGAATGCATAGGTTGGCAAATCTGCAATGTAATGTTTGAGTTTAGTATGCAAAATGTGTCATCGTAGAGCTTTGAAAGTATACAGTATGCATATGTTGGCAATTATTGCATGCATTTTTACTGCCAGTTCTGTTTGCTGCCCTCTTTATGTGTTTTCCATTTTTTTGTAGATCATTGCAATGTGATCCAACCATCCAGTTTTCCACTCGAATCGATCATCTTGATGTGGCACATGATAACAGTTGTCCCTTCGCCTGTAGTTAGAGTTTAGTATGACTCACCTTTTGTGGGCTGGGTGCAAAGGTTGATTGTGATCAGGCACCACATCCAGATGGCCTGATCCATGAATGAATCGATGAATGAATATCTTGAGTTGCCTATTTGGTGGATACAATGTTGATCTGTTACATCACATCTTTTTTTTTTACATATTGAATTAAATTCATGAGACAATTTGAATAACGTGGGTGCCTTCACCGAAGGGTGATTCCATCGGACGGTTGTACCTGATGTGGGTGCCACGTCGAATATGGATGCCCTCACCGAATGTGGATGCCCACGTCAAATGTGGGTGCCTTCACAGAATATGGACGCCCCTACCGAATGTGGACGCCTTCAGAGAATGTGGATTCCCTGGCCAGCCGAATGTGGACGCCTTCACCGAATGTGGGCACCTTCACAGAATGTAGATGTCCCCGGTCAGTCGAATGTGAGCGCCCTCGCCGAATGTGGACGCCTTCATAGAATGTTGTCATCCTCGAAATATTACCACATTCTTCGAAACATTATAATCACTTTTAAATTATTTTTGCCACCCTTAAAATATTATCTCATCTCTCAAAATTTTGTCAAGCTCGTGAAATTTTTTTTATCGCCCTTGAAATCCTTTGTATGCCGACAGGCATGGGCATAACTAGTACTAAATATCATATGCCTACTAACTATAAGAGAAGAGTACGAGCTTATGGCCCAATCGTAATGTGCCACATTGTCTATTTAAAAAACATAATGGGGACAAATGTAGTTTACATTTTACCCTTTTAATGGATGACATGGCACGACCCGATTGGGCCATAAGCAAGTGCAGCAAATTAGCCGGGCAGCAAAAAATGGAGACGGTTGAGAGACCCATGTGGGTTAGTAGGGGTCCACGGCCTCGAGCAGTTGGGGAGTCCAAACCGAACAACTGCATGTGCGCCTGCCGCAATCCGCTTCATGGCTTTGGCCGGCTCTCCGGCTGTGGGACCCACCAATTTGTCCCCACACAAAAAAGAGAAAATAAACCGATAGCCCTTCACCCACCACCTCCCCCTCTCCCCTCCCCTCTATAAATACACTCCCCTCACCTTACACTCATCAACCACCACCACTGCTACTTATCTCCAATGGCAACCCACTGCCATCTCTCTCACTCTCTCCCCCTCCTCTTCTCTCTCCTCAGCCTCATTACGAGGCTAACCGTCGGGGACCCCTACGCTTGGCAGGGCGGCCACGCCACATTTTACGGCGGCGGCGACGCCTCCGGCACGATGGGTGAGCCTAATCTTGGTTTGATCAAGAATCAAGATTTGTTAGTGAATGTAGCTAATTTGGCCTTTCTGGTTTTGTAGGAGGGGCGTGCGGGTACGGCAATCTCTACAGCCAGGGCTACGGTACCCACACGGCCGCCCTCAGCACCGCCCTCTTCAACGACGGCCTCAGCTGCGGCTCCTGCTACGAGATGCGGTGCGACGACGACCCCCGGTGGTGCCTCCCGGGCTCCATCGTCGTCACCGCCACCAACTTCTGCCCCCCCAACTTCGCCCTCGCCAACGACAACGGCGGCTGGTGCAACCCTCCCCTCCCGCACTTCGACATGGCCGAGCCCGCCTTCCTCCAGATCGCCCAGTACCGTGCCGGGATCGTCCCCGTTGCGTTCCGCAGGTTCGTGTCGCGTTCGGACCAAATTGGGTTTGGGTTTGGGTTTGGGTTTGGGTCGGGTCTGATTTGAGTTGAGTCACTGCTTGCAGGGTCCCGTGTGTGAAGAAGGGGGGGATCAGGTTCACCGTCAACGGCCACTCCTACTTCAACCTGGTGCTGGTCACCAACGTGGGCGGCGCCGGCGACGTCCACTCGGTGTCGATTAAGGGGTCCCGGACCGGGTGGCAGGCGATGTCCCGGAACTGGGGCCAGAACTGGCAGAGCAACGGGTACCTCAACGGCCAGAGCCTCTCCTTCCAGGTCACCACCAGCGACGGCCGGACCGTCACCAGCTACAACGCCATCCCCGCCGGCTGGCAGTTCGGGCAGACGTTCGAGGGCGGCCAGTTCTGACTTTGTCCACTACTCAAGATTCAAGAAAAGAAAACAGAGCCTCTTTCTTTATAAGAGAGGCATAGTTTGTTTATGCTGAGGTGGCTCCATTAGCACCCGCGCAGGTAGAGAGAGAGAGAGAGAGAAGAGAGAAGAGAGAGAGTGAGTGTAGTAGTAATAGTGAGGTATATGGGGGGGTCCTTTGCAAAGAAGCCAAGGCCTTTGGGTGTGTAAAAGATTGGTGGTCGGTCGGTCTGTTGGTGCCTGTTGGTCCTCGAAAGCTATGACTCACATCACATGGGGATAGATATATTGTTGTCCTTTTGGGGTGTATGCTTTTATGCTTTATAAAGTGAGGGAATATCAAGTGTTCTGTGATGAGCAGTACATGGCTGCTTGGCCACATGCAGACCCTTCCTCTTGGGCTGACGTGGCGCCATGCAATAGGCTGTTGGATTGGATCACTTTACATAGTGCCTTTTTCTTGGGTGACACTAGTGAGAGCAAGTTCGCTCCGGCGACGTGTCGGTTCACCACCGGAGCGATCTTGTGCTTTTTTTCAAATAAGTGCACCAATATTGTTGAAAAATAATGAACAATGATCATCGTTTTTTAATCTACCGTTTTTTAATATCTGTCAATTTTTACCACTAAAAAATAAATATTAATCGTCGTTTATTAAAAGATGAACTTTACTCGTCATTTAAGCTCATGCTTAGGACCAAGCAGCCAGATATTCTTCTAAAGATATATTGATCTTTTTTTTTAGCAATGCTATTCAGCCTGAAGGTTTTCTCGATTCCGCTCAGCCCGATTGACATGGCAGGGTGCAACTGGTGGAATAAAGACTTAAATGTCGCTAGTGGGTTTCAGCCACCAGTTGCATCCTGCCATATCATTCGGGCCGTCGAAATCGGAAAAACCTTCGGGCTGAGTAGCATTTCTCTTTTTTCTTTGGATAGTCAGCTACAGCCTATTGGAAATACAACACGGATATCAACCCACCGGATACGGTTCGAAACCTATCGAGATTGCCCAAAATGGGTTTGTCGGGATTTTAACACCGCTCCACAGCAGTAGCGGACGTCGAACTTGCAACCTCTAAAGATATATTGGTCCTTTTTGGGAATTGAAATGTTAGGGAAGTGGAAAATACTATTTAGTCTGTCGTTTTTTCAATATCTGTTGTTTTTTATCACTAAAAAAAATATCTTAATTATCGTTTATTAAAACATAAACTTTACTCGTCATTTGCGTTCATGTTTGGGCCCAAGCAGCCAGATATTGTTCTAAATATATATTGATTTTTTTTTTTTTATTGTCAGCTTCAGCCTATTGTAAACACAACACGGATATCAACCCACTGGCTATGGTTTGAAACCTATCGAGATTGCCCAAAATGGGTCTGTCGGGATTTTAACACCGCTCCACAGCAGGAGTGGACGTCGAACTTGTGACCTCTAAAGATATATTGGCCCTTTTGGGGAATTGATATGTTAGGGCAGTGGAAAATGCTATTCAGCTAATTTGTATTGCCTCTCTTTCTTTTGCCAACCTGACGCAGCATGATCATAGCCGTTTGTTGCAGATGTTCTAATGAAAAATACTATTCAGCCAACCTAACGCTAATAGGATCAGAAAGCATCATAGTCGTTCGATGCCAGCCAACGCTACAGGTGAATGACACTCATCCTAAATTAACGGCTGTGATGCGTCACCTTCCGTACAAAGAAGACTCATATGAAAGAGATCTCCGGTTGGTAGGGTGGGGTCCTTTTCTAGTATGAACTTTATTCCGGTAGCCCACTTTAGTCCAATTCATAAGCAAGTTCGGTAATTGCTCACTGGATTGCCAAGTCCATAGAAAAGGAGTACTCCTGCTAACGTGGGCGTGACGTAAGGATGATGTGACCATTAAGAGATGGCAATCGGTCGGGTTTGGGTCGGATCTGCCGATACCCATACCCATTCGGGCATAACATGGTCCATACCCAGCCCATACCCATTCGGACGGGAGAGGGTCCATACCCGATCGGGTTTTGGATTTTGGTTCAGTTTTCAGTATGAATTGGGACCATTGTTGGGTATAATTTTGTCTCACTTTATCCTATATGCAATTACTTGATGGAAAAATATCAAGGTATCACAATATAATGTTAAGAAGCACTTTTGATTTCTTACTGCAGTGGTTTTAGTAGAGTATAAGTTTGGGTAGAGATATGGGTTCAGTTAGATTTTGGGTTCATGACAATAAAGTTTGGAGTTGAATTTTATTATCTAGTATACACAAGTTAGAGGCAGACAATCGGGTATGGGTATCGAGGTACCCATGCCCATATCCGAAAGTTAATTGGGTAGAGTTCCAATACCCATACCCTATCTAAGTCATGTTTTGGGAACAAAATATGTACACATACCCGATGTTTCGGGTCGGATATTCGGGTTATCGGAGTCCATTAATCATCACCCCTAGTAGGGGTGGCAATGAGTCGGTTCGGGTCGGGTTGAGACATAGGTATAAGGGCAAAACAGTCAATCCGAACCCGACCCGTTTAATAAATGGGTCAAAAACTTAAACCCAAACCTGACCCGCCTAATAAACGGGTTGACCTGACCCGACCTGTTTACTAAACGGGTCGGGTCGGATCGGGTTGGCTCAGGTTTGGTCAACAGAACCCACGTAAACCTGCGGGTTGGGTCAAGACAAGTCGGATTGGGCCGGGTTTGATCGGATTGGTTCGGGTTGGGTCAGGTTGACACGACCCATTTGGTAAATGGGTCAACTCGGGTTATAAGTACAAACCCGAACCCGACCCATTAAATAAACGGATCAATCGGGTGATCTGTTTATGACCCGAACCCGTTTAGGCCAAACCCAAACCCGCTAACTTCGGGTCGGGTCAAGGATTGCCACCCCTAACCCCTAGTCACCATGGATCTCTCACATAACTATTTTTAGAGATTCATTGTAATCTCCTCATAATTATTGCTACCCACTGTATGCCGTGGCTCATCGACCGTCCGCCATCCTCCTCTCCCATGATCAAGTGACGGCCTCTTCTAGCACTTTGAGATCTGACGACTCAATTTTCATCGTCAGGGACTTTCTCTCCGATCCCTCATAACACCAACTTAGTTACCATCAAATTCAATGACGACAACTATGTGTTATGGTGTTCTTAGATCAAAACTTTTTGATCTAATTCAATGACAACAACTAGTTCATTCTCATCCTACCTCATTCAATCTACATCGGGGCGGCGGCGACCTGAACCAATATCTCTCATCCTGGTACATCTCTCTACCCATTGGGTCATCCTCTTTCTCTCTCAAAAATATTTTTCTTGTTCCTACCATGACAAAAAACTTACTCTCTATTGCTTCGTTCACCAAGGATAACAATCTCTCTATTAGGGGGGGTGTTGAGAAAGTCCACCGGTTAGTCCCATATCGATAAAGGGGGCATCTATTGCCCGCTTTATATATCCTCTCTAGACCTCTCCCTACGACCCAGGTGTTGGGGTGTGAGAGTATCCAACATGGTATCAGAGTTGGATTCACCGTCTCCCTCCGGGTGCGGCCCCTTCCAATTGTGCCTCGCTCCGCGTGCTCCGCTTGAGGGGGGTGTTGAGGAAGTCCACCGGTTAATCCCATATCGATAAAGGAGACACCTTACACCCGCTTTATATATTCTTTGTGGACCTTCTCTTACGACTTGGGTTTTGGAGTTTGAGGGTATCCAAGAGTCTCCATCACTTTCGATGGACATAATTTCTCTAACTTTGGCCTATCATTCGGTAATCTTTTATTTTAGGGCCTATGTAGAGACTGTCTCTATCGGTTTTCTCCAACTTCCACCAGTCCTTGCGCTTTCACAGTCACCCGTCTCTAGTCTTCAACCTGGCATCAACATATTGGTCAGCCGTCTCACAAAGTCTTATCGTATCTTGGTTGCAGACCTTCATTTTGATAAATCATTTTGTAAGGGTTGTGCCATGGGCAAATTCAAAATCGTGATATTTTCTAATGGTAATGAAATAAGTGTTTCCGCTTCTTGTGATTTAATCCATTCTGATCCATCAACAGATTTACGGATGATTTTACTTGCTATATGTGAATTTACCCGAAGTCTCAGAATTCAGAGTTGTTCTTCCACTTCAAAACTCTCTTTCGCTTCGATCCGAACTCAAAACCTTACTAAGCGATGGTTGTACTGAATATGTTAACTACTCTTTCTCTGTGTTTTGTAATGACCATGACATTCATCATCGTCATTCTTGCCCTCACACTCCCAAACAAAACTATTTGGCTGAGCACAAACACCGCCATATATCTGTGATGGTCCGGACCCTCCTACTCTTTAGTTGTGCCCCTCTCATATCTTTGGGTTGAGGCGGCTCTCACAAAGGTCTCTCTCATCAGTAGACTTCCTACACCTATTCTCCAATGGGATTCTCCATTCTCTCGTATCTTTGGTGGTCAACTTTTCTACACGGATTTCCAAAAGCCACGTCTCCGCTCCAACGGCTCGACCCGCTATCCACTGCCTAAGGCACTCACTTCTCTTGTCTCGGCCACCGATGAACCATCTTGCTTCACTCGGGTTGTTCGTTTCCCCGAATGGTGGGCGGCTATGATCGATGAGTTCAATAAGGTCCTTAAAAATAAGACTTGGCGCCTTGTTCCTCATCCTCTCACTCAGAACCTTTATTGGCTACAAATGGATTTTCAAGATGAAGAAGCGTGATGATGGTTCGGTAGAAAGGCACAAAGCCCGCTTAGTTGCAAAGGGATAGATGCTTTAGTCTCACAACCATTCACACCGTTCCCAGCTTGGCGATCTCTTCTGGATGGTCCCTTCGGCAATTCGACGTCAAGAGTGCTTTCCTCCATGGGTATCTGCAAGAGACAATCGTTGTTGCTCAGCCCCCGTTTTCGTTGATCCAGTCCGCTCCCATCATCTTTGTCAGTTCCAAAAGATCATTTATGGCCTCAAACAGACGCCGTAGGTATATATGGTTCCATCAAATTAGTTCCTCCTTGCCTCTAGATTGCTCCAAAGCAAGGCTGACCACTCGATGTCTGTCTACCGTCGCGGCACCTGAATCTATGTCCTTCTTTATGTCGATGATATCGTCCTCACGGCCAATGATTCACTTCTACTCTCATCCTTTATTTTAACCCTTGGCACTGAGTTTGAAGTCAAGGACATTGACCCACTCCACTTCTTCTTGAATCTTGAAGCTCTCTCTACCGGATCGAGTCTTCATCTATCTCAGACTCGGTATATGCTGGACTTGCTGCTCTCTCTACCGGATCGGGTCTTCATCTATCTCAGACTCAGTATATGTCGTACTTACTCCGCCGTCACAAAATGGAGAACTCTAAGACTTGCACTTAGGGCTGGCAATTTCGGACCCGACACGGCAGACCCGACACAAAGTTAGCGGGTCTGGTTCAGGGCTAAACGGGTTCGGGTTGTAAACGGGTCGACACAATAGACCCGTTTAATAAACGGGTCGGGTCCGGGTTTAGGGTCTGGACACGGCGCTTAGTTCATTCCTTTGGCGGATCAAATTGCAGATCATCTGTTCACAAAAGGGCTGCGCAAGCATCAATTTGAGTTACGCCGGTCCAAAGTCGTCTTCCCGAGACCATCAAGTTTGCGGCGGAGTGTTAGGAATACTCCTCCTGCTGATGTGGGCGTGACATAAGAATGATGTCACCATGGATCTCTCACATAACTAATAAATCTTTAAGGATTGGTTCAAATCCTTGCATACCTTATTTTTAGGGATTCATTGTAATCTCCTAGTAATTATCCTTCCATACCTTATTTTTAGGTATTTAATCTCCTCAGAATTGTAAATCATGGGATTGTAATCTATTTATACCCTAGTGTGGAGATGAATACATACACCGAATTTTTATTCTGTACACCCTAATCGTTTTCCATCGTCTGCACCCCACATCACAGCTTTTCGTTGCACCATACTCGATCACTCAACCCTCAACTGACAGGTAAAGGGATTGCCACGATTGTCCTCCTGCTTGATACCTGATCGTAGCCGACCCTTTGTGTGTCTATTGGGGTTGAGTGTGCCGATCGGGTATGGGTGCAATGAACGGATGTGACATAGGGTAATGGAACAAATAAAAGGAGACCCACTTTTTTCTTTTGTTGTAACTTGTAAAGGAGTTTGCATTCTATTTATATTAATTTTTTTAAAAGATTATTACATATGAATTTTCGAACATAAGTAACCGCCAAGGAAGAATCCTAAAACACATGTAAAAAAAAGGCTACTTGTATCGTGTGGTATGCAAGGTTCAAAATCGCGGTATCGGTCGACTCCGAACCAGTATGTACCGACCGGTACACGTGTACCGGTACCGACCGATATCGATTGAGGGGGGGGGGGGGGGGGGAATATGTCGGTACTGGTCCGTACCGGTCGTACCGGACCGGTACGTAACGGTACGGACTAGGTATCAGGATCGAGTACAGTATCTGTCTCGAACTGGGCAAAATCTGTACGTATCGACCGGTATCGGTCGAGATTTTTCAAACCCTAGTGGTAAGTATAGACCCCGCAAGAAGCACTAGCATAGATAAACGCACTCATTGCATCTTCGTTGCATTATCCAACCTATAAGCAGTGGAGTGTTGGGCATCATTCCCCAGGATCATTCCACTGTTCCGACGAAGGATGCCAAACACCCCCTAACCGGGCCTTTGAATGTGCTTGGTTAGTCCATACATGAGTTGTCTAAATTCTCCTCACGAATTTGGTGGTTAACAAGTCTCACTTTTTTTTTAGTATTCATCATCAAAGGGAGATCACAACCGGATCCCCAAATGAGCCACATGCCGGCTCAAGCAATGGAGACCACCGCCATGCAGGAAACAACACCGCTAGACCAGTGAGACAAGTACCACTACTGGCACACCCACCAAACCCGAAACAGGGAACCACAAACAGCCACCTCCGGTGGAGACAAGCCTTACTCACCAACGAGAGACACAACAAACCCCAAACCAAGCGGTGAAGAAAGGCATCGGAGGAACAAGAAATCCACAACAAAAATAAACAACCAAAAAAAAAAAAAAGGCGATGTACCGCCCGCGCCAGCCGCATAGCTAATCTGGAGGAGTCGTAGCCGGTTCCTCCTCAGCACCGTCGAATCGCCGCCTCTGCTGCACCACCAAGAACAGCCACCGACCAGTGGAGGTGGACTGAAAACCCACCGGCGGAGAACCTCACACTGGGGCCAGATCCAACCTCCCAAACTGCTCCCGGTAGAAGATCTGGCCTCGATGATGAATGAAAGTCGTCAAACGAGCTATGGGGGACCGCTGCCCGACTCTAACACTCCGAGTACAAAAGGCCAGTGGGTTGATGATGCCCCTATCTACCGAGGGGAGGAAAGGGGCCCGATCCCACCCCCAAGGTCGAACGGCACCAAGGCCTGCCCCCGTCCCCTGGAACTGCCGATGGCATCTGAGGAGGCCAAGCGAACCAGGCAAAGAAAACCCTAACCCTAGGCCCTCAAAGCAAAGGCGATCGTCTAGAGTCTAATTTTTAGCTCCTAAGTCTCACTTTCATGTAAAAACGATTACTTGCATAGGATTGGTTATTGACTTATACGAGTATTAATCCCGTGCAATGCACGGTCGGTTGTGATGCCGCTCGATTGGGTATAGAGGACTTAAGGCCTCATAAGTATTTATAGACTAGTAAGAAACACATGCAATGTCCAGATGAACTTGATGCACGCTACTTGGCACAGACGGCATCACAGCCGTCCAAAGAAGTGCATGTGCAATCTAGAGTGTGTGATTCACTCATCGGGGTGTGATTCACTTATGAGAGAGAGAGAGAGAGAGAGAGAGAGAGAGAGAGAGAGAGAGAGAGAGAGAGAGAGAGAGAGCTAATGAGTTTCTTAATTAACATGAAATGACCATTAACTACCATTGAATGGGTGTAGGTTTTTAATAGGATTTATAAGAGAGAGCCATGTTCACACACAGGAGAATGATTTGGCTCTTCAAAAGATGTCCACGTGTCACAACGTGGGAGAGATTGCTCCATTTTAGTATTATACTATTAGATAGGATAACAACGTGGCTACTTCAATCTACTATTATAAATCGAATAACTTTTGAGGCCAATCATGATATATTAATTACTATGCTACTAAATGTTCAAGATATATCGTATAAATACCTTTTCTATGAAGCATGCAAATTTTCTTGTGGCATATAATATTTTTTTTGCTGGACCGACCAGCCGAGCAGAGGACAGGGCTCTAGAGTAAGGGCTCAAAGGGGTCGGTGGATCAAAATGGGGGGTGCAACAACTGCTATTTATTAATTCCATAATCCTATGAACACAATATCAATGGCCAGGATTCTCACATGCAAACAATCCACGATGTTCATAACGGGAGTCGAACAAGAAAACTCTCCAATGTGGGAGAGAGGAAGTACCACCAGGCCAAGAGCTTGTTGGTTAATTGTGATATACAACTTTAGAAATTTCTTTAGGCATAACTCTGATGTCACCACTCATATAGGTTATGTATTGTCATACAACTAGTGCCTGTCGGCACTGCAGTGGGCCACCTTCGGCGGCAACACACTTGTCAGCACTACAATTGGCCACTTTTGATGACACACACCTGAACACCTTCGGCAACAAAAGACTTTCGATGACAACACCGACATTCATAGGGACACCCATTTCTTCATCCGTGCTGATTGGCACGAAGCGGGCGCCTTCGGCGCGACCAACTCCCCCTCCCCCTATAATGGATCAATCATAGTTGTCTCTATTCGAACGGATTCCTCGAAATCGATCTGATGGTTTGGGGCAGCCGAAATTTCAGCAGGCGAGTTAATAGCGTTAATCCAAACAACAATCACGGGATGAACAGTCAGGTTTAGTATAATTTTAATGGGCCGGGATTTTAGGGATTTAGTGCAGTTTAAATGGTTGGAATTTGAAACCAATGAGAGATCGTGCGTTGATGTTTGAACGAATGGTTAGATCTATTCGGTTCATTTTTGTCCAGTCAGCTTGTCCTAGTCAGTTTTTTGGTTCCGTTTTGTCTAGTCAGCACAAAACCGACGTCCCTTGTTATATAGATGTGAAGTAATGCCATTGATTTTTAGAGGTAGAGAGCTTCAAGTTGAGTTGGAAATATTTAATGATAATCCCAAGCTCTTCTCGTTTATTTCAACTCGCTTTTGCTATGCCTACAGCGTCAGCTTCGTCTCGGGTCCTCACTAAATGTTGGACGCCTTCATCCTCCCCCCCCCCCCCCCACCCCCCCCCCCCCCCCCCCCCCCCCCCCCCCCCCCCTCCACCCTCCCTCCCCCCTCCTCACTCTCTCTCTCTCTCTCTCTCTCTCTCTCTCTCTCTCTCTCTCTCTCTCTCTCTCTCTCTCTCTCTCTCTCTCTCTCTCCATTGACACATTTTCCAACATTTCTAGAAGTTGCATATTGCTTCTCTCTTCTTTCTTGATCATTGCACTAGTTCTTGTTATAAAATTTTGGTCAATTTTTTGGAAGAATGAAATAGTCGGTTTTAACTTTAGTCCCACATTGGATATGTAAAGAACACGAGATGTGTATTTAAGAAAATACGTCTCTCATGGCGTTGTAACACACACATGCACATTGAGACAAGCCGAGCACTAGCGCGGGTCACAAATGGTTAGTGTATGTTGCATAGACATGAGTTAAGGCTTTCGTTATTGGACATTGCGTAGGAGTAACATATGCAAGTTAATACAGTGAACGCTACGAGAGTAATGTCTATGTCTATTATAATCCTTTCTTACTCGATGAGTAACTGCTGGCAAATGGTGCCTATATAAGAGAGCCCAAGAAAACCAGAGGAGAGACACATAGTAAGAACAACACTTTCTCTTTCTTTTCTCATCTCGCTTGGAGTACGTCGAGAGTCCGACAGTCGTTGTACCCTGAGAAGCTATCACCTAAGGCCTTCAAGCTAGGGGTGGCAATCGGGTCGGGTCGTGTCGTGTTCGTGTCGTGTCTAGTCGTGTTCGTGTCCAAAAACCCCAGACCCGGACCCGACCCGTTTAACTAATCGTGTCTAGATCCTAAACCCGTACCCGACCCGCCAATAAACGGGTAGACCCGATAAGACCCGGTAAGACCCGTTTATCACCCGGACTATTCAGTTGACCCGATCCGACCCAATCCGACTCGACCCGACCTGACCCGAAAGACCCGCTGGTATTATATATTATAGTATCGGATTGCGGGTAGACCCGACCCGACCCGACCCGACTCGACACGACCCGTTGAATACTAAACGGGTCTTCCCGGGTCTACCGTGTCCAGACCCTAAACCCGGACCCGACCCGTTTATTAAACGGGTCTATCGTGTCGACCCGTTTACGACCCGAACCCGTTTAGTCCTGACCCAGACCCGCTAACTTCGTGTCGGGTCTGCCGTGTCGGGTCCGAAATTGCCAGCCCTACTTCAAGCCTTTCATGACATTGTGCAATCATTGTGCCTTTTGCTACTCCATCCCTCATCCATTATGCCCAACCCCAATCCTTTTTGCCACCATCTGCTGATCATTCCCCCCCCCCCCCCCCCCCCTCTCCTTCATGTCCATTACCCCCCTCTCCTTCATGTCCATTACATGCCTCTATAGCCCCCTACCCTTTATCACTCAGCCATCTCAGGGATGAATGGGGAGTGGGAATGATACATTAATTTTTTTTTTTGGGTACGTTCAAAGGGGGAGATCACAAAAGGACCTCCGGGAGGTGCCACATGCTGGCATAGCAGAAGACGACCACAAACGATCGGCCAGGAAAACCGACCACCAGCTGTAAACAAGTTTCCCACTCATAGGTAATGGAGGCTTCACCACTGGCGGAGGAACACGCGATCTAGTGTCAACCAAAAATAAGAAAACCCAAAAATACGAGCTCAATATGAATTCCCCCAGCTGATTCAAGTTAAAATTTGGGTTATTTAGACCTTGCCCCACAACTTATACTCTTGATTAGACTTTGACCCCCAAAATTTTTATATAATTAGACAGTACCTCTAATTTTACGGATTACGTGCGCATGCTGTGGTTGACCAAAGTTTACTCAAGTTGACCCTCTGTGTATTCCCACATTGACAATACTACCCCTCCACATTTAGACTTTGCCCCTTCAGTTGATAACAATTTGTAGCTATACAACGGCGATAAATGGGGGCCAAAGTCATAAGAGGTAGTATTGTCAATATGAGAATGCATATAGGGTTATCGTGAGCAAAACATTGGTCAACCACGGTGCACGTACAGAATTCGTGAAATTGAGGGCCATAGTCTAATTATGAAAAGTTTGAAAGTCAAAGCCTACTTAAGGTTATAAGTTGGGTGGCAAGATCTAAATAACCCTTGAATTTTTTAGAGAAATGATATTCAGCCCGAAGGTTTGTCCCGATTTCACTGGCCCGATTGACGTGGCAGCATGCAACTGGTGGCTGAAATCCACTAGCGATTTTAAAATCTTTAACAGCACCAGTTGCACGCTGCCATGTCAATCGGGCCGATGAAATCGGGAAAACCTAATGGCTGAGAGTCAAAGTCTACTTAAGGTTATAAGTTGGGGGGCAAGATCTAAATTACCCTTAAAATTTTTATCCAACTACATAGGAGTTGGTCGGTCAAATGGTATACTTCGAGAAGTCAGCTATCATTTTTAGCAAGAATACTCATCGTGCAACGAGGATTTAATTACCTTAGGCCATAGGCATCAACCTCATGAGAAAACAAGTATGGTTGGTCCCTTGTACTATGAGCACTCCCAAATTGCTAGTTATGCTTTCCTTTTTGAGAGACTAACAACTAGATTGAAAATGTGGAAATCGAAACTCGTTTCTCATGCGGGCCGCACTACTCTCATTAAATCCATGATGTCATCTATACGGATGTATTTTATGGGAGAAATGCTATCCAGCCCAAAGGTTTTTCCGATTCCTCTCAGTATGAGTGACGTGGTAGTGTACAACTGGTGGTGTAAAAGATTTAAATCTCGTTAGTGAAATTCAGCCACCACTTGTACGCCGCCACGTCAGTCATGCTGAGCGGAATCGGAAAAACCTTCGAGCTGAATAGCATTCTCATTTTAAGGAAACTAGCATTATTCTAAAACATTTGTAGACAAATCGAACGAAATGCAAAAAACTTATGGCGGGGTTTCCATGATCAATACTTGGCATAGATTCATGAGACCCAAATATGAGGTGGATTGGGCATCGGAGATTTGGATCTAATTAACAAAACCCTTATGGTGAAGTTGGGGTGGAGACTTTTTGTCAAACCAGAATGAGTCATGGGCAGCCACACAATGTTAGAAGATGCTTGAAGATCGGCTTTGACGATCGGTAATTACAATCAGTCGAAGATGTGGCTCCAAACAAGCCACATACAACTCCAAGGTTCGTGCGTAATGAAACGGCGTAAGACAAAGCTCTGAAGACTAGGAGGAGTCGGCAAGCCACAATCGTGCGCTCGACTTGCATCTGCATATTTTTTGGGCGAGTAAACGGGTCGGGTCGTGCGCACAACTTGACATGGCAGCACGCAAGAGATGCGATTCGGACTATGTTTTCTCATGAGACTCCTTCTACAAGAAGCATACGAACGTACACCGAAAAAATGTAAGACCTAGGACAAACCTAGGGTAACAAGGAGAAGAAGAGAAACTATAAGAGAGGGCAATCATCATCAAGGGAGAGGGAGAGCGATCCAAGGAAACTTATGGGCTTCGGAAAGAGTTTCTCTGGGGTGAGAGGGTTGCTGGTCTCGTCTCTTGTGGGAGGGCTTCTCTTTGTGGGTATTGTAAGGGATTGGAGAGAAGCAAGGTTCTTGTACTCGTGGTATTCCCACAATAGTGAATCCAAAGATTGTCGTTGTCGCATATCGTGTGTGTGTGTGTGTGTGTGTGTTTGCTTGTGCTTTGTTTTTTTGTTTACAGAGATCGTCTTCTCGATGGTGGTGAGCCATCGATTTCTCCGTAGAAGTTCCTTGCTCGTCGTGTTATTTTGCTCCTTTCGCTGTGTGTGAGGACCTCGAATCACAACAAATTGGTATCAGAGTATCTTGTTGGTGATTTAGAGGTGCTGGTTCGATGACGAAGAATTCGGAGATGATGACTCAAGGATCGAACCTCCTGTTCGAGATCGAGAATTCCGATGGCCAAATCAACTTTGGCTTGTGGTAAATACAAATCAGGGATGCGTTGATTCAAGATGTATTGCACAAAGCTTTTAAGGGTGTCAAGCCGGACTCGATATCGGACAACGATTGGAATGAGTTTGATTTTAAGGCAGAGAGCGTGATTCGGATGTGTCTCTTGAAGGTCGTATTGGCAAACGTCTCTAGGGAGATCTTCGTGGCAAAACTGTGGGAGAAGTTAGAGAGCATGTGTCACGCCTCAGAAATCTGGAACCGATCCCTGAGGTGTGAAATGAGGAAAACAAAATGGTTTAGGGTCTGGTCGCCTATCTATACCAATTAGGGTTTCTTACTGGGCTGTGACTCTCTCAAAATTGAAGAAGGAGAAGGGAGAAACAAGGAATATTTTAAAACTTAATTTTTACGAAAATATTTTTATTTTAAAAGAAAGCTGGGAGAAATTTTTTCGACAGAGAGATGATCACGCTCGACCTTCAACCGGGTTATCCTCTCAGCATGTGTGGCCTGTCGGCGCCACCACCTACTGACAGGAATCCCTCTAAGGGAGCACGGGACTCGAGCCACTGATGGCGAGCTAGGAGTCTCACCCACTCCCTGACACTCAGTGCACTAGTCTAGAGGTCCTATCTACAGGGCTATTCAATTAGGCCATTTAGATATTTATATTTTCATGGTGAGCTATCATAGGCTTGTGGCCTTGAGGAGAGGCCTACCCAAAAGAATCCAGCTGTATCATTGCTACTAACAAATAACGAAAACACTAATCTTAAACTAAATGATTCTTATACAAAATGCGTCTATTACATTGCCACGAAACTACATACCAAAATAAAATACGACCGTAACCCTAAAACTGCCTCCGGCCTCCACTGCTACTCCCGCACCTTCGGACCTGCAGGAGAGTCTACTCGTGGGAAAGAGTAACCCCCAATGAAAAATTGGGAGATTAGCCAAATTAATAGCTAGTGACATTCTAATAGTCTTTAATAATATGAGACGACATATTTAATTGAATTAAATTACATAAGTAGTTCAAAGCTTACAGAAGGTTAACCTAAGCCTATCAGTAGTCTATGTTCACATGCAATTCCTACTGTCACTAGGTTATCTATCATACAGTCCGTTAGATATTCTACAGTGCTTAAATATGAATTACAATATAAATCATATATCCTGAATTGAAACCCGGATATTTTGTTCATCCTGCCCCCGGTCGGGCATTACTATAGGGCCTTTTATTTCGATGTAGAGGGTCAACTCTCTCGCCGTGCATCCACCATGCACAAATCATCCAGATAATTGTAAGATATTTTTCATCTTTCACGGTGAAGCTCTACCGCCCCACTTGCGTTCCTTTGGAGGCTTCAACTACCCCGGGACAGAGTTGCTAGGCCAATCTCTACTAAAGGGCTACTCCTATTGACTTTACCACAACTCTTGCCTGTGACCCCCTAGCTTACTGGTCTTCGGCTGTGCGTGCAAGGTGATTCACGTCCCTTGCGCGCACGGGGTCCAATCATTCCACACGATAGATTATTATAATAATAAAATAGCTTTGATATTTTACCCCGGGATTCGTACCGTGCTCACAACCCATGCATTACAATAAGCCTAACTTGCTCTCACCCGTATTCCCGTGTGCCTAAGTCTTCACATTCCACTCAGGAGGGTGGGCCCCGATAATTATTAATTAATTATAAGGAAATTCCTACTTATAGTGTCCAAACAATCAGCAGAATAATTATTATTTAATTATTAATATTATTAAGCATGCGTCGTCGGACTCGCGACTCTGCATGCAAGGCGGGGTCCACTCGACCACATGCGACGATGTCCGGCGGGACCTACATGCAGCGTTATGGATAACTACCCTTAGTCATTGTCATTTCCCACTATTAAAGACCATGCAAAGGTAGTAGATGTCACCTAGTTGTCGATTACGTACAAACTCTCGTCAACTGCCTTCCGCTCCGCCTGCGGCTGGATCGTCCTGATTTCGCACTGCCAAATTCACACAACGGCCTATGATTATTGAGTGCTACTAATTATCGCTGGTTTAGGCCCTGATTGGCCGAGTCGAAGGAAATAGGCATCGTCAGACGCTCATCTACTGGCACGCATAACGATGCCCCTAATGGTGTGACCTCAATCGGTCGACATTATCGATGACGAGGATCGTACTATAGCTCAACTGTATTGTTCCATCTAAACGGTCACATCTGCGTCGGGTGCTACTATTGATGTGCCTTTGTACTCCGAAGAGCCTTCGGCCTTACTACCAAGGTGTGGGTTCAGGTCAAGGTCGATTCATCGTTCCGCCCGATATGACCTCGGGCTAGGGTGCGGATGCGGTCGGTTTGCAAAGACAAATTATTAAGCCTCACCGAGCCAACATTCAGGTTGGCGATAGGGAATGTGTTCCAACCTGTCGACTACAAGAATTAGCCTACAATGGGAAATAGAAGTTGCTATTGCGGAGTCATAGACTCGCAACCGACAAAACTAGTTTAACGACACAATTACAGCTTGCACGAGGGCACGAGGGCATCGCTTTTAATCGATACAGGGTTTAACAATCTGATTTGACTAAAAATACCACCATCAATAATTCACCCTTATTTCCTCACGATTCGGCCAAAGAAAGAAAAAGGAAAACCCTCGGCGGTCAAGAGCCACGTCGGTCAATTTCTAAGAATTGCCTTTGGCTTGTGCGTGGCCATCGACATCATTGTCACCCATAAGGGCAAGGTATTGCTGGCTTGGTGGTGGTTGGGTGCTACTTGATGCCTGGCCACTGACGGCTAGCCGCCGACAGCCCTTGCAGCAAGGTGTGAAAAAAGGGGGTGGCCGGCATCGGGTAGGGCTCATCAGTTGAACAATCACCGACCACCTGGCCAGTAGCCATGGTCGCATCGAAGGCAAAGGCTACATGGGACCTGGGTTGGCCGGATCACAATTGCACCAAAAAAGAAAATAGGGGAAATAAAGGGAATGACTGACCTGATCGGGATGGGGGTCGTCGGCTGCGACTCCTACCTGCGCTTCTTGCTCCGCCCGTCGTGCGCCAGACAATGAGAGAGAGATCAGGAGAGGGTCGGTCGGGCTAGCCTGCTCAGTGGGGAGGGGTCATCAGCTGCGGTTCCTCCTCCTCGCTTTTCTCCGGCCGGCTGCACCACTCTGGCACCGCCACCGTGTGCAGCCATAGGGAGAGAGAGGAAATCAGGGAGAGGGAGAGAGAGAGAGAGAGATCGGAAAGAAAGAGAGGGGGTGATCCGAGGGGTAAGGGGTCAGGTCCGGGTTTTAAAAAGGGGGAAAGAGGGCGGCTGGTAGGGTTGAGGGGGGCGGCGTTAGGGTAGAGAGGGGCAGCCTGGCATAGGCGTCAAGGGGGGCAGCGCTAGGGTGTAGGGGGGGTGGTCGGGTTTGGAGTTGGATCAGATTTTGGAGAGAGGGAGAGAGGAAGGGAGAGATCTGTGAGAGGGATGATCAGAGAGAGAGAGAGAGAGAGAGAGAGGAGAGAGAGAGAGAGAGAGAGATAGAGAGAGAGAGGAAAAGAGGTGGATGGGGGTTGTGTTTGGGTACGGGTTCGGGTTAGGGATGGGGATGGGTTTTGGGTTTTGTTTTTTTTGTTTTTTGTTTTTTTTTTTGCTTTGCTTTGTTTTGTTCTGTCTTTTTTTTTTTTAAAGCTGGCCGAGCTCGACTCGCGCCGAGCCCGACTCACCCTCGACTTGGGTCACGCCGAGACGAGCCGGTGTGCGAACCTTGACGGTTCCGACAAACTAGCCACAATATCTATTTTATTATTAAAATTACTAAAAATAACATTCGTGTTATGCCTCGATATACGTGCTCATATGCTTATGTAACTACATCTCTAATGTGGCCTCGCAATCCGTACCCGGGACCCACTGCCTGGTCCCGCTCGAGTACAACCAACAACATTACAGCCAATGAAAACAATGACATTAAAATAATATTTAAATCAAATCGGACTGCCCTGAGCGAAAACACACTGGGGCACCAGTCATTACATCCTACCCACCTTAATAGAATTTTCGTCCCGAAAATTTAATTACTAAACTGGTGATACAATCCCACCAACATATACTACCAAAGTAACGAAGACGAATTCACCACTGGCACTATATTCTTTCCAATACTGCCAACGAGAATGGTAAATCGTTATACCTATCATTTCAGAAAGAAAAACTTTGATAATTACGAGACTATTAGCCAATCTTATACAATCGAGTCACATAATTATTAGGATGAGATTAGAACATTAGGTTCTCGTCGAGCTCACACAAGACATAATGTTCAATCGTGGTCCTAACTACTATGGACTAATAAAAATTTTGTGACTTCTGATTATTCCCTTTTCTGGATAAGGAGCGTCCCCCTGATTCAAAAGTGAGGTAGTAATCTGATTCACGAAACAAGATCACGAGTCATTATCAGCTAACGGTACTAACACGGAAACGTATTTCCTCCAAATAAACATATACCTATACACCTATAGAATTGAATTAAAGACAACTAGATAACTCGAACTAGTACGCCTAGACTTAAATCCTATAAGATTCCTCTCCGGAGCAAACACCTCCATTACCTACACAATATCGAACCTACTGATAACCAATGAAATCATTTAGAAGAAACTAAATAGTTAAAATTACTAGGACCGGTGAACAACTAGAAACAAGACGGGGGGAAACATCTAGACAATATCTCTTTCTTTTTTTTTCAACCGGTAAAGCATTTCCAAATTCCATAAATATAGGCAATTTCCTTGACATAGCCACTAATCATCTATCCAGTGCTCAAATATCCTAGTTCCAACTAGACATTACTGATATCTGGCCAGTGCATGCTCTGCCGCGAGTCCCAACAAGAACTGCGTAACCAGCTGCCAAAGTTCCAATTGGGAACAGTGCAAGCTCTGCCAGCTGCCAAAGTTTCCGAAGAAACAGTGCACGCTCTGCCGCAAGTTCCAACAGGAACTGCGTAACTAGCTGCCAAAGTTCCGATTGGGAATAGTGCAAGCTCTGCCAGCTGCCAAAGTTTCCAAAGAAACAGTGCACGCTCTGCTGCAAGTTCCAATAGGAACTGCGTAACTAGCTGCCAAAGTTTCGATTGGGAACAATGCAAGCTCTACCAGCTGCCAAAGTTTCCGAAAAAACAGTGCATGCTCTGCCGCAAATGTTGGAAACAAATCAGAGACGCAACGGAAGCCGGACTCGATCTTAGGATCGATACGGTGTGCGATACATTTTTAAAAATTTCTTAAGAAACAATCATATGCGCAATATTAAAATAAAATGCAAACGAACCCCTATGGTCATCTATCGAAACACATCATAAATGTTATGCATGTAATTCAATAGATCTAAGGTTTTGTTTATTATACCTCCGTGCGGGATTTAGCACCGCGATGTTAATCTTCCAAGTTGATGATGACGGAAGTATCGACGTGCGTGGAGAGAAGCCTCGTTCTTCTTCGGGTACACCCGATCTCGCGAATCGATCCGAATCTTTGCACTCTAATCTCTGAGTGCTTCGGAGTGCAAGCTTTCTCTTCTTCTTTATCATACACACTCTATGAGAAGAAGAAGATGAGATGAAGATGATTTTCTCTTCACAACTTAGGTCAAAACCAAAGAGTGAGAGAGATAAGTGCCCAAGAGAGAGAGGGAGGCCAAAAACGAACACAAGGGAGAGAGGGATCAGTCTTTCTCTTTAAAAATCTGAATAAGGCTCGGTTTTCCTTGCCTAATATGCCTTGAAAATCGTGCCCCTCTCTCCCCTTGTCCATATGAACCGTTCCCCCTTCTCTCTCTCTCATAAATCCTCAAAAATAAATGCCCACTATTGTATAGTTGCCATATTTGGTTTTGCAATTAAAGGGAATAAATTCAAATTATTTCAAATCTGAATTAAACCCTTTAAATATGGATTTGATGGCCATGCATATTTTTCCTAATGAGGGGGGCGGCCATTAGGGCATGCGGGATATTTTGAAATGACCAAAATGCCCCCCATGCATCTAGTGGCCATCCACATCATACCGGAGCATATATGCTCCATCTCAGTGCATGATAAAGTACTCTAACACTTAGGGCACCTCATCTATACCTATTTAACATACCATAGAGTTATGAATAGTGTTTTTACTATTTACTAGGGTGCCCTCAGTAAAACATGGGGTGCCCCTATAGTAAAAATCACTAAACACACAGACCGTACTCTAGTGCAACACGCACACACGGAATGAACTCCTCATGGCATTATGGCAACATCGTGTGTCCCTACACTACTCTGGGGTTGCCCCCTAGTGAACACACTTAGTCCTGTGCAACCACCATGCCCTAGTGCAATGCACTCACGGAACACAGGACGATTAAGGCATTATTTCTTCAACTCGTATTGTGCAGTGAGACAAGGAGAAAGTTATGATCCGTAATGATCGTGGATAAGGTGGAACCTTCAGGGACTAGGATTCATGGCTTCCAACCAGACCCGATCGACACACTATCCAAGTGTCTCTATCAATCCTCTAGGTCCCGGTTAACCTGCGTGGCCACCCAGAGTGCGACGCAGGCTGCACTCCAATTCTCCCAGACTTACTAAGCTCTCTCGCATACCCCTGCTCTCTGCTTAGTTTGGTAATTAGATGTCCCTTCACTCGGTGCCATGAGTCAACTTGAGCGGTGGAGAGCACCGTCAGACTCAAGTGACCATATGACTAGGTTCCTTCCAGGTTGATTAACACATCGTACCTCCGATAATTTTAGCCAAACAACCGGATTCGGTCTAACAGCTCAACTGTTAACCACCAGGCCTGGTTTTAGTACAGTGTATGTCAGACCAAGGAACGCACCTCCCAATGGGGATGTGAATAGCCTGCAGGAGTGACATACCGATGCAACGCCAGCCCAGCAACCCAGCGCACCGTGGTATTGGGTCGTGGTTAGATCCCTCACACGTTGGTGAACCAAAGTTACCCAAACTGGTTAGTCCACCGGTCATGGTTCCTCAGGGTTTAGGACCTATTACCCTAAGCAGAAACACGGCTATGTGCACCGATGTCTGCTCACTGATCTGTGTACCGTGTTGGTTCTGTTCAGCCACAGACACTGTGCTTGGCAGTGACCATGGTGGAGAAACTCATGCTCTGTCATTCCAACAACTTAACCTGATAGGGCGACCAACCCTAATCAGAACTGCAAACAATTTAGGCTAATAGTACTAATCAACTGAGTCTCCCACTCAGATGAACCACTATACAACCATGGCTCTTTTCAGTTCAGTATATAGAACACGTATAATACGCACCAATTAAGCTATTCTAATATAAATATCAACTCATTTATTAATCAACCATGGTTTTTACAAGCCCTAGACCATATCTTACTCAACAATCTCTCACTTGGTCTAGCGAGGAAAAACAGTTTTGACTCCCATAGCTTCTACATGCTGCTCAAACGCCTTTGCAGGAATCGCCTTTGTAAAAGGATCAGCAACATTGTCTGCAGACGCTATTTTGGTCACCTCTACTTGCCCTTCCTTCTGAAACTGCCGAATCAAGTGGAACTTGCGTTCGATATGTTTCCCCTTCTGGTGGTGTCTTGGCTCCTTGGCCTGTGCTACCGCTCCACTATTGTCACAATAAAGGACAATAGATGACTGAGCCTCTGGTACGCACCCTAAGTCCAATAAGAGCTTTTTGAGCCACACTGCCTCTTTTCCAGCCTCGCACGATGCGACGTACTCAGCTTCAGTGGTGGAGTCTGCGATGCAACCTTGCTTCACACTCCGCCAACTTACTGCTCCTCCTCCTAACATGAAAACATAACCTGAAGTCGATTTTCTAGATTTCACATCTGACATAAAATCAGCATCCGTGTATCCAATCGGCGTCAGGTCCTGTGAAGTGTAGACTAACTCATAATCCCTCGTACGACGAAGGTACTTGAGTATACTCTTTATAGCAGTCCAGTGTGCTGGACCCGGGTTCGACTGAAACCGACCCATCATATCTACTGCAAAACAGATATCTGGCCTCGTGCACTGCATGTCATATATTAGACTACCCACTGCTGAAGCATAAGGTATCTTTTGCATTTCTGCCTTCTCCTCAGGTGTCTTAGAACATTGATCCTTAGACAATTTCAAGCCATATCTGAATGACAAGAAACCCTTCTTGGAGTCCTGCATGCTGAATCTGGCCAGTATCTTATCTATATAAGCAGTTTGTGAGAGCGAGATAATCTTGTTCTGGCGATCTCGAGTTACCTTAATCCCCAGAACATAACTCGCCTCACCTAGGTCTTTCATGTCGAATTGCGAGGATAACCAAACTTTTACCGTAGATAATGTTCCTACATCATTTCCAATCAGTAGTATATCATCTACATAAAGTACTAAATATACCACTGTAGTATTATCACTTCTTTTGTACACACAAGGTTCATCCTCATTTTGATCAAATCCGTATAAGCGGATTGTCTGATCAAAACGGATATTCCAACTTCTGGATGCTTGTTTCAGTCCATAGATGAACCTCTGAAGTTTGCAAACCAGATCTTCCTGACCTACTGACTCAAAACCTGGAGGCTGCATCATATATATGTCTTCCTCCAAATCCCCATTGAGGAAAGTTGTCTTGACATCCATCTACCAGATCTCCCAATCATAGTGGGCTGCGATGGATAAGAGGATTCAAATAGACTTAAGCATAGCTACCGGTGAGAAGGTCTCGTCATAATCGATCCCTTCTCGTTGGGTAAAACCCTTGGTAACTAATCTAGCTTTATAAGTCTCAATGGAACCATCGGGTCCTCTTTTCTTCTTGAACACCCACTTACACCCAATAGGTTTAATATTGGGTAATGGTGCAATAAGTGTCCAGACATTATTTTGGGACATAGATGCAATTTCTGCCTCCATGGCTTTTTGCCAAGCAGAACTGTAAGAAGATTTCATCGCCTCATCATAACTCAAGAGATCATCCTCCTAAATCTCTAGATCAACTAATAAAGTATCTTTCAGGAGCTCTGATTTGTCTCCCACTGCAACGAGGTAATGGTGGTACTGAGCGATTCGTTTCTACAGTCTCTGGTATACTAGTTTCAATATTACCTCTTCCCTCTATGTTACCGGATGTGCTACCTCCACCAGTACCCAGTAGCTCTTCCAGAACTACCTTACTGGTTGGCTTGTGGTCCATAATATAGTCCTGCTTTAGGTAGATGGCATTCGTAGAAACGAGTACCTTCTTATCCTCAAGATCATAGAATATACCACCTTTTGTTTCTTTAGGATAGCCTATAAACAGACATACCTTAGACTTAGTCTCCATCTTATCCCTCTTGTCCTTTCGCACATGTGCAGGACATCCCCATATTCTGAAATACTGTAGTGTAGGCTTTCGCTTTGACCACAGTTCTCTAGGAGTTAGAGGCACTGATTTAGATGGGACATGGTTTAAGATATAAGCTATTGTTAATAGGGCATATCCCCAAAATATGGTCGGTAAACTAGCATAACTCATCATACTACGGACCATGTCCAACAAGGTCTGATTCCTTCTCTCAGAAACTCCATTCTGTTGTGGTGTACCTGGAGCAGTCAACTGGGATACAATCCCACTGTCTCTAAGATACCCAAGGAACTCGTCCGATAGGTACTCACCTCCTCGATCAGATCGAAGGGCTTTCACATATCTACCAGTCTGCTTTTCAACTTCGGCTCTAAATTCTTTGAACTTGTCAAAGGACTCAGACTTTCGATGCATTAGGTAGATATAGCCATATCTTGAGTAATCATCAGTAAACGTGATGAAGTACTCATGGCCTCCTATCGCCTAGACGCTCATGGGTCCATATACATCAGAATGAACTAACTTTAATATCTCTGTGGCCCTATTTCCTTTGGCTTTAAAAGCTCTCTTGGTCATTTTGCCGCGCCCTCCAGACAAGACTCACAGGTTGGAAGAATCTCCAAGGTATCTGTTTCCAGAAGCCCTGCCTTGACCAACATATGAATTCTATCTGAGGCAATATGCTTAAGTCTTAGATGCCACAATAGAGTTAGATTTTCTAAAGGTTTCTTACGTTTAGATGAGTTAATATTCAAAGCGGTTATGTTTTCTTTCTCTAATTTAGGACTTAGAATATAGAGACTGTTCTGAACTATTCCTCTAATAATGAAGGTTCCATTCATTCTAATAGACACACCAGATGTATCAAAAAGAACTGAATAACCATCATTCACCATAGAAGAAACAGAAATTAGATTACGTCTCAAAGACGGTACATATAATACGTCTCTTAAAATCAAAGTCTTTTTATTAGAAAAAGATAAATAAACATCTCCAACTGCTTCTGCGATTGCAACAGCATCAGTCCCCATGCTCAGGACCACTTCCTCATCAAGTAGCCTTCTGCTTACCTGGAACCCCTGTAAAGAGTTACAGGCATGGTCAGTGGAACCAGAATCCACAATCCAAGATGCAAAAGAACTGCTACTTGAAAGAAGTGACTCAACTACAAGTAGCTGAGAATTACCAGTCCCAGCACCCTGAGGCTTTGTGCAGTCCTTTTTCCAATGGCCCTTTTCGCCACATCTGAAGCACTTTGTGCTTGGTGACTTCATCTCTCTTGACTTAGAGGTCCCCATATGGCTCTGCAGAGGCCCTGCCTTCAGCTTCTTATTCTTAGGCTTCTTGCTCATAGCCTTCTTAGCCTTCAGAGTAGCCCTGCGCTTAGCACTTAATGCCTCACCTTTAACCTTGAACCCGCTTCTGCTGCTTGGAGAGCTCCAAGAAGCTCTGCATTTGTCATCTCCAACTTGTTAAGGTTGAAGTTAGTGACAAAGCCTTCAAAGGCTCCAGACAGGGACGCAAGGAAGATATCAGTCATAACCTCGTTATCCAGCACAATGTTCATGGTAGCCAGTTCGTTCTGGAACCCGAGCATTTTCAGCATGTGTTCCCGGACAGGTGTCCCTTCGGACATCTTAGTGCTAACGAGCTTTTTCATTGTGAGGTTGCGCGTTACGCGGCTATGCCCCTCAAACATTTCTTTGAGGTATAGCATCATATCAGAAGCATCAGGCATTTCTTCGACTTGCTTCTGTAGAGTTGTCTGCAAGGAAGCTATGATATAGCACTTGTACATCTCATTAGAATCTCATCAGTCGGAGAAAGCCTTGGTCTCTGCCTCAGTGACATCTGGACCCGGTAGGTTTGGTTCCTGAGTGGTTAGGGCCATGGTGTGTTTACCGATCCTCAGAACAAGCATGAGGTTGTGTTTCCAGTCCTCATAGTTAGGACCCATAAGCTTGTTATCATTTAGGATGGCAGATAAGGGGTCTAGTTTAGTCATCTGAAAAATAAATGGGAGTATATTAGAATGCTTCATAAACTCATTTTATGGTATTTTTAAAATAAGTCAAATTATATCCAAATGTCAATGCTACCCTCAAAGAGGAGACATATCTATGGATCAATTTTACCATGTATATGAGATCTCGAATTCGGATACACCCGCCCGAGGGGGCAGTGTGCAGCATCCTCCGCTCACAGCAGGTCTCTCGGACCCAATCCAAATCTGCCACAGATGGGCTATAATGGACCATGGTTTTTTTTTGGCCAGCCCCCTGTGATCTCCATGCGACGCAACGGGTAGCCTCACGGGTGCTTCGGATACTTACCCACAAGCCTAGGCAATCATAACACGGGAGTTCATGCGGCCCCCGCGAGGGCGGGAAAAGCCCTTCTCTCCTGGCATTATGACCACCATATCCCGAAGGAGACTACTAAGCCTCCGGCTTGATAGAAAATAACTCTCACCCGAGGGGGATGTTGAGCCATACCCTATCACCCGAAAATTCAGCAGTTGGCCGTGGAGGCCAGGGGTACTCACACTGAGTCCTCTTACACATCCCTTAATTATTGTGAGGGTTATTTCAATGCAAGTATTTTAGATCCTAGGTTGCGACAACCTAGACCTAGACCCTGGTCATACCGTGCTCCCACTAGAGTTAAGATCTCTTATGAAGTATAGATAGACTTGGAGAGGACCATAGTCCCTATCCCGTGGATACTCAGTTGTCACCTTTCTCCCGAGAATCACATTACGTACTTTCCAAGCCTTCGATACTAAATAAAATGATCATTACCCTTTGTGCTCTAAAGCCTAGCCTATGGTCTAGACATACAAGGAAAGGTCTCCCATTAGTATGACTCCTCGTATGCAACTTGATGTTTGGTGTCATAGATGATCACCACATCACTATTGGTTTCGATGTCAAACCAATTAGGGACATCCGACAACCTCCGTCGGACCTCGACCTAATAGTGGCATAACCGAGTGTTATGGGATCCAACTATCATCAAACACCAATTAAACTACTGGTGTCATTAAATGGAGATCTAACCTAATGGTCGCAGGGACCAAGTGGGGAAAAGGCAATCCACACTCTAATACCTACAGTATTAGAATATATAATTTCACCGGGGTCTTAGAAAATATCCAACTACCATCAAACATAAACATCCATTGATATCAAGTTCAGGGTCCGACCCCTGAACCTGACTAGCAATGCTCTGATGATCCCGTTCATGGCATCTTCCGGATATCTCTTCCTTTGGCCCACCATATTCGGTCTTCCGGTAAAGGATTTTTCTATCTGATCTTGTCCTCCAAATCTTCAGCCTGTAATTGAAAAATCTAGTATGCTCCGAGCAATCGCTCGTTCATACATATTTTCCTAGGATAAAGAATAATGAAGTACAATAATAGAAATAATTGGCCGGGAAAAACCAAGCTGTGGAACAACCTCCACGTACTTGTCCCATTAGGCCTTACAACCATCCATCACAGAAAGAATAAAAAAAATAACAATGCAATCATATTTTTCGGGGTCCGACCCCCAAAACCAAACAATCACAATTATTATTTTCTAGCGGCGCCCTGCAGGAAAACATAGCATGCAACACATATGCATATATGATCTAGCGCATGCAAACCCCGGTGAATGCATTCATTCATCAAATACACATTTGATTTGATTCATAGAAAATTTTTTCGTGAATCGCACATCGAAAATAGCTCTGATACCATTTGTTGGAAACAAATCAGAGACGCAATGGAAGCTGGACTCGATCTTAGGATCGATACGGTGTGCGATACATTTTTAAAAATTTCTTAAGAAACAATCATATGCGCAAGATTAAAATGAAATGCAAACGAACCCCTATGGTCATCTATCGAAACACACCATAAATGTTATGCATGTAATTCAATAGATCTAGGGTTTTGTTTATTATACCTCCGTGCGGGATTTAGCACCACGATGTTAATCTTCCAAGTTGATGATGACGGAAGTATCCACGTGCGTGGGAGAAGCCTCGTTTTTCTTCGGGTACACCCGATCTTGCGAATCGACCCGAATCTTTGCACTCCAATCTCTGAGTGCTTCGAAGTGCAAGCTTTCTCTTCTTCTTTATCACACACACTCTATGAGAAGAAGAAGATGAGATGAAGATGATTTTCTCTTCACAACTTAGGTCAAAACCAAAGAGTGAGAGAGATGAGTGCCCAAGAGAGAGAGGGAGGCAAAAAACGAACACAAGGGAGAGAGGGATCGGTATTTCTCTTCAAAAATCTGAATAAGGCTCGGTTTTCCTTGCCTAATATGCCTTGAAAACCGTGCCCCTCTCTCCCCTTGTCCATATGAACCGTTCCCCCTTCTCTCTCTCTCTCATAAATCCTCAAAAATAAATGCCCACTATTGTATAGTTGCCATATTTGGTTTTGCAATTAAAGGGAATAGATTCAAATCATTTCAAATCTGAATTAAACCCTTTAAATATGGATTTGATGGCCATGCATATTTTTACTAATGAGGGGGGCGGCCATTAAGGCATGCGGGATATTTTGAAATGACCAAAATACCCCCAATGCATCTAGTGGCCATCCACCTCATACCGGAGCATATATGCTCCATCTCAGTGCATGATAAAGTACTCTAACACTTAGGGCACCTCATCTATACCTATTTAACATACCATAGAGTTATGAATAGTGTTTTTACTATTTACTAGGGTGCCTTTAGTAAAATGTGGGGTGCCCCTATAGTAAAAATCACTAAAGACACAGACCGTGCTCTAGTGCGACACGCACACACGGAATGAACTCCTCATGGCTTTATGGCAACATCGTGTGTCCCTACACTACTCTGGGGTTGCCCCCTAGTGAACACACTTAGTCCTGTGCAACCACCATGCCCTAGTGCAATGCACTCACAGAACACAGGACGACTAAGGCATTATTTCTTCAACTCGTATTGTGTAGTGAGACAAGGAGAAAGTTATGATCCGTAACGATCGTGGATAAGGTGGAACCTTCAGGGACTAGGATTCATGGCTTCCAACCGGACCCGATCGATATACTATCCAAGTGTCTCTGTCAATCCTCTAGGTCCCGGTTAACCTGCGTGGCCACCCAGAGTGCGACGTAGGCTGCACTCCAATTCTCCCAGACTTACTAAGCTCTCTCGCATACCCCTGCTCTCCGCTTAGTTTGGTAATTAGATGTCCCTTCACTCGGTGCCATGAGTCAACTTGAGCGATGGAGAGCATCGTCAGACTTAAGTGACCATATGATTAGGTTCCTTCCAGGTTGATAATTAACACATCGTACCTCCGATCATTTTGGCCAAACAACCGGATTCGGTCTAACAGCTCAACTGTTAACCATCAGGCCTGATTTTAGTACGGTGTATGTCAGACCAAGGAACGCACCTCCCAATGGGGATGTGAATAGCCTGCAGGAGTGGCATGCCGATGCAACGCCAGCCCGGCAACCCAGCGCACCGTGGTATTGGGTCGTGGTTAGATCCCTCACACGTTGGTGAACCAAAGTTACCCAAACTGGTTAGTCCACCGGTCATGGTTCCTCAGGGTTTAGGACCTATTACCATAAGCAGAAACACGGCTATGTGCACCGGTGTCTGCTCACTGATCTGTGCACCGTGTTGGTTCTGTTCAGCCACAGACACTGTGCTTAGCAATGACCATGATGGAGAAACCCATGCTCTGTCATTCCAACTGCTTAACCTGATAGGGCGACCAACCCTAATCAGAACTGCGAACAATTTAGGCTAATAGTACTAATCAACTGAGTCTCCCACTCAGATGAACCACTATACAACCATGGCTCTTTTCAGTTTAGTATATAGAACACGTATAATACACACCAAGTAAGCTATTCTAATATAAATATCAACTCATTTATTAATCAATCATGATTTTTACAAGCCCTAGACCATATATTACACAACAGCAAATTCCAATAGGAACTGCGTAACTAGCTGCCAAAGTTCCGATTGGGAACAGTGCAAGCTCTGTCAGCTGCCAAAGTTTCCGAAGAAACAGTGCACGCTCTGCCGCAAGTTCCAACAGGAACTGCGTAACTAGATACCAAAGTTTCGATTGGGAATAGTGCAAGCTCTGCCAGCTGCCAAAGTTTCCGAAGAAATAGTGCACGCTCTGCCGCAAGTTCCAACAGGAACTGCGTAACTAGCTGCCAAAGTTTTGATTGGGAACAGTGCAAGCTCTGTTAGCTGCCAAAGTTTCCAAAGAAATAGTGCATGCTCTGCCGCAAGTTCCAATAGGAACTGCGTAACTAGCTGCCAAAGTTCTGATTGGGAACAGTGCAAGCTCTGCCAGCTGCCAAAGTTTTAGAAGAAACAGTGCACGCTCTGCCATAAGTTCCAACATGAACTGCGTAACTAGCTGCCAAAGTTACGATTGGGAACAGTCCAAGCTCTGCCGGCTGCCAAAATTTTTGAAGAAACAGTGCATGCTCTGCCGCAAGTTCCATTAGGAACTGCGAAACCAACCGCTAAAGTCTTCGAAGAGTCGATGCGTATTTATCCACCAAATTCTCCGAAGAGAAAGTATGTAGCCCCACAATGTCTTCTACCGGACAATCATAATCCACCGCCAAAGTTTTCGAGGAACAGTGTGTACCCTGTCGCGAGGGTCTCCATCAAGATATTCTGAAATTTAGGAACCATGTGAACTCAACTACTACCTGAGATTTCCATCTCCTGGTAAACTCTTTGAAACCACTACCCCCAAGGGTCATCATTACTACTCATAGGATCTATTTAAACATGACATATAAGCTCTATTATAACCGACGATACACCGGAGAAAACTAACAAGAAGGCCAATCCAATTATTATACCTAGAACTAAACAATGGATGATCCTAAAAATACCGACTAGACCTCTAATACTAATGGTCGATGGAGAATCAGGGAATCCTAAGATACCGGCTATGTCTCTAGTACTAAGGGTCAACAAAGATTAAGGAGTCCTAAAATACCGGCTATGTTTCTAATGCTAAAGATCAACGAAAAACAACAATAACTAACAAAAGGAGGATCTCATCCCACTGTGCGCTCTAAAAATTTTACTATATTTATATACTATATTCCATAAGGATTTCAACATGAAAAGGATCAAAACACATCACACATTATTCATACATATTAAACCCTTACATCATACACGTGAATCAAAACAGTCCTTCTTCATATGACTTCCTTGTCCACAATTGAAGCATATTTTTCCTAAAGGACAAGTGCTGCGAATGTGTCCTTCCCGCTTGCAGCGATAACAAAGTCGTAGCCCTCCATTCTTCTTCCCTTTTCCACTCTCTGGTGGTTCGGATGAAATCTTACACCTTTTACTGGGGTGGTCTACCTGATGCTGTTCTTGGGTCTTGCGAGATTCTTCCAATTCTTGTTCAATGGCCAACGCTCGAGTAACTAGCTCCTTATAGGATTGACCTAAAAAGGCTGTAACCCTACCTCTGATTTCTGACTTTAGTCCATGCTCAAAACACTTTGCCCTCCGGGCGTCAGTCACCACCTGATGCAGTGCGTACCTCGCAAGCTCTGAGAATTTGGCCTCATACTGTGCCACAGTAAGAGACCCTTGGGAAAGGGCCAAAAACTACATCTCCATCCGGTTTTGCATAGTCACAGGGAAGAACTTCCTCCAAAAAAGTTCCTCGAACTCTAACCAGGAGATAGCTCCTTGATCAGCTGTTCTTGAACGCAAGATCGACTGCCACCAAAAGTCAGCCTCTGCCTCAAACTGGTAAGATGCAAGAGCGACTCATCGGTCTCCGATGACCTCCAAAACGTAGAGGACCTTCTTTATCTGTTGAAACCATCGATCTGCCTGCAAGGGGTCTGGCTCTCCCTTGAAAGTTGGAGGTCCCATCGCCTTGAAGTCCTTCAGAAGTCTCCCTTGACTCTCGCCCTCTGCGAGATGATGAGCCTGTGCCTGGGCAAGGGCAGTCAGAGCTAAAGCAGTCTGCTGCTTGGCCGCTGTCTGCTGCTGTTGAACCATGGTGGCCATTCCTTGGAGCATCTCCATCGTCCTCGTTGTACCATCAGGTTCAGAGGACAAACTCGCTCCGCTACCTCTTTTAGTACCCGCCATCTACAATACAACTCATATTAGAATATTATGACTCCAAGACCTAAACTTTAACTTCTACAATCATAATCCCTCGAATCATATCCCTAAGCTCTAATACCAGCTGTCACACCCCAGAAATCTGGAACCGATCCTTGAGGTGTGAAATAAGGAAAACAAAATGGTTTAGGGTCTGGTCGCTTATCTATACCAATTAGGGTTTCTCAGTGGGCTGTGACTCTCTCGAAATTGAAGAAGGAGAAGGGAGAAACAAGAAATATTTTAAAACTTAATTTTTATGAAAATATTTTTATTTTAAAAGAAAGCTGAGAGATAAATTTTTTCGACAGAGAGATGATCACGCTCGACCTTCAACCGGGTTATCCTCTCAACATGTGTGGCCTGTCGGCGCCACCACCTGCTGATAGGAATCCCTCTAAGGGAGCACGGGACTCGAGCCACTGATGGCGAGCTAGGAGTCTCACCCACTCCCTGACACTCAGTGCACTAGTCTAGAGGTCCTATCTACAGGGATATTCAATTAGGCCATTTAGATATTTATATTTTCATGGTGAGCTATCCTAGGCTTGTGGCCTTGAGGAGAGGCCTACCCAAAAGAATCCAGCTGTAACATTGCTACTAACAAATAACAAAAACACTAATCTTAAACTAAATGATTCTTATACAAAATGCGTCTATTACATTGCCACAAAACTACATACCAAAATAAAATACGACCGTAACCCTAAAACTGCCTCCGGCCTCCCACTGCTACTCCCGCACCTCCGGACCTGCAGAAGAGTCTACTCGTGGGAAAGAGTAGCCCCCAATGGGAAATTGGAAGATTAGCCAAATTAATAGCTAGTGACATTCTAATAGTCTTTAATAATATGAAACGACATATTTAATTGAATTAAATTACATAAGCAGTTCAAAGCTTACAGAAGGTAAACCTAAGCCTATCAGTAGTCTATGTTCACATGCAATTCCTATTATCACTAGGTTATCTATCATACAGTCCGTTAGATATTCTACAGTGCTTAAATATGAATTACAATATAAATCATATATCCTAAAATGAACCCAGGATATTTTGTTCATCCTGCCCCCGGTCGGGCATTACTATAGGGCCTTTTATTTCGATGTAGAGGGTCAACTCTCTCGTCGTGCATCCACCATGCACAAATCATCCAGATAATTGTAAGATATTTTCCATCTTTCACAGTGGAGCTCTACCGCCCCACTTGCATTACTTTGGGGGCTTCAACCACCCCGTGACAGAGTTGCTAGGCCAATCCCTACTAAAGGGCTACTTCTATTGACTTTACCATAACCCTTGCCCGTGACCCCCTAGCCTACTAGTCTTCGGCTATGCGTGCAAGTTGATTCACGTCCCTTGCACGCACGGGGTCCAATCTTTCCACACGATAGATTATTATAATAATAAAATAGCTTCGATATTTTACCCCGGGATTCGTACCGCGCTCACAACCCATGCATTACAATAAGCCTACCTTGCTCTCACCCGTATTCCCGTGTGCCCAGGTCTCCACATTCCACTCAGGAGGGTGGGCCCCGATAATTATTAATTAATTATAAGGAAATTCCTACTTACAGTATCCAAACAATCAGCAGAATAATTATTATTTAATTATTAATATTATTAAGCATATGTCGCCGGACTCGCGACTCCGCATGCAAGGGGGGGTCCACTCGACCACATGCGACGATGTCCGGCGGGACCCGCATGCAGCGTTATGGATACCTACGTACCCTTAGTCATTCTCATTTCCCACTATTAAAGACCATGCAAAGGTAGTAGATGTCACCTGGTTGTCGATCACGTACAAACTCCCGTCAACTGCCTTCCGCTCCGCCTGCGGCTGGATCGTCCTGGTTTCGCACTGCCAAATTCACACAACGGCCTATGATTATTGAGTGCTACTAATTATCGCTGGTTTAGGCCCTGATTAGCCGAGTTGAAGGAAATAGGCATCGTCAGACGCTCATCTACTGGCACGCAAAACAATGCCCCTAATGGTGTGACCTCAATCGGTCGACATTATCGATGACGGGGATCGTACTATAGCTCAACTGTATTGTTCCATCTAAACGGTCGCATCTGCGTCGGGTGCTACTATTGACGTGCCTTTGTACTCCGAAGAGCCTTCGGACTTACTACCAAGGTGTGGGTTCAGGTCAAGGTCGATTCATCGTTCCGCCCGATATGACCTCGGGCTAGGGTGCGGATGCGGTCGGTTTGCAAAGACAAATTGTTAAGCCTCACCGAGCCGACATTCGGGTTGGCGATAGGGAATGTGTTCCAACCTGTCGACTACAAGAATTAGCCTACAATGGGAAATAGAAGTTGCTATTGCGGAGTCATAGACTCGCAACCGACAAAACTAGTTTAACGACACAATTACAGGTTGCACGAGAGCACGATGTCATCGCTTTTAATCGATACAGGGTTTAACAATCTGATTTGACTAAAAATACCACCATCAATAATTCACCCTTATTTCCTCACGATTCGGCCAAAGAAAGAGAAAGGAAAACCCTCGGTGGTCAAGAGTCGCGTCAGTCAATTTCCAATAATTTGCCTTCGGCTCGTGCGTGGCCGTCGACATCATTGTCACCCATAAGGGCAAGGTATTGCTGGCTTGGTGGTGGTTGGGTGCTACTTGATGCCTGGCCACCGACGGCTAGCCGCCGATAGCCCTTGCAGCAAGGTGCAAAAAAAGGGGGTGGCCGGCACCGGGTAGGGCTCGTCAGTTGAACAATCACCGACCACCTGGCCAGCAGCCATGGTCGCATCGAAGGCAAAGGCTACATGGGACCGGGGTTGGCCGGATCACAATTGCACCAAAAAAAAAATAGGGGAAAGGAAGGGAATGACTGACATGATCGGGATGGGGGTCGTCGGCTGCGACTCCTCCCTGCGCTTCTTGCTCCGCCCGTCGTGCGCCAAGCTATGAGAGAGAGATCGGGAGAGGGTCGGGCTAGCCTGCTCAGTGGGGAGGGGTCATCGGCTGCGGCTCCTCCTCCTCGCTTTTCTCCGGCCGGCTGCACCACTCTGGCACCACCACCGTGTGCAGCCACACGGAGAGAGAGGAAATCAGGGATAGAGAGAGAGAGAGATCAGAGTTGAAGAGAGGGGGTGATCCGAGGGGTAAGGGGTCAAGTCCGGGTTTTAAAAAGGGGGAAAGAGGGCAGCTGGTAGGTTTGAGGGGGGCGGCGCTAGGGTAGAGAGGGGCTGTCGGGCATAGGGGTCAAGGGGGGCGGCGCTAGGGTAGAGGGGGGCGGCGCTAGGGTAGAGGGGGGCAGCTCTAGGGTAGAGAGGGGGTAGCGCTAGGGTGGAGGGGGCGGCCGGGTTTGGAGTCGGATCAGATTTTGGAGAGAGGGAGAGAGGAAGGGAGAGATCCGTGAGAGGGATGATCAGAGAGAGAGATAGAGAGAGGAAAAGAGGTGGATGGGGGTTGGGTTTGGGTACGGGTTCGGGTTAGGGATGGGGATGGGTTTTGGGTTTTGTTTTTTTTTGTTTTTTTGTTTTTGCTTTGCTTTGTTTTGTTCTGTTTCTTTTTTTTTTTTTTTAAAGCTGGCCGAGCTCGACTTGCGCCGAGCCCGACTCGCCCTCGACTCGGGTCACACCGAGACGAGCCGGTGCGCGAACCTTGACGGTTCCGACAGACTAGCCACAATATCTATTTTATTATTAAAATTACTAAAAATAACATTCGTGTTATGCCTCGATATACGTGCTTATATGCTCATGTAACTACATCTCTAATGTGGCCTCGCAATCTGTACCCGGGACCCATTGCCTGGTCCCGCTCAAGTACAACCAACAGCATTACAACCAATGAAAACAATGACATTAAAATAATATTTAAATCAAATCGGGCTGCCCTGAGCGAAAACACACTGGGGCACCGGTCATTACAGCATGAACATGATTCGATTATTGAAGATGTAGCTCCAAACAATCCACATACAACTCCTAGGTTTGTGCGCGAAGAAACGGCGAAAGACGTAGCTTCGGGAGCAAGAAAGGGTCGGCCAGGAAGAGTTGTGCGCACGATTGGCAGAAATAGAAAAGTTAGACGAGAAGCAGGTCGGGTCGTGCGCACAACTTTGGCTGGCAGCATGCGGGTAATGCATTTTGGCCTATGTTTTCTCGTGGGACTCCTTTCCCAAGTCAGATATGAATGTAACCCTATAAAAGGGAGGTCCTAGGATGAATCTAGGGTATCATGGATTATCTCAAAGGCATAAGAGAGACCTAAGGAAGAGATTAGAAGGTAGCCATCACCAAAGGAGAGGGAGAGGAATGCATTTGACACCAGTGGGGTTTTGGAAAGGGCTTTCTTCTTGTCTTCGGGGTGTAGGGCTGTGGGTTCTCTTCTCTCAAGATGAGATCTCTTTGTGGGTGTACGAGAGATTGGGTAGAGGCAATTGTAATTGTACTCGGGTTTTTCCTATAATAGTCAATCCATCGATTTGTCATTGCCGGAACTTTCTTGGATGTTTTGCTTGTTCTTCTTTATTGCTCAGTCTTGTCGGTGGTCATTTCCACCATGGTGCTTCCACGCTCATCGTGTTCTGCTACGTGAGAGCCTCGGATCTCAATAAATTGGTATAAGAGCTTAATGTTGGGGATCCGGGGAGGCTCTAGTTCGATGGCGTAGAGCAAGGTAGACCGAGGAAAGGGAGCCGATCGAGACGCATGCGCGGCACACGGTATGACGGAGGACCTGGGAGTGGTACTCAAGAAGGAAGCCAGAGGCTAGGGGAGAGGTTGCGATATAGCACCTCTCCCCCCTAGGAGGCTTGTTGGCAACAATGGTCGGCACCCTAAGCGAAGGGCACGGCGGGGAGAGGCACAGTCCAGCACTCTTCAGGAGATTTGGGTCTTCGGAGGAGACTTCGAGGGGGAGGTTGCGATCGAGCGCCTCCTCCCTCGGGGCAGTTCAAGACACCGAAGGCATTGGTCGGGAGGCGAGTGCGATCAAGGCACCTACTCCGCAACTTGACGGATCACAATGGCTAGTCGTGATGGCACGGTATGTGCGGGTGTCGAGATCGAGGGGGAGCACCTCGATGGCACGGGAGATACCGACGGCATCGTGTTTAATCATCGACGAGCGGACTAATATAGGTTGCCGACGAGAGACTGGTTGTGGTGCCGACGGGCACCGATGCGAATCACTGATGTTGGCGCTGATGGGCATGGTTGCAGTAGGCATGGTCGCGGGCACACCTGTGGTCAAGTAGTGTACGATGGCTGTAGACGGATATCGGGAAAAAGGCGATGGCGGACTCAGCTAGAGAACACCTATGGTGTAGCAAGGTGCAAAACATATTCGAGCGTTGCCGATGGCCAACGACTCAGGAGCGATGGATGCGGGAAGTATCATAGAGCAAATCAAGAGCCATGGTTTACGGCGGAGTCATCGACGAGCGACGGTTGGAGCTTCCAGGATCATGACAGTAGCTAAGAGAGCGGCAGCACATGCACGATATTCGGTAAAGAACAAGGGTATAGATGGAGCATGCTCAATGGTGAGGTTGATCAGGAGGTCGGCCAAATCGAAAGCTTGGGTAATCACCAAGTTTGGTGATTGGGCTCCCGGTGAGGGGGCAAAGGCGGCGATGGCGATCAGGAGATGGATTTACAGTGCAAAAAGATGAAGATTCAGTCCGTGGAGGTGCTCACATGTTGTTATGAAGCCAAGGTGGAGATTGTTGAAGATGTGGCTCCAAACAATCCACATACAACTCCAAAGTTTGTATGCGAAGAAACAACAGAAGACAGAGCTTCGGGAGCAAGGAAGGGTCAGCTAGGAAGAGTCATGCGCACGACTAGCATCGACAGAAAAGTTAGATGAGAAGACAGGTCAGGTCGTGCGCACGACCTCCTCAGGTGGTGCACACAACTGTGGCTGGCAGCATATGGGTGACGTGTTTTGGCCTACATTTTCTCGTGGAACTCCTTCCCTAAGTCGGATATGAATATTACCCTCTAAAAGGGAGGTCCTAGGATGAACCTAGGGTATCATAGATTATCTCAAAGGCATAAGAGAGACCTAAGGGAGAGATTAGAAGGTAGCCATCACTAAGGGAGAGGGAGAGAAAATCATTAGAGACCGGTGGGGTTTCAGGAAGGGTTTTCTTCTTGTCTTCGAGGTGTAGGGCTGCGGGTTCTCTTCTCTTAAGGTGAGATATCTTTGTGGGTGTATGAGGGATTGGGTAGAGGTAATTGTAATTATACTTGGGTTTTCTCCATACTAGTGAATCTATCGATCAGTCGTTGTCGGAACTTTCTGGGGTATTTTGCTTGTTCTTCTATATTGTTTGGTCTTGTTGGTAGTCGTCTCCATCATGGTGCTTCCACGCTCATTGTGTTCCACTGCGCGAGGGCCTCAGATCTCAACACCGGTCACTCACGAACTGATTATACTTGAAGTAGAAGATATATGCTCTTCAGATGACAGAAGGTATAAGGATTGCGGAGCATATCTTGGCCTTCAATCAACTGATGGAAGAACTCCTTAATGTCGATGAAGACATGATGAAAACAGATAAGGTATAACTTTTTCTGGGATCATTTCTCAGTCCTACAAGCATCTAAAGGTCACGCTGCTTTACAGGAAGAAATCCATCAAGTTGGGTACGCTTCTCGCAAATGAGCTTTGTTTGAAAGGGATGAGCGATGCGGGTGGTGATAACCAATCCAAGGCGCTAACAGTGGTTGTGGGGGGCGAAGAGGAAAAAGAGGCAAGGCACTTGTTGGAAGTGCGAAAGGTTCGGGCACTTCAAATCGGAGTGCAAGTTAAAAGGAGGAGCAAGACCGGATTACTCAGGGTCATCCAAGGGCCAAGATGACGGATTCGCCGGTTATGCATCATTGAGGGATTCTGATGGCTATCATTGATGTTATATCATATTAGGATTAGATAATTGATTGCGGGGCCACACATCATATTTGTTCGCGTAGTGTATGGTTCGACAAGTATGCAGAGTGCGATGGTGGCAAGTTGATGCTAGAGATGGCTCCAAGGTGTCAATAAGGGGAGTCGGGGATATTCGACTTGAGATGTCTAACGGTCGAGTATGAACACTCAAGGATGCCCATCATTTTCTAGAGTGGAGGGATAATCTAGTCTCTTTTTCCAGGCTATATTCCTTTGGATGCACCTTCAGTCAAGATGGAGTTATGGAGGTTTGGGACAGAGTCACTATGATTAAGAAGGGGGCCTTGGGTGGAGGCTTATACAGATTAGCCGGGAGGGCAGCGACATATGCACGATGTTCAGTAAAGAACAAAGGTACGGGTGGAGCACACTCAGGGGCGAAGAAAAAGTGGGTTCCAGTGGCCAAGTCGAAAGACTTGGCCAATCACCAAACTCAGTGATTAGGCTCCCGGCTCGGGGGCAAAGTCAACGACAACGATCGGGCGATGAATTTACTATACAAAGAGAAGGGTTCGTGTTTAAGGAGGTGGTTATATCTTGTTATGACGCCAATGTGAATATTGTTAAAGATGTGGCTCCAAATAAGGTGCATACAACTCCAAGGTTTGTGCGCGAAGAAACGGTGAAAGATAGAGCTCTGAAGACTAGGAGGAGTTGGCAAGCCACAATCATGCGCACAGTTGGCATTGACATATTTTTTGGGTGAGTAACAGGGTTGGATCATGTGCACGACTTTACCAAGTTGTGTGCACGACTTGACATGGCAGCACGCGAGAGATGCAGTTCGGGCTGCATTTTCTCGTAGGACTTCTTCTACAAGTTATATATGAACGTACACCTATAAAAAGAAAGACCTAGGACGAACCTAGGGTAACAAGGAGAAGAAGAGAAGCTACAAGAGAGGGAAATCATCATCAAGGGATAGGGAGAGCAATCCAAGGAAGCTTATGGATTTCGGGAAGTGTTTCTCTTGTTTCTCCAGGGTGAGAGGGTTGCGGGTCTAGTCTCTTGTGGGGGGATTCTTTTTGTGGGTATTGTGAGGGATTGGAGAGAGGCAATGATCTTGTACTCATGGTATTCCCACAATAGTATATCCAGAGATCGTCATCGTCACATATCGCGTGTGTGTGTTTGCTTGTGCTTTGTTCTTTTGTTTACAGAGATCGTCTTTTTGGCTTTTTGGTGGTGGTGAGCCATTGTCTTCTCCGTGGAAGTTCCTCGCTCATCTTGTTATCTCGCTCCTTCCGCTGTACGCGTGGGTCTCGGATCACAACAAAACCGGCCAGTGGCATTGCGCCACATACGCCAGTGAGGATAAGAAGGTAATTTGAATCCTTAATGAAAATGACCTCCGTAGCGTTTTCAAATTACCTCTTTACCCTTATTTGGCATATGTGGCACAATTATAAAAGTCGGTTGTAATTACCGATCATCAAAGGCAGCCGTCAAATTTTTTCTCTAGACCCTCTCAAATGCGGGGTATGTTGGATTGTAGGAAACATGAAAGATATTGATGCATTTAATATTGTATCTTGTTTGTTTCAAATAAAAAGATGAGGTATCCTAATTACTTAATGTATTTAAGTATGCGATGAGGTATTTACAATTGTCATGCCACTATCAGATAATAACTAGACCTAACCAATAAGACAACAAGCACATCCTAAGAACAACCAACAGAAATAACACAAGGGTACAAGACTAACTCAAGATAACCATTAAATGTAGACTCTTCCTCCTCCTCAAATAGCAACGAGTGCAACATAATCTATGGTTAATAGAGGAAAAACAAGGAGAGCTTGGGCCTTATATCAGCTCTTCTTCTTTCTCAAGAAACAAGCATAAAAGAAACCCCCTTCGATCAACTCTAACAACAATAAAGCAATTGCATATTATCCCTAAAAAAAATTAAAAAAATAAAGAAATATACACAATAACATCATCGAGGCTGAGAGAAGACTCAAGGCAATCACAAAGCAGAGGCTCATTCTTCTAGAATCAGTAATAATTCATACTAAATAGGATCACTAGATTAGCTCTTCATCCCTCCAGATAACAGGAGCATCACTAAGCACATCGGATTGAAAGAAATAATTTAATGGCTTGAGCCCTCAAATCAACCTCCCAAACGCATAGTTATTTGCATAAGGCCTTCACAACAACCACTTAGAGACGAGCATATGTATTTACATACAACACATCATTGTCCAACTTCACGAATACCAAAGGCACATCGAGAGAGAGAGAGAGAGAAAGAAACAAACAAGTTATTAATAAAGTTATTACAAACCAAGGAACAAAAATATGTAAATGTTCCAAAACCTACAAAGCAAATGTCTTTAGTTATTATAGACAAATAATTTAAAATTCATCAAGGAGCATTTGAGAATATTCGATCCGATTCAATTCGTCATTTGTTAAGAAATTCGTCCGAATATCATTATTGTCTTTCATCATCTGATATAGAAGATTTTTTTGTTCAATGGTAAAATTTGGCAAATTTTTTTTTAATCTCTTTCAACATTTCAACTTATGGATTAACCTGTCACATAACCTCCACCAGTTGATATAGTAAAGTAATGACTTCACCAATTTCGCTTGATTTTCTTTTCTTGGAAGAAGTAACTCTCTTATGGGAACTAGTTGTTGGCATTGACAATGAGGTCTTGTTCACATTATTTGAAAGCATAGAGGATTATGTGAAATCCCTAAAATTGATATTGAGGTCTGGTACAACCTGAAACTACCTCCATAGTCTAACTCATTTAAAATTGTTGGAATGAGTCTTGTTTATGAATGGACAATTCCATACGAGATCTTGAAATATTACCACACGCAAGATTATTGCTAATAATGATCCCCATCTCCTCAAATACCTCAATGGGTTTATTTCAAAATACACGAGCATCAAGAAATGACATTAATAGAAATAGACTCAAACTAAACAAGTATACCAATGAGATGCAAATCAAAATAATAATGAAAAATATTTACTTGATAGTATGAGTCCCATACCTCAGGATCCGCTGTTACAGTCATTGTTTTTGGATCCCAACCAAAACTACTAACATTAAGTAGACATTTGATAGTTGCATATATCCTTCTTACATTAGGTGGATTTGAATGTTCGCTATATTTACTTTGACTTTGTATTTATTCGAAAGTTTATGAGTGATAATATTGTATGCTTTCTCTTTGAACCCTTTGTTAACTTTAAAGTCTTTTTCAGCTTTCTCTATCATAAGGATAATCATATCCTTTTTCATTTACTCACTCCACTTCAAAATTGATTCTTTTGTTTTGATGGATGACATATATGTTGAAATAGATATTGAATCCATTCCTACTGACAAAATAATATTCCACGTATATAAAAAAATTACTAAGAAGTATTCAACATATTAAAATAGCCAACTATCATTAAAACTACATCAAGGTTCAAGAAAAATAATATTACAAAGCAAACTCTAATTCAAAATATATCAATTTTTATACTTTTTACCATACATAATCAAGATACATATGAGCCGATAAATTATCCCTAAAATTTGACCAAGTAGTTCTTCTTTTTTTCGAATTTCTCGATCAGTCATTTCAAATTCTTTCTTTTTTCTCTTTGTCAATTTCTTTTCTGAAGATATTAGCGCTTGTCTAATTATGTTAACAACATGGTATATTTCCATAATATGACTATGGAGCACACAATATGCTATTACAATGTTAATGAAGTATGTATAGAGTATGAAACTTCTTCCTTAAACATTAAAAAATATTTATTTAATATTTCAAAACACCTCTCAGTTGTATTCCTAATTATAATGGAGGAGTGTCGAAGGTTGAAGATCTCTTGCGGGTTCTCCAGCTTGCAATTTTGTCACTCATTTAGGTGGTACCTCGTGGATCTATACAGTGCAAGAAATTCAGTCTGGATTTTATATTCTGTATTGACAAGATAATATTTTTCTATACAAATTCAAAATGAAAGATTATACTATATCCATATATTAGGTCATATTTTATACACATGCTTTATAGGTCCATACTTTCAGGCACAAATAACCCACTGTCTCGGTTTAGTACATCCCATAATACAAGTGCATCATGGGCGGAGCCCTCCCACCCCACTAAAATGTATGAAACTTAAGATCAAAATTACAAGCAGTTGGAATATTTTTGTGTTGTTGGTTATTTCCGTCCATAAAATTAAGATTGATCTTGTAATAAAACTGAATATGGGATATGAGTCCTATCGATGGTACCAATGCAATCATACATTACCATATAATGTAATTATTATAGTACATTTATGTATAACCACATTACACATTAAATTTTAAGTGTAAATTTTAAGTGTGAAAATAATCATCTTGTATCACTTCTTATCTTATTTGGGCATTCATCCGCAGTTGGTTGGACAACTAACAAAGTAACAATGAATATAACTTTAAGATTGCATGTAGCACTATATGGAAGTATTGACTAATCATCTCATTCGAATAACAAAAATGATGTACAGTCATACTATTTCGCACATTATGGCCAACAATATGTCATAATAGCACAACTTGCTTCTCCATTAATACATGAATCATATCTCGCATGCCTCCATGCCCCCTAAGGACATCACACAATTGTGTGAAACATGAATGACTCATTCTGATTTATTTGGTAACAACAAACTTTGATTATTCGACTTATGTACACATCCATTTTAATCTCACTTACACCTACTTGGCCTCGTAAGACAATTTTGATTTTTAAGATAATACATGAGAATAATTACTATAACTATAACTATGGCACCCATCTTTGTCTGAGGATTTAAATGTTACTATGTACACATCCATTATAACTATAACTATGGCACCCATCTCATCTACACTGATTCAAATATATATTATAATATCAATATGTATAGGAGATGTATACCCATAAGCATAATACATCGAATGCATTAACATGTAAAAATAATTATAAACGATCTTTGGATATGCATACAAATGTTTTCATATACATTAACATCGATCATATATGCGTAGGAGATGTATATCCATAAGCATAATGCATCGAATGTATTAACCTTTCAAAGAAAAAAAATGCATGAATAATCTTTGAAAGGTTAACATGCATGAATAGATCCATATATTTGTTATCATATCTATATTCATACAATGGTTTCCATATGTTATTAGATCTCTTAAATCTTAAGAGATTGTTCATGCATTTTCTATGAAAACCATTCATAAAAAAAATCATATGAACGGAACCATGTGTTAACACATACAATGCATTTCCCATTAAAAAAAAAAACATAGCAAATCATTCTTTGGATATGGACATACCCATATTTGAACATATCTCCATATCGAGCTTCAATCAAAAAAAAAAAAAAAAAAAATCCTAATACGTGGAATGCATTTCCCATTAAAAAAAAAACCCCCATTGCACCTTCTTTTTAAAGATGAACAGATCCATATCCAAATTGATCTCTAGATCGATCCTCGCTACTAGGATTTTACGGTGTTAGAGATCCACAATTTTTGGTGTATTGGTATACTAAGGCTTTACGGTATTAGAGATCCACGATGTAATCCAGTTACTGTACAATATCATCAGATAATTCAAACCAAACGGTGTGATCAGTTTGGGTATTCGAATTACTCACTGAAACTTAACTTACCATACCGAATATGTCAAGCCAAATGGAGCCTTAGTGTCATAGTATGGATTGCCTTACTCCTTCTAGCTAAATATGCTACTTCTTGCCATCGTCCTTAGGGATGACTCTAGAACCTCCAATGTCTTGTGATCGGTCCTATTTCAAAAGATTGTCGTTCATGCTTTAGCTATTAAAATCGGAACCTTTGGTTGTGCTTGGTCGGCGTGTCGTATTCCGTCAATAGTGTGTTAGGAGTTGTGTCTTTTCGTTGAGTTTGTTGTGGTTCTAGTTGAATACTTTGTGAATCAGACCTTCTTGATGTTGTTAGATCCCCTTGTGTTGTACAAGTGAGCTTGGTTATGGAACCATCATTCTGGCAATGCCATTGTCTGACTGGTTAGATGATGTGTGTATGTCGGGCTATAGACACTCGAGTGCAGCATACCGAAAGCATAGTTGCATATGGGATAATGGGTTTGGGCTATGGGATGCTCCCATAGAAAAATAGTTGGTTGGATGACCCATTCTCAGTTTAGATAATACCCGCAAAAAGTAACTGGGTGTGAGTACCGCACCGTGAAAAGGCCAAGTCCCCTTGTTCGAAAAGGAACCCAATGGTAATGTTGCCTAAACACATTTAAAAGCCGGGGTTCACAATAGAATATATCTTTCCCCCTTCCTCTCTTCCGTCTTCTCCCTTACTCCTCCCTGATAGTTCTGGTGTATTTAATGGTTTGAGAGAACCTAGTGGTACAAATAAATATTTAGTTAAATGCATACTAAAATAGATAAATGATCTTAGAAATCAGGTCAGGTTTCATATGCACCAGAAGCCTATCTGCTTAGGGTTCATCATACGCAGCGTAGCATATCAATAGTGGTACAGAGCTTGAATAACAATGTACTCTTTCGAACATGTGTTGGCTAATTAGCTTAAATACGACCAGCCGTAGCATTTATGTATGCATTCCTAATCCATTTTCACGGTCGTATCATCATTGAGTTCTAATCGATCATCATAGAAATAGAAAGATCAGCCATGTGGACCCTCTTTCATCATCACCTATTATATGTATCATTCTAGTGCGCGTTGATTAATCCATCTGAAAAACACTCACGGACTTTACTTGCAGACTATATCTAAATTAAACATCATGATCAATCGAGCCCTAATCAATTGAAGCTAGTAGTGACATTGGACTCTTTTTCTTTTTTTTATTTGCCTCTTCATAGATTATTATTTGACTTTCTTCTTATTTATAAAATAGCAATATGTTTCACATATATAAATAGTATTTTTTATTTAATTTTGATTTTAACTTATTTGAGAAACTGGCATTGGTTTCTCCCAATTGAATGTGGGCCCACCTGACGTGTAAAATCAGATGGGTAAGCATGGAGAGGCAGTATATACCTGGCATGGGAATGGAATTGAAAATTAACCTTTGTGTCAAAATCAAGACAAAGAAAAAAACCCTTTTTCCCCATTTCACAATCCTCTTCCCAAATCCAGAGAGAGAGGAGAGGAGAGAGAGAAAGAGAGAGAGAGGTCTTTGGGTTTTTCTCTTCAGGGTTTTTTCCACCGAGGACCCGAGACCACATCCCGATCGAAGCTCCGACCTCAGAAGCCCCCTCCCATGAACTCTATTTCCCCCATTTGATCCAAGAAAGGCCTCATATTTTTGGATTTCTTGCGCCCTCCCATCGATCCGTCATCCACCCAGATCGAAATTCCTTCAAATCCCACCGTGCCGGTCGTCACCCCGTCGTTTTAGGCATGATTCCGAGCCACCCAGATGAGCTTTTGCTCTAAACCCCTCCATTCGTCAGCCCCCAGATGGTTCTTTCACCGTTGCGGGGCGCCGGTATCCCATAAATCCCCCATTCACTCTTCTTGGTGTCGAGTTCTATAGCATGGGGGACCTGCAGGCCTGGCTACCCCATCCCAATGGCACGATAGGAGGATACAACCCCCCACCATCGCCATCGCAGCCGTTGAATCCCCACCCATCGATGATCAGAGCTGAAAGCTGGCGGCAGGCCGAGCAGGCCACCCAAGAGATCATACACAGCATTCAGCCAACGTTGTCGTCCGAACAAAGGAGATGGGCCGTGATAGAGTATGTCCAGAATCTGGTCAGAGGGCGTATTAACACCCAGGTGATTCTTTAATTATGATTGTAAATTATTTCTGGGTGGCCATCTTTGAGCTCTATACAGATTTTTTGTTTCATATAGAATGGTTTATACTGTATATTGAATTCTCTTTCTTCATGGGTGTTTGCTCTGTTAAGGGATTTTAGTTAATGTGCATGCAATCATTATTATGTTTTTGTTTGAGGAGGGGGAAGGACTAGTAATTGATTCCCATGTTGCTATACGATTATACCTAATGCTTATACCACTGTATGTTCAACATGATTTTATCCCTTGCACCATTCGTTTAAGCCTGATGCGAGCACATTGGTATTTTCGGCATGGCGTTGTTGTCTAATTTGAGCAGTACATTTCTTTGATTTCCACCGAGTTCTGTAAGATGTTCTCTTCCATTCTTTTAGGTTTGAGGCATGACTTCTTTTTTTTCCCTTCTCGTATCATGTGGGTGGCTATATTTGTGATGACACTAACTACCTAGAAGATTCTCCATCTCAGCATTGCTTCAAAGTAGTTTGAACCGAGGTTTTCAGGATCGATTTCGATTTTGGTCCAAGACGGATAGGCGGTTACGGACGGGTTCAATGGTTTCAGTTTATTTTAAAAATTTTAAAAATTCTGAAAACTAGGAAAATTCAAGAAAAATTTAGAAAATCAATATAAGCCAGAAAAAATAGAATTAGGACATTAATACAATAACTAGTCCTAAGGAACTCGAAAGTCACACATAACATCAAGCCAACACTCAGTACCACATCTCGCGCTCGTCAGTAGTATTGCTGAGGATAATAGTGCTGAAGGTGCTTGTACAAAAAAAAAAAGGATGACATCATATATTTATATTAATCCTTTCAGTGGCAAAGCACCATAATAAAAACAATGAACAATTATGCATTTTCAATTGATAGGATATAAGCTTAAATACTCTTTTTCAGTTGTTCCACACGCATTGAAAAATTTACAACTTTACATTGAACCAATGATGCATTTGACTACCTCTTGAGACCTTACAAAAATCGGTGTATAGCATGACTAATGTAAAATAAGTCAAATACAGGATTGATAGTGTATTGTGCATGACATTTGTTTTCAATATGTAGAATTCGTATGGTATGATCACATTATGGTACCCCCATGCTACACCATTTGCTTATAGCAAGGATCATCCAATTTGGCGGATTTCTAAATGGTTTCTTTTGTTATAGTGATGAATAAATTATAACGAATATATGTGATCCTTGTCTCCATTCAAAAAAAAAGAGATGCTCCTTGTCCAACCCCTCATGAGCCATATGCTATGCAACACCCAGTAACCACTTTGTATTGGCCTTATTTTTAACAGAGTAGGGTTTTTGCTTTACCTCGATTTTTTTCTCAAAAAACTGAGAAGTCTGGAAGAAAAACAAGTTCTTGTGAAAAACTTGTACTTCCAGATTTTCTGAGATTTTTTTCAATCTAAAATATCCAAACTTTCTTTTTTCAGTAAAAAAACTGTAGAGTTTGATTTTGTATGGGAACTGAAAAATTACATTTTGATTCCTTTGGACTTTGATTTTTTTGATATTTTTATTAAATAGAAAGGGGGGAGGGTATTTTCTTATTTACATAAAGATAATGATAAATGACCTTTTCTTAAATGTGTTTTATGTAAAAAGGCTGATGTGCAAGCTGTCTGTTGAAATACCCTTTTATCCTGAAAACCAGTCTGAAACATAGAAATTTTTGGGACCGGCTCTGGCAGAAACGGATCAGTTTCGGCCGAAACTCAAAACCCTATTTTGAATTGCGATAACATGGTCGTGAAACTCTTATTCCACCTTAGAATGACCAAGTTTAACTATTCTAATTCATGTGTTTTTGTTTTTATATAAACAAGTAAAACTCTATTATATCCGGCATTAAGGATTAAAATGCAAATCCCGTCAAGGAATGGTCAAGGTACATCATTTTCTTGTGATTTCGTCTAATTTGGTGGTTCGATTTTATTACTATATCGATTCTTAGTCCACGTATATATACCTTATTTTCTTTCCTCAATTTTATATGGGAATCTTTTTATTTAGTTTTTGCGACTCCAATTAAACTTGACCTTACTTGCCATATTTCTTTGAAAGAGGAATAATGCTTAACTTTGCATCTCCATTAGTTTTTTTTTTTTCATTCATATATTTTTTCTACCTATTGTTGCGCATATTTAATGTTTATTTATATAGGCACATATTAGTTTTCTCCCATTGTTCTAGAAGTTATTCTTGCCTCCGATTATTCTTGCTTCCCGTGTGCACGCAAGCACATGCTTGTGTTTGCCCATCTCTACACATTTATTTATAATAGCCTTTGATAACCAATCATTAAACATATTTTTTTTTTATTCGTGATTTTGTCGAGGTTGCATGTAGTTTTGGTGGTTTTGTTTTATCATCATATCCAATTCTTGATCTATATATCTTGTTTCTTTCTGGAAACATTATAAAGGATGCTTTTATTTGGTTTGGAACATTTGCATTGTAATGGATGCTTTATTTTTTGTATTCAAAATCCCCAATCTCTCTTCATCCTAGGTTAGAAAGGATTATAAATTGATTTTTAGCACCACGGGGACTTATATAGTCCATTCAGAACTTAAGAAAAAGCAAAAAGCTAAATTTGAATTTTCAAAACAAACATGGTACGATACGTACCGTACGGTGCATATCATAAGATTTGTGAAACCTCTCAAAATCGTCAATCCTCGTTTTCACCGTAACAAACACTATATGTCATATCATGTAGCGTTTCCTCCTGATATGATATGGTTCATATGCGTACATCAATGTTTAAAAAGGTGGAAGACGTACCGATGCGTTTTTCCTTTGGAGAGGCGAGGCATAAGCCTCAAATTTTTTTATGGCGTTTTGGTAAAAAAAAGTAAAAAAAAAAACAAACAGAATAAATACTATTATTGAATGTGTAATAATAATTGAACTATATATGCATAATAAATCACAATGTGTTAGAAAATATCTTATATGACACGATTGAGGACTCCATCGAGCAATCTAACAACAAAATAGAAAGTGAAATTGCTCAAACACGCTTAATTCTTTAATATTCAAGATAATAATTAAAGTAACAACTAACAAGTAATAACAAACAATAAAATATGAATATAGGACTAACATTGTCAAGATTAAAAAAAAAAGCAATGATACAAATACATGAGAATGGTAAAAGACATGTTTCACACAATACTAACAACCTTGTCTATATACTTCTCCTGCTTTAAGAACACATTTGTCTCCATCAATCTCCCATGTGAAGTAGATGCACCAGGCGACGTAGAACTCCTTAGCTTTGATGAAGATGCTACTCCTGAAGAAGTTAAATTTTGATGAGAAATAAGAAATTTATAATGGTTCTAGCTGGAGAGAAGATAAAGCCATGTACCTTGTACACAAGTAAAAGATATTGATGTGACACTGACCTGTAGCTTTCTTATGAAACCCCAATAAAAATTTATAATGTGCTAGTTGGAGAGAAGATAAAGCTACGTACCCAGTAAACAAGTAAAAGATCTTGATGTGGCACTAACCTTTAGCTTTCTTATTAAACCCCAATTAAGCTTAATTTAGGATATGTCAATTCTGATTTAGTACAATACAATCTAGCTAAGTTGTTGTATATCCATTTTCTTTGTTGATATTGGATCCATGATTTTATCATCTGGGCACTCCTTAAGTCTTGCATTGAATTGAAACATAGATTAAGTCATACAGTTTCTTTGTTTTAATCTATTCCTATTTTACGTGTGATATTTAGTCACAAAATTAATACATTAAATTATTATGACTTTAGAGGCTGGAAAATTCAATAAAAAGTTCAATATTGTGATCAATTCATTTAAATTTGAACTAAATATTATACTACGATGTGTGAACTCACCATCTCAAATGCACCCCACTTTCTCTCACACCCAGAAGAGTTGCACATCTATTTCAATAACTTGGGTACCTTTTCTTGAGTAGAGGCCTATTTGACCCTTACATTGACCACATGGACACAAAAATATATCAAGACAGACACACACGGCCACACAAAAAAAAATGACTTATATGTTTAATTTTTTAAAGTATATGTGAATGTCTCAAGATCGCTCCTTTGCCTTATCGACAAGTTGTTTCTAAATGGTCCACTTGCAATTCTGTGTGCACAAAGTTCTTTTGTTATTTGATAGTGTGCCGTAGCATTACCCTGATATTAACTCTCAATGTTTTCAAGTAGACCTCCATGACTGTCACTTTTCCACTTCAAGTTCGGTATAGTAGTATAAAGGATTAAGTAGCATCTGGCTGCACATTGAACAGAATAAAGGTTCTGATGCATGCCAAACTAGAAAATGACTAATCTAGATTTGATGATGTGGAATGTGTGCAAGGGTGCAACCTTAATCTATATGCACGCAAACAATGAGGGTTGATTTCCTAGATCTCGTCCTTGGCCGATGCAACTATTATGGATGAGCACACTTAATGATTGAGATAAACACAAAATTAATAAGTAATCAAGTATAAATAATGCACACGTTCATCCACAAAGCAATAAGTGTCCCTTGAGAGTCTTTGGGTAATCCGATAGACCTCATTTAAGAATACATCCCACACTTAGTGTGCGTCATACTTCTTGCTAGTCATGGGGAATTCCAACTATTAAGTTTGGAACTGATTAATATATTTTTTCTTAGATAGTTTGCTACGGTATTAGGTTGCAAATGTAGTTTAGTGGTGTGGGAAGGGAATGTGCGATAGTGATAGGCTAGGTAGGATAATGATTTTATAGGTTTAGATTTTTTTTTACAATAGAGTTTAGAGGACATTCTATATGGTAGAAAGAAGAAAAACTTGAAGGAGGTCTCACACCCCATTGGACTCGCTCTGTGTCTATGGAAGCTTCACGATCTTCAAGCACACGAGGAAGACGAGACAATAAATTGCCGATCTTTTTATTAATTCTTCAATAACACAAGATTACAATGGACGGGGGAGGAGGTCTTAAGTACATCTTCCACAACAATTTTTATACGCGGAGAGAGAGAGAGAGCCGACGGGTGGGGGGAGAGGAATCCCCCCTAATGTTTCTTTTCCTTTCTTTTTTTAATTTTTATTTCTCTTCTCTCCCCTCTATTGTGTGTTGCACATCCAAAGCAACTTAAAACCCCAATTTCATCCCATTGATGCCATATGGCCTCCACCAATGCATAACTTAAAAGATCTAACGACTACGATAAAACTTGCCCCTATTACATCTAAACTAAGACCCGCTAGCTAGACAAGGCCCAAAAGAGCCAAAAATCAAAATAACAGTAATTAATAAGGAAAAACAATGAGTAAAATAGAAAATCTGCATGTTGAAGCTCGTAAAACTTGTCACGATCATATCCCGTGACACATTTTGGCGATAAGCTCCCAAGTCCTCTCCTGGACGCCTTTGTTTTCATGTTACAATAGCAAAATATGCACCTTGACCCCCATCGACATATCTACCATAGTTACCAAGTCATAAAACGGAAAAAAAACGACAAGGGAAAAAATCGGAAAGATACGATGAAAACGAAAAAAGCGGGAAAAAAACGTGAAAACATCAGAAAAATAAAAAAAATCTTAAAAATTATACCAAGTATGTATATGTCATTTTCCAACATTAAGTAATCAAAAGTTCAAAACATATAGCATATGCGTTTATTAAGCACGAACAAAATAAAACCCGAACCTAATTTAAACCCGGACCAAACCCGATGTGTTTTATATGTGTTTTTCCCGTTTTAAACACGTATAAAACGCGTACGGACGTTTTTTTTTTAAAAAAAACGAGTTTTTTTTCCTGTTTGCTACGACTTCGGAACGATACGCGTTTTATACGCGTTTTTTTTCAAAAAAACACCCGATTTGGTAACTATGATGTCTACTGACATGTTAGAAATTATGCCTTTCTCTTCCACACACTCCTTACAATGATGATTACATGTCACAATGCAAATCACGCACATTCATTTACTCCACCATGTATGTAATCATTAATTTTGGGATTAATGATAGATCATCACTAACTTGGTGAAATTTCACTTTCTGAAAAGCAAATTGATAGGTGGTAAATAATATTATAAATAAAAACATTAGAAATGACAAAAAACGAAGTCATTTGGGTATATTAGTCATACCTACCTAACTTGGCCACTACGAACCGATACAGGTCAACCGATACGAGGCTTCATGCGGTTATTAATCCGCTGGATGGATATGGGAGCTGATGCTAGCCGCGTATAGAGCCTGTTGATGAGGGCAATTAAGACATTTGAACTTTGGTGTCTTTTTCACTTGAGATTATAATCCGTTGGATGGTTGCCGCATCATGGGGCCTCCTGATGGGGCCTATATAATGAGATGATGCGGCTTCCTGATGGGGCCTATATAATGGGGATCCCCTATCACTACCCTTTGATCAATATTTCCATCACCTTTATGTTTGGACTATCATACGTCTGCACACCATACTTAGAAATGTATGCTATAATGGAGCTTCACATCCCTAGATAGTGGTGAAAGGTGATTGAAGTGTTCTAAAAAGGGTATTTATGATTTCCCAGAGTTTTGTCGAGCAATTTTTCTATCATAACTATTAAGTTTGCAGTATTTGACACTGTCGAAATATTTTCGTGCATTATTTTTGTATCTTATAGTTTCAAATATATTGGTTGAAATTGACAATTTGAAACTTAATTACACATATAACTAATAGCCTCAAGCATAATGTCGATACAGTGAGTACCACATGAGGTCCTAAAAATCTCAGGTCTCTTATTTTCATAGTGGTCAAAGCAGCGCCTAGACGTTTTGAACACGTACGATAAAAAAAATTTGGAGGTTTTTCAAAATTAAGTTGAATTAACTCAAAAATTGGGATGCAATTACTCAAATTGAGTTGAATAAACTCAAAATTGAGTTGAGTAAACTCAAAATTGAGTTGAGTAAACTCAAATTCTTATGATGGGTTCATAAGATTTTGGGGTATTTTTTATAATTAGGTTGAATTAACTCAAAATTGAGTGGAATTAACTCAAAATTGAGTTGAATTAACTCAAAATTGAGTTGAATTAACTCAAATTCTTATGACGGGTTTATAAAAATTTGGGATTTTTTAAATTGAGTTGAATTATCTCTAAATTGAGTAGAATCAACTCAAATTGAGTTGAATTAACTCAAATTCTTTTGATGGATTCATAAGAATTTAGGGGTTTTTCAAAATTAAGTTTTTTTTTAGTTGAATTAACTCAAATTGAGTTAAATTAACTGAAAATTGAGTTGAATTAAATTTGAGATTTTTTATTTTCTTTCTCTCTCTCTCTCTCTCTCTCTATATATATATATATATATATCTATATATATATATATATATATATATATATATATATATATATATATATATATATATATATATATATATATATATATATATATATGGGAAAAATGGATGCTGGACTTGAGGTGCAGCGTCGTTGCTGCACCTCAGGCATTGTTTTACCATCCTAGAAGTTTGGAATTTGATAAAATTTTATTGAGGGTGTTGTCTAGGGTAAGATGATCATCCTCACAAATTTTCATCAAATTCCAAAACTTCTAGGGGGGTCAAATGGTCGAAGCAAAATCAGCCATCCACAGTCACCGTTAAAATCTGCAGATTTTGCTTCGACCATTTGACCCCCCTAGAAGTTTTGGAATTTGATGAAAATTTGTGAGGATGATCATCTTACCCTAGGCAACACCCTCACCAAATTTCATCAAATTCCAAAACTTCTAGATAGGTAAACAAGCGAGAGGTGCTGCGTTGTTGCTGCACCTCGGGTGCAGGCTCCCCGCCCCCTATATATATATATATATATATATATATATATAGAGAGAGAGAGAGAGAGAGAGAGAGAGAGGAAACGGGGTATAGGCTGGCAGCCTATTTCATCGAAATGGGCAACCACTCATTTGAAGCCCTTAGGAGTTGTACAATGTGCTGATTTTTTGTGTGCATAAGCACCTTACCTTAGATAGAACACCCACAAAAATTCAGCACATTCTAAAACTCCTAGGGGCATCAAATGTTAGAAGTTTTATCGAACGTTCGTTATAACCGTTAATCTGAAATATAACATTTGATGCTCCTAAAAGTTTTAGAATGTGCTGATTTTTCGTGGGTGGTCTATCTAAGGTAGGGTGCGTATGGTCACAAAAAATCAGCACATTCTAAAACTCCTAAGGGCTTCAAATGGTGACTGCCCATTTCGCCGAAATAGGCTGTCAGCCTATACCCATATTCTCTCTAAATATATCGGCGACGCCTAGGCACCGCTTCACCTAGATAGGCCAAAATGCCTAGGCACTGCTTATTCGCCTTGATTACATTGCTTATTTTCAATAACTTTGAAGCTGCAATGTTAGATGAAAAGTAACTATGACAATACATCTATCAACTCTAAAAAGAAATATTCTCTACATCATGAATGTGATCAGAAGCATCTTCAGATATTAAGAGCTTGTGGCAAAGTGAGGGTTAACATAGAGGTTCATAATGATTAGTCCTCTTTTTATTAGTCCAATCTTCAATCTTACCGATACGTCCATATTTTTCCCATGCATCTTTGTGACTTTTCAACCTTCCTTTGTCAAGTCCACTTTTTCTCTAAGAAACAGCTGACCATGCACATAATGTTGGACCAATAAACTCTAGACCAATTCCAGGCTTCCAGTGTTTCATTAAAACTTTTCAAAGTAAGTTGCATTCCAATGCAATACATGCCCATACCTTTATCGAGCCAAATATTGGCACACTCTTGCCTTCTCTACCTTATATATTTCTTTAAGTGAAGCTTGTTTCATTTATCCTCTTGGATTTATAGCAACTTCAGTCTAGTTGCAATATTTTATCCATTGGACCTTGTACCAGTTCTTTTGCTTGAAACTCCGACCCTATCTTATAATCACCATCTTCTTCATCTTTGTAATTTCACATAGGGCTGCAATTCTTTCATTTCTTTTTTTCCTCATCTTTTGTGTTTGTATAGTTTAGAAAATCTTATGTTTCTTACCTAATTCTGTTGGAACCTTCAACATGGAGCCACATTTCCTTGAATGCCCACAACATGTTCTTCACCTTTTGATTGTTGCCCACAATAGTTGCACTCCACTTAATTTTTATCATTTCCCCTCAGACAATAATTGTATTTCCAACCAGGATTTTCTTGTTGATTTACTTTAATGCATTGCTGCAAAATGATAATAAAATGCACTTATACAAGATACTAGATATCAAATGGTTTAGATACAAAGGGGTCAATCATATATAACATTTTTTTCTCAAAATGTCATTATTTCTGATGGTAACAGTGGGCCAAGGGTGCACAACATCACATTGATGTACAAAGGTTGATTTAGGCTGAGGAAGAAGAAGATTAAAAAGAAGGAAAACTACAAGGCTGATTTCGGTGACTTTCTCCTTCACATGCCGAGGGAAATTGGAGACATGAGAGAGAGAGAACCCGTGAAAGAAAAAAAAGGTGGTACTGTTTTGGTTTTGGCGGGTTGTGGTCGACAACTTTTGTCTTTTTGACTCCGAGGAAAGTGGGATAGACGAGAGAGAATTGAGAAAGGGAAAACCCTAGATCAATACTTTAAATTCCAAACTAGATCGGGCCCTCTCTACTAAAAATGAATGACCACCCGAATGAATCGCCTGTGCCCCGCCTAAGCGGGCCCAACATTAGCTAGCCATCTGCCAAGGTCCGCCTTCATGTCCACCCGACAGGTATGCAGTGTGGGCTGAGATCGAAAACGCCTCATCTGTACCTAATTTAGGATGGAGTCTAGTTTTTTTTGTTATTATGACTTGTGAGTTTACTATCCGTTCAACTGACTTAAATATGAAATTGAGCTTGTTTGCCTGTGAGTCCTTGCATGCATGTGTACATGTATTTGTGATGGTGGGTGGGCTGTAGGGTTGAGATGGGCTTGTTAACCAATCGATCTTAAGGATCAAGTTAAATGTGGCCTATTTACTTCAATAAACATGGTTGAGAAAGCTATTTTATGAGTCGAACACAAGCTGTTTATGAACAACTTGCACAAATTTTTCGGTGCGCATATATGCGCAAGTGTGGCTTGAGCTTGCGATATCTACTAACCAAACTTAAGGCTTGCTTGTTAATCTAAACCTAAACACTCGAGACCGGATGAGTTTCTATCGAGTTGAGCACAATCATTCATGAACCATGGTTTTAATCGTAGATTTCATTCAATAAAAAAATAATTTGTCTGATTCTTGTGAAATGTTGGTGGAAATTTTGTATTTTTTAAAGAAAGATTTTGGTGGAAAATTTTCGGATATCGATGGAATTTCGATTGGACTTTTCTATTTGAAAGATGAAATGTTTTACCTAAAAAGGATGGATTTTTTAGTAAAATTGTCCCCAAAAAAGTTGAAATGTCAGATTTCAATCAAATATTGGCCATTTCAGTCGACATTTTGTGATGTCGAACCAAAATTTGGTACTATAGAAATTTCAGACAATTTCTATCTTGGAGCCGAAAAATGGCATTTCGATCTTTTCGTAGGAAATTTCTGAACATTTGATTCCGTATCATGAACAACTTTCTCAAATTTACACTCATACATCTTATCATATGAATTCCAGTGCATTTGTCTTGCTTCTTCCTTCAACATCAATGACATCATCAATTCCACTTCAAATGTCACTTTATCATCCCAATTCATATTAAGACACCCTTATGGTGTTTCTGCCATTGTTTGTCTTTTTTTCTATCTTTCTTTTTCTTTACCCATATCTACATCCAACTTCATCATCATCATAATATCATGTGATTCCTCTTTCGTAAGGGATAGTCACAAGCTAATCTAGGATTTGGGGACCTTGGGGTATATATTATGTGGAGCATCAACCTCGCATTCTTTGACACTTGGAGAGAAGCAGAGAGGAAGAGAGTGGGTTGGTGGTGGTGGGGATGGTGGGTGTGGGTGTTGGGGGGGGGGGGGAAATCATGGAGCAAACATATAGTGATGCAATGCTTTATTGAGATATCATGCAACTTGAACACTTGCCCCTCAAGTTTCTTGATCAACACAAAATCTTTTCGAAGTTCACATTTATTAGTGGCTGAAAATTGAGTGCAACTAGAACACTTGCCCCTCAAGTGTCTTGATTGTTACACGAAATCTTTCAAAAGGTCACATTTTATTTGTGACTGGAAATTGAGTTTAATTTGTACATGATCTGGTGGTAAAGATGGTTCCTACCATCAATGGAGGAAGAAGGATCCATGATAAGCTTTTCTATTGATGGTTGTCTCGATTACAGATCTAAGATAAAGATTTCCTTTCCATTATCAATCATTTTACTGCTTAAATATCATTTGGAGCTAAAGTAACATATTTGGGATATGTTGTACTAATGTTATGGTGGTGCTATGTGATCAATGTATTACTTTAAGACTTAAGTGTAAATTTTACAACACAGTATTAAGGACATCAATGTTATATGGTCGAATGTTGGGCCATAAAGAGGGCTCAAGCACGCTAGATGTGCGTAGCAGAGATCAGGATGTTGCGGTATATGCACGGTAAAACTAGGAGCTTAGATGACGAATTAGTGTACTAGAGGAACTATAGGAGCTGCACCGATTGAGGACAAATGATGAAAAACATATTGATATGCGATAAACATAAACAATAGAGGCAGAGGCGACCCGATATGGGGAGGATCTCGGATTATTATAGAAGAGTCAAAAAGAGAGGAAACATAAAATAACATTGATGAAAGTTGTTAAAAAAGATATGGAAGGTTTGTACTGACAACAAAGATAGCCCTTAACAAGAATGATTGCTGAAGAAAGATTGATAAAGATGGCCCCAAATATATATATGGCTAAATGGTTAGGTTATGGTGTATACCCACTGAAACATCTTCTTTTCAGTATAAATGATAGGCTGAAACATCTTTGTATTAGTATGTACTCACTGAAACATCTTTGTATTAGTACATAAACTATACTATGGATCAATGCATGTACTGCACCACTGTAAGCTAATAGATGCTCCTAAGTTGGTGGCTTGTAAGAAGTATTATCAGCTGTAGATCAATAACTGAACCTTGTAAACCTATGTATATTAGGCAGTGTTGCAGTGGGAATTAGGCCAATTGGCCAAATTAAACTATAGAGTTGTGAATGTCAGAAATTATGAAAGAATTTTGATGAATGAAGGGCAATTCCTTTACTTTGTGCTTCATATTAGACCCCTACATATTTTTAGTGCTTGAGATTTGGATCCTTTTATTGTAGTTTGAATATTCACATTCATTTACTTCATGTGAAATTGCCACAGGTGCTTTCATTCGGATCAGTTCCATTGAAGACGTATCTTCCTGATGGAGATATTGATCTGACTGCACTTGGTGTCCCAAAATACGAGGATGCTTTAGCCAGTGAAGTATGTTCCATCCTTGAAGCTGAAGGAAAGAATAAGGATGCTGAATTTCAAGTCAAGGATGTGCAGTACATTCATGCAGAGGTTTCTTCAACTATTCATTTTATTTTAGTTGTTCAAGATGGTGTAATGATTTGTCAATAGAAAATTTTGAACAAAGTCTAGCTATTTGCCTTTATGTATCCTTGCAAGTTTTCCAAAGTAGTACTACACTAAGAAATCAAGATGCACTTTCATTTTACTAGGGCCAAATATGGCAAGCAGTTAGATTGTAGTCATTGTCGAACATGATGGAGTAAAATATGTGAAATCCTATATAATCAAATTAGTATCTTATACTCATGACATGATTCCTTATGCTTGGAAGTTGTCGAGCGTCCCCATGATTATATCTGTCCTTTTGAGTTAAGCATGGTGATTTTTCACCCGTCATTTAGTTGATCAGCTCTAGATAGTTTGCTACCACCTATACTCCGGATGAGCATCTGGATAAGTTGTGTTGGTAAAGATGACCACATGAATGTTTGATCTCTTATCCACATATCTTCTCATAATTGGGTTCATAGATATGACCATATGGTCTTTCTCTTGGATGCCATGTAGGGGGAGATCAACAGAAACAAAATCCTCGACTAGAGCTCATACTCTGGATCAGCTCTTTTGGACTTTTCTAGGCTCAATCTCGGCTCAGATCTTTATGTTTTTGTGGGCTCAGCTTGGCGCACTCACATGTCATGGGCCTACTCGTGCTAAATATTATATAGCATATTATTCTTGATCCATGGTTTGATATCACAGAAAAAATTAAAATTCATAAGTGCCTATATAAGAGGAGTTTTAAACTAATGTATCATACAAGTTTACTATGATTTTCCTTGCTCAATTGCTACATATTTTGGTGTATGTTTTCTACTAACAAAATAGTTTAAAGGGAAAATTACAAAAACCTCCCCTGAACTATACACGTCATTTCATATTGGTCCCTCAATTTTTTTTGTGAACAATTTGATTCTTGAACTATGCCCTGATTGCCTTTAGCCCCCCTATCAACTTTTTTATCTCGAAAATACACTTATCAATTTCCAATAAGACTCAATTGTTTTAAAATATTTAATGTATGCTTACTAGGATAAGGGTATTTTTGTAATAAAAGTTGCCGGAGGGGCTAAATGCAAATGGGGCATAGTTTAGGGATCAAAGTGTTCAAAGAAGAAGTTGAGGGACCAATATGAATTGAGGTGTGTATACTTCAGGGGAGATTTTTGTAATTTGCCCTAGTTTTAATTGACCAGACTAGAGTTGAGGTAGTTGCTAAATATGAGTTATGGAGGAACATCTTAGATGATTACTGTTAAAAAAATCCATCATACAACAGTAGGATATTACTAATACAACTATAAAAGCAGAATGTGCGACAACATGACTTTTTTCTTCAAATTAGTCTATTGTACACCGAGATGGAGAGAGAGAGAGAGAGAGCTAAATATATCAAACAAGATAAAAACAAACAGGATGAAATGGAAGACCTTTACACGAGTGTTTTGTGTTATTGAAGTATCCCAAAAGAATATATGACCATTATCAAACCAACTATGCTATATACGGCTGAGTATTGGGCAATGAACAAGGCTCTTGTATATAGGGTAAATATGGCATAGATTAGAATAATAGGTGAATGTGCAATATGACCAAGGTTTTAAATGTCGTTTTTGGTGTCCATGTCGGTTGGTAAAAAAAAAGGAAATATTTCGTTTTTCGGTAATTTGCCTGTGGAAAATTTGTAAAATGGAAAGACAAATTTCGATGGAAATATTTCGTTTTTTGGTCAAATTTCATTGTTTTTCGATGGAAATTTATTGTTTTTCGGTCAAATTTCGATTTTGTTCATGTGATATGAAAAAGGTGAAACATTTCAACAAAACTTCAAGATAACCTTTGTCACCGAAATCAACCGACAAATCGACATTTGTCACTGACAGCACCGACAAGAGCCCGACAAATAGAATAATTACACTTATAGGATCTTTTCGCCAACAGCACCGACAAACCACCGACATCTGTTGATTTCGACTAACAAAATGTAATGTCGACATTTCAGGCTTTTTTCATATCGGATCCTCCAAAAACCGACATATGTTAGTGATTTCATCCGACTTCTGTCGACATTTGATTAATTGGATATGACTAGTAAATATATGGTTAGGAATGAGAAGATTAGAGGAAATTTAATGTTTCCCAATAGAGAACAAGTGTTGTGTTGGTATGTACGTGTTTAGCGTAGGCTCGAGAAGGAATCTAAAGAGAGAATTGCATATGCTTGTAGAAGAGACAAGAAAAGGTAAACGTAAAGATTACATGGACAGAAGTAGTGCATAGACATAAGACGCTTGACTTAACAATGAATGTAGCCTTAAATACAAATAAATGGCAGAGAACCCAAAAAACCTGATCGCAAGTAGATGGATGATAATATAGGGTATGGATTGAATGGAGTTTAGCACCCATCCTTTATTCTTCTATTATTTTATATGTATTTTTGCTATGATCTTTGTCATATCTTATGATCAAGGTTCAAAATTTCCATTTCAGTCAATATTTCGACACTCTGGATATGGAAATATTTCGACAGTGTGGAAATATTGTGATTTTATAGAAATGATGGAAATATTGATTATTTAATGGAATTTTTCAGTGAATCTCTGGATAGTCATAAACCAAGTATATATACACCATTTGAAACACTCAGATAATATTTGTACCCTATCTAGGGGTGTTGAGCTTCACAAAGCATGTATTCTGTATTTGAGTTTGTGAGTCTTGTGCGACTGTTTGGTCCTGTTTTGATCTATGTTTTTCAAATGGTTTTTAATTTTTTTTGTGTATAAAAATGTTTTCAAAATAAATATTAGTTGATTGTTAAAATAATGCTTCAAACGATTTTGAAAACGGACTTAAAACAAGAAAGTTGTGCAACCTTGAAATCGTGCAAAAATTATGCTGAAATGTGAAACATTGTTTTTTTACTTAGTCTGGAAAAAAAGTTTTTATAAAGAAAAGTTTTTATTCATTCAAAATTTCATTTGACGGACCATGGTTTTCTAGATGTACTTGTAGTTTTACATCTTGTGGAATTTTTTGAGTTAAAAAAGTGTTGATTTAACCACTTTTCTCAACATACAAATTTTATGAAAAACCAAAAAAACTGTTTTCTCCTACTAAAACTGAAAGTATACTTTTTGATTCACTTGGTTTTTTATTTTTTGATATTTTTATTGAAATCAAATGGGGGGTATTTGCTTATTTACATATAAATATGTAAATAAGCTGTTGAGAACCAAGCCCCCAGTCTTCTTTTATAAACCAGTCAGTTACAAAATTTCGGTGCCAAAAACCCAAAATTTCTCGAAATTTTTTGAAATTTTGTAAAATTTCAACGAAATTTCTGTGTCTCACTGTCTTTTGGCACGATAAATCGTGATATTTCGCGTTGACGAATATATCATGTGAAATATCGCGATATATCGTGATATATCCGTGAATCCCATGCCGTTCGATATAGTATATGAGATTTCATATCGAGGTTTGGCTAAACCGAGTTATTTCGCGATTTATTCCGAGATTTTGATCCTTGCTTATGATTTCATTGTCGGCTGTTTTTATCTCCTCATGATCTTCTTTGTCGTACCTATCATTTTCATTGTCGGCTATTTTTGTCTTCTCTTTTTCTCGCTTCTCTTTTCCACTATCTTGTCTCCCTCTCTTCTCCTGACTTCTATTTGTTAAAGACTAGATAGCTTGGTTATACTTAAGGTTTGGCTATGAATGGTTGGCCTTTTATCCACCTATCTTCCATTATTGGCTACATAGCACTATTCACATATTGGATCCATGTAAGGTCTCAACGTTTTGACCTGAACCGAGCTTTAACTAGTTTGGTATAGGTTCAAATTTGTTGATATAGCTCAAATTTGGGCTCGACTCTTTTGTGTTTTCTAGGATCAAGCTTAGATTGGGAGACTGATGAGGGATGAGCTACGGCCTACGGGGTCCCTCCTCATAAATCAAGTAAAATCCCTCGAATCATGCCAAATAAGCTTGATCCTAGAAGAAAGAGATGAAGGGGGAGAAGAGGGGGGGAGGTGACCCGGAGCCCAATGGATTCGAGGAATCCACCTCTTTTTATTAATCCAATCCAGGATCATAGATACTCACAAGCAAATTTCTGTTTATCCATATCATCATTAATTGTTACAATGAGGAGACCTACATGCATGCCTTTAAGTAGAAAGCAATGGATAAAGACTCATAATCAATTCTAATATAAAAGATATGACTTTCCACAAGAAACGGGTACATCAAATGGAAAGATCAGAACATGAGAATTGATCTTTTACATGAGAATAGATCTTTTACAAATACTGACTACTCATTCCATTATTTTGCTTTCGAAACTTACACAAAGGTTCAGATTTATATACCATCCCTCTCTAGAGAGCACTTTTGGTTTTTACAGACTCAGGCTTAGCTTGACTTAACTCACATGGCATTGGTCTACTTGAGCTCCCAACATATGTAACATTTAATTCAAAATTTATGAGTTAATATCACTAAAGAAAATTGCTAACTATAAATAAAAGAAAATTTATAAACTAATTCAATCTACTACTGTATCATGATTTTTGTAGTTCACTGGCTAGCACACACTCATTGTGGCGTATGTTATCACATACACCGTAGTTGTAACTGATTGGACTAAAGCAGGGGGGATCGATGTAAACTTGAGTTGCCTATGAAAGTTTTAGAGGATAAAGGTTTGAAAATCAATCATATAGAAACTTATTATTTGGAATGCAATTTTGAACATAGAAAATATGAAATGTTGTACATGTACATTGTTGATGAACAGAATGTACAATTGCAACTCTTTGTTACCTAAATTCTATTATAAAGAAAAATGGAGAAATAGACTTACATATCTCAATCAAGCTGGATGAAATGGAGAGCTAGTACAATATTCATCTATGATAAACACAAGTCAGGGTATCTCAAAGAAAAATTTAATAACATTGTTCAGTTCAACTAGCTTTTATGTTTAAGTGTTGCACTGGAGGAAATTTATAACTGTAGTATGAAGTGTGGCAGAGATAAGGATGCTAAGGTGGACATGAGGTAAGGCTAGTTGGATAAGGTTAGACATGGGAAAATTAGAGAAAATTTAAAAGTTTTCCCAATAGAGTATAGGGGTTTAGAATTTAGGTTGTGTCAGCTTAGGCTAGAGCAGGGACCTGTGAAGGACTACATATGTACGTAGAAGAGACATAGAGGTTAGTTAAAATAACATACATGGAAGTAATGCGAAAAACCTAAAGAAATATGACTTAACAATGAATCTATCCTTAAATAGAAATGAATGGCGGGCTATTAGACCTGATCCCATGTAGATGGAGTTTGTTTACTTAGGGTATGGATTGAGTGTAATTTAATACTTCTTTTTATACTATTAGTGGACACCCTGAGGCCCGCTCCCTGGTTATGTGATATTAAACCGTGTAACCAATATTGTAGGTCTCCCTACCCGCCAACTCGCCTTGTAGGTTTCTTGCCTTATGTCTCTTTCTTGCTAAGTTCCCGTGGTCATGTACCAACACCATTCATATAGGTGTTAACGTTAGGTTTATAATTGGTCCAAATAATTCTCAATCTTTTTATGTACTCTTTTTTATCATAGTGGTATTCCATAATCGAACTGTCTTAAGGATAAGACTTGGATGACAAGGTCCATCTTATTTATTATCTTATATTATTTCGACAATAGTTTTCTTTTATGTCTATCCACATCCTCTATATCTCATCCTCCTCTCTTCTCCGTTTCCTCCCCGCCCGCCCACAATTGGCATACCCCCACCCCCCGCGCCCGCAATTGGCATATACCTGATCCTTGGCACCATTTGTGGGAGGGTTAACATTAGGTTGATAATCGTTAGAAAGCTTTGCATGGATACTTTGGAGTATATCTTATTCTTTTGTGTACTCCATACCAGATACCATGTGATGGGACAATGCTCAATTGTTGTTGTTTTTAGCTATGTATTCATGTATGCATCTATTCATGTATGTATGTATTGTAGTCATGTATATATGTTATACATATGTATGTGCATGTGTGTGTACACAGAGTGAGCGAGCTTTAAATCAATTTGAGCCCATCCTAGCTGGACTTGAACTCAGAGAACCTGATCCACTGCTTGGGCTCCACTCATGAGTCTAAGATTCGGTATCTTGTGAGCAAGCCAAGTTATAGCTTGGATCATTGGCACCCCTAATGCAATGTACTAGAACGCTTGTTCAGATTTTTTTTCCTCAAAAATAAAAGTTAGATATTTTGTGAGTAAGAGCTTTTGATGATGATGGTATGCTTGCAAAATAGTGATTTATAGTTCTAGCATTAGGCTTGTTTATAATGTGGCATTTGCTGTCATGAGGTAAGCTGGTCAAGGTGTTTGAACTGTGGTAGATTCTGAGTTACCAACTTCATCGAGCTACAGAAATTTTAACTTGGTGATTGGATCTCTGATGCCAGGTCAGACTTGTTAAATGCCTAGTTCAGAATATTGTCGTCGATATTTCATTCAATCAGATTGGTGGACTCTGTACACTTTGCTTTCTTGAACAGGTATGGGATCAAAGACCTGTCCTTACAACTCCATATGTAATTTCTCCTCTTCCTTATGAGCAGAAAAAGTCCTTAATGATATTTTCCTAATTGTACACGTCTGTTTTACCTCCCAACCTATGTTACATTATTCGTGTTAATCCATGGTCGTAGGGAGACGAATTGATTATCTACTGCTTCTCTAGGTTGACCGTCACATAGGAAAGAACAACCTCTTTAAATGCAGTATTATATTGATCAAAGCTTGGTGTTATTACGAGAGTCGCATTCTTGGTGCTCATCACAATTTGATCTCTACTTATGCCTTGGAAACAATGGTCTTGTACATTTTCCATCTCTTCCATTCATCTTTGGATGACCCTTTGGCGGTGAGTGCTCGATGAGAAATAAGCATTATAGTGCTATAAATTTCTCAAGGTCTTACAGTAGTTGCTTTCTATAGGTTCTGTACAGGTTTCTAGACTACTACAGCAAATTTGATTGGGATAACTATTGCGTCAGTTTACACGGTCCAATTTCTATATCTTCTCTGCCGGAGCTTGTGGGTAAATGACTCTCTTGACCTTTGTTTTTGTCAAATAGCTGATCATGCCAGGCTACCCACCCTCTTCTTTCTCATGTTTATTGATGACAATTGTTGTTTCTAATTTTGCAGCCGAGGCACCAGAAAATGATGGGAGTGATTTATTGCTCACTAAGGAATTTCTCAGAAACTGTGTGGATTTGTTCTCAGATCCCCAGAAGGGGTCAGAAAATAATTCTCGGAATTTTCCACTGAAGCATCTAAACATTGTTGATCCACTGAAAGAAAATAACAATCTTGGCCGCAGTGTCAGCAAAGGTTTCTCTCAAGTTCTTCCAAATCACACCACACACACACAAGGAGAGAGAGAGACACTGTGGGAAGTGGAATTTGGTCCCGGATGTGCGATCCGATCAAGTGGCATCGCAACCGTCCGATCACGGGATTAGTACTAGTTAGGATCTAAAGTTGGTTCCTTTTATTGAATAACATGCTTGTTAGTTCACTTTTTCTTTCTGATTTTTTTCCTCGTATATAGGAAACTTCTATCGCATACGTAGTGCATTTACATATGGTGCCCGAAAGCTTGGACGAATACTCGTACTGCCTGCTGAAAGTATCGCAGATGAAATCAGTATGTTCTTCATGAACACATTGGACAGGCATGGAAGTGGCGATAGGCCCGACGTGCTGGATGGGCTTCCTAGTTGTCGAGAGAGTACCATCGATAATCATCATGGGCTTGGCAGGGAAGATATGTTGATTTTAGGAACACCAACTACTGATTCCCGAGAATTATGCAAGGAGATGAATAAGATCAATATTACGTACTCTGGTAAGGAGAATGGGATCCAAACTCAGTTGCATAGGTATCCCTCTGATCATCATCGGGATACAAGTTGGCAGCAAAAGTGCACTAATACGGCAAATGGCAATGGGGATGGGATACACTTGCATGGTGATGGAGGAGAGCCTGGTACTAGCCCCGCCTCAAATTCAGGAACCTCCAATGGAACCTGTCAGTCATTACCATCAAATACAGAAACATGTGATTCATCATCAAGAGAAGCTTATCATGCTCCTTGTCTCTTTTTTCCGCCAGAAAATGGAGTTGGAATACGGCCAGACTCCTATGAGGCTGAGTCACCGACAGGCAGTACGTCCTGGTATAGCAATCATTGGAATGCCTACCAGTCGGAATGTTTGCAACCCAATGACTGCTCATTGGGAGAAAATGAGGGAATTGGCAGCAACGGGGGGCCCGAGCTGAACAACCTGGTAAATCTCATCGGGGATTATGACACGCATTTCAGAAGTCTCCTATATGCTCAGGGGTGCCGAGAGTACATGCTGGGCACACTCTTTCATCCGATCCCTCGATCTCCTTCCCATTTTCGCAACAAATACTCCTGGGATGCTGTTCGAAGACGCGGCATGTACACACACATGAACGGAAATGGAATGGTCCCTGGGCCGCCATTCGCTCCCCCGGGCTGTTATATGATGAACCCTCCGGCGCCTCCGCTACTATCCGGTGCTTATGGCATGGAAGATACACCGAAGCCACGCGGAACTGGCACATACTTTCCCATCGCGGTATACCTCACTGAGTCGATCTTATTAACTTTATATTTCTTTTGATGACTTCACTTTCGTTGATTAGAGCTTCAAACATGTTGGTTTGGCTTAGTTCCCCCCTCCTCCCAAGTTTTGCCCAAAATTACTTAACCTCACTATAGTTAATAAATTACATTTTACCCCTTAAATTCAGTTTTGATTGATAGAAATTACGAAAATAGGAAATGTTGTAGTTGAAAAAAGGGGATATTGTGCTAACATTTAAAACTTTAGGGACTGATTTGGAACAAGAAAACTTGTTAAATGATTTTGGGCTAAACTTCAGGTGGTAAAGTGTAATTTACCCCATTGTTTTTAGATCATTTGGGTCTGCTTCACCATCCTCTGGATTGGTCTGGTATTGTGCCTATTCTGATTTGGTGCAACCTGGATCAAACCTAAATTAGTAAGTGGGTCTGATACTTTGGACCCGCACCCAATCAGTAGGTACAACCGTACAACTCGGTTCAGGTACGGGTCGACCAGATCGATTTGCAGACATGTTGGAAAGTCGAGTTTTGAACATGATGCTAGCACAATTTGCATTTGCTGATTTGTTCGCAGGTCCACCTTGTCAATCTTTTTTTCTCCTGTTCCTCGTATTTTGTAGAACTATTGCGAACGAAGGCCTGTGAGAGGAAGGAGTCCGGTTGCGAATCAGCTGCCAAGACCCCGCAACAATGGGAGACCGAACACAAACATCCAGGAGAAAGGTAATCAATATCCATACTCACAGGCACAGCTTCCCGTTTCCACTGTTTCCGTTAGAAACGGAAACGGAAACGGCCATAGGAAGCTGCCTCTGTTGGAGGTTCCCAAGTCATCACAGACTACCTCGAAGGGTTCCTCCCATCATGGAAATGGATTCATGTCTCCCCCCGAGGGCCAGGTTGAATTTGGATCCTTTGGCCCTATTCAATTGGGAGCTTCCACTCCAGAAGCTGGCAGAAGGTTGGACTCTGTCAATGGTCAGGGTTCTGGATCGGCGATCCCTGCATCAACTTTGCACAGACAAGCAACGAGCTCAAACCCTGAAAGGTAATTAATTTTTTTTACCTGCTGTTATTTTCATCTTTACAGCAAGGAGGGTGAAAAAAGAAAGATAATTGTGATTTCGGATAGTCATATGAGTGTCCATGTCGCACATGGATGACATAGTCGTGCAACTTTTTCTGTTTAGCTTGATACATTGCTATTAGAACAAGTCTCATTCATGAGTATGAGAATACTGTTTGATTTCAGCTCTTTCGATTATGATTTTGTGCCACAGAAATTAATGCAATTCTCTGTATCAAATCTTGCCTTATACTCTCTTGGTGGGCCCTCGTAATCTGGGGGAACCTCAGGACGGTTGCTCTTGGGTTGCATAGCTTAAAACTATGTTCCCAGTTAGGTAAGCCTCCCTACCTGCAAACTGGTCTTTTAGGGTCCTTGGCACACCTCTCTTTCCACGTCTGTCTTGATTAGGTTTCGGCACCGATCTTATAGGGTTGATGCCGGATTGATAGCCGATCGGAGTCTTCAATCGACCTGATAGTCGATCCCATCATGATGGGACAAGACTTAGCTGATGTCCATGATGATGATGGCCATAGGTAACTGACTAGCTCGTAGTGTAGTTACGACAATGATTCGTGCTAGGGTTTCTGAAGTATACATCGGTGTTGTTTCATCGAGTAGAGATGGGTATAGTTGTTTCTAAACCTCCGTGGTTTGAACATTTGCAGGCCCAGGCAGACCTATCATCTAAAAAATGACGACGACTTCCCCCCTCTAAACGGGTGATGAGAGAAGTAGGAGAAGGCTTTCTACACATACAGATAACAAAAAGCAGTATAGGAAGAAGATGAAGACGAAAGAAGAGGAAGAAAGAGATGCTAACCGGTTGGACGTGTCCCCCCGCTCGAGCAGCGCCTTTGAGGGTGTATAAAAGAGTTTTCGCTCCGGTTGTTGTCGTGCATTAGAATTTTGTTGTGTACATTCTGATAATTCCTTCCCCCCCCCCCCCCCCCCAATCAGGTGGGTCATATCAGGTGGGTCATAAACAGGATTTGTTAAATACCCCCCCCCTTTTTTTTTTAGGTGGTAAGAACAGAGTTTGGTATAAAAGATGTGAAACTTGTTTGGGGGGGTAGATGTAATGGCTTCCTCTTATGTATTTTGATATTCTGGTTTACCTCTGAAAGTTGTTAGGTTCTTTTTTGTCACTTCTGCATCAAATGGGTCTTGCATGAAGGATATTAGGCTGTGTTCTTTTCCTTGGACTTGCAACTCCTAGGATGTTGGCCTAATTCTCATGATACTGGGAATTGGGCCAACATCCTAGGAGTTGCAAGTCCCAGGAAAAGAACACGGCCTTCTACGCTTCTGATTTCTTCGTTGTTACACCGCCCTGAAGCTGCCGTTATTCTGAGAAAACTATGCATGATTTCACTCTTTTTGCCCCCTGATGTTTCAAGCCTGTCTTAGTGGATCAAGCGTCCACATCTGTACACAGAAGAGTTTGGTTTTGGGCCACAAGAAGGGTCCGATGAAATGGGCCGGTCGCGCTATGACAGGGATCTCGAATGGGCCAAGCCCAATTGTTAAGTGTGGGCTACTGTGTCAAACTAGACGGCAGGAAGGTTGGTTTATCTATTGATATGAACATGCAAGTGCCTGAATGCTGACTTGCTTTCAAATTTTTCTTGGGTAAATTACACTTTTAACCCCGTGAAGTTTAGCTCAAAAATCACTTGAAACCCCTCTAGTTCATAAACTACATTTCCCCCCTTTAATTTCAGTTTTGATTAGCTAAAAATTACCAAAAAGGAAATTTAGTATTTGACAAAAGGGGTATTATGCTAACATTACACACTATAGTGATTTTGGGCTAAATTTCTAGTAAATAAAGTGTAATTTACCCTTCTTTTTTTTTAGAAAAATTTTATTATTACTCTAAAACTACACATACCTTGTTTCCTTTCAAAAATCGATTCCCACCTCATATCCTGAACCAGACCCACCTGCTTCCTCCCTCACCTTTCACACTCCGGAAGACGCCACAACTTTTCCTCCTCCTTTCCCATCACTGTAAGAGTCGTCGCCTGCGCTCGTTGATCCCACTGCAGGGTTTATTTTTCTTCCACCCGCCGGGTTAAACATTGAAAACCAGAAGATCTTCACAGTGTGCCTAAACTTTGGAAACCTCTGAAAAATTGAGCAGTAGGTTAAACCATATTAATCTTCTTAAGTATGATCTGTTTTCCAGTCACATTCTCACCCTCTCTACTGGGCCAAAACATTGGCCCTCCATCTTTTCCATCGCCACCGAAGCCCTAACCCACCCTACGTCACTAGAGATGGAGCTACCTCCGGCGGCTCTAATGTGTGTTAGGGCTTCGGTGGCGGTGGGAAAGATAGATGGGAGAGTTGACTTCGACGGAGGGCTCAAAAAGCGCAATTGGCGGTGATGGGAAAGTCATGGCGTCTTCGACGGTGGCATCTTTGGCAATGTGGAGGGAAGCAGGTGGGCGGCAGGCTGATGAGAGGTATGAGGTGGGAACCAATTTTTGAGAGAAAATGAGGTGTGTGAAGCACTTTTGGGGTATTACTAAATTTTTCACTTTTTTTTTTTTTTTTCTGGTTGAGGTTAGTCTGTATTACAGATAAAAACAGCGGTTGCGCCCGTAATTGCCCTGAGTAATTTTGATCCAAATCTAGGGGTCATCGCTCTAGAATCTAGGACTCCTCGTTCTTACAGAGCAGAAGTCTGCAATCTAAGAATTAATGAAGCTGCTCTCTCTCTCTCCTCTTCTCTCTCTTCTCTTCTCTCTCTCTCACACACACATCTAGCATTGAGTTCGGACCTCCTCCACTTGGTGGGCCCGGCGTACATCACAGCCGCATGCAATCAGCTGGAGTACGATTCCTCTGTACACACCCTGCTCTCAACTCAACTTTGGTAGCTTCAAATTGTAGTGCCTTTTTTGACAGAAATACTGGAAGGTAATTTTTCGGGTGCTTGGTGATCAGTCCCTAGGATAAGTTCACACTAGCAATATGGACATAAATAAATACCGGTTTACAACAGGTCCTCGGGTAAGTAATAGGTTTCGCCATGGGTCTCTTGATTTTTTTTTGGGCCCATCACACCATGTCTATTCCACAAACAAATACCGTTTTACACCAATAGACGCATCTCGAATGTCCGATTGAATGTGGCTGTGTAATGTACAGATTGGACGGTCTAGATGCACACGGAGCATCACCTGCAGGTGCAAAAATCTTCATGGAGCGTCCCCCGTGGGAGCAGAAATTAGGGAGGGACTTGATGTTAAAGGGAAGCATTAGCTGTCCCTAACGCTAAACAAGAATTGTTCCAGGGACTGGATGCAAATTTCCCCTAATTTTTTATTTTTTTACCCCCAAAAATCACAAGCAAAGCCAAATTATAGCCTTACCAATCCAATCTCCTATGTGGTTGATGATTCATTGAAGGGTTTACTGGCTTAAAACCAGGTGCAGTAGTACATGAAGCAGACATTGACAGTGAATTTTCTTAGAATTCACTGAACATACACTGAAGAAAAAAAAGGTGAACAATCAACTGACAGGATGGTAGACTGTAGGAGAGAGAATGTACATTTCACAGCCATGGGCATCAACTAGGGCTCCGAAAGCTCCTCCTACATTCCCTGGTAGATATTCATGCTGTAAAGAGACATTTAAGAATTAGGTTATCTCACAACAGGAAGTACGTTGAAAACATGACAGTTAAGGAATCTTGATCGTCAACGGATACTACGATGGTCCGAAATTCAAAGTAATTATCAAATTCCCCATGCCCTTAATCGTGATTTTGTTTTCCGGAGTTGTTTTCCTTTCATGCTTGCTAAATTGGATTCACGTGTGCCATGTAAATACATAAATGCAGCACATTCATGACATGGTAAAGTTGAATTAACTCTCACCTTCCACAGATCTCTCACTGAAACACTGGTGGATGCATCGAGGCCGAGCACTTCCCATTTGGCTGTGATCGTGACAGCTTCGGAGCATCGATTCCATAACACGACTACCAAGCGGCTTCCAAATAGAGGGCCTGCCCATACCTGGAGTTTGTAACTCTGATCAGTAGTGTTGATTTAAAGAATTTATCGGTTTCATCAAATGTTGAGTCACCAGGAGTGATGAAATACCGAGCACCGGTTTTAGGTCACAACCAACTTCGTTATTCGGTAATTTAAGACATGAAACGTATGAACTATAAAGAAATAATCCATGCAAGTAAAAAAGAGCCTATATCAAAATCTAGCCTTCTACCCTCTTCGTCTAGACTCTAGACTCTTCAATATTCTAGAGGAACCTTGGATGGTTGCCCCCTATTTGCATGAGCTTAAACTATGTAACTAAGAAGGTATGTTTTCCCACCCGCCAACCAGTGGCGGACTCAAGAACTTCTATATTTAAAAATTTGGAGGGGCCATTTGTAAGGATTTTTTTAAAATTTCAAAACTTCATTTCGCCAGCTTTAGAAGGAAGGGGGGGGGGGGGGGGGGGCGCCTTGGTTCCACCCCTACTGCCAATCGGCCTTGTAGGTTCCTTGGCAGGGCCCTCTCTTGCCAAGTTGCCTTGGTCAGGTTTTCTTCACCGATAGACTGGTTGACAGCCAGTCAAAAAATTCCTATCAAGTTTGGTGCTCTAAGCCAATTGGCCCAACTCTATCTTGCTGGGATAAGACTTGGATGATGATGGTGATACAATTAGTAATGTTTTAAAATGCCCATGCATGCATCAGCCAGACAGCCAAACACATGCATTGATTGCGTATCCTTTGGTAAGCCTGCTCCAACTTACATATGTTTTCTTACAATGTGCAACTATATCACTGTGGTAAGGACACTATGATCTGATTGGATTCTATATGTAAGAGATCCATTTTTTTTTGCAAGAAATGTAAGAGATCCTTATGTTAAGATGCATGCATGTATATTATATGATGCATCTTGCATGCAGGAGTAAACCACCTGATACAGTCAATATATTATCAAACATGTGCATGGATATACAAAGAAGTATGTTAATAATCATTTATTCTTAATAGTTCCTATCTCAGACCGAAAAAATAGAATTCCAAAAATGTCTTGAACCTATGAGCCACACTACAAATTAATGGGAGGATTGGAGAACAAGGATCAACAAAAAATGAAATAGATGTTGGGTGTGTGTTTTAAAACCACACAAAGGAATGGGCTTTTAGTCCCATATCGGTAAGGGGAAAAATCCCCTACCAACTTAAATAGGATTCCCCACTTCCCCCCACTAGTCATCACACTAGAGGAGGGGCTCCACTAGCCCACACACGCGCGCGCGTGTGTGTGCCGTGCCGAGCCGAGCCGGGCCGGGCCGGGCTTGGGCTTGGGCATGGGCTGGGCGGCGCGTGTGTGTGCGCCCGCGGACCCGGACACGATAGCACCTCCGAAATGGGCTGGTCCGCACCTGCCCTATTTTTGCTTTTTGCTCTTAAGTCCTCCACTATTTATTATTTACCATTTGGGACACTAGCCGTTACGCGAGAAGCGTTGCATGCTAGCCGTTACGTACAGGCTCGCTGCGAGCTGTAACGTGCGAGGTTAATGGGCTTAATCGCAGCCCATTAACCGCTCCCCTCTTTCAGCCTCCCATTAACAGCCCGAGGCCTATATAAGGCCCGGTGCAGCTATGGGATTTATACAGTCCGAATTTCGGAATTCATCCCTGCTTACTGTCTCTCTCTCTCCCATTCTCTCGGTCGTGGTGTTGTTGTGCTGCCCCTTTGCTCCGAAGAGACTCCCTCTCTCGGACCAAAGCTTTGCTGCGGTGCTGCCTCCCGGCCTCGAGAAGTCGTCATCGAGTCGCTGGGTTCCTGAAAGTCTACGAGGTTCGCAAAGCCTTCTTGGAGTCGTGCCGACGAGAAGGAGGTCGCCTGACCGGGGTCGCCGTATCTCCGAGAACAATTGCCACGAGACCCGCACGAGGGGGGCAATAAGATTCTTGGGACAGTGCCTAGCACGCTTCGACCACAGGCCAGAGTTTCTAACTCTTATTCTGTCCTAATATTAGATCTAAAATAATTGACTAGCATCTAATAGAGAAATCTAAATAATTAGATTATTTTAGATAGATTATTTCTCCCTTTTAGAAAAGTTCGGCAAGGTGAATGACGGTTCCATAGAACCCGCTCTGCCTTGGCAAACAATTTCTAAAAGAGATTTGTGACTTGTCCTTGTTTGTGAAAATAATATTTGCTAATCAATTTTAATATTAAGAATTTGATTAAATCCTAAATTTGCTAGTTTAGAACGATTAGATTTCCAACAATCCAAGAATCTTATTGTAATTTAATCGTTCATAAGTTATTTTCTTTGCAACGTGCTCACTAAGTTAGCCTACGTGATCATCTATTAGTCTTTATTTCGTGCTACCTATTAGTTGCTACTAATTACAAAACTATTTTCTACAAAAGTAAATTAGAAGCATAGATTATAGAAAAGACTAAAAGTCGTCATTGAAATATTCCACTGCCTACGGTGTCTAGAAAGGCTTGTCAAACCGGCATTAAATTGCCCAAGGTAGCTTGGTATTTGAGCGAGCCTAGTGCTCCACCTCCTACCTGGAGCCCATCTGGCCGTTAGGATTTGGAAGTTTCATTTGGACTTCTAAAAGTCGAATCTATCTAGGTGTACTTTAAAATTGACAAAACTTGTTTTTCAATCCACAGATTTCAACTCCTAATTTTGGTCCGAAATGGCCTCACCAAACCGTGAAACCCTTAGTGCTAAACCCGAGAAGTTTGACGGGTCTAACTTCAAGAGGTGGCAAAACCAGATGCGATTCTGGCTAACCACACTTGGGTTACTGTCAGCCATAGGTGAAACCGCACCAGGAGTATCCAACGGGTCTAGCCAAACTCGTCGCACCCGAGCCTCCACTTCACAACCTGAACCTGAATCCACTTCTGGCATTCCCACTAGGACCCCAGAAGAAATCAACTACCATGGCCTTCATAGGATCCTAGGGGCCTTATCTGATAGATTATACGATATCTATTATACCATTCAAAACCCTAAGGACCTATGGGATACCCTAGAGCGTAAGTATGGCCTAGATGATGCTGGAGTAAAACGCTTCAAAGCGTCTGACTTCAACAGCTTCAAAATGGTTGACTCCAAACCCATGAATGATCAGATTCATGAGTTTGAGAACCTAGTCCAACATCTGAAAACTAATGGTTCCACCCTTGATGAAACCTTCCAAATAGCCTGTCTTATAGATAAACTCCCCGCTTCTTGGTCCGAGTTTTCTAAACACCTAAGTCATACCCAAGGTGACCTAACCCTAACTCAAGTTCTAAATTCTATTAGAATTGAGGAGCAACATAGGCTCAGGGAAAAGGGATCCTCTGAATCCAAACCCAAGGTCAACAACATAGAGAGTCAACCGTCTAAGCCATTCCAAAAACCTAAACATAAGTTCCAGAAGAAACCCTTCCACCCTAAGCCTAAGCCATACACCAAGAAGCCCTACCATAGTAACCATAACCCAAACCATCCCAAGGACCAAAAGAAGGAAGGAGTGCGTTGCTGCTACGTCTGCGGTCGGACCAATCACATGGCCAACCAATGCTTCTACAAGAAGACAGCACCACCTCCAAATCCAAGAAGAAATGGTCCAACGCCACCCGGCTCCCAAGTCAACATGGTGACCTCTGGAGCTGGCTCTTCTGGGACCGCTTTCAGGTCTGTTCTCTTCACCCCTGAAGTTAACATGACCTTTCAAGCATTTGATTGGTGGATTGACACAGGAGCTAACATTCATGTTTGCTCTGATCAATCTTTGTTTTCCACCTATCAGGTCTCAGATGGAGGAGCTGTAAGCATGGGGAACAATGCTGAGGCTCGTGTGCTAGGGATAGGACGAATCGACCTGAAGCTGACGTCGGAGAAGACCCTGACCCTGCGCGGAGTCCACCACGTTCCAGAGATTAGGAGGAATTTAATTAGTGGGTCCTTATTAGTCCAACAGGGCTATAAGCTTGTATTTGAGTCCAATAAGGTTGTAATAACTAAAGGAATGAATTTTATTGGAAAAGGATTTCTTTGTGATGGCTTATTTAAATTAAATGTCTTTAATCCTTCGTCTACAATTCTGAATGTTGAGTCTTCGGTCACTTGGCACCAAAGACTAGGTCATGTAAATTATAATTCAATTAAGAAACTCATGACCTTAAATATCATTCCCAAATCCGATACTAGGAATCTCGACAAGTGCGAGATATGCGTAGAAGCCAAACAATCTAAGAAATCTTTTAAAACTATCGATCGAGACTCCCATATACTTGAATTAATTCACAGCGATGTCTGTGATTCTGGGAGAACCTCGAGAGGTGGCAATAGATATTTTGTAACGTTCATAGATGACGCTTCAAAATATTGCCACCTCTACCTTATTAAAACTAAGGATGAAGTTCTCAGTAAATTTAAAATTTACAGAGCACTGGTTGAGAACCAATTAGACGAAACCATTAAGATCCTTAGGTCAGACCGAGGAGGGGAGTATACCTCAAATGAGTTAAGTGAGTACTGTGATGACTATGGAATACTCCATGAAGTCACAGCTCCTTACACTCCCCAATCCAACGGTGTAGCGGAAAGGAAAAACAGAACCCTAATGAACATGGTTAATTCCATGTTACTAAGCTCTGGAGCGCCAGAGAACTTGTGGGGGGAAGCCCTAATGACGGCTTGTTTTATCCTTAACCGCATTCCGTTCAAACATAATGACTTGACCCCATACGAAGTATGGAAACATAGGAAACCTAACTTAGAATACCTAAAAGTGTGGGGGTGCCTAGCTAAGGTAAAAATCCCCGATAACAAAAGGAAGAAGATAGGACCTAAGACTGTAGATGCCATCTTTATTGGCTACGCTTCAGACAGTAACGCTAATCATTTTTTAGTGTTTAACTCTGAAATAAGCGAAATAGCCAATAACACCATAATCGAAGCTAGAGATGCCTCATACTTCGAAAACATCTTTCCCTATAAGACTAGGATCAACACTAGGATTAATACTAATAACCAGGCCTCCAGTTCTAATCAGGTGACTCAGATCGAACCTGAAGTCCAATTAGAACCTGAAGACCAGATTGAACCGGTAACCCAAACCGAACCTAGGAGGAGTAAACGTGCCCGTGTAGAGAAAGTCTTTGATGACTTCTATGCACTTATGGTGGAGAACTCCCCCTCCACCTATACAGATGCAATGAAGTCCATAGACTCACCTTTTTGGAAAGAAGCCATAGATAACGAGATCCAATCCATACTTCAAAACCATACCTGGAAACTCACCAATTTACCTCCTGGTTGTAAAACCATAGGATGTAAATGGGTTTTTAAGAAAAAGCTTAGACCCGACGGTACCATAGATAAATTTAAGGCACGACTTGTAGCCAAGGGCTTTACCCAAAAACCAGGGATAGACTACTTTGATGTCTACTCACCTGTCGCTAGGATAACCACGATTAGGATCCTCATCGCCTTAGCTTCAATATATAAGCTAGTCATACATCAAATGGATGTAAAGACTGCTTTCTTGAATGGCGACCTTAATGAGGAAATATACATGGACCAACCCGAGGGATTTACTGCACCTGGACAAGAGGGAAAGGTGTGTAAGTTAATTCGATCCCTCTATGGACTTAAACAAGCCCCAAAACAATGGCACATGAAATTCGATGAAGTTATCTTATTCTATGGATTTGATATCAACACAACGGATGAATGTGTATACCATAAAGTAGATGGTAATAATATTGTCATTTTATGTTTGTATGTTGACGATATTCTAATATTCGGTTCAAACATACAAATCATAAATGATATCAAACATTTCTTGTCCCAAAACTTCGACATGAAAGATCTAGGACAAGCCGACGTTATTTTGAACACTAAGATCATTAGGAAGAACAATAGTTTAGTGTTATCCCAATCCCACTATGTCGAGAAAATCCTTAGGAAATTTTACGACCCCGATTGCCAACCGGTATCCACACCATATGATCCAAATACCCATCTAACAAAGAATACTGGACTTCCTAGACTACAGAGCGAGTATGCTCAAATCATAGGATCGCTAGGTTTTCTAGCAAACTATACTCGACCCGATATCGCCTACGCGGTAAACAGACTTAGTCGTTATACGTCTAATCCGAATTTGTCCCATTGGAATGCGTTAGAAAGAATTTTTAGATATCTTAAGGGAACCATATCATACGGTCTCCACTATAGTGGATATCCAGCTGTATTAGAGGGATACTCTGATGCTAACTGGATCAGTGACTCAATAGATATTAAGTCCACAACCGGATATGTATTCCTACTAGGAGGTGGAGCCATATCTTGGAAATCCACCAAACAAACTGTTATAGCTAGGAGTACTATGGAATCAGAAATGATAGCGCTAGATTCCACTAGCACAGAAGCAGAATGGCTTCGAGATCTCTTATATGAGATCCCATTGATAGAAAAGCCTTTACCGGCTATATCTATCCATTGTGATTGTCGATCAGCTATTGATAAATGTAATCAAGAAAACGCTGATGTAAAAATAAATCGACATCTGAAAGTGAGACATAGATCTCTCAGATATAAGATGAAAAATCAAATAATTGCCCTAGACTTTGTTAGATCCGAAAAGAATTTGGCGGATCATCTAACTAAGGGCTTATCTAGGACAGTGGTCTTAGAATCGTCGAGGGGGATGGGATTAAGCCCATAAGAAAAATCACCGCAGTGGGAACCCAACCTCACGGAGGTTCAATGGGTAGAAACAAACTGTAGTAGTGATTGAAAATGAGGAGCACTGAATAATGCTCCCGTCCCTATGACGTCAGTGCTTATTAAAAGCAAGGGGTAGGATGAGTTTACAACTCTTAATAAGTCCAAGACCCATGAGGCGGGGTGTCGCCTTGCTCACACCCCTATTAGGACTTACCTATATGTATGTCGTTGTGAGGCCGCAACTCTGGGACCAGGGCTGCTCCCTAGAAACATACAAGAAAAGATATCTGCGCAAGGCCATTAATAGCGCAACCCGCTTAGAACCATCGAAAACTGTACTACGTGTACTACTTGTAGAAACCCGATAAATGAGACTGGTTCAAGGCGTAGTCCACCAAGTCCTCACGGATGTATACAACTGTACTAAGTGGAGGTTCAAACCGGAAGGTACCTACACCTACTGCGTAGTATAAGGAATCCAGCAAAGTCCTTTTACTTTATATTTTGAATTTTTTAAATTATTTAATATTTAGTGGTTTTAAACACATGTGGGGGATTGTTGGGTGTGTGTTTTAAAACCACACAAAGGAATGGGCTTTTAGTCCCATATCGGTAAGGGGAAAAATCCCCTACCAACTTAAATAGGATTCCCCACTTCCCCCCACTAGTCATCACACTAGAGGAGGGGCTCCACTAGCCCACACACGCGCGCGCGTGTGTGTGCCGTGCCGAGCCGAGCCGGGCCGGGCCGGGCTTGGGCTTGGGCATGGGCTGGGCGGCGCGTGTGTGTGCGCCCGCGGACCCGGACACGATAGCACCTCCGAAATGGGCTGGTCCGCACCTGCCCTATTTTTGCTTTTTGCTCTTAAGTCCTCCACTATTTATTATTTACCATTTGGGACACTAGCCGTTACGCGAGAAGCGTTGCATGCTAGCCGTTACGTACAGGCTCGCTGCGAGCTGTAACGTGCGAGGTTAATGGGCTTAATCGCAGCCCATTAACCGCTCCCCTCTTTCAGCCTCCCATTAACAGCCCGAGGCCTATATAAGGCCCGGTGCAGCTATGGGATTTATACAGTCCGAATTTCGGAATTCATCCCTGCTTACTGTCTCTCTCTCTCCCATTCTCTCGGTCGTGGTGTTGTTGTGCTGCCCCTTTGCTCCGAAGAGACTCCCTCTCTCGGACCAAAGCTTTGCTGCGGTGCTGCCTCCCGGCCTCGAGAAGTCGTCATCGAGTCGCTGGGTTCCTGAAAGTCTACGAGGTTCGCAAAGCCTTCTTGGAGTCGTGCCGACGAGAAGGAGGTCGCCTGACCGGGGTCGCCGTATCTCCGAGAACAATTGCCACGAGACCCGCACGAGGGGGGCAATAAGATTCTTGGGACAGTGCCTAGCACGCTTCGACCACAGGCCAGAGTTTCTAACTCTTATTCTGTCCTAATATTAGATCTAAAATAATTGACTAGCATCTAATAGAGAAATCTAAATAATTAGATTATTTTAGATAGATTATTTCTCCCTTTTAGAAAAGTTCGGCAAGGTGAATGACGGTTCCATAGAACCCGCTCTGCCTTGGCAAACAATTTCTAAAAGAGATTTGTGACTTGTCCTTGTTTGTGAAAATAATATTTGCTAATCAATTTTAATATTAAGAATTTGATTAAATCCTAAATTTGCTAGTTTAGAACGATTAGATTTCCAACAATAGAAACCTATGAAACCTAACTTGGCTTTATGTTAGACTAGTTGATCATCAAGGGCGGATCTATGTTGGGCTGAGAGGGGGGGGGGGGGGGGGGCAGCTGCCTCTGCCCCCCCCCTGTGTTTATTTTGTGAAATTTTTTACATACCCCAAGACCCATAAACATACCCCTATTCCCACTTTGCCCCTTTTGAGTTTTTTTTGGGATATTTATACATATCCAAAGCCTGTAAACAGACGCTATTCCCACTTGATTCTTCACTTACCAAATTCTTCTTCACTCACGAATATCCAAAACCTGTAGACCCCTATTCCAACTCGATTCTTCACTCACCAAATTCATTGTAAATGACAACTGTACCCATTTTTTTATACCCCATAACCCAAGTCAAGTCCTAATTAAAATAGGTTTGAAGTAGAATGATATGAAACTTGATCGAAGCATGGGATTAGGGAGTTGCCCGACTGCACCGCGTGGACAAGCTGCCTACCCCTAGAACCAACCAAAGACCTTCCCCACTGGAGTGAATTCCTGGCTCCTCCACTGGTCGATCATAGAGGTTGGTTTATTCTTAGAAACATATGCAAAGTTCTATGTGTTTATCTTTTTCTATTTTTTTTGGAAGGGAAGTTCTAGGTGGGAATTGACCTAAAGAAGACATATAAATGGAGTTTTATGAAATGAATCAAGTAGGAGTTGATGAAAACTATCATCAAGGACAGGTATGGAGTAGCTAGAAATTATAAAAGAAGATAAGCTAGAATTCGCCAAGGGAAAGAAAAAATCAAGGGAGGATAACTTTAATTCATCCAACAAGCCACTCTAAAACTATTACACCATTTTACATGCATATAATTCAAAAGAAAAGAATTCTATGTACTATCATAACAGATGTAGATCTTGTCAAATCTATTAGGTAAATAAGTTCAGTCTCGTAAACATAAAGCTAACCTATAATTGCACAATATAACTCAAATCCCTAGTCTAATTTTTTTTTTGGAAGGGAAGTTCAAGGTGATAATGACATATACGTAACTCAAAGGTAACTATGGGTGTACAACGAGTGCTCACACCTCAAACATATATCAATGGGTTCTATCCTCGAGACATGAAAGACTTCAAGGAACTTGAAAACTAAAAATCTAGTCCTGCATCGGTTGCGTCTAGATCTTGGAGATACTATCTAGACATGAAATACACAAAGATGCATACTATTAGAATGTGGGAATATTGTGTCAGTACAATTCTTTGAAATTATTTGTGTCGTAGAGATGTAGTTTCCTATATCACATCATGTGTTCTACCCTCTTTATTTAGACTCTTTCCTCGTCGAGGGTTACTCCCTATTTGCAGTCTGCCTATCCACCAAATGTTCTTTTAGGCATGCCCCATTCTTGACAAGTTTTATTGATTAGGTTTACAACACCAGTAGAAGGTTGATATCGGGTTGACTTTAGGTCGAGAAATTCTTGTCAAACTTCCTCACGATCGACGATCTTCATGGGATAAGACTTGGATGGTGATGACAATGGAGATTCAATGAAAAAAAAAAAACCAAATTATCAGATCTAGTGATATGAGTATTAGAAATTTCCCCTTTTCTTGTAAAACAATATGATGAGAAATTCTCCTCGATCCCAATGTATGGTACTTCTCTCGTGCTATCTTGAATAAGTAGTTGGGTCAACTACCTTTTCCATCATGTCCCTTGTCTAATGTGCCTATATGATGGATGTCCCTGCGTACAAAAGGAATATATAGTTTCCAAATGAGTGCTAATATATTGGAGAGTCGTTTCTCCATAAGGAGCCAGCCGTCTCTGACTTACCTTTCTGTCTTGCAGCTCGCCACAGCCCGCTCATCTCCCTAGTGACGGAGCCACTGCAGCAGCCACCCACCGATGGGCTACCTTAACGACAAGTGAGAATGGAGGGCAGAGATTGAGTTTTCCCCCAACATTTATCATCCACAAAAGTTAAGCCATCACCATCGCCATCGACCTATCTTTACCCATTGTCGCTTTCGTCGAAAACATGGAAATACCTACAACTAAACTCTAAATCCAACCATAACTCCCTAAATCCTCGTTCGAATTCCACGAAAACAATTTCCTTTGAACCTCCCATCAACTCGACACCCTCCTACACCAAAATCCCCAAATGTTACAACCAAATTGAACCCCAATTTCGCTTAAAACCAAATCTGAACTGGGCAGTCCAGATCTGGTAATCATTTGATGTCTTCACATCCGACGGATGAAACAAGAACGAGGGTTAAGTAAAGGTGCATATTCTTGTATATGTAGCCCTAGATACAAATTAATATTATACTACCAAACTGTTCGTTTTAGGAGCAATATTATTGTTATGTTTTTTTTCAGCAAGATGAGTGCACATCTCAAAGGAAAGATAATAATTATCTATGACATATATCAACCATATTCTGGACAATGATCTCATAATTGAGGTTATCTCGTATGTATGATTGGAGAAGGATGTAGACTGGTGTACGAGGATTCATTTCTGCAGCGTTGATTGAATGAATAAGAACTGAAAAAATAGCAAATTAAAATATGCAAAAATATATGATGCTAGACATGAAAGCAATCAATATAAATGCTGGAGGGAGAACCTGGCTACAATTATCCTTTCCTTCAACTGAAACTTTCCTCCCTTGAACACCAAGAGGATCTGCAGAATATGCCCCAGTTTAAATGTAGAAACTGAAAGATTAAAAAAGCCAATTCAAACTACCAAGGCCAAGAGAATATGCAGTTCTTTTGAAGCACTCTTGAGTTAGGATGCACTTTTGCTCTTAACCAGTCCCATCATTGGGGATAAATCTAAGGTAGGTCCACCACTGATTGTGCCTAAAATGTGGAAACTTGAGGCCGTCCATATCCAATACAATGCCTTCTTGAGGCAAGACGAAGCCCAACTGCAAGTTTAGTTTAAAATTTGTCTAGGTGACACAAAAATACTTAGTTAATGTTCGTGTAAGTTATTAGCCATACAGTTGATATTAAACTTACCACTGAACTATACAAAATTGGACGCTGTTTAAGCATATGAACCTAGAATGTTAAGCACGATCTAAGCCTATTTGTGTTTTAGGCTAAAAGATACATCCCAAGCCCAAAGTTTCGCCAAGATAGGCCAGGGCAAGAGGCCCTTTGGGCCAGCCGGCTACTGTCAACCCTAAATTTGAAGAATTTAATCTATAGAAGTCCCTAGTATGGTTCCATTAATCATACAAAGAAAACCAAGAATTCTAGTCATCATCTAATGGCATGCTCAACCAATGCAGACCACAAGGAAACATGTGGATAGCAAATACGAGAACTAGCCTCAATATGATAGAGTAGAAAATTATTATATGCCAAGATTATTTTTTTGCGAGTATTATACGCCAAGGTTGAGTCAAAGTTAGTGTCACCTTGGTTCACTGCAATCACCTCCTTATTGCTTAAAATCTCGAATGTTTCTGCACTCATATTTCTTACATCACAACCAATCAAAAGAGGAGCCTGCAAATATATTGGAACCCATTAGAGTTTCCTGAGAAGAAACACTAGGATACAGACAGTTCCACCAAGCTTAAAATAATTTGACAGTATTGCAGATGAGACATTTACGCAACAAAGCCATCATGTTATATATTCGATTCAGGTATCACCTCCATGCGAAGCCTCACGTGAGTGGCACTGGTACTTGGGAGCCTCCTATCTAAGCTACTCATCAATTCTTAATATCATCATGCCAAAAATAATTCTGATGGGATAACATTTTAAACTCCAATGATGAGAACAAGATCAGAAAATGATTCAATGGGAGCAGAGGGAAGGAAGATTAATATTGCAGTATGAAACAATTATTACTAGCCAAACCTGTGCAGCTGCTACACTAACAGGGAACTAGAATACTCAGCTTTAAGATCGTAATTTGCAATTGTTTTAGACAATCATGTCATTCGGATCTGTTTTTCCCCATTATAGATGGACTTCTAAAATCCCAATTCAGCAATTATGTGCTGTTTTATGTACAAAAATGCTTTGCTATTTACTGTATAGCTACTCAGTAAAGTAATACATATTATCTGGCTTCTTGGCAAGGGAAAACAATGTTAACCCAAAGTCATGTCTGACCTGAAAATTAATAAGTGCTAATAGATCAACAAACTTGAAGGTGAACTATGTAAAGGGGTTGTCCGAGTGCTGATTGATGCATCAGTATGGGTCTCGAACTCTATGTATACTCATAAGTGGCTTCTTATGTTGTAGATGATGTTGGTGGAGAATGTTAGGCTGTTGGTGTCAGTGTCACTGAAGGAGGGATTCTTACAGTCAGAGGAGAGCATTCTTTGTCCAACTCTAGAAGATATACTACGCATTCATTTAATACTAATATGCAACCAAGGTCATATTTGTAGGAAAAACACAGTGCAGGAGAAAGAGGTTAATAGAAATGTATAAAGGAAAAATGATGAAAATAGGCACAGTGGAGGAATTCGAATGGGCTTATGTAGTGCAAGTAGGATATAAATAAGTTATGGTAGCTGACCATGATGAGATATTATTGCAAGCAATTCCAAAAGGAGACGATGGAGACATAAATGATAAAATACAATACGCTAGTAGAATACATTGGAGGGTATATGGAAAGAACGGAGACTGAAATGGTGAAATACAACAAGCTACTAGAATATTAGAGCATATATGGAGATATGGGCTTTGGGATATAAATGCTACGATCATACATGAAGATCTGGCTTACAGCAGTTTATATATAGTAATAGATGTTACAGTCTGTAGAAAACACACACACATATATATATACAGACACACACACACACGCACACACACACACAGAGAAAGAGAGACCCACAAGTGCGATCATGTTGGTGCGATCCGTTTGGTTTAACATGTTCAATATTGTTAATGTATAGAGATGGATCGGATTTTATGTATAGTCGGGGTTCATGTGCTATTGATGTACATATAGATTGGGCATGAGTCCCTCAATAGAGATATACCATTATCTCCAAACCCTAGCCGTCATCTCCTAACATAGTATTAGAGCTCTAGGGTTTATCCACGGTGAAGGCGACTCCTCCGGCTTAATATACCCCCTGTGGACCTCCCCTTATAACCCGGGTTTTGAGGTGCGAGGGTATCTAACATGGTATCAGAGCTAGCCCGTCTCCTGCTCTTGCTCCCGCTCCAGGTGCTCCCCGCCGATCGTGCCTTGCCACGCATGCTCCGCGTGGGAGAATCCTTGCCATGCGTGCTCTGCGTGAGGGGGAGTGTTGACGAATAGTCCCACATCGGTCCCCTCTGTGGACCTCCCCTTACAACCCGGGTTTTGAGGTGCGAGGGTATCTAACAATATGTTACACCTCTTTCCATTGAAATGTTTCAATTAAGTGATTTCAATGTGAATTTGCCTGGGCGAGGTGCATGACTCACCCGGGTGAAGCGAGCAGTGAAAATGTGTACAAAAATCTGTGAAATCACTGAATTGGAACATTTGAATAGAAAGACCTGTAACGTATCTATTGAACATGGTAAACCAACGAGATCGCACTTAAGGGTCTCTCTCTCTCTCTCTCTCTCTCTCTCTCTCTCTCTCTCTATATATATATATATATATATATATATATATATATATATATATATATATATATATATATATATATATATATATATACACACACACACACACACACACACACTAGTGGAAGCCTGTGCCGATCGGCACGCTGCAGGCGCCTTCGGCGCAGCTGCCGGCTCGGCAACGACCGTCTTCGACGGCAAAACATGATAGGTCAACTTTGGCGTCAGCACACACCTTCAAAGGCAACACCCGATTCCAGTGGCCATGCCCCGGTAGATCGACGAGCCCTACACCACCATCATCGCCCACTGTTAGGACGTTCGTAGTCCCCGAAACGGTCGCCTTTGATGTTAACACCTACAAAGACCGAAACTACACAAACCAAGGGGGGCCATGACCACACCTAAAATTTGGGTTGGGTAAATTACATTTTGCCCCCCTAAAGTTTAGCTAAAAATACTAAACCAGCCTATAGTTTAAAAACTACATTTTGCAATTTGCACCCTTCAAATCAATTTTAATCAGATAAAAATTATGAAATGAATAAATAAGTAGTTGACAAAAGGGAAGTATTGTGCTAACATTTCAAACTTTAGGGTGTGATTTGGAACAAAATAAACTACACGGTGGTTAAGTGTTTTTAAGCTAAACATCATAGGGGCAAAGTGCAATTTATCCTTTTGGAGTTATCTCTCTCTGTCTCATGCCCCTCCGGCCCCCTTGGGTTAAGTATTTTTAATCTAAACATCAGGGGGTAAAGTGCAATTTATCCTTTCTTTTGAACGATATGGCATATCATGATTGGGCTGTAAGAAAGTACAGCAAAGCAATCGGGTAGCAAATGTTTTTTAAAGGGGGGACCATAGGGGGAGAGAGAGTGTGTGTGTTCTTCTATTGTATTGCTTTCTTGCAATTACTTATGGCCCAAATGTGGTCTGACACGTTGATCAAAAGAAATTGCATAATGGGAACTACATGCACTTGCCCATTATGCTTTTGCTTTTGGACGACGTGGCAGACCACGATTGGGCCATAAGCAAGTGCACCAAAGCAATCCGGTAGCAAAAGTGATCTCCTAAATGGGGGACCACAGAGAGAGGGAGAGATTTTCAGTGAGAGAAAAATGGAGAGAAAGGAAGGGCAACGTGGCAAGTTCCAATTGGGCAAGAGATATTTATCTCTAGTGGAAAAACATGTGAACAATAAAGCTATTACCAAACATGTCCCCAATTATTTACATAAAACACCTCAAATATATTTTGCCATATATTTTTTTACAATCCAGTCCTCAAATCATATGCTACTTTTCCTCTCAATCATATCCCTCCATCTCAACTCTATTTAAACCCAACCGTTCATATCCCTTTTCCCAGGTGAATCGCACACGCCTTAAGGGACATCTCATTCGTTTCCATTAAATCTGAGCCTTTGTGCATATGCTTGGACGGTTTGAAATATCCATGTTATAGTGACATACTTGTAAATAAGTCGAACACGCTGTAATATAAATTATATATATATTATATATATATATATATATATATATATATATATATATATATATATATATAGGGTCGGGATCCCGTGCGTTCAGGAAACTGCCATCAAATGGGACGCCAATTGTGGGTCGTTGATTGCATCCAACACAGAGTTGAGATCGAAGCAGTCCCGGCATCGTCTTGGCGTCGAGTGAGAGATTCGGGATTGAGGGTCCAGCATCGGGGTTCGAGTCCGACGTCGGGGTCGCAGTCCCGGCGTCGGGGTTGCAATCCCAACGTCGAGGTCAGAGTTCTGGTGTCAAGTGAGATCTGGGGTCGAGAGTTCGGTGTCGGGATCGCAGTCCCGATGTCTCGGCGTCGAGTGAGAAGATCAGCATCGAGAGAGAGGTCCGGCATGCGACATTCGGTGTCGGGGTCGGAGTCCCGGTGCGACGTCCTTCGTCGGGATTGCAGTCCCGGTGCGACGTCCGATGTCGGGGTCGCAGTCCGAGGATTCCCAAAGAGACGTTTGGCGTAGGGATCGCAGTCCGATGTTGTCTCGATCGAGTAGGCGAGGGGTTTGTGGCCGACAAGATTTGATAGCTCATATGTCACGGATCCTGCCAAATGAGTTTTAAGACTGCTTCGATCTCAACCGTTTGTGTTGAATGCAATCAACGACCCACAATTGACGTCCCATTTGATAGCTTTTATATATATATATATATATATATATATATATATATATATATATATATAGAAAGAGAGAGAGAGAGAGAGATGATAAAATGTGGCGTGGGGTGCGACATCGCACGCCGCACTGTAACAACCCTCTCTCTCTCTCTTTATATATGTTAACGGATAGTCCCACATCGGTAAGGGAGGCACCCATCACCCGCTTAATATACCCGTTGTGGACCTCCCCTTACAACCCGGGTTTTGAGGTGCGAGGGTATCTAACATGGTATCAGAGCTAGCCCATCTCCTGCTCCTGATCCCGCTCGGGATGCTCCCCACCGATCGTGCCTTGCCTTGAGTGCTCCGTGTGGAAGGATCCTTGCCACGCGTGCTCCGCGTGAAAGGGAGTGTTAACGGATAGTCCCACATCACCCATCACCCGCTTAATATACCCGTTGTGGACCTCCCCTTACAACCCGGGTTTTGAGGTGCGAGGGTATCTAACAATGTATATATATATATATATATATATATATATATATATATATATATATATATATATATATATATATATATAATCCCTTAAGTGTGATCCTGTTGGTACGACCTTGACGAGTAACATATGCACTGAGGGTATTGTAACATATGCAGCGAAGCAAAACAACATGTGGATGTTAGCGTGCATGCACCACTCAAGCCGCCTCGTCTCCTAGTGCAACATATGCAATGAAGCACCGCAACATATGGATGTTTGTTGTGATGCATGCACCGTCCAAATAGTGCATCACAACCATACAAATTAAATCTAACAGCCCACAGTGCTCGAATAGCACTATATATATATATATATATATATATATATATATATATATATATATATATATATATATATATATATATATAGGGGCATGCTATAATGCGGCATGCGGTACGTCCGGCACTGTACCGTAGCCGTCTGATGCAAGTGCTGCGTGCATCAGATGGCTGCGGTACAGTGCCACACGTACCGCATGCTGCATTATAGCATACCCCTATATATATATATATATATATATATATATATATATATATATATATATATATATATATATATATATGATAAAATGTGGTGTGCGGTGCGTGTGGTCGACACTGCAGCCATCTGATGCACCCGCTGCATGCGTGCGATGCACGCAGCGGTGCATCAGACGGCTGCGGTGTCGCACTGCACACCACATCCTAACAACCCTCTCTATCTCTCTCTCTCTCTCTCTCTCTCTCTATATATATATATATATATATATATATATATATATGGTTAATGTATAATGTAGGTTAGACATAGGCCTTTGGTGTACGTGACTCATTCCCTACACATATACAACTGTATATATATGTTGGTTTAAGCTTAATGAGAAGTCATCCGTCATTCTCCTAAACCCTAGCCGTCTCTCTCTCCCTCCCTCACCTCCTAGGGCTGTGGTATCGTGTTATCAGAGCTAGGTCCCACCCTGTCTCTCCTCTATGTGGTCTCATCGCACCCTCTTTTTTCCTCCGATCAAAATCTTCCCCCTCCATTCGATCGAGAGGTGCTCTGCGTGGAAGCAGGTGATGACAATAGTCCCACATCGATAAGGGAGTAGGAGTTCCACGTCTTTATATATCGTTGCCCCCTCCCTTTCATCACCGGTTTTGAGGGGGCACGAGAATCGTAACATGATATCGGAGAGGGTCTAATCCTCGCGCCCCTTCCGCTGCCTTCTCCTTCGATTCTGTCCGCCTGCTTGCGCTCGTGTCGTGCCCGCATCGAGCCCACCGCCCTGAGCCTGTTCTGTTTCCTGCGCTTGCACCGAGCCGCCCCTGCCGGCCCTCCGCAACCCGTGCTTGTGAGTCGCCCCTACCAGCCCTCTGTAGCCCGTGCTTGCCGGCCCTTTGCCTGCGCCCGTCGTTGCTCGCACTGAGCTGCCCCCGCCGGCCCTTCGCTGCCTGCGTTGGCCCTCCTGCCTGCGATCGCCAACCCTCTACTATCTCCTCAAACCTTGCGTCCTGCATCGAGCTCGCGCCGATCTCATGTGCTGATCTCATTTCCTTCACCTTTCTCAAGTCTTCCTCAGCCTATGCGCACTACTCCTCTGCCGACCGAGTCTCTGTGTCTCCCTCAACTCTAGATGGCAACTTCAGATCAGCCCTTAACGAGGATTACCGATCAATCCTCAATGACGACCCATGTTCAGTTCCGACATCACTCAAGCAGATGAGGGACTTCATGTCTCAACAGACTTTCCCTTGATCACGATAGCTGACTGGACTGTGTGGTCTGCCACCGTTCGGAGTGTCATGGACGGTCGAGCCATGTATGAGCATCTTAACGGTTCTACACCTACTCCTACTGCTGCATCTGGAGCAAGGACCCCTGACACCTGGAGCCTTCGTGATCGTCGTGTCTAGACGTTTCTCGTTGCCTCAGTTGACTGCTTGCTTCGAGCTGACCTTGTCACCTTTACTACTACGCTTTGGGCACATCTCACGGAGCGATTTGTGCAGTAGAGTGGGGCCCGTGAGTATCAGCTTATGTCTCAGGCCCAGTCTGCATAGCTGTGGGAGCAGACGATTCAGCAGTTTCACAGCCTCATATAGGCTACTAGCGTGAGCTCCAGACTTTAGAGCCCCCTTTGTTGAAGGTGTCCAGAGTCAGTGCCTCCAGGTATGACCTACAACTCTTTTAGGAACAGAGATAGCCATCCGATGCACCGCTACGTACGTGCGATGCACAGAGGGTGCATTGGACGGCTACAGTGCGACAACGCACGCTGCATTTTTTTCATTTCTCTTTGTCTCTCCCTCTATATATATATATATATATATATATATATATATATATATATATATATATATATATATATATATATATATATATATATATATATTATATATATAAACGAATGATAAAATGCGGCATGTGGTGTGTGTGGTGTCGTACCGCAGCCGTCTAATGCACCTTGTCCTGATCGGTGTATCACACTCATCCTTGATCGTGCGGCAGTGGGCGTACACCGCACGACGCACTATAATAGCACTTTATATATATATATATATATATATATATATATATATATATATATATATATATATATATATATATATGGAAATAGGGAACACGGTCCTCCCGACTAGCCAACAAGCTAGTCCTCCCATCAATTTAGGTGCCACATGGCACTTTTTAACCTTTTTTTTTTTATGGATGGTCAATCCACTCTACATAGATCGAGATTTTAAAAAAAAATTCTAAAAAAAAAAACTTAAAAAAATCCGATCAACGGTCAACAAATTTAACGGTAAACTATAGTAGGCAAATAACCCTTGCTATGGTTAGTTTAAAAATGCCACTTGGCATATATTTTTTCTAAATTTTTTTTCATGATCATTGTTAGGAGGGGTATATCCACCAACCCCTAACCCAGGTTAAAAAATGTCATGTGGCACCCAAATTGAAGGGAAGACTAGCATGTTGGCTAGTCGGGAGGACCGTGTTCCCTATTCCCTATATATATATATATATATATATATATATATATATATATATATATATATATATATATATATATATATATATATGGGAAAAGCGATGCTGGACCTGAGGTGCAGTGTCGTTACTACACCTCAGACATTGTTTTACCATCCTAAAAGTTTTGGAATTTGATGAAATTTAGTGAGGGTGTTGTCTAGGGTAATATGATCATCCTCACCAATTTTCATCAAATTCCAAAACTTCTAGGGGGGTCAAATGGTCGAAACAAATTCAGTCGTCCGCAGTCACCGTTAAAATCTGCAGATTTTGCTTCAACCATTTGACCCCCCTAGAAGTTTTAGAATTTGATGAAAATTGATGAGGATGATCATCTTACCATAGACAACACCTTCACCAAATTTCATCAAATTCTAAAACTTCTAGGTAGGTAAACAAGCGAGAGGTGCAGCGTTGTTGCTGCACCTCGGGTGCAGGCTCCCCATCCCCTATATATATACTAGTGCATGCCCGTGCCTGTCAGCACTGCAGCGGGCCGCCTTCGGCGGCAACACACCCCCCGGGCATCACCACCTCCATCGTCGTATGCGACGACAATACACCTGACCGGCTTCGGCATGCCCGTGCCGATTGGCACAAAGCGGGAGCCTTCAGTGCGACCAACCAACCCCCAACTCCGCTACCCCGGGGGGAGAGAGAGAAAGAGACCGTGGGGAAAGAGAGAGAGAGAGAGAGAGAGAGAGAGAGAGAGCAGGGCCGTCTCGATACAAACTGAGGCCTAAGGCGAAAATTCTAAATGGGGCATTTTTATATTTATTTTTTTTCATAATGGGCCGGGCCTAAATGGTGGGTATGGTGGCTGTGGGCTGAGAGGCTGCCGGCCGTGAATGAGGTAACCAAATCACCGGGCCGTTTTGGTAGCCATTTAGCACGGGCACACACACACACACACACACACACACACACACACACACACACACACACACACACACACACACACACACACACAGAGACCCGTTTAACTAATCGTGGTTTGTCTAGTTTCGGGTCATGTCCAAAACCCCTAGACCCGGACCCGACCTGTTTAACTAATCGTATCTAGACCCTAAACTAATAAAGTTAAATGGCCCGCTCCAACTTGATTATACCCCAATCAAACACATAACCCCTTAAATATACCCTAATTATATGCACTCTTGAATACACCCCTCTTAAATAAACCCCATGCAGTTGGCTGGTATTTGAAGGTAGGGGTGGCAATCCTTGACCCGACCCGAAGTTAGCGGGTTTAGATTTGGCCTAAATGGGTTCGGGTCATATAAGGGTCAACCCGATTAACCCGTTTATTTAATGGGTCGGGTTCGGATTGTACTTATAGCCCGATTGACCCGACTTGACTAGTTTACCAATGGGTCGTGTCAACCCGACCCGACCCGAGCCAACCCGACCCGATCCGATCAAATCAGGCCCAATCCGACTGGTCTTGACCCAACCCGGTAGGTTTACATGGGTTCTGTTGAGCCAACCCGACCCGACCCGTTTAGTAAACGGGTTAAACAGGTTGGGTCGGGTTTGGGTTTAAGTTTTTGACCCGTTTATTAAACGGGTTGGGCGTTTTGCCCTTATACCTATGTCTCAGCCCGACTCGACCCATTGCCACCCCTACTTGAAGGCAGACGTAGGGCTGTAACTTGGGCGGGCCAATCGGAACCCAACCCGAGCCCAACCCGAACCCAACCCAAATTTGGGCGGGCTAAGCTGAACCCAACCCGAGCCCAACCCGAATTATTTCTCCTCTACCATATTGAAGTCGATCAACCCATCCCGCACAACCTAATCAACCTGGCCAACCCGACGGATTAGGCTAGGGCAAAGGAAGTTCAAACAGACCTTGGGTTGGGTTTGGTTGGGGGTACAAAAGATGCTAAGTTAGGGCTTTGAGGTTTGGGGTACAAAAGAAAAGGACAATGTTGGTATTAAAGGGTCGTTGAGTAAGTTATTGAGAAACGATAGGGAGACGGGGGCTAGTTATAGATTTTTGGGGTATGAATAAAATTTCCCAAATATTATAAAAAATTACACTTTGCCCCTCTGTAGTTTTGCTCAAAAACACTTAACCCCCATGTAGTTTATTTTGTTCCAAATCGCTCCCTAAAGTTTGAAATGTTAGCACAATACACCCTTTTGTCAACTACATAATTTCCTTGTTTGGTGATTTTTATCTGATCGAAACTGATTTGAAGGGGGTAAAATGTTGTTTTATAGTTATAAGGGGGTTTAGTATTTTTAAGCTAAACTTCAGGGGGCAAAGTGTAATTTACTCTAAAGATTCTTATATTAATTGAGATTTGAGAGTGATTTTCGTGAGGGATTTCGGGTGATTGGGTTGCCTTCTTTGTGAGCCAATTAATTCTATATTAATTGAGGGACTTCCCTTGTGAAGAAGTGAAGGGATGAGCCCCACTCTATGGTTACATCAAGAGATGATGATCAAATCTATCCGTCCATTTTTGTCTAGTCAGCAAGTTGTTCCGTTTTGTCTAGTCAGCATGTAGACCGCCGTGCCATGTTATATAGATATATATATATATATATATATATATATATATATATATATATATATATATAGAGAGAGAGAGAGAGAGAGAGGAAACGGGAAATGAGCTGCCAACCTATTTCGGCGAAATGGGCAGCCACCCACTTAAAGCCCTTTGGAGTTTTAGAATGTGCTGGTTTTTTGTGAGCATAAGCACCTTATCTTAAGATAGAACACCCACAAAAAATCAACTCATTCTAAAACTCCTAGGGGCATCAAATGTTAGAAGTTTTATCGAGCATTCGTTGTAACCGTTAATCTGAAATATCACATTTGATACCCCTAAAAGGTTTAGAATTTGCTGATTTTTTGTGGGTGTTCTATCTAAGGTAAGGTGCTGATGCTCACAAAAAATCAACGCGTTATAAAACTCCTACGAGCTTCAAGTGGATGGCTGCTCATTTTGCCAAAATAGGTTGGCAGCTCATTTCTCGTTTCCTCTCTCTGTATGTATGTATATATATATATATATATATGGGCAGGGATACTCTTCCTTATGGAATGGTTACTTATGCAATTACACATCATCTTTTACCTACCCTAGAGATTTCAGAAATTGATAAAACTTGGTGGGGATGCTATCTATGGCAAGTTGATCATTCTTACAAAAAAGTCATCAAAATCTATAACTTCCAGGGGCATCTAATGTTACCAGCTTCATCGACCGTTTATTTTAACCGTTAATTTGAATAGCATATTTGATACCTCTAGAGGTTAGAGAATTTGATGATTTTTTGTGAGGATGATCAACTTGCCATAGATAGCATTCCCACCAAATTTCATTAAATTCTAAAACCTCTAAGGTAGTGTTCTGAAAGGCTCAAGGCGCACATGAGGCGCAAAGGTCTCCTAGAGCCTAGGCGTAAGGCACAACTCAAGACGCACGCCTGATTAAAGTAAGGCGCACATATATATATATATATATATATAGAGAGAGAGAGAGAGAGAGTAGTGATACATTGCAGCCGGGGTTAGCGTGCGGCTTCCGTGCGGCGGGCCGGGGGGTGTACGGGTCGTCCGATCAGCCGATCCAACGATCTGAATTCACCCGAACCACCGACCATCCCTGTTACTGTGGCGGCCACAATAACAACGATTTCAATTGTTTGTCCTATTCAATTGATTTATCGGCTGGCCGGGGGGTTGAACCTCGACCGTCCGATCGTCGTGAATCGAACGAACAAAAAATCTCATTTTTTGTCCTATTCAATTGTTTTCCTCGGATCTCATCCGTTCGATCATTCGATCGAACGGCTACAACTTTTAACCGGGGCGGAAAGATTTGTGTCGTTCGATTCACGACGATCGGACGGCCGGGGTTCAACCCCCCCCCACCGAAATCGCTGTTACTGTGGCCGCCACAGTAACAGCGATTTTGGTAGGGGGGTGAATCCCGATCGTTGGATCGGCTGATCGGACGGCCCGTACACCCCCCGGCCCGCCGCACACTAACCCCCGCCGCAATGTATCACTACTCAATATATATATATATATATATATATATATATATATATATATATATATATATATATATATATATATATATATATATATATATATATATTCAAAACATGCATAACTAGACGAAGAAAATGAATCTTAAGATAAAAGATAAATTGGATAGATCGTTGTTGCAACAACACAAATGTTGTAGCCTTATAGGTTTGAATTACGGCTCTAAATAAGCCATTTAAAATATATTAAATCTTCAAATATGAATAGTTCAAATTCAATAACCAGTTATAAGATATCAAATGTGATATTATAGCAAACACAAAATAAATAATGAATGATTGAATGTGTTATTTCATCCGTGTGCTTGTGCACATGCTTCTAAATCAGTATGAAATGTGCAAATCGAGAAAGAAAAGAAAACTTATTGAATCTTGTAAATGTTGAAATAATATCAAAGTCATCAAATAGAACCCACAATTACTCATATGGTCCTACCTAAGAACTATAACAAATAATTTTGAATGTAAATAATATTCAATCGATCTATCAATATTCAGACTACTGTAATCATAAATCAAATCTACTTAATAACTTCATCATGTTGCCAAAAATATCAATTGCAAGCACATAATTGCACATGGTTCAACTAGGCGCGCCTTTTTTGCGTCTAGAGCCTGGAGCCTAGGCGCACGCCTTAGACCTAGGCGCGCACCTTTCTAACAGAGCCTGACCTTGTGCATTTTGAGACGCAGGGGTGAGCCTAGTTGAGCCTGAGCCTAGGCGCGCCTTTAATAACACTGCTCTATGGTAGGTAAAAGGCAGTGTGTAATTACATAAGATTCCATAAGTAAGAGTATCCCTCCCTTATATATATATATATATATATATATATATATATATATATATATATATATAGAGAGAGAGAGAGAGAGGGTAGTGATCCAGTGAGATAACTCTTATATGAGATATTTGTGAGAAACCTATCTAGAGGTTTTAGAATTTGATGAAAATTGATGGGTGTGCTATGTATGGCAAGTTGATCATCCTCACCAAAATTCATCAAATTCTAAAACCTCTAGGCGTAAAAAAATTACTACTCAAATTTATGGTTTTTATGGACGGTCGATAAATCTTCTAACATTTGATGCCCCTAGAAGTGTTCAAATTTGATGAATTTTGGTGAGGATGATCAACTTGCCATACATAGCACACTCATCAATTTTCATCAAATTCTAAAACCTCTAGATAGATTTCTCACAAGTATCTCATATAAGAATTATCTCATTGGATCGCTACCATATATATATATATATATATATATATATATATATATATATATATATATATATATATATATATATATATATATATATGGTCTGGTCCTAATCCAGTGAGAAACTCTTATATGCAAAACCTTGTGCGAAACTAACCTAGAGGTTTCAGAATTTGATGAAACTTGGTAGGCATGCTACCTATGCCATGTTGACCATCCTCACCAAAATTCATCAAATTCTAAAACCTCTAGGGGCATCAAATGTTAGAAGATTTACAGACCGTTCATAAAAACAGTTAATTTGATTATCAAATTTGATGCCCCTAGAGGTTTTAGAATTTGATGAATTTTGGTGAGGATGATCAACTTGGCATAGGTAGCATGCCTACCAAGTTTCATCAAATTCTAAAACCTCTAGGTTGGTTTCGCATATAAGAGGTTTCTCACTGGATCGGGACCCTATATATATATATAAAAGAGAGAATACGGGAAATGAGCTGCCAACCTATTTTGGCAAAATGGGCAGCCACCCATTTGAAGCCCTTAGGAGTTTTAGAATGTGCTGATTTTTTTGTGAGCATAAGCACCTTATCTTACATAGAACACCCACAAAAAATCAGCACATTCTGAAACTCCTAGGGGCATCAAATGTCCGTTATACCGTTAATCTGAAATATAACATTTGATGCCCCTAAAAATTTTAGAATGCGCTGAAATCTAAGGTAAGGTGCATATGCTCACAAAAAAATCAGCACATTCTAAGACTCCCAGGGGTGTCAAATGGGTGGCTGCCCATTTCGTCGAAATAGGTCGACAACCTATACCCCGTAACCTCTCTCTCTCTCTCTCTCTCTCTCTCTCTCTCTCTCTCTATATATATATATATATATATATATATATATATATATATATATATATATATATATATATATATATATATATATATATATATATATATATATATATATATGGGTCGGGATCCGCAGCCAACTATTTTGGTGCCAACATTGGTGCCAACACATTCATAGAGGTTTGTAGAGGTTTCAAAAATTGCTGAAATTTGGTGAGGATGATTACCTTCCTATAGATAGCATACCCACAAAAAATTAGAACATTCTAAATTTTTTAGTTGTGTCAAATGATCATTTTCAAATTAACGGTTAACATGGACAGTCGATAAAGCTCTTCACATTTGACAGTGTTCTAAAAAGCGGCCCAGGCGGCCCCCCACCGCCTCGCCTAGGCCCTAGGCGCTCCAGAAATGCGGCCAAGCTCCCAGGCGGAGCTAGGCGGTCTAGGCGGAGCTAGGCTGGCCAGGCAGGCTGAGGCTGACCAGGCGGACCATGTTTGCTTTTGTTCTTGTTAATCACTCAATCTTGAATTATGGTTATATACTTGTTCTTTAAAACAATGGTTTAGGATAATCTTGAACTTATATTAAATTTTAAACATATATATATTATATAATATCAAAATAATAATTAAAATAATTAAAAAAAGGCAAAACGCCTAGGCCCCGCATAGGCGCTAGGCGCCCCCCCCCACCGCTCGACTAGCGCCTAGCGCTTTTTAGAACTTTGACATTTGATGCACCTAGAAATTTTTAAATATTCTAATGTTTTGTGGACTTGCTATCTATTGAAAGGCGATCATCCTCACCAAATTTCAACAAATTTCAAAACCTCTTTTGATGTGTTGGCACCAGTGTTGGTTGTTGATCCTGATCCTATATATATATATGGGGAGGGATACTCTTACTCATGGCCTCTTACTCATATAGTTACCTATGATCCGAGCCGTCCATTAGATCCTGATGTACGGTTTGGATTAGATGGGGAGTTAAAGCAACGGTGTCCGCATTAAATGCGGGTTTTAATACGAGCTTTTAAGACGAACATTTAATGCGGACACCGTTGCTTTAACTCCCCGTCTAATCCGAACCGTACGTCGGAATCTAATGAACGGCCCGGATCATAGGTAACTATATGAGTAAGAGGCCATGAGTAAGAGTATCCCTCCCCTATATATATATATATATATATATATATATATATATATATATATATATATATATATATATATATAGGGTCAAGATCGGATGACCCAGCAAATTTTGACCCATTAATAACCTAGCACCCTTTGATGCACTTAGAGGTTATAGAATGGGCTGATTTTTTGTAGACATGTCATCTATGGTATGTTGATCATCCTCACAAAAAATCAGCCCATTCTAAAACCTCTAGGTGCATCAAATGCGCTCTTCAAATCAACGGTTTTTGACTGTCAATTTTAACCGTTGATTAGAAGATCTCATTTGATGCACCTAGAGGTTTTAGAATGGGCTGATTTTTTGTGAGGGTGATCAACATATCATAGGAAACATGTCTACAAAAAATCAGCCCATTCTAAAACCTCTAGGTGCCTCAACGGGTGCTGGGTTATTTGCTGGGTCAAATTTTGTTGGGTCATCCGATCCTGACCCTATATATATATATATATATATATATATATATATATATATATATATATATATATATATATGTTGACAATCCAAAATGAGAGGTAAATTTATAACCCGTTCATAACCAGCTCCGATCAGGGGTGGAGCCAGGATTTTCTTGTAGGGGGGGCAAGAGATAAACAACACGGTAGGAACTGGAAGCACAAGGAAAATAGCAAAAAATAATAATAACAAATAATTTACCTGCACTCGGGAGAAAAGAAGACGGCGAGGAAACAGTAGGGGCTCTCCCTTGTCAGACGATCACTAATGAAGAGTGTTAGTGAGGCACTATCACTAGCGCCTCAGAGAATTAGATAAAAAAGAAAAGAAATAATTTTCAGCCACCTGGTTTTTCATCCACATCTGGCCATCCTGACATGGAACCTTATCACATTCATCCATTCCACCTAATCCCGACTAGTGAATTACACTCAGCCTCGACCGACATGCAAAGGGACAGTTGTGAACAATTTCCATGTCAGGATGGCCTGATTTGAATGAAAACTTTATGGATGAAGAGAGTTGCTAAAAAAAAAAATTATTTAGCCATCCTATTTTCATTTGGATCGGGCCATCCTTACATGGCTGACCACAACTGTTAATTGCACCCAACTCTAATGTGTGAATCGAACTCAGCTTGATTGGCAGGCAAAGGGACGATTTGATCAGATGCTAGAGGTTTTAAAATTTGATGACTTTTGGTGAGGACGATCAACTTCTGAAATTCTACGTAGATTTCGCATGCTTCTCACCTGATCGAAGTCTGTCTCTCTCTCTCTCTCTCTCTCTCTCTCTATATATATATATATATATATATATATATATATATATATATATATATATATATATATATATATATATATATATATACTATCTTCTTCGAAAGCAGTGCTCTTTGCTGCTTTGACGGGTCGCCGGTAGCAATCAAAGCCATGAACGAAGACAAAGGTCATCCGAACTAAAAATTGGGAGGTGCTAGAAGTCATCGGAAGTGGTCGCCGACTGCGGATGTCATCGAAGGTCATCGAATGAGGTGAGATGATAAATGTACGGCTCACAATGAAAGTAGTCACCGGAGTCCTCTATTGGTGGAGGTTGACAGGTGGTGTCAACGAAGATCACCAATGAAGATGATTGGAGGTTTTGGATGTTGATTATAGCTGGAGATCACATGTGGCGCGGCCATAGTAGGTTGTCCAAGCAGTAAAAACACTGCTTTGAGAGGTAGCGTCCCGACTCTCATATATATATATATATATATATATATATATATATATAGAGAGAGAGAGAGGTGTGCTAGGGTGCGGCGCCGCACCACAGCCGTCTGATGCACCGCTGCGGTGCGTGCGATGCACGCAGCGGTGCATCAGACGGCTGCGGTGCGACGCCGCACGCACCTCACGCCGCATTTTAGCATCTCTCTCTATATATATATACATATACATATACATATATACATACACATATATATATATATATATACATATATATATATATACATATATATATATAGGGGAGCGTGACTTTGTATGCCCATGCATTGAAGGCTTCAATGTATGCTCCTATATTAACATATATAGAGGTTTCCAAATTTGCTAATTTTTTGTGGAGATGATATATATGTTGAGATGATCATCCTCACAAAAAATCAGCAAATTCTAAAACCTCTAAGCATTTCAAATAAGCTCATCAAATTAACGGTTGAAATTGACAGACAGTACAACTTCTATCATTTTGATACACCTAGAGGTTTCAGAATCTACTGATTTTTTTGTGAGGGTGATCATCTTGTTATAGATAGCATATCCACCAAAAATCAACAAATTCTGAAACATCTACGTCCATCAAAATGTTAGAAGGTTTACCAGCCGTCCATTTCAACCGTTAATTTGATGGGCTTATTTGAAATGCTTAGAGGTTCCAGAACTTACTGATTTTTTGTGAGGATAATCATCTCAACATAGATATCATCTCCATAAAAAATTAGCAAATTTGGAAATCTCTACGTATGTTAATAGAGGAGCATACATTGAAACTTTCAATGTATGGGCATACAAAGTCATGCTTCCATATATATATATATATATATATATATATATATATATATATATATATATATATAGGGAACATGGTCCTCCCGACCACCCAACACGCTAGTCCTCCCTTCAATTTAGGTGCCACATGTCACTTTTTAACCGGGGTCAGGGGTTGGTCAAGGTGGATACATCCCTCCTAACAATGATCATGAAAAAAAATTTGAAAAAAAAATATGACAAGTGGCATTTTTAAATTAACCATAACAAGGGCTATTTGTACGCTACAATTTACCGTTAAATTTCTCGACCATTGATCGGGTTGTTTTAAGTTTTTTTTTTAGAAATTTTTTTTAAAATCTTGATCTAAGTAGTGGATTGACCATCCATAAGAAGACATATGGTTAAAAAGTGCCATGTAGCACCCAAATTGAAGGGAGGACTAGCGTGTTGGGTGGTTATGAGGACCATGTTCCCTATTCCCATATATATATATATATATATATATATATATATATATATATATATATATATATATATATATATATATATATATATATATATATATATATATGGGTCAGGATCGGATGACCCAGCAAAATTTGACCCAGCAAATAACCCAGCACCCTTTGAGGCACCTAGAGGTTTTAGAATGGACTGATTTTTTGTAGACATGTTGTTTATGATATGTTGATCATCCTCACAAAAAATCAGCCCATTCTAAAACCTCTAGGTGCATCAAATGAGATCTTCAAATCAACGGTTAAAATTGACAGTCAAAACCCTTTAATTTGAGTAGTGCATTTGATGCGCCTAGAGGTTTTAGAATGGGCTGATTTTTTGTGAGGATGATCAACATACCATAGACGACATGTCTACAAAAAATCAGCCCATTCTATAACCTCTAAGTGCATCAAAAGGTGCTGGGTTATTAATTGGTCAAAATTTGCTGGGTCATCCGATCCTGACCCATATATATATATATATATATATATATATATATATATATATATATATATATATATATATATATATATATATATATATATATATATATATATATATATATATATATATATATATATATATATGGTCAGGATCGGGGACAATGTTTTTGCATTCAAATTTTTACACCGATTTTCAAATCATTAGATAGAGTTTTTAGAAGTTGGTGATTTTTTGTGAGCATAATCACTTTACCTAAGATAGCACATCCACAAAAAATCGGCAAATTCTAAATCCTCTAAACTTATCAAGTGTGCTCTTTTAAATTAACGATTAAAACGGACGGTCGATAAAGACTTTTACAATCGAAAGGCTTTATCGACCGTTAGTTTTAATCGTTAATTTGATTAGCACACTTGATAAGTCTAGAGGCTTTAGAATGTGCTAATTTTTTGTGAATGTGCTATTAAAGGCAAAGTGATTATGCTCACAAAAAACCGACTTCTGAAACCTCCATCAAATGATTTAAAATCGATGTAAAAATTTGTGTGCAAAAACAGTGTCCCCAGATCCTAACCCATCTATAGGGAATAGGGAACACGGTTCTCCCGACTAGCCAACACGCTAGTCCTCCCTTCAATTTGGGTGCCACATGACACTTTTTAACCAGGGTTAGGGGTTGGTCAAGGTGAATACACCCCTCCTAACAATGATCATGAAAAAAAATTGAAAAAAAAATATGTCAAATGGCATTTTTAAATTAACCATAGCAAGGGCCATTTGCCCGCTACAGTTTACCGTTAAATTTGTTGATCGTTGATCGGGTTGTTTTAAGTTTTTTTTTTACAATTTTTTTTTAAAACCTTGATCTAAGTAGAGTGGATTGACCATCCATGAAAAAAATTATGGTTAAAAAATGTCATGTGGCATCCAAATTGATGGGAGGACTAGCGTGTTGGCTAGTCGGGAGAACCGTGTTCCCTATTCCCATATATATATATATATATATATATATATATATATATATATATATATATATATATATATATATATATATATATATATATATATATATATATATATATATATATATGGGGAGGGATACTCTCACTAATGGCCTCTTACTAATGGCCCTTACTAATAATCTGGACCGTTCAATCAAAATTGAGGGAGGGCTGAGATCAACCCTCCCTCTCTCTATCTCTTTCTCTCTCTCCATCAAACAACCCAAACCCCGACCCTCCCGACCCCGACCCCGACCCCTCCGGCTCTGGCTCCGGCAGCCCCCGACCCCTCCTCCGGCAGCCCCCCGACCCCCCCCCCCTTCCCCTCCAAGTCCGGCAGTCCCCCCGATCTCCCCGACCGGAGCCCCCCGCAGCCCCGGCCGCCGCTCCGCAGCCCCAACCGCCGCTCTGCGCCCCCCGCAGCCCCGGTCGTCGCTCCGCGCCCCACGCCGGCCAGTCGCTCCGCTCCGCACCCTCCGCTCTGTTCCCCGCGCCGGTGCCAGAAGGGATCGGGCTGCCGGGGCCGGAGGGGGGTTGCTCGTCGCGCACTGCGCCGCGCTGGTGCCAGAGGGGAGGTCGCCCGTCGCGCCCTGCGCCGCGCCGGTGGGAGGGTCGGGGGGCTGCCGGAGCCAGAGCCGGAGGGGTCGAGGTTAGGGTCGGGGAGGATCGGGGTCTGGGTTGTTTGATGGAGAGAGAGAAAGAGATAGAGAGAGGGAGGGTTGATCTCAGCCCTCCCTCAATTTTGATTGAACGGTCATGATTATTTGATCGGGTTGTTTTAAGTTTTTTTTTTACAATTTTTTTTAAAACCTTGATCTAAGTAGAGTGGATTGACCATCCATGAAAAAAATTATGGTTAAAAAATGTCATGTGGCATCCAAATTGATGGGAGGACTAGCGTGTTGGCTAGTCAGGAGAACCCTGTTCCCTATTCCCATATATATATATATATATATATATATATATATATATATATATATATATATATATATATATATAGGGGAGGGATACTCTTACTCATATAGTTACCTATGATCCGGGCCGTCCATTAGATCCCGACGTACGGTTCGGATTAGATGGGGAGTTAAAGCAATGGTGTACGCATTAAATGCGGGCTTTTAATACGGGCATTTAATGTGGACACCATTGCTTTAACTCCCCATCTAATCTCAACCGTACGTCGGGATCTAATGGACGGCCCGAATCATAGGTAATTATATGAGTAAGAGGCCATGAGTAAGAGTATCCCTCCCCATATATATATATATATATATATATATATATATATATATATATATATATATATATATATATATATATATATATATATATATATATATAACCGGGACGATGAACTAGAGTTCACGATTAAATTGGTGAACTTGAGTTTTTCAGGCGACACATGTACGCATTTTCTTTTACTTTTTGCTTTACGTATTTTCAGTGTCCATCACTTTTAAATGCTTGTCCCCTCTTACTTGTTTTATGTCTTTTCAGTGTACACAAGGCACAATATAAATCATGTTTCATCATTCATTTGTGAACTCAAGTTCCCTAGCCCCTTTCTCATATATATATATATATATATATATATATATATATATATATGTGGGTCAGGATCGGATGACCCAGCAAATTTTGACCCATTAATAACCCAGCACCCTTTGAGGCACTTAGAGGTTATAGAATGGGCTGATTTTTTGTAGGGATGTTGTCTATGGTATGTTGATCATCCTCACAAAAAATCAGCTCATTCTAAAACCTCTAGGTGCATCAAATACGCACTTCAAATCAACGGTTTTTGACTGTCAATTTTAACCGTTGATTTGAAGAGCACCCTTTGATGCACCTAGAGGTTTTAGAATGGGCTGATTTTTTGTGAGGATGATCAACATATCATAGACAACATGTCTACAAAAAATCATCCCATTCTAAAACCTCTAGGTGCCTCAAAGGGTGCTGGGTTATTAATGGGTCAAAATTTTGATGGGTCATCCGATCCTGACCCTATATATATATATATATATATATATATATATATATATAGAGAGAGAGAGAGAGAGAGGGGGGGGGTAGGGACCCTGCATCCGGGTGTAGCAAAGATTGCTACACCCCAATGGTGTTTGATCACCCTAGAAGTTTTAGAATTTGTTGATTTTTGGTGGATGTGTTCTCTAGGGTAAGGTGATCATCCTCACCAAAAAAATCAGCAAATTCTAAAACTTCTAGGGTCATCAAATGTGCTAAGCAAAAATAACGTTTATAATGGACGGTCGACAAAGCTTCAAACATTTGATGACCCTACCAAAAATTTGCTGATTTTTGGTAAGGACGATCACCTTATCCTAGAGAACACATGCACCAAAAATCCCCAAATTCTAAAACTTCTAGGGTGATCAAACACCATTGGGGTGTAGCATTCTTTGCTACACCAGGATCTAAGTTCCCTTTTCCCATATATATATATATATATATATATATATATATATAGAGAGAGAGAGAGAGAGAGGGCTGGGTTCCTATGACATGTCATAGGGAGTACCCTATGACATATAGTGAATTAGTAATACTAGAATGTTTAGAATGTGCTGAATTTTTTTGAGGGTGATCACCTTACCTTAGATAGAATGTCCACAAAAAATCAAAGCATTCTAAAACTTGTTTGGGCATCAAATGCTAGAAGCTTTATCGGCCATCCATTTTAACCGTTAAATTGAAAATCATATTTGATGCCTCTAGAAGTTTTAGAATGAGCCGATTTTTTACGGGAGCCCTATCTAAGATATGGTGATCATCCTCATAAAAATTCAGAACATTCTAAATATTCTAGGGTTACTAACTCACCATATGTCATAGGGTACTCCCTATGACATGTCATAGGAACTCATTTCCCATATATATATATATATATATATATATATATATATTAGGATCGGATGAGCCAGCAAATTTTGACCCAATAATAACCCAATACCTTTTGAAGCACCTAGACTCCTAGAGGTTTTAGAATGGGCTGGTTTTTTGTAGACATGTTGTCTATGGTATGTTGATCATCCTCACAAAAAAATCAGCCCATTCTAAACCCTATAGGTACATCAAATGCGTTCTTGAAATCAACGGTTTTTTACTGTCAATTTTAACCGTTGATTTGAAAAGCGTCTTTGATGCACCTAGAGGTTTTAGAATGGGCTGATTTTTTGTGAGGATGATCAACATACCATAGACAATATGTCTACAAAAAATCAATCCATTCTAAAACCTCTAGGTACATCAAAGGGTGCTGGGTTATTTGCTGGGTCAAAATTTGTTGGATCATCCGATCCTAACCCATATATATATATATATATATATATATATATATATATATATATATATATAGTAGTGATACATTGCGGCGGGTAACGTGCGGCCTTAACGTGCGGCACCCCCTTCGGGGGTATTTTTGGTTTTTTATTTTTTTTTGGGATTGATCACCCACCCTTGGATTGGACACACAAAATTTCAGCCCGATCCAAGACCTGTAGGCCATCCAAATGTGTTGATTAAAATGGCGATAAAAATGAACGACCGATAAAAGATCAACACATTTGGACGGCCTACAGGTCTTGGATCGGGCTGAAATTTTTTGTGTGTCCAATCCAAGGGTGGGTGATCAATCCCCAAAAAAAAAAAATCCCAAAATACCCCCAAAAGGGGTGGCCGCACATTACCCGGCCGCAATGTATCACTACTATATATATATATATATATATATATATATATATATATATATATATATATATATATATATATATATATATATATATATATATATATATATATATATATATATATATATATATACATATTGAGAGAGAAAGAGAGGAATGCTTGAATGTGGCATGCGGTAATCCAACTTAGATACACCTATTGGTTTATGAATGTGCTGATTTTTTGTGGATGTGTTATCCATGCCATCGATAGAACATGCACAAAAAATCAACACATTCCAAAACCTATAGGTGCATCAAATTTGAAAGGACTTTTGTCTACCGTCTATTTGAATCATTTCAATTTTGATGCACCTATAGGGTTTGGAAGATGCTGATTTTTTGTGCATATTCTGTCCATGGCATGGATAACACATCCACAAAAAATCAGCACATTCCAAAACCTATAGGTGCATCTAAATTGGACGATCGAATTCCTCTCTCTCTCTCTCTCTCTCTCTCTCTCTCTATATATATATATATATATATATATATATATATATATAGAGAGAGAGAGAGAGAGAGAGAGCCCCGCTCACCTACGGGACATCCCGCACCGGCCAAATGCGAGCCATATTGTAGACCGTCCGATTGGCTTCGATAGGACGAACGGGATTCACCCGAACCACCAGCCGTGCTGTTACTATGGCGGGTACAGTAACAGCGAGTTTGGTGGTCCGGGTGAACCCCGGTCGTCCGATCGAATCCAATCGAATGGCACAAATCCTTTCCCTCCGGTTAAAAGATATAGCCGTTCGATCGGATGAGATCCATGGGAAACAATCCGAATAGGACAAAAAATAATCATGATTTTTTTGTCCTATTCGATTGTTTCCTACGGATCCCATCCGTTCGATCATCCGATCGAACGGCTATATCTTTTAACCGGAGGGAAAGGATTTGTGCCGTTCGATTGGCTTCGATCGGACGGCCGGAGTTCATCCGGACCACCAAACTCGCTGTTACTGTGCTCGCCACAGTAACAACACGGGTGGTGGTCGGAATGAATTCCGTTCGTCCGATCGTAGCCAATCGGACGGTTAAAATCTATCCCGCAGATAACAGCACGGGTGGTGGTCCGGGTGAACCCCATTCGTCCGATCGAAGCCAATCGGACGGTCTAAAATATGTCCCGTATTTGGCCGGTGCGGGACGTCCCGTAGGTGAGCGGGGCTCTCTCTCTCTCTCTCTCTCTCTCTCTCTCTCTCTCTCTCTCTCTCTCTCTCTCTCTCTATATATATATATATATATATATATATATATATATATATATATATAGGGTATGCTATAATGCGGCATGCGGTACGTGCGGCTTCGCACCGCAGCCGTCTGATGCACGCAGCCACATTATAGCATTTCTCTCTCTCTCTCTCTCTCTCTCTCTCTCTCTCTCTCTATATATATATATATATATATATATATATATATATATATATATATGATCGCTAAGCTATTCATATGCATCATCCTTCAAAGTTTTCGGTCATGTTGCATGGGTTCACCACTGGAATCTAGCAGAGCAAGCTGCCCACCCACCAGCATGTCTTTACGTTACTGGTGCCATGATTTAGGGGTTTCAATCCAATACTCCATTCATGATACTGGCAATATATTGCCAGTATGTACTGGCAATATATTGTGTGATACACAGCAGCATTAAGAAACTAGTATCCGAATCAAGATGCCGCCAAAATGAATTTCAAATAGACGCCATGGGTAACATGTAAGTAGAAATTTTCTTTTGACTACCGGCAAAATTGAGAACCAGTCAAAGGTAAAAAGGTGATACAACCAAATTAATGCCACTGAAACTGAACGACATTTTTTGTGCTCGGGTAAGAGCATGGTTATGTGAGCACTATTTTTCCAGATCAACTAGAAAATATCATTTTAAGAGCATGAAAATCAGATGGTATTATTTTTAATCATGAATAAGGGTCCTAAGGATTGCCCATAAAAGTACCTTCATCAAAGCCCAGATACTGAAATGTCCACGGTACTCCAGGTAAGTCATACCCCCATTGCCAACCTCCAACATATCCGGGTCTACCAAGAAAAATATATTAGCACATGCATATCATTCAATTCATAGAATTAAATAGATTATTTAACTTCTGATCTCTGCCAATGGACAGAAAAGCAATCTCCACCAGAAAAACTGCATTACCATTCCATCCACCAGGTCCTGCATATGACGCCCACTTATCATTGAGATCAGAAATAGTAGTCATGCTAGAAAAAAGGCGGGGAAATCAATCAGTAATGCATGTCACACACTAAAATTTCTTCGTAAATGAACATGGCTATGCACAAAAGATATCTCACCTTGCCCATGTGTCATTTATGTCATCTGTTGTCCGCCAACTGTTCCCAACTTTGCCGGCCCATAAAGCTGGATCATCAACACCCCTACAACAAGAAAACAAAGAAAAAAAGACATTTAAGGACCCGGTGAGGAGCCTAGGCTACAAGTAATTAACTAAAATATTACCAATTGCAAATTGAGTAGAAAATGGCTCGTCCTGTTGAATTTAATGCATCCCGCATTGGAGGATAACTGAGAGTTATGGAGGCACTTCCAATCAAATGACATATAAAAAGATATAAGGATAACTTTAAAATAGCTGAAGATGAGACAGTACCGTTCTTCTGGTTTGATCCCCAAGTTGAAACAATTGTCATATTTCAAGTAGTCGACACCCTGAATAATATTAGAAATGTGTGCACCTCAAATATAAATGACAAATACAGCTATAAAATTAATCAGAGATCATCAATGCATATCCCATTTAGCGCTCATATTCCCTTCTTGTTCTCAAACAACCAAATAAAATCCAGAGATACAAATACACTTGCACATCAGAACTCCTAACCAGTAATATCATAATCCTTACCCAAGATGCAAGAAGTTCTGCATCAACGTTTTCATAGTAGAGAGATCCCGGTCGAACTTCACATGTGAACACCCTGAAAATTTTAATTCAATAAGAAAAAGTATAATACATGATAGTATCATGATTTAGATAAGTCAAAAAATTGAACTGAATAACAATGCTGAAAGTACATTATGACTGAAGCACATCAGTCCAACGGTTAGTTATGTTATTATCTTTAGATCTCATTTAATCCTAGATGCTTAACCACTTGACCATTTGAGTCGGGATTGTTATCAGATATAGTACCCAGCATCCGAGTAGATACCGAGCTTGAGACCCTTTCCATGTACATAGTCTGCAAGAGCTTTAATGCCTGATGGAAATATCTTTGGATCAGGTACCAATTCACCCTGCATAACCAGGGAAGCTATATGAAGAATTCACATGAGGATATGCCACAGTGAAGTGCCTGAAGAGAGCGAGAGAGAGAGAGATGAAAAAAATAAATTAAAGTAATTGCAGGGATATTCTACAATCAAATGAACACCTCCTGGAGGACACAACAAGTCGAGCAAACGCAAGCTATCACTAACTTACCGTGATCCTGAATGTACGCAAGGAGTGACTTCAAAAATATGATCTCAACATAAAACAAGTTCATTCAGCTTGAAGCATAATGCTATATATGAAGTGGCAACTGACCATGCTTCCATGGGATATCCTTCCGATGTCAACATCGAATAATTTAGAAGCAGCAGACCTTTCTATGTTGCTTCTAACATAACCATAACCATAACCATCAAGCCAAGTCCCATCTACTTCGTGTACATTCAGTTATTTTTCTTCCCTTATGCGATTTGGCCAATATTCACCTTTCAAGAATTGAAGTGCCATTCAAATATATTCATCTTTACCAAAATAAGGGTTTGGTTCCATTTCCTTTCGAAACTGGACCACCAAAATCCTCCGTCCACTTTCCTTTGTTTTAAAATAATGGGTGGGCCCCTCATGAGGGCAATGGCTCCAACTAACCCTTAAAATAGCAGGGGCACTGGATTCTTAAAAATGAGTATAACTAAATTACCAACATATTGCTTAAATATGGTCCAATCTCACTCCAGATAATCGAATCTACCTAATTTCGAATATTCATGTTGGTGACTCCTAACTTTGCAACAATCCCTTCAAATACTTGATAAACTTAGTGGAAAATGATCCACTATGTTGCTCTGATACTTGTAGAGGTGATGGTTTGTGTGTGTGTGTGTGTGTGTGTGGTAGTGGCGGTGGAGGGAGGGGAGGCAATATGGTCCTTCCACCTATCCCAATGTCAAGGAAATGAAGCTTCACTGCTATCCAACTTGCAACCAAAGCTAAAACTAGGGTGAGAGTAGCCCTTGGATGGGCCAAGGGCACTTCGCACCCAAGTCAGCCAAGGCTCTAAGGAAGTAAAAAAGTAATGGAGCATAGGGGTTTCAAAATACTTGGAAACAGTCCATATGTTTTTATAGGGAAGATGGGAGGACTTTGTGGGCGTAATGTATCATCAGTGCCAGTCTTGTCTTCTATCACGCCATGATATTTATGGGATGTTGCCGATGTGGCAAGACAAGTCGACGCGTATGCTCTAGTTCGTATGCACATCTGATAGTCTAGTCGCCACAATCTCTCCTTGATTGGTAGAGCTCCATGATATCGGGTCGTGGCTGACGTTGCACTGGCGCGGGGTGCTACTGCGGATGTGGACAAAAGCCATGATCTTTGTGACATGGCCGGCATGGCATTAGCACGTATGATCTCCGTGTACTAGCCTTTACTCCATGGTCTCCTCCGAAGATTGGGTCGTGCCCCACAATATCTAAGGGTGTGCACTTGCTAGGACTGCTAGCTGGGAGTAGTAACCTTAGCTCGTACTAGTTGAGGTGGCTATCAGGCAGTTAGCACGATGCATGGGCCGACCTTGCTACAACTTAGGTGCCATCCAGAAGGGCCGACGTGAGGATGCAGTGATGCACAACCCGGACTTTGCACAGAGGTTGGTTGTATCATCAGCTGCATGTCCCCCTATCATCGTGCCTGGCCCCTGCCGCTAGAATCATGCCTTGAGACAGACTGGGAAACAGTGATACCACACGTCAATCTTTGAGGTAACAACGTGCTCGACGAGGGTTGGTGCACATTTTCACAACCACAATGGTGTTAGACCCTTGTTGGTTCTTCAAGCTTGAAAAAAATAAAATTTTAGAATCCAGGTATATACACTTTAATGTAATGTAGATGTGTAAGCTAATTTTTTATATACTATACATCGAATTGTTTATTGCAAAATAATTGATAGAGAAAGTTAATCCATCTATACTTGATTATTCAAAAATTATGGTTCGAGGGTCCATCCAAACCCGAGCCGAACTGTCAAAACGATCCAGATTTTGGCCTATAAGAATTGAAACATCCACCAATCCGAATATCCCCCATTCAGATGTGGTTCTTCGATTCACCCTGGTTCGTATCTGATACGGTTGAAATGGTAAACAAGGTTGAATCAAGATATTCATGCGTATCAAGCTAGAATTAGATCTAAAATCTTTTTTTTTTCTTCAGTTTTTAATATTTTTGGCCGAAGCGGCCTAGTTTGCGGAAACCCAAACACACTCGAATTCTCAGTCATTGTGACAAATAGTAGCATGGCTAGTTAAAGAAGCATGTGCCAAAAACATTGATCTATCGAAATATAAATCTATAAGAACCATAATTCAAAATCAATCGTGTCCCATAACTACGTACCGTTTCTTTCTTCAACCTATTTCGGTAGTCTAATCATTTTGAGGAAGAAAAAAATTTAAAGTGTTATGATTCTTCGAGTTTTAAAGGTAGGGTTCTTGAATCCTTTTTTTTAATCTCAGGATTCTTCATTTTGAAGAATTCTTCAAGAATTGATATCCATAGCGGTGTGCTGTGTCCATAGTCCACACGTGTCCGACACCGCTATGTCAACCAAGAATAAGAATACCAGCACCATAGAGGCCTCTTCTAAACTAAAACTACAACAAATAAAAGTAAACTCTAAAAAAATGAAAGAGCCTAATCTAACTCCAGCCATAGGTTCAATCACCCTACATCCTCTTTTTCCACAATCCGATCTAACAACCAAATTGCTCCTTATTGGAGTTTCGATGATCAAGATCATCCAGTCAAAATTTCTCTTCCTTCAAAAATGGTTGTCTTTTGCACATTAAATTGAACATATTACTAAGCACCCTTCTTTTTCATGTTATTCTGAGTTTTCTTTGTATATGTATAACTAATTCCATGTTATGATTGTTAAATAGTCATGATAGACTTGTTATGAAGTTACTTTCATTATTTCAAACTATTTCAATGATGATTGACACTACCAGAAAAGATAAGAATCAGTCATTATTATGTTGGACGCAAGTTTTAGCCAACAAGCCTTATCCCATGAATATGGATTCTCTATGGATCAATGTGCCGAATATAAACTCAGTTTCCTCATAATTCATATCAGTATAGTAGCTTGTGCTTTCAAGATAGCCAATATAATTGAGTTGAACAGACCTTTTGGCGCGACAGAGTAGGCCAGCAATCATCTGCCATAAAAGATGAATAAATCATGATGAAGGAGCAAAATATGAATCATCAAGTTAATTAAGAAAATGGTAATCATAGGATAATACCTATATTAACGTAAATATAGCCCAAATCCGCCAGGCCAGTTGAGATGAGTGCATCAGCTGTCCACAACAGGGAAATGCGTTACAACTCAGAGTGAAGTCCATCAAGTTACAGTAGATACATCTCATAAACTCCTCAAAATGATACTTAACAAAGAATTTGGTTTTAAGAGAAGTTTGTGATCAAACAGATTAATATAAATAGGATCACAAATTCACTAGAAAATAATCATAAAACTAGTGAAAGAAAATTTGACATCTTGCTTCCAGGTAAATTTATATATGGATATGCACATATTACAAAAGAACATAGATAGTGAATATGCGACACTTTGGAAGCCAAATAATTGCAAGTTAACAACACCACAAAATCCCGATCCTTCGAAGAAAAATAGTAAAATACAGAAGAAAAAAAAATCAAACTTTGAAGAAATATTGAGATCATGAATCACTCGTTGTGCTTTAAATTTTGCATTAATTGTCAGCAGCTCCCAAATTTCAACCTTTATACACAAAAAACTTCTTTTTTTCTCCAAATATTTTTACATGTAGGATCCAGCATGTACATGAGAGAATGCATGTGTGGTATCTGCTTCTTCAAATATTGTTACATAATTGGTACGTACAGGGCCCTAATATAGATATTGTCTCAATCTCATTCAATAACTATGCATATCTTAGCACATCAATTAGTGTATCTGAGACAGTCAATACTTGCAAACAAACCTTACTGACAAAATTCGAAGAGAACACATAATCCCAAACATTCCTATCTAATACATGAATAAATAGTAAATTGAGTAAAATATTGAAAAGGAAACAACATTTCAGAAACAAGTTTGAGATATTGAAATGGTTCAAAACAATCTGGATTTTTCACCTGCATGAACTCCATGAAAATTTATCAGCTTATTGCAATAAACCATCAAATATTTCTTTTAAACCGCACATGCCTGCCTCCTGGAAGAGCACTTTCATTGCTCACCCCATGAATCAACAACTACTATATACCATTACTTCAGCCCTCAATTATTATCTACAACATCTATAGATCACTACCAAAATCCCTTCTACTAGTAAGTCTAGTTTAACCAATCCTTGCTAAGCTTATTCCTAGGAAGCAAGATACTTCGTTAAATGGTCTTCGGTCGCACGATCTTCCCAGGTCGTGCGCATGACATGCATCGACAGAAAAAGTCGAGCGAGCAATCGACAGGTTGATCGTGTGCAAGATCTGCCCAGGTCATGCGTACAATCGATTGTGGCAGCACGGGATTGAGGTTGTTCGGCCTGCAGTTTCGTGTGGGTTCCTCCTCCAAGTCGGATACAAACATATGCCTATAAATATGAGGTCCTAGGACGAACCTAGGTACAGAAGAGGGAATTTACAAGGCTCTTGAAGGGTTTAGAGAGTGACCATTATCAAGGGAGAAAGAGAGGAACCCATTGGAGGCTTCAGGGTTTCTTGAGGATTTACTTCTTGTTCTTCAGGGTGAGAGGCCTGCGGGATCTCTTCTTTTTGGGGGTATATCCTTGTGGGTGGGAGAGGGATTGGTGAGAGAACAAACATATGTGTACTCTTTGTTTCCTTATCTTTAGTGAATCCATTGATCGTCGTTGCCGGAACATCGTTTGTGATTGCTTGTACTTGCTTCTTTGTTCAATCTTCTCGGTGGTCGTAACCCTCCTCTTCTCCGAGGCGGCTCTTCGCACGTCGTGACAACGCTCATTCCGCTACGTGAGGGCCTCGGATCACAACAGGAAAGCGAGTGCCAATAATTCAAGCATTAAAGTAAGGAGGAGACCTTCCTTCACCAATGAGCTCACAATACAAACGGCTTACCTTGATTAAAAGAAAGTTGGGTTTAGTTGCAGGGAGTGTAGAAGACCGTTTCCTACTCTTTTAAAAACACGTGTACTCCGACATAAAAGTAAGTTCCATCATACTTTTACAGTCAAAAAGATAAGAAATGTTGCATGATACCTTGAACCATGTGCATGTGCACAAGTAGATACTTATACATCAACATGTATGTTCATAAATGGAAGGGGTCCCCAATTCTTAGTGAAAACACAATATCGAACACAAAGAAGGACCAAGAGAGTTCATGCCAAACCTGTTTCCTTAATGACTGTCTCATTGATGTTACACCCAAAGAAATTCCAACTATTCCATCTGCATTCCCAAAATACACAAATCCCACAAAATAGAATCAACTCCTCCATATCACAAATCATTACATCGGGGGAAATTATACATAAATAGACAGGTAAATTACACTTTGCCCCCCTGAAGTTTAGCTCAAAAACACTTAACCCCCCTTATAGTTAAAAAACTACATTTTGCCCCATTCAAATCAGTTTTGATCAGATAAAAATTACAAAATGAGGAAATTGAGTGGTTGACAAAAGTCCTTAAAAAAAAGTAGTTGACAAAAAGGGGTAGTGTGCTAACATTTCAAACTTAGGGAGCAATTGGGAACAAAATAAACTACAGGGCGGTTAAATGTTTTTGAGCTAAACTTCAGGGGTAGAATCCAACCACAAAGTAAGAATCCCATCGAAATAGATAAAAACTGAGTATTATCTCACGATTCTCACACAACCCAATCGATTGTGAGCTCCGAAAGCAAAATTGAGGAAAGCCCAGATCGAAAAACTCCTAAAATCGACTGGACAAGGTGAAGATAATACTGAAATTGAGCAGAGAGAGATCAAAGATGGGAACCGCTGACCCCATCTGGGGAGTGAGAGCCAATCCGTTGTTGAGCTGCAGTATCCCATAGTTGGAGGTGTGGAAGGGGTTCAGCCGCAAGATGGGCTTCGTGGGGTCTTCGAACAGGGGAGCTGTTGTTCGAGCGACGGCTATGGAGATGGCCGAGATGGAGAGGAGGAGCAGGAGGAGGCTGACGGAGCTCATACCCGCCATTCGCTTCTCTTCTCCGCTCATCAACGCGCTATGCGTGTCTGACACTCCGTCCCTAGCGGGACTGAATTTAATACTACCGACTCCATGTACGGTCGAATTTTCTGTTTTTTTGGGGGGAATTAGCAAAAAGTCCTCTAAGGATATGATTTTGAGCGGCAGTCCCAACAATCTTTCCATTTGACCTGAGACTTCTATGAACGAAAATGCCCATCACCTCCATTCGAATTTAGGTCCGATGCCACTCATCCGCTGCCACCACTGTCATCGGACCTAACCAAACCCTACCCCGTAGCCGTCGGACCTAACCAAACCCTACCCCACCGCTGCCGGACCTAACCGAGCCCCCACCCCCCAACCCCACTACCGCCGACAAACCTAACTGGACCACCCACCGTCGACGCCGGACCTAAAGAAGATCTAGAGGTCATGGGAAGAACCATAGACTTAGAAATCCCAACCTAAATCTAACCCCAACCGCCACTGCCGCCTTAACCTCCGCCGCTCGCGGCCACCACCTCCTTCAGTGCTGCTTGCAATGCCGATAGGGGTTTTGGGATTAAAAATAACGATAGGGGTTTATCCTAATGTTGGGTTGGTTAGTTGGAGCTCAAATAATAACCTCCATTGGGTTTATTCTAATGCTGGATTCGTTAGAGGGGTCTTAGACTAATAAACTCCTCCCCCCTCCCCCCCTCTTTATTTATTTTTGATAAATTGCACATAGAACCCCTGATCGATTATCACTTACACCTCTCATATTTAAAACACTACAAATGTTCCCTTATAGTTTGAAAAACATCTCACTTATTCTCCCTCCGGGGGCCTCCATAGGGGGTCTATGTGTATAGTTTTTCAAACTGTTAAGGGGGTATTTGTAGGGTTTTAAATATGAGGGCAATGTAAGTGAGAATCGGTCAAACTACACGGTCAAATTTATCCTCTTTTTCAATGGATCAGCCACGGTCGGAGGACATGGCACTAGAACATGAGCTTAAAGAGGTCTAAAGATCGAAACAAAAAAGGTATCATAACTCCTATTTTGATTAAATTTCATAATTCCGTGAACATGACATCAACGGTCAAGATTTACACGTGCAAACAAGGGTATATTGGACTTGAAGAAAAGTTTATGCTGCGGTGTCGAACAGAGAACCTCTCCAACATACAAGAGAGGTAGTACCACTAGGAGAGGAGCTCAATGGTTTTTTATTGGGACAGTTGGCGATTAGGTAGACAAACAGGATGAGGTTAGTTTGACCCCAAAAAAATAAAGTTTAAAATATTTTATTTATTTTGTATCTTATCTTATCTTTGTTTTGTTCTAATCCTTTGACATGAGTCAGAGGATATGATCATAAAAATAAATAAATAAATAAATAATATTAATGCAATTTTGTCATCTAGATGGGGCCATATCTTAAATGGCACCTGATCACAATCTTTCCTTTGCTTGTTAGTCAGGTTAAGTGTGATTTACTTGCCATGATGGGACAGATGTGATCAGGTGCCACATCACAATGACCAGATCCAAGTGGATAACAGGATGGTTGAGGAGCATTTTTTTTCTATAAAAAAAAGAAGAAACTTAGTGAGCTGTCCTTGATAGAGAGATGTCTTTAAGCCTAAGTCCTTTGAAATATTGCGGATGGAATTGCCCTCCATAACAATTCAAATTTTCTTCTGAAATGCCACCGAACCAGTGAGCAGCTTCCACCCCCCCTCACCCGCCGCCGTCGAACCTAACCGAACCCCCCTCCTCCCCTGTCGGACCTAACCGAACCCCCGGCCCTCCCGGACCTAATCTACAGGTCATGGGATGAACCCTAGACCTACCGCTGCTAGACTTAACCGAATCCCCGTTGCCGCCGTAGCCGCTCGCGGGGTCGGGGTTGAGGTCGCCGGGGTCAAGGTCGTGCCACTGCCCTCGTTGCCGTTGTCGCCGCTCGGGAGAGAGATGGAGAAAGTTGGGTTAGTTTCGGGTTTATCATGTAAAGACAGGGACCTTAGGTTAATCGAAACCTGTAGGGGTCCTTGAAATTGGATGGATCACTTGTCAGGGACCTTAGACACATTAGTCTAAAAAAAAAGGGATGTGGAAAGCACAATGAAAGCTTTGTTTCTAACCAAAATATATCTACATTTAGAAGAAAAAAAAATTGGAGAAATGTGTGAGCGGTCCCTAACAAAAAAAACTGGTCCCTAACAAAGAAATCGGTTAAGTTACAGGAATTTAAAATATTATAGACCAAAATATATATATATCCTCCACAATATTTTAAATTTTATTTTCTATGTCATTGAACCAGTGAACCTCCGAAAGCTCGCCGGAGCTGCTCGCTGCCGCAGAACCGAATCTAAATCTAATCCTAAACCCAAGATCTACGGACCATGAAATGAACCCTAGAACTAGGATTTCTTAACCTAGGACTGAACGGTGGCTGTTTCTCTTTGTCGATGCTCGCCGCCGCTGAGGTAGCTGCAACTTGTCGGAATCATTGGGGTTGAGGTCAAGGTCACCGGGTCGAGATCAAGGTCGCCACACCGTTGTTCTCGCCGCCGCAGCCGCCGCTCGCATGCTTGAGAGAGATGAGAGAGCAAGAGATCCGGGTTAGTTTTGGTCTTATAAAATATATCATGAATTTATGGTTAATTGAAATATTTAGTTGTCACATACATGCAAAAATTGTTATGTAAGGGGACCCATCACCAATTAACCCAAAAAAAAATATTATTGTTAAGATGATAGTTTACTTATCTCACAAGTTGTGTAGGTATCAGGTAGGAAAGGGATGTGAGGAATGGTGCTAAAAGATCAGTTCGAAAGGACATACAAAGTAGATAGTTCAAGAGGACAAATTTTATTTTTTTTGGTTCATTGAAGGTGAGGTCACAACAGCTCTCAGGAGGCACCACAACCTGGTGCAAGCATCATAAACCGCCACTCCGGCGAAAGAAACCGGCACAGTCAGTGGAAACACCCTCGGCCCAAAATCGACACATACATTGCAACACCAGCGACCAGACACAGAGCCACCAGCCCCAAAAACTGCCAAGAACAACAGGGACAAAACTCACCAATAGCCGCCGCACCGGCGCACCCACAAAAAGAAAAATATACACATCCAAAGGCCAACACAAGCCCAAAATCCGAGGAGCCACCACCAAGCCAATCGGCACTGCCATCGAGTCAGTCGGCACCGCCGCGGAAAGGAAGCCACCCTCCAGCACTTCGGGACCGCCACACCATGCCGAGCAAAGCCTCCATCCACCAACGAGGCCGGGAGCTGCCGCAACGAGACGAGGTGAGGTCCACAGGACCTATACGGTGGCCTCTGTATCGATTGGCCCAAGATGCTGCAACATGCCGGAAAGGAAGGACCACCGGATCCGAGGAGCAGCCGGAGCCGGAACGTGCGACCCAAAATCGAGACAAAAAATCCAACATCACCATGTATAAACTGCCGCAGCGTCACGGAAGAGAGAACATCGGCATCCAAGCTACCACGTGCTTCCAACCACCACCGCGAGCTCCAACACCGACCCACTGAGTAGAGGAGGGGGAACAAAAGGGGTGTCACTGGAACCTCCGCCATAGGCGGGCCGTAGCCCTGTTCCTCCACTCCGGCTGCACTAGGCGGAGCTACTACCCTGCACCCGAACGGAGGCCCTCGACCCGAGCAGTAGAAGCCCGACGAACCATCTCAAAAAATGCCTTTTGGTCTTTTTTTTTTTTTGGTTTTAAACATAAAGTGGAAACAGGGTCAGCCTAAGTGGCTACATGTTAGTACGGAGAACCTACAAAGACACTCGACATAAAAAAAAAAAAAAAAGAAAACCTACAAATAGTGCTGGCAATTTCGGACCCGGCACGGCAGACCCGACCCGACCCGACACAAAGTTAGCTGGTCTGGATCAGGACTAAACGGGTTCGGGTCATAAATGGGTCGACATGATAGACCCGTTTAATAAACGGGTCAAGTCCGGGTTTAGGGTCTGGACACGGTAGACCCGAGAAGACCCGTTTAAAATTCACCGGATCATGTCGGGTCGGGTCGGGTCGGGTCTACCTGCAATCCGATACTATATATATATATAGTATCAGCGGGTCTATCGGGTAATGTCGAGTTGAGTCTGATCGGGTCAACTGAATAAACCCGTGTGGTAAACGGGTCTAACGGGTCTATTGGTTTTTAAACGGGTCGGGTATGGGTTTAGAATCGAGACACGATTAGTTAAATGGGTCGGGTCCGGGTGTAGGGGCTTTGGACATGACCCGAGCCCTACCGGACACGACCCATTGCCATCCCTACCTACAAAGCCTCCCGCCGGTCACTAAGGTGGGGACAAGGAGTCCTTTTTTTTTTTTGAGAAATCCCTCTCTAAGTTTGAGGGGGGGTTCGGCCTAGACCCCTACCGGTTTATTAAAATAAGAAAAAGGTACAATTTATGTCCAAAGGCATATGATACACATGCTAGAAACCCGACCAAGGCGTTCCAACTAGAAGGCCCGGAGGCCCAATTACAACAAAAAACACCAAGATCTTATGACTCCGAAGCACTCGACCTCTCTAGCTCACGGATTTGTTCTAAAAAGGACTTCGAATTCCCTCCTTTGATAGAGAACCCCATAGCTGAAGCTAAATCGAGAAGAGTGTTGTCCTCCATCGAATTCAGAGATAGTTTAGCCGCCGCTCCATCAAACGGTGCTAATTGATCTCGAATCTTCGCAATCAGAGAATCTCCATGCTTCTAACGGGAAGGGCGATTGCGCGCGCTTGATTCAAGAATACGAGATTTGGCTCGAAGTGCAGCCCTAGTTTCGATCGAGTCTGTTCCAAGGTTTGCCAGGCGAGGGCTGTGACGTGGCACTGGCACAACTCTCGCAGGGGTTGTACCGCCCACAACACCCTCGCCAATATTTTGCAATACATCGGCTACTATCGCAACCACACCAGCCTGATCCTCCAGCGTAACCTCATCCTCCTCTGTCTCGATAACCTCAGAAACAATACCTTCATCAACTCCAGCACCTACTCCCCCAACAACACTTCCAACAAATCCCACGTCAGCTAATGCAGCACACTCAGCCAGCAAATCTGCATCAGAACCCTGTGTAACATCAGCACAAACAGTCTGTATATCTGCAGCAGCTCCAACAGAACCTTGCGTAACATCATCAGCTACATCAGCCCCTGGTAGCGCAACACCAACATCAGGTTCAGCACCAACAGACTGTGTAACATTTGCAGAGTCTGCACTAGCATCAGCCTGCGTAACATTGACACCAGCCTGCGTTACAACAACTCCTATAAAGGCAGACCCAGGTTGTGAAACATTAGGACCAGCCTGTGTAATGGTAGATACACTATCAACCCCTCGAACCTGCTCAGCTACTTCATCCTCCTGACTCCCCAAAACCTCAACCTCTTCTTCAGCTAAAACAACAAACCTTGATCCGCTAGCTCGAATAGGATCATTGTGGGCCAAGGGGGCTTTACCCTTGTTGATTTTTGTGACCCGAGTCCACGAATTCACCTTCAAGTGATCAGACAGATCCCCAGTTGGAGTATTTTCAGTCCCACTATCATTTAGGATCTTCCCAGTTGGCATCCATCCCTGTTTGGCAGGCCTATACCCAGGCCAAGTATAACATTTCCATCTAGTGGAGATCTTAGGATGGGCAGCACAAAGCATCTTCGTGATGGAAAAATGACTAACAGGCTCGACATCGAGTAGGCTTCCAATCATACTCAACCCTTTGCATGGAGAGGAAGGAACCTACCTCATTCCGTGCTTCAACTTCATCCCGGAGAGCATCCTCGATATTGATTTCCACAGAAATCCGGGCGTAGCTCATCCACCCACCTTCCTTATGTGCTACCGCTGCGGCCGTAGGGGCATCCATCCCGGCCGAGGTACCCAACACACTTCCCAGTCGGCTTAAAGCATCAAATGACCAGAATTCTCTCTGGAAGATTTGGAAATTTAATCCACAGAGGAACTTTTGACAATAACTCTCGCCCATACTCTCGATCACTAACCCATTGGCTGAGTATAATGGGTCTTCCTTGAAAATGCCATGGCCCCTTTCCCGTATTCTTGCACAATCTCTTGGATTATCAAACCGGAAGATGAAGTTCCCATTGTCACGGGAGAACATCTCCATGGTCCCCGTCAGACGCCATAATCTCATCACAGTGGACTTTAAGTGTGAAAAGAAAGGTCTCTTACCCAAGATAAATCCCACAAGATCATGGGCCCAATAACTTTCAGTCTTAGCAAGCTCGTCTCGTGGGCAAATCGCCACTTTCTTTCCTTCAATCACAATCGGTTCTATGTATACGAGCTTATAGTCTTCTGCTGATAATGAAGGAGAAAGCGAGGAAATACCCCAAACATTTCCAGCAGATTTCAACCCAGTTCCTACAGGCCCCCGTAGTACAGACTCTCCAGAATTTGCAGCAATGTCAGCCATCTCAGGGTTTTCCACAAACACCTGCTCTTCTCTATGTAACACTAATGTTGCATATGAGTTTCTGGTAGGATCTTCAACCAACACACCACCCGAGCCACCTGATGTTGATCTTGGGCTATGAGGGGAAAAGTGGAGGGGGGGGGGGGGGGGGGGGGGGAAGGGAACCCCCCCACTGAGATTCTCCAAACCCAAGCCATCTTGATTCCAACCCAGCTCACATTCTTTAGCAAATTTGGAACCTGAGCCCCCCGATCTACGACCCAGTCACCTTCAATCACGATCTGAAGAAGATGGAGAGGATCCTACAGCAGAAATTCTTCCCGCTCCAATGAAATCTGCCAAGGTAGCAGCTCGAGGAGGATGGGAAGGTTCCTCAATCTCCAGCTGAGCCTTCTCCGCACCAATCTCCAGAACTTGGCATCTATCACGAGAGGAACCTGGTAGGGAGGATCCCCCCATGAGGGGATCCCCCAAAGCACTCACCACACCACCAAGAATTCGGATGCAATCACCCCAGCTTCACCTTCACTTGGGTTCTCCAAAAACCGACAAAGGAGTTAAACTTTTGTTTTTACCAGCCATTCATGTACGAAAACCTACCTCAAATCTGTTTCAGGTGTGGGCGGGCGGGGCACTTACAACACCTGTGCCTATCGGCCGAGAAGCGGCGGGAAGGGGCGGTAGATGGAGATAGCCCGATGGCACAGGAGGAGCTAAGCCCATGTGAGTCAACACGAGAGGCCGGGAACCGAAAGGCCAAAGCTGATGAGAGTAGGAGCTAGGAGAATACTGACATGGACAAAGCTGATAATCGATGTACAGGGGTTTTTCTGTTCGAGCAACATGCGGGCAGAGTGTAATGAGACTACGGTGGTCCTTATCCCCAAGGTGGTGAACCCCTCAAAACCTACTGACTATTGATTAGCCTATGCAACCAAAGATACAAGTTCATCGTCAAGATCATGGCTAATCGGTTTGCGTCTTATTCTCCCACCACCCATCAGTGAAGATCAACATGCTTTCCTCCCAGGCCGATCCATCCGGGATAATGTTATTCTAGCTCAGGAGTTATTGCACTCGATCCATCTTGCGCCGAGACAACGAGCAGCGATGGCCATTAAATTGCGGATCTTGAGAAAGCCTACGATCAGGTCCATTGGGAAGCCTTGAGGTAATGCTCCGTATGGGATTTCCTCCTTATTAGATGTAGTGTGTTAGTATTCTAGTCCCACCTCGGTTGTGGTAATGTAATGGTGTGCATTCTCTCTATATAAAAAGAGGTAGTCTTAAGTAATGACAATGAGATTGATGAGATAATACAAGGAGTTTTTCTCCCCAAACCTATTCTCTCTCCCTCTCTCTTCGTAATATGGTATCAGAGCCAACCCTCTTGGCCTAGGGTTTCGACGCTCTCCTCTCCAACCTCGGCCTGCTCGGTTGTCGTCGACGACATCGAGAAGGCCGGGGAACAGTAAAAAACAAAAATCTCGTCTCTCTCTCCTGAATACCTGATCGTTCTGGTGCGGTTGCGTCTCCACCACTACTTGCCGTTCAGCCTGATCACCGGCGCCCCACCGTCGCTGCCGCCCGGATCTGCCTCCACTCGGGCCGGCTCAGTCGCTCGTCATCGTTGCTACCCGTCGGCCTGCCACCCAGCCCTGAATTCGGACACCGATGCTCGTCGCCCGGCAAAGCCAGTCGCCGCCTGAGAGAGGGCAAGGGACGTTTGCGTCCCGCATCCGTTCGGCTCGCTGCTGCCAGCCTCGAGCTCACGCCCATCAGCCCGCGGGGCCCGCCCGGCCCTGCACCTCCGCCGCACCTGTCGGCTGTTACCCTGCACCTGCGCCCGCCACCGGAGCTCAATCCCGCGCTGGCCCTACGCCCACCACTGAAGCCCGATCCCACGTCGTCTCCACCGGAGTCCGAAGCTCGGGGGAGGGGGGGGGGGGACTCGGATGCCCCTCGTCGCTGTCCGCCTGTAGAAACTCGCACCGGCCTCCTCCCTGCGCCCGCGCGCCTCCGTCCGAGCCCTATGCGTTGGTCTCGCGCCCGTCGTCCGACCATGCCCTGCGCCCTCACTGGATCTGCCGCCCGCAATCCCCACCGGAGCATGATCCCACGCCCGTCGACCTGCATCCGGACCCCGTTGCGCACGCCGTTCACTGCACCGCCCAGATTTCTCTCTTTCGTATCTGATCTTCTCTCTCTCGTCCCGATCCTTCGATCCCCCCCTTTCTCTCCTTCTTTCTCTCTCTCTTTCCTTATTCTCTCTCTCTCTCTTTCCGTCTCAAACTCTTTCTCTTTATTTCTCTCTTTTATTCCCTTCTCTCTCTAATTGATCACAGTCATCAGATTTGCATCGGATGGCTATGCTTTACGATTTGCTGCAGCTATGCTTTACACCCGATCCGATCTCTTCTAAAAACCTGATCAACCTTTTTGAGCCCGTGACTCTTAGCCATGCCCCACACCCGATCCGACTCGGCACGACCCTTGCACCCGATCCGGCCCTCTTTCACCTGGCCGGCTCTTTACAACCGCCTCTGCGCCTGAGCCTTGCACCCTGCACTCTGACCCGTTGCGCTGTCTCTGCACCCTGCATTCTGTCGGCCCGCTGTGCCTTGTCTTTGTCGGCTTGCTGTACCGGCCTCCTTCCTGAGCCCGGGTCATTGTCGGCCCTCGCTGACTGCACCCTCACCGGATTAGGTCCGACCGACCTCCTCCATCACCGGATCCTCTACTTGTCAGACCACCTTGCACTTTACTAGCCTGCCCCTCTGCACCTGCGCTTAGCCGGTCCGTATGCCCTTGCACTTTGTCGGTTCGCTTGTGCCTACACTTGCGCCCTGTGCTCCTTGTCCTCTATCGGTCGACCTACGTCCTTTGCACTCTATCGGACCGTTCGATCTTCTTCTCTTGCCAATCGAGATCTTCTCTCTCTTTCTGATCAAGTTTCTTTCCCTCCAGTGTCTCTCTCCTTAGCCGGTTAGCTTTATCCTCTTTCTCTTTGGTCATGTGACCCTTGGATCCTCTCTAGTTCCAGTCACACTTGTCTTGTGTCGGCTTTCGAATCCCCTCTCTCTTTCCGGTCACACTTGTCTTGTGCCGGCCTTTAGATCCTCTCTCTTTTCGGTCACATTTGTCTTGTGCCGGCTTTTGGATCCTCTCTTTCTTTCTTGTCACATTTGTCTTGTGCTAGCTTTTAGATTCTCTCTCGTTTCGGTCACACTTGTCTTGTGCTGGTTTTTGGATCCTCTCTCGTTCTGGTCACACTTGTCTTGTGCCGGCTTTTGGATCCTCTCTAGTTCCGGTCATACTTGTCTTGTGCTGGCTTTTGGATCCTCTCTCGTTTCAGTCACACTTGTTTTGTACCGGTTTTTGGATCCTCTCTAGTTCCGGTCACACTTGTCTTGTGCTGGCTTTTGGATCCTCTCTCATTCTGGTCACACTTGTCTTGTGTCGGCTTTTGGATCCTTTCTCGTTCCGGTCACACTTGTGTTGTGCTGGCTTTTGAATCCTCTCTAGTTCTGGTTACACTTGTCTTGTGTCGGCTTTTGGATCCTCTCTCGTTCCGGCCACACTTGTCTTGTGCCGGCTTTTGGATCCTCTCTCGTTTCGGTCATTCTTACGTCGGCTTTCGGATCCTCTTCCTTTCCTTGGTCATGTGACCCTATCAGAGCTACGACTCTTCATTCTCTCCTACTTTTTTTTCTGTGATGATTGAGATCTTCTAAGAGGTGTCAAGTACTTGCTTCGGCCGGGTGCTTGCCTCCTATGAGGTCTCACGCATTCACACCTTTTCTTAGTCGATCTCTCTCCTTTCGGCCTCCTTTATTGTCGACTTCCATCACTTCCGCTTTGATCCTTAGTGATCATTGCCAATTCTTCTGGTTGACCTGCTTACAGGTTGGTCGGGTTCCCCCGGTTGTCCTGCTTGCAGGTCAATTGGGTTTCCAGGACGACTTGCTTGCAGGTCGCCTTGGCACTATCTTTACTTTACAACATAAAAAAAAAGAAGGGTTATTTGATGTTATTTTTTTTCTTTCTTATTTCTTTTATTAAGCAAACTGATGTCGGTTTATACCTTACATCAGTTTGACGGGGGGTATTAGATGTAGTGTGTTAGTATTCTATTAGTCCCACCTCGGTTGTGGTAACGTAATGGTGTGCGTTCTCTCTCTATATAAAGTGAGGTAGTCTTATATAATGACAATGAGATTGATGAGATAATACAAGGAGTTTTTCTCCCCAAACCTATTATCTCTCCCTCTCTCTTCAGAACACTCCTCTTTGGTGTGCATGAGTGCATTAGTGTGTCTCAACTGTATCCTTTCGGATCCTTGTCAATGGGGAGGAGACTCACTCATTTCAGCCTACATGTGGCATAAGACAAGGGGACCCTTTGTCCCCGTACCTTTTTCTATTGGTAACCTAGGTGATCCATTGGGAACTGCAAAGACGACTTCAGGAGGGGGATTTCGAGGGGTTCACCTATGGGAAGTACCACGCCCCGATTACATCGTTGGCATATGCTGATGATTTCTTATTCTTCTCGCCGGCTACTATAGTACTTGATGCTTGGGGTCTACGATCAGTGTTTGCGAGGGTGGCAAAGAGTACGGAGATGTTTATCAATCCGAAGAAGTCGAGTATTAAATTCTCGAAGTGCATTAATCAAAGGATGCGGAACTGAGTGGCTCGGGCACTCAATATGCCCGTGATGGATGCCCCTTGGATGCATCTTGGGGTTCCCGTTAATGGGCCTCGGGTTCCGGCTAAGCACTTTTTCAGTATGTGCTAAGCACATTATTGGCAAGGGTTGCTAGTTGGAAGACCCAACTTTTGTCACAAGTGGGACGGTTGGTACTCATACAATCTGTACTTGCGGCCGTACCCGTTCACATCATGCTGGCGAGTGGATTACCCATGGGGCTGTTACACCGAATGGAGCGGGTCTGCAGAGATTTTATCTGGTTAGCCGGACCGCAAGTTCTACCACCCAGTTTAAATTGTTCTTATGGAAAATTTTACATGCAGCTTTGCCGACTGCCTCTTTACTTCGTTGGCGGTTGGGATGGGGATTCCTCAATTGCCTGTGGCGCCTGGACCGAGAGGAGGACATTTGTCATGCTCTATGGAGTTGTCCCCAAGCTATTGAGTATTGGCAGACTGTGAGGCAAGTTACAAGGATTCGTTTTACAAAGCCAAGTAGCATGGAGGCTTACTAAGCCAACAAACAAAAGAAAGAAAGGATCGTGATCGTCTTTGCCCATGGTTTTCTTCCGAAAGGGTTTCCATGTAATATCATTGTCTCCCCTCTGTGTTCTTTGTTTTTGCGTTTTGAAAATTTTCCTACTGTGTGCTTTATAACTTCTATTGTTAGATATTATGGTTGTGATCCGTTATTGATTTGTTTGATGATCGTTTTGTAATTTGATCTATCATTGTGTGGCCCCACTCATGAACAACTAGCGACACAACACAACATGCATGAAAGCTTTGCGGCAAAAAGGACATCCCAAATCATATAGATCCAGTTATATGGAAATTCACTTACAATCAGAGATCGGATAAAGAAATTCCAGTCTATCCTGTTGAAGGCCTTTTCAAACTCCAGGTTTAGAAGCACACCTGTTGAACCAGGATTCAACGGTCATAAGCCTCTCTACTGCCAAAAACATGCAAAGGTACATGATAGAACCTCTGACGATCACATACCTATGGCAGTTCCAAGATTCCCTCATTGGATTTTGATCAAAGGGTCACATAAATATGGTCGAACCTAACACTTTTTAGGTAGGTATAGAGCATATGCTGCCAAGAGAAACCAAGCTTCACCATTGGTTCTGAATTAATGGCAAAAGCCTCTGGCTTCCATGACAAGTCTTGTTGGAAATTTTTTCTTTAAAACTAGGATTTTTATGATACTTATTTTTAGATCTAAAACTATTATAGCAAGCATATGCATAAATATATATATATATGCAAATAAAATTAACAAGGGAAAAAGAGAATGAAGTGGCATAGGATCAAAGTACGCTAAACGCTATCCTAAGAACGTAATGGCCCTTCATATACGAAGCTCCCAGCAAGCACTCCTAGAGATACAACGACCCCAGTGATTGCCACCATCATTCTCATTGGTACGTCTTCAAGAAGGACATTCGAACCTAATATTCCTTTCAAGAACCCAGCAACTACTAAATTGAAAATGTTGGAAGCCTCAAAATAAATGCTCATAATAGGGAGGAAAAAGAGATGATGTTTTTATACACCATGCTTCTCCCCACTAGGTTCTATTTATAGGTGAAGAGACATAGTAGGGATATTAAGCACCATTTAAACGATGTAATGTCTCCCATACAAATAGCTTTAAGTTGTTTAATTGCTAGCCATTAAGCAATGATAATGGTTGGTGTTTTGTAATGTCTCACATGCAAATGATTTTAAGTGGTTTAATTGCTAGTCATTTAAACAATGTAATGGTTTGTATTTTGTAACGGTAGAAAACGGCTAATAAAATATTTAATGAAAAGAACTAAATATTAAATATAAAAATTGATTTTTAAAACACCACCAACAATCCCCCACATGTTTTAAAAAATATCAAATAATAAATCTTTAAAAATTTAAATTCAAAATAAATTTTTTTGTTGAATTCTTTATACTATGCAATAGGTGAAGGTACCTTCCGGTTTGAAAATCTACTTAGTGATATTTAGATTGGAGTTCTAAATGGGTTTACACGTACACGGTTATACGCAAGATATCTCATATGTATTTTAGGAATTATCATATTCCATTTGTCGAGGTCATCGCGACTCCATACATGTCAGTGAATTCTTGAAGGTTGTGAGCAAAATAGCATTCTGCCTCATAGGTCATGAATGTATTAAGAGTATAAGCTCAACCTAACTCCTTACTTTTATGAGCACTGACGTCCTAGGGATAGGAGGCAAGATCAGTGCTTCTCATAGTCACCGATGCAAATTGTTTCTACCCATTGAACCTCCGTGAGGTTGGGCTCCTACCGTGGTGGTCTTTTTCATATGGACATTCCATTCCCCTTGACTCTTCTAGGACTTAATCATAAATAGACCGTTTAGGTATTAATCAGTCACTGTATACTGATTCCTCTTTGTGGATATTAATGTCCTCTCAGGACTTTAACCTTATAGTTCTTAATTTTGTAGTTAACTTTGTCTTTACTTGGGTGATTTCATCTTTACTGTTCTTTAGAACAACACATAATACAAAAAACATGGATATTTTATTAGTTATTTCATAAGAGTCAGTGGACTTACTCAGATTAAATTACAAGCGATTTTGAGTTTTTTTTAGTTTCTAAAGTGATTTTCAGTAGAGATATAATAATTCATATTTATTTCTTTATTAGCACCCCCATATTTTATGTGTTAGTACTCCCACATTTTGTGATATTTCAAAATAAGTTTTATATATTTACTATTGACTAGATAATTAAAACTATATATTAAAATCTCTAGATGATAGGAATTAAAGACTAGACACACATACATGAGTGTATATCCGAGCTCTCCCTATTAAAGTATCTATTATTTGATTACAAAGTTTATATATTTTGTAATTATTAAGCTAGATTAGACTTTAGATATTCAAATAAAGTTTCGGATTATAATAGCCAGATCAGCTCCAGATGGGTGGTGGACACTAGGTTCGCTTAAATACCAGTCTGTCTTAGACACATGCCTTTTTGACAAAATTTTTTAGGCACCGTTGCGTAATGGAATAATCAATGAAGATTTTGTAGTAGCTATTCTAGCGTTAGGTTTTAAAATTTTCATCAACCTTGGGATTCTTTAACATGGTACTAATGATAGACATTGAATCTATTTCCTTGATTATTAACATTGTATTACCGAATTAGTTAGATACCTAAGCTTGACAATGATATAGCTAAGATAGATGAAAATTTAGATCTAACAAAACATTTGAAAGTCATAAATGGATGAAAATTGAGGTGACGCAAATGGAGAGGAGTTGAACGAGGGACACAATTTTTTCAAAGAATCAAAGGGATATTGGGCAGTTGACACTAATGCATGAATCTCAATCGAGTCAGATCTATTGTTGGAACAACAATAGTATTATAACCATAGGAGAAATTGATGGCTTGATAGCTAATAATGATGTGAGAGTAAGATCTCATGCCGTTCAAGGTCTCAAAATTTATGAAAATATTAAACGATAAAAACTCACCAGCGGTATGACCGTTATGATACCATTTTGTAGACCTCTATGATACTAAAAATAGACATACCGTAGGATCATATATCTTTATCGTTTAGATGTTACCTCGATCATTTGCAATAGACAATGCAAACCTTCATGAGAGACAAACGATGACAGGCAGAATAACGTCTTCCGTTGCTTCGGTGCGATCTGTAGGCAGAGCACACGACGGCTTCAATCATGGTGTTCCTCACAATCTCACAACAAATTAGGTTTAGAAAAATTAATAACAAGTCAGATTTTGAATTACATTATTAGATTGTTGGATATTTTTCTTTAAAGCTAGGATTTTAATGATACTTATTTTTGGATCTAAAATTATCGTAGCAACTAAATGCATATATATATATATATATATATATATATATATATATATATATATATATATATATATATATATATAGGGTCAGGTTCAATGGACACTGTTTTTGCACTTAATTTTTTACATCGATTTTCAAATCATTAGATAGAGGTTTCATAAGTTCTTGATTTTTTGTGAGCATAATCACCTTGTCTTAGATAGCACGTCCACAAAAAATCAGCACATTCTAAAGCCTCCAAGTACATCAAAACTAAAAGGCTTTATCGACCGTCCATTTTAATCGTTAATTTGAAGAGCATATTTAATAAGTCTAGAGGATTTAGAATGTACTGATTTTTTGTGGATGTGTTATCTAAGACAAGGTGATTATGCTAAAAAAAAATCAGCAACTTATGAAACCTCTATCTAATGATTTGAAAATCGGTGTAAAAAATTGAGTGCAAAAATAGTGTCCATTGAACCTGATATATATATATATATATATATATATATATAGAGAGAGAGAGAGAGAGAGAGATAGAGAGAGAGAGAGAGAGGGGGGGGGGGCCGTTACAGTGAGCTGTGGGCTGCCGGGGGGGAAAGTGAGCTGCGGGTATTTTGACCCCCCAAGAAGTTATGGAATTTGATAAAATTTGGTGAGGTGGTTGCCTAGGATAAGATGATCATCCTCACCAATTTTCATCAAATTCCAAAACTTCTAGGGGGGTCAAATGGTCGAAGTAATTTTAACGGTGACTGCGGACGACAAAAATTGATTCGACCATTTGACCCCCTAGAAGTTTTGGAATTTGATAAAAATTGGTAAGGATGATCATCTTATCCTAGGCAACAACCTCACCAAATTTCATCAAATTACATAACTTCTTGGGGGGTCAAAATACCCATAGCTCACTTTCCCCCCCGGCAGCCCACAGCTCACTGCAACAGCCATCTCTCTCTCTCTCTCTCTCTCTCTCTCTCTCTCTCTATATATATATATATATATATATATATATATATATATATATATATATATATATATATATATATATATATATATATATATATATATATATATATATATGGGTCAGGTTCAATGGACACTGTTTTTGCACTCAATTTTTTACACCAATTTTCAAACCATTAGATAGAGGTTTCAGAATTTCTTGATTTTTTGTGAGCATAATCATCATTTCTTAGATAACACATCTACAAAAAATCAGCACATTCTAAAGCCTCTAGACTTATTAAATGTGCTTTTCAAATTAACGATTAAAATGAACGGTTGATAAAGCCTTTTAATTTTGATGTACTTGGAGGCTTTAGAATGTGCTGATTTTTTGTGGACGTGATATCTAAGTTAAGGTGATTATGCTTACAAAAAGTCAAAAAATTATGAAACCTCTATCTAGTTGATTTGAAAATCGGTGTAAAAATTTAAGTGCAAAAACAGTATCCATTGAACCTGACCCTTTTATATATATATATATATATATATATATATATATATATATATATATATATATATATATATATATATATATATATATATATATATATATATATATATATATATATATATATATATATATATATATATATATATAAAATACGGGGTATGAGTCGACAGCCGAAATGCTCATTTGAGCTGTCACCGACAGTCGTCCGATCCCAACGATCGGACCGTCCATGAAAAAAAAAAAAAATACAGCTGTTAACACAGCTGTGTTAACAGACTCATCTCCCTTTCTCTCTCTTCACAACCCGAACCACCGACCCCCTTCGGCGGCACTCCCGACCCCCTCTAGTGACCCCGTCCCCCTCCGGCAGACCCCCAGACCCCCTCCGGCGACCCCGTCCCCCTCCGATGAGTGCGATTCACCATTGGCATCTACCGGATCTCTCTGATGGTGAATCGCACTCGCCGGAGGGGGACGGGGTATGTTGGAGGGGGTCTGGGGGTCTGCCGGAGGGGGACGAGGTCGCGCCGGAGGGGGTCGGGACTGCGGGCGGAGGGGGACGGGGTCTGCTGGAGGGAGTCTGGAGTGCGGCCGGAGGGGGACGAGGTCTGCCGGAGGGGGACGGGGTCACGCCGGAGGGGGACGGGGTCGCCGGAGGGGGTCAGGAGTGTCACCGGAGGGGGTAAGTGGTTCAGGCTGTGAAGAGAGAGAGAGAGGGAGACGGGTCTGTTAACATAGCTGTGTTAACAACTGTATTTTTTTTTTTCATGGATGGTCCGATGACTCCGATCGTTGGGATCGGACGGCTGTCGGTGATAGCTCAAATGAGCATTTCGACTGTTAGCTCATACCCCGTATTATATATATATATATATATATATATATATATATATATATATATATATATATATATATATATATATAGATATTATATATATATATGCAAATAAAATTAGCATGGAAAAGAGAATGAAGTGGCCTGGGATCGAAGCGTGCCAGACGCTGCCCTAAGAACATAATTCCCCTCCATGTATGGAGCTCTTGACAAGTATTCCTAGATATACAATGACCCCGGTGATAGCCACAATCCTTCTTGTCGGTACATCTTAAAGAAGAACATTCGAACCGAATATTCCTTTCTAGAACATAGGGGGGTTCGACCTAGCTAGACCCCTACCAGTTTATTAAAGTAAGTAGAATGTACTAAAATAAAATTGTTGAAAGCCTCAAAATAAAAGCTCATAATAGGGAGGATAAAGAGATAATGTTTTTGTACACCATGCTTCTCTCCACTAGGTTCTATTTATAGGTGAAGATACCTAGTAGGGATATTAAGCACCATTCAAAAGATGTAATGTCTCCCATGCATGTGGCTAGTGGTTTAATTACTAGCCATTAAGCAATGGTAATGCTTGGTATTTTGTAAAGTCTCCCATACAAATGGTTTTAAGTGGTTTAATTGCTAGTCATTTAAGTAATGATAATGGTTGGTATTTTTAATAAAAAAAACTAAAAATAAAATATTTAATAAAAAAAACTAAATATTAAATATAAAAATTGATTTTTAAAACACCATCAACAAGTACAACGTGTGATGCCAAGAGGAGCTAAGGCTCTACCATTTGATTAGGACCCAATGTATAATTTGATAAAACAAGAAGCCTTTGTCATGTGAAATAGGTGAGGACTCAATGCCCTGTAATCAAATCAAGGATCTGATGGTCTCATAACGAAGGCAGTGTTGGGTTTAGCCCCACATCGGATAGGAGCTAGGTGATGGTGTTCTTATATACCCTCTAGTGGACCTCCCCTTACGATTTGGGTTTTGGACCGTGAGTGTATCTACAAATGATATCAGAGCCATGTTTCACCCAATCGGACCATAATGTGGTCAGGTTATGCTCGAGAAAGTGCCTCCTCCTCTTTGTGTCCCACATGAGAGGGTGGTTGGTGGGTGTTCAGCCCTAGCCATATAGAGGGGAGGATTGTTGGGTTTAGTCCCACATTGACTAGGGGATGTATGATGGGGTGTTTATATAGGTATATACCCTCTAGTAGACCTCTCCTTAGGCAGAAACCTCTGTAATGTTTCGCAGCATGTGCTTTGCACCTGCCTTCATAGGCTCCTGCCTTAGTCATGTGACCATTAGATATAGGGCTGTAAATGGGCCAATATCGGGTTGGGGCACACCCAAAGGCCCCAAACCTCTCATCGGCCTAAACTTGTCATTGTATGCCCAACTCGGACCGGGACCAATTCAAATATATCGGGCTAGCTCCGAGGCCGCCGCAAACACAGCTTGAGACAAGGCACTGATTCACTTACATAATAACCATATGAGAAATGCTACGCAACCCGAAGGTTTTTCCGATTCTGCCAGCCAGATTGACTTGACAGCATACAGCTGGTGGCTGAAATCCACTAGCGACATTTAAATATTTTACACCACCAGTTACACTCTGCCACGTCAATCGGGCTGATCGGTCATGGGTGTAATAATCTTTATTCTTTGTAAACAAAAACAAAAATGATTTGGGCTTCGGGATTGACTTTCAGCTGGTTATGGGTAGTCCATGCTCGGCCCAAAATACGTTAAGGCCCGGTCCAACACAAGGCATAAGTTAAGTTAACTTATCCCGAATCAGATCCAAATTGGGCCTCTAGCTAGCCCGGGCCCATTTAGAGCCCTAATTGGATCCTAATATTATGGTGGAGCATGGCTCACCACGCGATAATTTAGGGGTGGACATGGCCGCCGGTCCACGGGCCTCAGTTTACACTATATCACGGAAGGGTGTACATGGGCCAAGCTTGGGTCTAAAAAATACATATTTTTGAATAGGCCAACCCGAAAGGCTGATCGGTCGGTGAGTCCGGCGTGCATCACAGTGGCACGATGGCATGTGACCCAAAACTTAATCTTACTCTAGCCAACTGCATGCGGCTATGATGCGTGCGCCAGATCGACCGCCAGATCGACCGAAAGATGACGACTGACTAGAGGAGCTGAACTGCCTGACATGGGGCTCAACAAGAAGAATTATATAGGGACAAGGCCGGCAGACATCCTAAACCAAAGTTACCAAACCAGCCACACGGTTGCAGGCTTGGCACCTCTGCAATTCCACATTAGTATAATCAATGGTTGGCGATCAAGAAGTGAATCGCACTCCAGCGACCGTGTGTGGCTGTGATTCACATGAGGCCCACTGACCAAGGCCCGCTGGTAGGGCTGTTAATGGGCCGGGTTCGGGTTTGGCCACCCCATGCCCAGGCCCGGCTTAAACTTATGAGTGTGTGCCCATAATTGGATCAGGCCCAAATTAAAATTTTCGGACTTGGCCCAAACCTGGCCCGAAACCTTCTTACGAAGCACAAGCCCAAAACCGGCCCAAATTAAGCCTATATTTCTAACACAGTATATGCATATATCTTTTTCCTTTCTCTTTATCACAATAAAAATAGAAAATAACATTGATTACGATATACATTGAAAGGATATATGCAAAATAATACTCCTAATGTCCGAGGCATTGATATTTGTAACGTGGGCACTTTTAAATTATGAATTTATTGTATATAAAAAATAAAAATAAAAAATTTCGGGCTTTGGTTCGGGCTTCGGATCGGGTTAGCAGTTGTCTGTACCCTGCCCATAACATAATCAGGCCAGAATGTTCAAGCCCAACCCGGCCCAAAGCCCAAGCTAACTCTGTCCAAACTAGGCCCAAATTGGGCCCGACCCGAGCCCATTAACAGCCCTACCCGCTGGAGGAAATCTCAACTCCTTTAGGGCCACATTGTCACCCATGGCGCTAGGTCTACAAGGTTTTAATTTTTTGGGTTCATAGAAGGGGTGGGGGGGGGGGGGGGGGGGGGGGGGGGGGGGATAATCGGAACTCCAGGAGGCGCCACATGCCGGCAGTCGGTGAAAAACCCAGATAGAGGAGCGGGGAGTATGCGACACAAGCCAGTGTGAGAAACACAACACCGCCACCCGGCGGCGCAACCAGAACAACAGCACCCGGCGGTCGCCCACATAGGGCCAATATCTACTGAGCTACCATGACATCTTTCTGGCCAAGAAAGAACAGCTCGGAATAGCTGAGCTTGGGCTCGAGTCCAACTCTCAAATTTCTTTATTTTTTGAGAAATAAACAACTCTCAAATTTCGAGCATGACCCGGGGCAACCAAGGGGGTGTTTGGCATCATTCCGGAACAATCTATTTCCATTCCGAATTTCATGATTTGAAAATAATAGCTAGTAATTGTTCCGGTAGAATAAGGGGCTGGGGAACTAAAAAATATTACTTCGGCTGTTTCTATGCCAATCAAAACGCTGGACCATCAAATTGCGTTAGAAATCGTAATTAACAGTAATAATCTTTTCTGAAAGATAATTAAGGGGAACAATTGTTCAACATACCAAACACCTCCTAAAAGTCTGGTCAGCTTTTGAGATCTCTAACATGCGTCCACTTTTTCGGGAGCAATTTTGTTCACCCTCCTGTTCTAACCAAATTTTTTTCCTTCAAACTACCGATAAATTTTGAGTACGACATGAGGCAGGTAAAGGTCCCAGCTCTTGTAATCATTTTTGAATTTTTTTTTCGGGATTAATAAACCGGTTGGGATCCATGCCAAACCCCCCTCACCACATGGGTTCTTAAATAAAAAAAAAAAGTGTATTTTTTTTAGGACAATTTTTTTCACCTTCCTCAGGTGGGTGAACATTAGGAAAGTGCATTTCACATAGGTCTAACTAAGTTTGTAGGTGCATCATAGGGCAATGTTCAGTCAGGAGGTTGAAAAAAAACTGGTATCCACTACCAATGGATTCTTTGGCCTGGTGGTACTTTCCTCAATCTCACGTTGGATAGGTTCCATATTCGACTTCCTGTATGGACACCGTGGAACAAATTTTCTCTCAAGGCTGTTGTGCCTTGTTTGTGCGTGCGAATCATAGTTGTTGATGTCATGTTCACATGACTATGAAATTAATAAATAGCAGTTGTTGCCTCGCCCGTTTCGATCTCCCGACCTCTCTGAGCTCTTGCTCTAGCACCCAGTCCTTTGACCGGCCGGCCAAAAAAAAAATGTTGGTCTTCACTAGCTCTTTCGTATAAATCCATTGCAATTTACCCAACAATTTCACCTTGATAAAATAAAAGGGGTATTTTGAGTTACACCCCCAAGTTTAGGGACCATTTTGACTTTAGTACAACATTTAAAAAAAATTGTGTTACCCCCCATTCCGCTCCGAGCAGTCTAGTGGGCGTTAGGTAGATTGATCGAGTTGGCTTTAATGAACTGGATACTTCATATATTGCCCTTGCTTAGGTGGTTGAATCTAACGACTATGATTATTTCCTCTAATCTTAATAGTGACCTTCAAAATCTAACAACTGAGATTATTTTCTCTAAAATTGGGGATGAGTTCATCCCCAAAAATTGATTTCATCCCCAAAATCAAGTTCATCCCTAATTAATCTATTGTTGATGTTGTCCTGGATGATATAAATCGATTTGAAAGTTTTTCTTTTTATCCCCATGTTTTTTCCAAAATTGTGTCCATCCCCAATTAATCTATTGTTGATACCGTCACGGTAGAGAAAAATCAGTTTTGAAAGGTTCACGTCTCATCCCTTATTTGTTTTTTTTTCCCCCTAAAATTGAGTTCATCCCCAATTAATCAATGAGAAAAATCAATCTTGAAAGATTTACTTCTCATCCCCAATTTGTTTTTCCCCCAAAGTTGAGTTCCTTCCAAATTAATCTATTGTTGTTGCCATCGCGGAGGAGGAAAATCGATGTTCAAAGGTTTCATCCCCAATTCGTTTTTTTTTTCAAAAATTAAATTCATTCCCAATTAATCCATGAGAAAAATCAATCTGGAAAGATTTGCTTCTCATTCCCAATCTATTTTCTTCCAAAATTGAGTTCATCCCCAATTAATCTCAGCCATTTGATTAAGCCTAATCTGGACCGTCCAGTATAGATCAACGATCATGATTACTCTCTTTATTAGTGGGGGTGTAAGTTAAATTAGACTAAAGGATATTTTGGGTATGTTTGGCCAGTACTTTACCCACCTCAGTAAAGCTGATGACACATCAGCTCAACTATTAACAGCTCAGCCCGTTCTAACACTCACCAGACAGCTCGGAGACGGAAGGGTAACACAAATCTTTTAAAAATATTGAACTAAAATCAGTTTTTTAAAGTGAATACTGAATAGGTGTACATGGGTCGTCCATTAGGCCTCAATGCTTATCATACCTTGGCCCCGCACGTTCATCTGAACTTTGTCCATTTAGCATGGACCTTCTCTTTCTCTTTCTCTCTCTTTCTTTCTCTCTCCAAAGTGGGCCACCACCCATTGGCCGCTATGATTGCCGGGGTATGGGTCCCACGGGGCCCGCCCACCCAATAATTGCAAACGACAACAGGTTGGGATGTGGGATTTGATGTAAGTTGCATGATGCGTGCTACATAGATAAATAGCAACACAATTAGGGTCACCATGCACCCCCACCTATATTCAAAGAATCGAAATGATGTTTGGGTTGCCACACCCTTTGGATCTCTCAAAAAGTCCAAGGAAAGGATGATGCGTCTGTGGAGATTATATACAAAGCTCTACTTAATCAGCTTGACAATGATGTGTGTGGGCGCTTCTGTTGGAAAAGTGGACTGAATCCAAGATGTGGTGGTAATATATCGAAAAGAAAGCACCTACTACTGTCTAGTAGCCACAAAGGACCAAGAAAAGAAGGATGGAGCTAGGGTTGAAAGCACAATCATAGGGGCCGATGAGTGCGAGATTGTTGGGTTAGTCCCACATTGGTTTAAGGTTAGGTGGAACCTCACTCTGATACCACTGTTAGATATCCTCTTAAGTTTTGCTCCGAAACATAGGTCATAAGCGGAGGTCCACTAGAGGGTATATGAAGCCACCATCGCCTAGCCCCCTGACTGATGTGAGACTAACCCAACAAACTTTTGAGTTTTCGCAGGGGAGTTCGGTCTACATCCGGCACGGCCCGTTAGGGAAGGCCTAGTGCGTGAGAGGAGAAGCAACCCCCTTGGAGCCCTTTTAAAGGGAGGTGCACAGCGGATGACGTTGTGGGGAGAACGACGCGGTGAAGCAGCGGTGGATCGGACAGGGATCGACATACCTCGGAGAGGAGGAGGCCAGGAAGTTCAAGGCCAGGGGGGAGGCCACGGGTTCAGTGCCTCCCCCCCGGGCGGTTCAGTCGTCGGTGAAGGCAGATGGAGCAAACCTGAGGGGGAATCGGCATTGGCAGCAAAGAGGTGCCCGGGTAGGGGAGGCCGTGGCACGACACCTCCCTTCCTGGGTGGGCAATCGACAGAAGGCCCAGGGGAGGCTGCGGGTACGACACCGCCACTCCTGGTGTTTGGATCACTGGCCGATAGACAGGAGAGGGAGGTGCATGCAGCAACTCCTTGAGCATCGGTGATCTGAACCCTCCCTGGGGTCGAGGACGCTGATGGCATGAAGGCCAAGGAGGGCTACCCTCTCAAGTTACAGATCGACGGCAGCGGAAGACCGGGGGATGTTCCTTCCCTCGGTGGGTGTTCGTGTTGTCGATGAAGAGACCTTGCAGAGAGAGCTTGTGTTAGTCTTCCTAAAGGCCGGTTTGATGATACCAATGGATGGATCGTGGTGGAACGATCGATGTCCGAGTTGGAAGCTTGTGGTTAATCCTTAAGGGTTGGTTCATGGTGTGCGATGTCTCATTGTCTTGTGCAGTTGCCGGATCGAGGGGAGCACATTAATGAGACACAAGATCATTGATGATCAACGACTTGTCCAGGCACTAACAGATGTGCCAGATGTAGAAACCAACGAATGACTGATGGGTGTTGGTGGGCGCTGAACCGGAGCGCAGAGGCATAACGATGATCTACATATCGAAATGTCTGAGCATGGTATATATACGATCACCGAAAAGTGATATCCATGGTGTAGCCCTCTTGCCACGGACAAATCATGTTAATCTGTATTGACATGACTTTGTAACTCTCCCTGATCGTTTGGTCTATTTTACTACAAACATTAATACTTGGTAAACGACGAAAATACAGACATATCATTGTGTCAAAAATCTATTCCGAACCAAGTAAGCCCGCGACCTCTCTTACACGCGGTAGGGGCGTGCATAAGCTAAGCCAAACACAGCCTTGGAAATTTGGAATTAAATGAAGTGTGATTTCTCAAATAGGTATGTTGACCTCTTGATGCATGGGATATGTTGTCAAGCACCATGCTTGTTCTAAAATCTAACGAGAGTTAGAGTGGACTCGAGCTACCATCGTTAGCCACTCATGCACACCCATCTCATAGGTCAAGATCAAGTCGACGTTGACAAATTATGGTTTCTTTGACTTATGGATAACCTTCAATTTGATCTCGGCCATTAAATTTTTTATTAGCCACTTATGTACATCTCTCTGAGAGGTCAAGATCAAGTCGACATTGACAAATTATGGTTTCCTTGACATATGGATAATCTTCCTTTTGATCTCGGCCATTAAATTTTTTTATTCAACAGTTAAGACGTTTTAACAACAAGTAGAGTAATTTTTAAAACTCGAGTAATATTAAAGACTACTTTATATTATATGTACTAGCGGTTGCACATGTAGATGCATATCTATGGTGAGAGAGAGAGAGAGAGAGAGAGAGAGAGAGAGAGAGAGAGAGAGAGAGAGAGAGAGAGAGAGAGAGAGAGAGAGAGAGAGAGAGAGAGAGAGAGAGAGAGAGAGAGAGAGAGAGAGAGAGAGAGAGAGAGAGAGAGAGAGAGAGAGAGAGAGAGAGAGAGAGAGAGAGAGAGAGAGAGAGAGAGAGAGAGAGAGAGAGAGAGGTAATAGAAATTTATTGTCATGAAAAAAGACCAAAACATCCATACTACTAGTCTGTAGCGGAACGTATTGATCTTATAAGAGTCTTGTTATAAAACGGTGGTTGCATCGGATATGGATGCCCACCGGATAAAGACCCATGGATTCAAGGGATTTAGAGATTTGCCCCGTCTCTATCCCAATGGCATATTATGCCTATATATAGGGGGCTTTTGTTAATAATATGATATGAGTTTTTTGCATATAGTACACCCATAAAGGCCAGGCCCGACCCGACTGCCTGCATAAACCCGACCCGACTGCATAGTACAAACCCGATTATATTCCGACCCGACTGCGTATTGCATATCCAACCCGTCCATTCTTATATGCACTCACATATATTTGATTGAATGTTTTGGTATACACCGTTCATTTAAATATTCTTTTGTAAGCCCGATCTATAGCCAAATTGTTCGATCCATATATAGATTTTGGGTATCCGAACTGTTCTGGAAGCATCGGTACGGTCAGATTTTGCTATTTCATATACATTGTTTATGTATTTAACTGTTTAGCCCCTAAGGGATCAATATGCAATATCTGTTTTATAAATAAGGACAAAATTGTCCTTAATTGTAACAGACTTTACGATGCACTTATATCTTGTGTTTTCTTACATATTCCATGTGCATAAATTGTTATTTTCTTCTTTAAATGTACTTTAGGTAATTAGAACCTTTTAGAAAAGCTTGGCAAGGCGCATGACGGTTCCATAGAACCCGCTCTACCTTGGCAAGTGGTTTCTAAAAGGACCCTATTTATACCCAGTATTAATAGGCTTTGTACATGATATGTCAAATTGTTTTATATAATATGTCTCTACATACGCATATGATGAATATGGTGATCATAGTAATTAATGTCAATATTCATTAAATATTCAGATTTCGAACATTACAAAATTAGACTTCCATGCATTAAATGTCAATGGAAGCAATTTTCTGAATTGGCGAGTAGATAGTTTGCTACATCTACAAGCGAAGAACTTAGAGAAAGCTCTAGGAGAGAAGAATGGATTGAAACCGGATGAAAAAGCTAAAGCCCTCATCTTCCTTAGGCACCATGTACACAAAGATCTGAAGAATGAATATATGAACATAGTAGATCCAGCAGATCTCTGGAAGGCACTCAAGGAACGCTACGATCATCAGAAGATGATCACTTTGCCTGCAGCAAAGAGCGAATGGATCATCCTCAGGTTCCAGGACTTCAAGACTGTGGCTGAGTTCAACTCGAAGTTACTCAACATCGTCAGCAAGCTGAAGCTCTATGAGGAGAAAATAGACGATGCTTAGATGATCGATAAAACACTCTATACCTTCCACCCAAATAACATCATTTTACAAAAGTAATACAGGGGGATGAAGTACCAGAAGTACTCGGAACTCATAGAAGTTCTCCTGATCGCTGAAGAACATAATACCCTACTAGTAAAGAATCATAATTCTAGACCCACTGGATCATTGGCATTGCCAGAAGCAAACGCCAATGATTTCTACCAAAGTAGAGGTAGAGGTAGAGGCAGAGAAAGGAGAGGTGGAAGACACGGCAGAGGAGGGTGCAATAACTACCCTGGAAGAGGTAGAAATCACCCTGGAAGAGGTGGACGTCAGAATCATCCTCGAAGAGATGATTATTATGGTCCTAGGAAGGATACTCACTTTAAAAACAAGTGGATTGCCCCTCAGAATCCAGAAAAGAAAAATCCCTCTAAACCTGAATATAAGAGGGACATATGTTTTGAATGTAGAAAGGAAGGACACTGGTCGAGAACCTGTCGTGCTAGTAAACATGAGAAGAACATGTACAAAAGTACAGGGCTACCTGCAGAGACAAATATGAATGAAGATAACAATGAGTGGCCTGAAGAATACCAGAAGCAGACCGATGCCCTGAAGACATCGTACCTGGAAAGTTCAGATTACTTTGATGAGTTAGACGATGGCACATTAAATCCTTGAATCTTGGGATCTCTAAAGACTTTAGTTTTCCTTTTATTTTTTCTGTCAGACATTGCTAAGTAGTCTTTATTTCCTGTCAAACATTGCTAAGTAGTTTTTATTTCCAGTCAGACATTACTCAGTAGTTTTTATTCTGTCAGACATTGTTGAGTAATTTTTATATTCTGTTGGATATTTATATTATCGTTCTAATGCATATAGTTAGAAATTGTATTAGTAAGTTTTATGATTGATAATTCTCTTTTGATATTTATTGATACATATAACTTATCATTTAGGAACGATGACCAACTGCAAAGAGATTTGCTTGATAGATAGTGCAACAACACATACCATACAGAAACAAAAAAAATTCTTTACAAACATTGAATATAATTCACGTATGGTTACTACAGTGGCTGGCCCTACTGACATAGTTACAGGGTCCGGAAGAGCCTATATTTTTTTACCTAATGGTACTCATTTGCTAATTAAGGATGCTCTATACTCAAAAAATTCCAAAAGAAATTTACTGAGTTTCAAAGATATCCGAGCAAATGGATATCATTTAGAAACTACAAATGAAGGCAATCAAGAATACCTCTGTATCACATCTAAGAACGGAGAGCATATTTCCATACTAGAAAAATGCTCAACCCTATCTTTAGGGTTATACTTTACCCACATTGGGGTTATGTAGTCCTATGCCACTCACTTGAACCAGAAGTTTACAAATCCTGAAGATTTGGTCCTTTGGCATGATAGATTAGGACACCCAGGGTCAGGTATGTTTAGAAAGATCATTCACAATTCCTATGGTCATCCTCTTAACAATCGAAGTTTGACTTTTTCAAATGACCATTTTTGTGACCCTTGTTTCCAAGGGAAGTTAATCACTAGACCTTCTTTTCAGAAAATAGAGACAGAATCACCTACCTTTCTGCAGAGGGTTCAAGGTGATATCTGTGGTCCTATACACCCTCCTAGTGGTCCATTTAGATATCTTATGGTCCTAATAGATGCATCTACTAGATGGTCATATGTGAGCCTACTCTCCACTAGAAATTTAGCATTTGCTAGATTATTATCCCAGATTATCAAACTTAGAGCTAGTTTTCCTGATAACCCTATCAAATCTATCCGATTGGATAATACAGCTGAATTCTCTTCTAAAATCTATCCGATTGGAATAGAAGTCGAACATTCTGTCCCCCATGTCCACACCCATAATGGCCTTGCTGAAGCTTTTATCAAGCGCTTGCAATTAATAGCTAAACCATTACTCTTACAATCCAGACTTCCAATTTCTGCATTGGGGCATGCTATCTTGCATGCTGCTAATCTTGTTAGACTCAGACCTACTTCATACCATAATTTTTCTCCTGCACAACTTGTATCACGTATTCAGCCTAATATATCTCATCTTAGAAAGTTTGGATGTGCTGTGCAAGTCCCTATTCCCCCTCCAAATAGAACTAAGATGGGTCCCCAACGTAGATTGGGAATTTATATAGCTTTTGACTCACCTTCAATCATAAGATTCTTAGAACCCTTAACAGGTGATCTTTTTACTACTAGATTTGCAGATTGTCATTTCGATGAGACAGTCTTCCCGTCGTTAGGGGAAGATAAAGAAATTTCTAGGCAACGACCTGTTCCCGAAGAACAGCGTGAATTATCATGGAATACTTCCACTATGTCTCATCTAGATCCTAGATCTCCCCAATGCGAGGTAGAAATAAAAAGGATTTTGCATTTGCAAGATATCGCAAATCAATTACCTGATGCCTTCAATGATGCAACTAATATAACTAAGTCGTTTGTTCCAGCCAAGAATGTACCTGCAAGAATTAATATTCCAACTCCCACTAATGAAACTGCTGCACGTCAGAAACGTGGCAGACCTATAGGTTCCAAAGATTCAGTTCCCCGGAAGAGGAAGTTGAATGAGAAATCATGCCCTAAAACTCCAGAAGAAGTTGAGGTTCCAGAAGAACCTGGTCATAATGCTCCAGAAGAGATTATGGACCATATTTTTCCAGAAGAAAATATTTTCCAATGGCCAAATTTCCCTCAAACTCCTGAAGAGATCCCTGCAGTGATTATGGATAAGGTACCGGTACCAAATAATGAGATCTCAATATTCCCTATAAGGGGTAAAATTTGGGACCGAAAGGAAATAGTCATCGATGACATATTTGCATACAAAGTAGCTACTGAAATAACAAAGGGCGATGATGAAGATAATGAACCACGTAGTATATATGAATGTCGACATAGAACTGATTGGCCAAAATGGAGAGATGCTATTCAAGTTGAACTTGAATATCTCAAGAAACGTGGAGTATTTGGACCTATAGTACAAACACCAAATAACGTAAACCATGTAGGTTTCAAATGGGTGTTTGTAAGGAAAAGAAATGAAAATAATAAAATCACTAGATATAAGGCAAGGCTTGTAGCCCAGGGATTCCTACAGAAACCCGGAATTGATTATGAAAAGACCTATTCCCCTGTTATGGATATAGTTACGTTTAGATATTTTATTAGTCTCACAGTTTCTGAAAAACTAGAGATGAGGCTAATGGATGTCGTAATGGCATACCTATACGGGAACCTAGACACAGATATTTATATAAAAATCCCAGAAGGATTCAAGTTGCCTGAAGCAACATCAAAAGTTTCAGAAGGATTCAAGTTGCCTGAAGCAATATCAAAGAGTGCGCACTCGATAAAACAAAGACGAGCATTGTACGGCCTGAAGCAATCCGGAAGGATGTGGTACAATCGCCTTAGTGAATACTTGTCTAGGGAAGGTTATAAAAATGATCACATATGCCTATGCGTTTTCATAAAGAAATCAGAAAATAGATTTACTATAATTGAGTTTATTTGGATGGCATAAACTTGATTGGGACTCCTGAAGAGCTCAAGAAAACTTCTGATTATCTAAAAAGGGAGTTTAAAATGAAAGAACTTGGTGATACTAAGTTTTGTCTCGGCCTGCAGATCGAACGTAGCTCCAGTGGGATTCTAGTACATCAATCGGTATATACTGAAAATTTGTTAAAGAAATTTAATATGGATAAATGTCACCCACTAAGTACTCCCATGGTAGTTAGACCTCTTGATATTCATAAAGATCCATTTAGACCTAAAGAGGAACATGAAACTATTCCTGGTTCTAAAAAATCGTATTTAAGTGCTATTGGTGCTTTATTATATTTAGCTCAATGTACTAGACCAGATATATATTTTTCTGTTAATCTATTGACTGGATACAGTTCAGAACCGACTCTTAGGCATTGGAATGGAATAAAACAAATATTTAGATATTTGCGAGGAACCATTGATATGGGATTGTTTTATTCTTGTGGTACTCTTCACTTGATTGGTTATGCAGATTCAGGTTTTTTCTCTGACCTCCATAAGGGTTGATCCCAAACAGGATATGTATTTTTGAATAACAATGCAGCTATTTTTTGGAGATCGACTAAACAAACACTTGTGGCTACATCATCGAACCATGCTGACATATTAGCCCTGCATGAAGCAAGTAGAGAATGCGTATGGTTGAGGTCACTTGTGCAGCATATCAAAAGCAGTTGCCAGTTGGCATCAGTTACCAAAGAGCCGACAGTTATCCACGAAGATAATGCCGCATGTATTGCTCAAATTCAAGCTGGCTTCATCAAGGGAGATCGAACAAAGCACATCTCACCAAAGTTTTTCTACACCCACGAACTTCAGAAGAAAAATGAGATTGAAGTCAAGCAAGTACGGTCAAGCGATAATCTTTCGGATCTCTTTACCAAAGCTTTGCCCAAGTCTACTTTCCAGAAGATGGTGTACGGTATCGGACTGCGACTGCTCAATCACCAAACAAATTGATGTAATAAGGAGGAGATGTAATCAGGGGGAGAGATGTAATAATGTAATCAGGAGGAGATATAATCAGGGGAAGAGATGTAATAGTGGTAATATAATAGTTAGGAGGAGGGCATCCAGAAGATGCAAATTTATGCGCGCTGTACTCTTTTTCCTTTGGTAGGGTTTTTCCCATAGGGTTTTCCCATCAAAGGATTTAACGAGACAACATTATGCGCACCCACCATAGTTCCTGAAGAACTTGTTCCTAAAGAACTAAGGTTGTACTCTTTTTCCTTTGATAGTATTTTTCCCACTGGGTTTTTCCATCAAAGGTTTTAATGAGGCAATCATTGATAAATGATGGTCATCCAAGGGGGAGTGTTATAAAACGGTGGTTGCATCGGATATGGATGCCCACCGGATAGAGACCCCTGGATTCAAGGGATTTAGAGATTTGCCCCGTCTCTATCCCTATGGCATATTATGCCTATATATAGGGGGCTTTTGTTAATAATATGATATGAGTTTTTCGCAACAAGTCTTTCGTTTTAGGAAAAATTACAAAAACTTTCCTTGACTATACACATCATTTCATATTGGTCCCTCAACTATTTTTTTGAATAATTTGATCACTAAACTATTCTCCGTGTGCACTTAGCCCCCTCCATCAACTTTTTATTTTAAAAATATCCTTATCAATTTTCAATAATACTCAAAATTGTTTTTAAAAAACTGAATTTATGCTTACTAGGATAAGGTTATTTTTGGAATAAAAATTAACGAAGGGGGCTAAATGCAGACGGAGTATAGTTTAGGGATCAAATTGTTAAAAAAAAAATTGAGGGACCAATATTCAATGAGGTGTAAAGTTTAGGGGAGAATTTACAATTTGCCCTTCTTTTTATGCAGTAAAGATATCCATACGCCCTAATATCAATCCGAGGTTTTAAGCCTTCCTTCCTTCCATCATTTTACATATGTTCCCATTTTACCCTTCACCATATATATTAATCCATACTTAGTATTTTGAATCCTATGTCATGAAAACAAACACAATGGCTAGGATTGCAATATGTCACTTTTGCCCTTCCTGTTTTATCCAGACACAAATCACAAATACAATCCAAGAATATAACCCTTTTGCTAATAATCAATTGAGCCTTATTTATCTATTTAAAAAACCAAGGGCTATATGGGAATAACAATCCCACTAACCCATTTTTCCATCCATCCTACTTTAGTTTTTTATTTTTCCCTTCTCTTCTTTGCCACTAACCAATTGAATCTTATTTATCCATTAAAAATAAAGACTGTAATGGGAAAGGCAATGCCACTAACCCATTCTTCCTTGCATCCTACATTTTGTTTTCTATTTTACCCTTTTCAATCATATGTTCTAAAACAACATCAAGGAAAATGTTTGCATAGGGTATGGGCATAGGAACTCTACCCGATTAACTTTCGAGTATTGGTATGGATACCCCAATGCCCATACCCAAAACCCAATTGCCCCTCTAACTTGTGATCCGGCCCCAACTCGAAACATCAGGTACCGGTATGGGTATAAATGTATTGTTAGGTATGTGTATGGGTTGTACAAGGTTTGAATATGGTATGGGTATAGAAACTCTACCGGGTAGGGTATTGTATATAGGAACTCTACCCTATTAACTTTTGGGTATGGGTATGGATATTGGTGTTGTAGCTCGTGTGTCTTTAGTGTGGATTTTCTGTATTAACATTAATAAAGATGACTTTGGTTATTGCTTTAATTAGAATACTACTATGGTATATAATAATTCTCATATAATAAAAGAACCCTAGGGAATACAGTAGGCCACTGAGGCGCATGGAGGATCCATGCTTGGGAGACCCAGTGGACCAATTCTGTGTAGACCTAGAACTAGTTCACAGCTTAGGTGATGCCGGTCGCTTCACCGAGAACAAGCTGTTGGCAGGTAGAGGATGTGATGAAGTCTCCACCACGGGAACGTGGGATTTCCATTCACCTGACCAAGCACGATGATCGTGTTGAATAGGAACCAAGACGGTACACAGTTCAGTGATTCAGACACAGGTGCATAAACCGTCTTACTACTATAGATAATATGTCCTTAACCCTAAGGGACCATGTACACTAGGCCAACCAGTTGTGTGGTGCTTTGGTGTGCGGGTCTTCCATAGTCCAATACCACGGTACGTTGGGTTACCCGGCTGGCGCTTGAGTGACATGTAATCCCTACACGTTATCCGACGTCCAGTGTTGGATGTGTGCGGTTTGATGAGTCAATCTATCCACACAGTTAACCCAGACCTGGTGGTTGTCAGTAGGACTGACGATGTTCCGGATGCTAGGCATAGCACCGGAAGGTGTGTGGTGTTATAGATGACAAGTCATCAAACCCTAGTCAGATGATCGATCAGGATCTGACGATGCTCCCCACCGCCCGAGTCGTATCATGGCACCAGTAATAGGAGGGACTGAGGATTATCGGAGTATAGTAGAGAACAGGGTTACGAGGGAGTAACATAAGTTTAGGATCACTAGAGTTTAACTCACGCGTAGTCTGGGTGGCTACGCGGGTTAATCGGATTAGGGCTGATTAACGGAACTTTCGGTGTGTCACCGGAACAGTTAATCAGGGATCCGGTTGGAGCTAAAGATCCCAAACCCTGAAGGTTCCACCCTATCGTTGCGTATAGAAATTATTTCCCGACCTAGTTGGATACGTTGGATGCGAAGTAGCGCGATGGAGCGCAAGCCCGGAACCAAAGAACCTAATTCACATGTGTTACGGGCCGTAGGGGTATTTTGGTAAATACTGAAATATGGATCAGAACATATTGAATATCGATCTTAGATTGAGCGGAATAATTCCAGGAGCTCACAAGCACTGACGAAACTCGATTCCGAGTAGCGCACCTCACTCAGTCTCACTTTCAGTTTTCCGCTTTTCGTGAAGGGCGTTTTCGTCTGGACTTCACGATAGACACCCGGAAGACCTAAATCCGATCCCCCCTCATCCCTATCCACCTAAGGGCCGGCCCTAGGCTCCTTGGAGCCATGGGAGACCGGCCCTATAAAGGGAATAGAGAGGGGAGGGGCCGGCCCTAAGGTTCTACTCCCTCCCCTCCAAAAATCCGACCCTTTGTGCTCCTCGTTTGTGGTTTCGGCCAAGGAAAAGAGAGGAAGAAGAAGGGAGAAGGAAGAGGAAGGAAGGAGAAGGAAGAAAGGAGAAAGAGGAGGAGAAAATCTCGAGGCTTGCCATCGTCTTCGCAACGGATTCTTCCGTCGGCTCGAAATCCTTGCACTCAGAGACGGGATTTCGAGGATTCTTCAATTCGCAAAGGACAAGGTGCTATCCGACAGTTTTCCTTGCGATTCAAGTGCGGTTCTTCATCGTTCCGTAATCTCCGGATCATAGATCCATAAGGTATGATGAATCTAAACACTTAAGTAGATGCATGCATGTCTTCCGTAGATCGTAGATTTGCATGTAGATTGTTTTGTATCACGAATTGTAATGAAACATACACCGTATGATCTTCGGATCTTTCTTTTGCTTCCGCTGCGACTCTGATTAACGGAACCAAATTCCAACAATTGATACCTTAGTACTTTTCACAAAACTTGGATAAAATATGGGTATATAAACTTTACCCGATTAACTTTTAGGTATGGGTATGGATATCTCAATATCCATATCTGAAAACACAAACCCGATTGTCCCTCTAACTTGGGTAGATAATACAGCTTGTTACATATATATAGTGTACATATATCCCATATTTGGATCCTATGTCATTAAATTAAAGTAAGGAAGAAAGTGTTGCATTCTTGCACTTCCAATTGTGGCCCTACAATTTTTTTTAAAAAAAATTATGTCCCTACAAAAATTGCCAATATACCTTTATGCTAAAATCATAGATCCATATTCTATACTAAAATGGTTATTTTTAATTTGTGTATATATAAAAGGATCCATAAATCAGCAACTGTTTCACGTGCCTAGTGTACTGGTTCTAGTTCTATCCCTTCGATGCTGAACTTTTTTTTTTTTAAGTATTTGCAACTGACTTTATGAAGAACGTTCCTTCGCACCAACCCGGTGTTGAAGTGCGCGACTCCAACACCCGATGTGAACCATTGGATGAATGTCATTGGTGGCATTCAGCTGTTCCGAGGTCTAACAGAATATCAGTAAGGGTGCACATGGTTTGGTTTGGACCGCGTGGCTCCGAGAAGAACTAGGAATCGAACCTACCTCAATGGTTCTCAAAAATTTGGAATTGGAATCGGATTGTATTAAGACACATAGATACACCGCCATCAAGATTTGCTATAATTGTGGCAACAGAATTAATTCTGGGTGTAAATATTTTTTCTTTGTGGGATGACTTGATTAGTGGAATTTGGGGTGTAAATATTTTTCCTTTGTGGGATGGCTTGATTAGTGGGATTTTATTATCATTTCAAACTTTGTAAACTCTATATATAGTGAATGAAATCAACCAAGCAAATTGACTTGGTTTTGCAAATCCTTTACGGTATCAGAACAATAACCGATCTCCATGGAGGCCACTTCAAAAACTTTTCCATCATCGATCACTGATCCATACCACATTCATCATTCTGAAAGCCCAACTACAGTCCTTATCTCTTCGGCGCTTTCGGGTGACAACTACGGGACATGGATCCATGCCATCATGATGGCGTTGCGTGCCAAGAACAAACTAGTGTTTGTTGATAGCTCATTCTCCAAGTCAAAGGATGATAATGATGAATTCAACTAGGCAAGGTGCAATGACTTGGTCAGTAGTTGGCTTCTCAATTCTGTCTCTTTTGATATTCGAAATAGTATCCTCTATAATGATACTACCAAAGATATCTGAGACGATCTCAAAGATCGATTCTCCCAATCAAATGCTCCTAAACTCTATCAGTTAAAACGTTATAACTCTATGTTGAAACAAGAAAATTTATCTATTTCTGCATACTATACTCAATTAAAATCTCTGTGGGATGAGTTGAATTCTATCATAATATATGTCACTCCTTGTTTGTGTGGCTCCGAAAAATCTACGGTCGAACTCATGAGTCAAGACCGGGCCATGGAATTCCTCCAAGGCCTTCATGATCGTTTTTCTACAATTCGTAGTCAAATCCTTCTCATGGATCCATTTTTTGGGACTGCAAAGATCTATTCCCTCGTTCATCAAGAGAAAAAACAACAAGAAATCAACTCGCTAGCGATCCCAATGATTAAATCAGCTGCGCTCCTCACAGGTTATCATGGCAACCAACGATCCTTCGGGGATCAAGGGGGACGCTCGCCATATTCCAATCACAAACGTCATCGCTTGTTTTGCAAGCATTGCAATCGTCATGGCCATAGCAATGCGACATGTTTCAAACTCAATGACTATCCTCCAAAGCCAAAAGAAAATGCTCCTCATTTTACCTCATGTTCTGGGCCCCCTCAATTAACCCAATAGCAATATACGAAGTTCATCAATCTGATCTCAGTGCCATCCAAAAATAGCTATAGTCCATTTGGGAATCTTGTAGGTATGACTTTTCCTTATTCGTCTTCTATATGGATAGTAGACTAAGATGCATCAAACCACATATGTTTTTCACTTTCTTTATTCACTTCTTATCATGATGCTCCACTAAATTTTACAGTACAACTGCTTAATGGAACACAATCAACAGTTATCCACATTGGAATAGTCAAAATTAATTCTTTTTCAATCTTGAAAAATGTCTTCTATATTTCATCATTTAAATTTAATTTACTTTCTATTTCACAGTTAACCCTTCTCAACAACTGTAATGTGATTTTCTCATATACAAATTGTTTATTTCAGGACCTTTCGACGAAGTGAACGATTGATCATGTAAGCCTAAAGGATGGACTCTACCTCCTTCTCACTGCTTTTATCTTTTCTGTTCAAAGGATGAATAAAGAGTATCTCTGGTATTGACGTTTAGGGCATCCTTCTTTACCTCGTTTTTGATTTCTAGCTAGTCAATTTGACTTTATAAAATTTGTTCCCAGTTGTTCTTGTGATGTATTCCCTCGGGCGAAGCAACCTAGACTTCCTTTTAATAAAAGTGTTCGATTTCAAGAAGAGCATTTGAATTAATTCATTGTGATATATGGGGACCATTTTCTTTGCCATCCAATAGTGGATATCGATATTTTTTGACTATTGTTGATGACTTCATAAGATGTACTTGGCTTTATCTTATAAAAAACAAATATGAAACCAAATCATTATTGTTTTATTTCTTTAACTATGTCCAAAGAAATTTTAATAATAAAATAATAAATATCAATTTGGAAGATGGTGATGTTTTTCTTCCATAACTCCAAACATTTCGTTCTGATAATGGAATAGAATTTCTCAAAAACTCTTTTCAATTATGGTTACACAAAAATGTGATTATACATCAACGCAGTAGTATTCACACACCACAACAAAATGATGTGGTTGAACGTAAACATCGACATCTTCTTGATGTTGCTAGAGCTTTACGTCTTCAAGCTCATCTCCCCTTAATATTTTGGGGTGAATGCGTTCTCACAGCGGCATATCTCATTAACAAAATACCAACTCCATTACTAAAGTACAAATCACCTCATGAAGTTTTTTTTAACTCTAAACCTGATTATACTACACTTCGAGTGTTTGGGTGCTTATATTACACACGAAATACAAACATAAAACATAAATTTAATTCTTGTGCAAATCCAGAAATTTTTGTTGGACACCCATATGACCAAAAAGGATATTGGATTTATGATATGAAATCTAATTCATTCTACACATCACGTGATGTTATCTTCCATGAAACAACATTTTCTTTCCATACCATGGACTCTCCTATCCTATATAAACCTGTTCATGTGAACCTTGTGGAACATATTGACGTCGCTGAGGAATCACCCTCAATCACCTCTTTATCACAAGAGTTACCATTACCAGCAATCGAGGTCACTGCTGAACCTATGGAGCCTATTGAACCAATCGCAGAAGTCATTTCACGCCCATCCCGAGTCAAACAACCTCCAATTCGGTTGTGTGATTATCTATGTTCCGCAAACATCACAAGCAACAAAACACCCTCTTGCCTTTCATTTTAATCTCTGTAATTTATCAAGTCATCGTCGGACGTTTATCACTACACTTATTACAAATGATGAACCTAAATCTTTCACACAAGCTATAAAACATTCAGTGTGGAAAGAGGCTATGTCACAAGAAATCAATGCACTTGTCCAAAATAATACATGGACTCTTACTGATCGTCCAATTGGGAAACAACCAATTGGATGCAAATGGATTTATAAAATTAAATATAATTCAAAAATAAGGTGATCTATAACTAACTATATGCTCTTCAGCTACAAACAAGGTGATCTATATTTGTTTATTTTAATATATATTGATGACATTATCATTATCGAAAATAATGACATTGCTATCAATAATCTCAAACAATTTCTAGCCAAGATCTTATCCCTCAAAGATCTTGATAATCTTAAATATTTTCTAGGTATTGAGGTATCTTGCTCCTCTAAAGGTATATTTTTATCCCAGTGAAAATATATCTTAGACATATTGTAAGAAACGGGCATGACGGGTGCTCGCGTCTCTATGTTTTCAATGGAGCAAAATATTCAACTCCTACCTACTGATGGTGATCCAATTCCAGATCCATTTATTTAACGGTAACCCGTCCTGATATACAATTTTTCGGCAATATTTTGAGTCAATTTATGCAATGCCCAAAAACCCTTTCATCTTAATGCCGCTCTACGTGTTTTATGATATTTAAAAGGCACACTTGGCTACGGCTTTTTTTTTTTCATCATCCAACAATCTTTATATTAGTGGTTATACAGATTCGGATTGGGCATGATGCCCTGTTACAAGGTATTCAACTACAGGTTATTTTACATAGCTTGGCAATAGTCCAAGCTCATGAAAATCTAAACAGCAACCTACAGTTTTTCGATCTTCAACAGAAGCTGAATATCGTGCTCTGGCGATATTATCATCTGAGCTACAATGACTTAAATATATTTTATTTGATCTTGGGATATCACATCTTGAAACAATATTTGTCTTTTGTGATAACAAAACTGCTATTCAAATAACAGAGAATCCAATATTTTATGAACACACTAAACACATTGAAATAGATTGTCATTTTGTGCGTGAAAAGATTAAAAGTAAACTTATATCTCCATAATATATTCGTTCTTGTGATCAAATTGCAGATATTTTAACAAAACCACTTGGTGCTGACAAAGTTCAGAAGTTACAAAGCAAGTTGGGCGCTGTTGTCGACCTCACCTCCACCGCTCCAACTTGAGGGGGAGTATTAAAACACATAGATACACCGCTATCAAGATTTGCTATAATTGTGGCAATGGAATTAATTCTGGGTGTAAATATTTTTTCTTTGTGGGATGGCTTAATTAGTGGAATTTTGGGTGTAAATATTTTTCCTTTGTGGGATGGACTGATTAGTGGGATTTTATTATCATTTCAAATTTTGTAAACTCTATATATAGTAAATGAAATCAACCAAGCAAATTGCCTTGGTTTTGCAAATCCTTTGGATTGGACCGCACTATACAAAATTGGTTCGGTTTGGTTCGATTCCAACGGTTTCAAGATCGAGGCTGTTGATGAGGACTATGGGGATGTAGGTGCTCTCCCCTCCTTCACACAATGAGAAAATTATCCAGTGAACCATATAGTAACGGTTCCGATTATACGCGTGATCCTGATGAATGCGTGAGCCCCACTGCCAGCTGAGTTTTGAGATTCGGGGGTAATATATATCTTTGAAGGGCCTGCTGTAAGCCTACAAGTGGGGGGGAGTACGATTTTGTTCCAACCTCCTTAAAGAGGTTGGAGCATCCCGTTCTCTCTCATTGGTCCATTCCAAGGGTATTGTTGTCATTTCATATTGTTTATCATGGTGAAATGACCAAAAGACCTCGAGATGGACCAATGAGAGAGAGCGGGATGCTCCAACCTCTTTAAGGAGGTTGGAACAAAATCGTTCGGTGGGGTGGGGGGGGGGGGGGGGGGGGGGGGGGTGGGGGTTGTCCCATTTGTCACCGGGTGGCTCTAATCGACAAACTCATGTCCTTCACCCCTCTCCTTGTGCATGTCTCTGTCTTCAATGTAGAGATATCATGATGTGGCTTGTATTGTAGTATCGAAGTCATGGACGACGACTCACATTGTAGGACAATAATAACCCTTTTGTACTGGATGCACCTACACTGTATCTAGTGGTCCAGCGTATGAATGTATCGTACTATGTATTGTACTCTCCCCTCGCTCACACGATAGAAAATTATCCAGTGAAACATACTGTAACGGTTCTGATCGATTCGGATAACCGGCATCCTGAACCGCGAACCGTGTATAAAATATTACATAATCAAATGTTTAAGGTTCCTTCAATGAATTTTTTTAGGAAATCTCCATGTTTTCCTTACAAAAGTATAATTCAAAATATGGAACATGAGGAGGTGGAGGAAATTATAAATTAAATTAGGAAATTACAATTTTCATTTGTTCCATCCAATTCATTTCTTCCATGTGGGTCAATTTTCCAAAAAAGGCGCTCTAGCCCACTCGTGTTTCTCTCTTCCCGAGGTAAGAGTGGCGGAGTGGCCTTGGCGCATACATCACTGTAGCTCACAGTAACAACTTTAACGGACTCCGTCAGCCACAGTGCTTTGGGTCTTGCGGTGGGGACGGATGAACATTCCCCGTCTGGTGGATGGACCGCGTTCATCGGGGACCCTCCATACCACCGTTGACTCCATCGCACGGCCCATGCAATGCGGACAATGCCGTTACCAAAGTAGGACCCACCTGGGCCGCCTACAGTGCCGTCTCAAAGTTACCTACTCACGCCACGTCGCCACCTCCTCCCCCACCCCACCCCTCCCCCACCACCGCCTTCTTCTTGACTCGCCCGCCCTTCGCTTCCCTTCTCAGTTCTCACCACCCTCGAACGTCTCCTCAGTTCCGTCTCTCCCACAATCTCTCTCTCTCTCTCTCTCTCTCTCTCTCTCTCTCTCTCTCTCCTCCACAAATGGTGTTTTCAAAGCGCAGCTCCAGATTCTTCAAGTTCAGGTCCCAACATTCCCAGAACGCCCCCGTCCCCACGCCCACTAGTCTCTGAGCGTGTTCCCATAACACCCCCACTCCCCCACCAAGAGAAAAAGATCCCGACCAAGCCCACCACCACTGGATCGAAGCCCCTCCAGAAAAATTCTCTCTTGCCTTCTCTCTCTCTCTCTCTCTCTCTCTCTCTCTCTCTTTCTCTCTCTCTCTCGTCTTCTTTTCCTCTCAAAACCCTACGCTGTTACATCAATGACCAAGAGGTGCTTTGAGTTCGCACGTGCCGAGGTGGTGATCGAGATGGCCTGGATCATGCTGAGGATCGACTACTCCCGTCTCTTCTGGCTCCTCTTCGGCGTCTTCTCCTACGAAAACCACGAAGGAAAGCCGAGGATCTAGCCCTCGCCCCCAGCCCCCCCTCTCCCCCCCCCCCCCCCTCTCCCCGACTAATTAGGGTTCTGATATCGACCCAACTCTCCACTCTTTCCCTTCCGATCCCACGGTCTCTGGTCGCCCGAGAGGCGGCATGTTCGAGGCACGGCGAGCGGAGCGACCGGCGACAGATGACAACGGCTACGTCGAGACCGACCCTACCGGTCGGTACGGACGTGTAAGTCCTCTGATACCTTGAAACCTACCAAAAAAATTTTTAATGTGTTTTTTAAATTTAATTTCACTTATTATTATTATTATTTCAAATAATCTATGGCCTTGATGTGAATGTTCTACCAAATACTTATTTCTTTTATATATAATAATAATAATAATAAGCTGACATTGGCAATATATATTTCTAGATTTTTTTTTTCCTCTCTAGTTGAGAGAGAGAGAGAGAGAGAGAGAGAGAGAGAGAGAGAGAGAGAGAGAGAGAGAGAGAGAGAGAGAGAGAGAGAGAGAGAGAGAGAGAGAGAGAGAGAGAGAGAGAGAGAGAGAGAGAGAGACTAAATTTGATTTGCTTTAGGTTTTTGTTATTGTATTGAGAATAGGGTTACACTTTGCCCCCTGAAGTTTAGGCCAAAATCACTTAATTGTTAATAAACTACATCCTGCCACCTTCAATTCAGTTTTGATTAGATCAAAATTATGAAAAAAAAAAAAAATTAGTAGTTGACAAAAAGGGTATTGTGCTAACATATTTAACTATAGGGAAATATTTGGAACAAAATTAAATATAGGAAGGTAAAGTGTAATTTGCCCTTGAGAGTATCCTATTTTTTTTAGCTTAAAAAGTAGCTAACCAATATGAAAATCACATAGTGCACAAATTATTAGTTTTTAATTGTAAATTAGAAGGATGGATTACTTAATATCTTATTTCAGCGATTGATTATTTTAGTGCATTATCACAACATGATTGGTGATAGAAAAATATTGCCATTATTTAATTTCTTTAAAGATAAAATAAAAACGGTGAGAGCAAAATAAATGGCTAGTATTGAATAGATTATATATATATATATATATATATATATATATATATATATATATATATATATATATATATATATATATATATATATATATATATATATATATATATAGAGGTATGCTTGGTTGCGCTGTGTGCTGCCGGGCGAATATGCGCTGTGCGCAACGGCCGTCTGATTCGGGATGATCAGACGGCCCGGAAACAATCCCGCTCCCGCACCGCACCGCATAGCCGATCCCGCACTGACCGATCCCGCACCGTCCGATCGGGTTTTGATTTGAGATCGAGCGGCATCTACAGCTTTCGCTGTTACTGTAGCGGCTACAGTAACAGCGAAAACTGTTACTGGCCACTCGATTTCCATCAATCTGTTTCGATCGAACGGCCAGAAACAGTTTTCGCTGTTACTGTAGCCGCTACAGTAACAGCGAAAACTGTTACTGGCCACTCGATTCCCATCAATCCTTTTCGATCGAACGGCCAGTAACAGTTTTCGCTGTTACTGTAGCCGCTACAGTAACAACGAAAGCTGTAGATGCCGCTCGATCGGACGGGTGGGCACGATCGGACGGTCGGGTTGCGGTGCGGTGCAGCCTGTTGTGCGCAGTGTGGGAACGGGAGCGGGATTAGTTTCTGCCGTTTGATCCGATTCAATCGGACGGTCTTGGCTCCGCAGCACATATTCGCCCGGCAGCGCACAGCGCAACCAAGCATACCTCTCTCTCTCTCTCTCTCTCTCTCTCTCTCTCTCTATATATATATATATATATCTATATATATATATATATATATATATATATATATATATATATATATATATATGTAAAAGGGGTCTTTAACTTAATTATTAGCAATATTTAATTTCTCGTGGCTCGGTAATCGTTGAAGATTTTCACTTATTATAAAAAAAAGTAAGTAGATTGCATGGTCGATTATCCTAGTTAGCTTTTGAAGTCATGCCACTATTTTAAAAGATATTTGCAGATGGCTTAACCTAGATGCGCGCATAACTTTTGTATATTAAATCAACCGACGACTTCTACCATGTTGGTGATGCATCGATGATGATTAGATTGCATGCTAATCGGGTTTTATAATACGAAAGCTTACAGATGTAAAGCAAGATGGATCTAAGTGTTAGGATATAGTCCGACATCGGAGCTGGGATGGGACAAATGGTGTCTTCATATACCCACTAATGGATCGGCCTCCCCTTAATACTCGTATTTAGAGGGATGAGGGTATCTACAAATGGTATAGATCCTTACAGGTTGACCAATTCAATGTTGATTTGGTGGAGGGGGTGTCTGTTTGCCTCCATAGCGCACCCCAAACGGCCTCCTTGTAGGTGCCTCCAGAGCACCAGATTACTTCATAAAACCGACGTAAGGAGGGGATCGAGTTGACTTTGCCCCAAGGTTAAATTTAGTGGAAGGGAAAGATTTGTTGGGCCACACTGGCTGAGGATGGACAAATGATATCTTCATATACCCCTCTACTGGACCTCCCCTTATTACCCGGGTTATGGGGTAGACTAAGTATACCTTAGGAATCTTGAAGCTGATTCGTCGTGAAAATGGGGACGTGCACCACCAAGAGAAATTAAAGATCAGAAATCTTAGGATGCCATCATCAACACAAGGAATTTTTTTTTTTCTTCTAGTGGGGGGTGGTGGAAGGGGATAAAGTAATTGCTTGTTGGTGTCGAGAAAGGGACCTCTCAGAGGCTCTGGATCGAGGGTAATGGCGATTGAGAGGATCAAGGTACCTGTCCCCAAGAACTAAAGAGCATTGGTTGAAGGGTTTTAGATGAAACCTAAGAGGAAGTTCAGATAAACAACAAGTACATATAGGAGACTGGGGAAAGTTATAGCGCATTTAGTATTGGGTTTTTTTATACTCACACCCCAAGTCTTATGTTTAAAATTTGAGTTACACCCCCACATTTCTTATAATTTGATTTTACCCCCCCAATCCGTCGCCTGATAGGGGTGGGACTTGGGCGGGTCTGTTCCAAACCCGACCCGCCCAACTCGAACAATGGACAAACATGGGCAAAGCTGGTTAAAAGACTGGATGTATGTGTTTGGACAAAAAAAGACCAATCTTCCCAACCCAAGGAAGTGACACACTAAGGTTGAACGCTTTAGTAGTTTCTTTTATGGAAATCAAAGATTGTCTGTTTGATGTTGAATACTAAGAATTCGTTTGAAATATGTGAGGATATGGGGTTGGACTTTATGTTTTTGTAATGTGAATCATAGATTTTTTTTAATTCAATTCAAAAATCTGTAGGGTTTTTTTTCTTCTATTTATGTGCACCCAATTTTTAATTGGGCAACCCGCTATTATTGCCAACCCGTCCATTATTTGCAAATTGGACAACCCAAGCAACTAGAATGGACAAGCACGGTGTTGGACTTCCACGGGTTCCCCAGGCAAAACGGGTTAAGATTTGTGGAAGTCGGGTTGGACATCGACAGATCTTTCAACCCGCCCAAATCCCACCCCTATCGCCTGACCGTGAGCAACCCGTCAAAAGTGGGGTTTTTTTTTATTGATTTACATCCACACTTTTATATCGAAATTTAAGTTACACACCCACTTTTAACAGGTAGCTCATAGTCAAGTGACGGATTAAGGTTAAAATCTAATTTTTAGAAAGATGGGGGGTTGTAACTCAAATTTTGACATAAAATAGGGGTCTAAGTAAAAAAAAAAAAACCTTTAGTGATTGGGATAGTTTTACAGTTGCTCCCTTCACCTATTCTTCACGTGATAAAGTGCCAAATTTAATTTATTAGGAAATTGACTTATAAAAAAAAACTTATAAAAATAATAAATAACTAAATTATTAAAAAAATTAAAATTAAAAACTGGCTTGTAAGAGAAAACCCAATAGAGCCTTTATACAGGATATATGAAGCCACCACCGCTCAACTCCCTAGTTCATGTAGGACTAATCCAACAATATCCCTTTCATGCAAGGCTACGGCGGAACCTTGCTCTAATACTAGAATTGGGTCCCCTAGACCTTGGATACCCTCTTTCTTACTCAGCTGATTTGTAAGAGGAGGTCCATGGCGGATATATTAATCCATCACAGTCTAGCTCCCTAGCTGACGTGGGACTAACCCTATCACCACAACTCTACTTATAAATTTTGTTTTAGCTATTATTTCATATTAAAATATCTCCATATATCATTTGAATAAAGCTTGGAAAATTTAATTATCCTTCGAACGGTGTACAAAAGAGGTGCGCATCCATTGACGAACTAAAAAATAAGAATACAGTACAATGTTGAGGTTCTCTCTCCATCTCCTGAAGTTAGTCTTACTATGAGGAGAGTGGCCTATATCTGGTAGGAAATTACTGTTTAGCCCAAAACGTTCAACCAGAATGATGTGTTCAGATCAAAGCTGTCCGTTGCACCCAGCACCGACCAGTAATCGCACTCACAGTCTCGATCGATAGGCAAAGAAATATTGTTATTGGATGTCACATCATTCTAGTTGAGCATTCGGATTAAACGTTTTGGGTTGAATAGCATTGCTCATCTAGGTATGATTTGAATGTTTAACTCGCACCATGTGTCGGGTGATTAGAGCATTTTCATCAGAACCTCCCCGCCACGTATTTGATTCCATATAATCAAAATTGTTTAATGATGCTATAATAAGGAGACAAGGTAGATTTGGAAGAGCCATCTCATGCTTAGAGAGCATTTTTGCTACCCGATTGATTTGTTGTACTTTACTTACGGCCCAATCATGGCGTGCCAAGGGCATAATGGGTGTAATCATTGTTATGCCCTAATACGGACGATGTGGCACATCACAATTGGACTGTAAGCAAGTGCAACATATCAAGGGTAGCAAAACGCTCTCCTCATGCTTAGTATATATGTCTATAGTTTCTAGGGCGTCTCTTACCTGCTCCCTACACTGCCGATTTCACCAACTGTAAGGAGCGCAACAGGCTTTTTAGCGCTCCAACCGACTACCTATTTCGCTCTTATAGTTTTAGAAGAGGCTTTCGGCTCCCCACACTTGCAAGCAACAACTTACTCACTACTCTTTTTTTTTTGAGAACCCCTCCTAAAGGAGGGAGGGTTTGGCGGACCCCAACCAGAAGTCATTAAAACCTAAGATAACAGATTGTTACAAAAACTGATAGCCTCCGCCCTAGTTTATCTCTCCAAGGCACAATCCAAGCACTGAAAAAGGAAATCACCGAGTGCCGCAACTTATCCTGCCCTGCAGACCTTACCGTTGAAGATTCTGCTTACTCACTACTCTTAAACTTTAGTATGTGGCATATAGGGAGTCGGTTGGAAGTGGGTTTCCTCTCCAGTACGTACTCCTTACAATACTGATGTGGCAGGATAGGGAGTCAAAATAGGAAGCAAACGGTAGGAGTCAATTGGAGATACTCTTAGTATTCTTTTTTAATGTACCTTCCTTCCATCATATCATTGTCTAACATACTTTCCCCGAAATGATTTTTCTCTTGTTATATATCCAAACTATGTAGTTATTAAATAAATAATAATATTTTTTTAGAGTTTTTTTTTTTTTGAGAAATAAATAATTGACTTTGTTATTACATTATATATGCAGTTTGATGAGGTGCTCTCGGCAAGGAGCTATGAAAACAGTGTATCCTTCCCCAAGCCTTCGAAAAAGTTTGGGAAATTCATTTCAAGTTAACCTAATGTGATCTAATGTTACCAAATGGGAGGGGTTTAATTTCCTTGATGGAGAGAACCAGGGTACAGGGCATTCGATGAGCTGAACGGGCTGGAGGTGGCATGGAACCAGGCTAAGCTGTGCGACGTGCTGCGATCGCCGGAGGCGCTGCAGCGCATGTACTCGGAGGTCCACCATCCTCAGCACCCTCGACCACTCGTCCATCATCCGATTCCACACCTCCTGGATCGACAACGGCCACCGGACTTTCAACTTTATCACCGAGCTGTTCACCTCCGGCACCCTCAGGGGGTACGCATCTCATAGCCGCCTATTGCTAGCTCTATTGGTTTCTCATGATTTCTCGAAAGTGGCGGTTAAATTGGCCTGTGGAAGAGGGATGTGGGTGTGAGCAGGTGATCCAAATCGTCTGCCCCCTTTATTAAAGCCCTTAACGTAGTCGCCCCGAGCCACACTGTCAGTATGGTTCGGGGTTCACTTGCCAACAACTATCATTCGCTCAACTATTGACGGTTCCGAAGTAGGGGGTCTATACACCACCAGGTGAACCCAAGGGGATCGTATCTTAAGAGACGGGTGATCTGAATGGGGCGGGACAACTGTTGGCGAGCAGACCCCGAACCACGGTGATAGCATGGATCAGTGCGACTATTTTAAGTCGTTCACCTTTTATCTTCTTAGTTGTACATTGTCTACACCACCCTATGTCACAACAATCCGTTGTAACTATATATACCTGATCAGCGAATATAAAGCACTGAGCCCCAACTGACAGGCTAAGGGACGACTACGTTAGGTTGTTGGCAAAATCGCAGCCATCCCTTTGTTTGCCGATTGGGGCTGAGTGCAATTCACCAGTTGGGTATGGGTCCAACGAACGACTATGATGTAGGGTACAGACGATGGATCAGATAAAAAGAGCAGATGCTTTGGAACATATCGTGGGGGATGGTTGGTTGATAAAGGGGTGGAAAGAGGAAGGGGAAGAGATAAAGAGTGGGAGAGAATGTTTTAGGGTACTTACCATTTTTATTTCATAATTTGTATTATTTTTACAATAAATTTAGGATTTTCTCTTTATTTGTGGCTTAATATAGCCGAATAGACACATGAAAATAGAACTCACCCAATCAGATAGAGGAAATTAAATGATTTTTTTTTTTCAAGAATTCCCTCCAATCAAGTGGGAGGGGTTTGGCCTTGACCCCAATCTATTTATTAAGTTTCAGAAAAAGAAATTACAAGTAATAACTAATATACACCATCACAGCTAAAAGGATCCCCAACAAACAAATGCTAATTTAACAAATCATCCCAAAAATTCTTAAGTCAAGGAAAAAAAAATGTGACCCTAAATATAAAGACTTTTGAGCTCTTGACTTTTCCAATAAAGACTTTGTACCCTCAACCTCATTTGGCAACGTGAAACCAAGAGAAGAAGCTATATGGACATTTCCGCCCTCTACTTTACCGAGGTGGGATTGGATGCCCGAAAACTTGTTTTTTTTTATGTTGAAGCTTAACAGATCGGATCGGATCGGATCGGATAATCAGGCCGGACTTTTTAAAACTAAATAAATCAGATATAGATTTTGATTCATCGGATTATTTAGATCGGATTGGGCTAAAATTTTTTCGTAGCGGATCGGATTTGGATATAGCCTACTCCAGTCCGTCCAGTCCATGGACCGGAAGTAGATTAGCATTCAGGCTGCTATAAACTGGCTTATGGATTTTGATCGACCACCTTGTGGGCATGAATGGATCAACTGTTACATGCATTTGGGCCGAGCCTTGTAACCAAGGAAAGGCCCTACAAGCCATATACATGGTCAAAGATTTTAATCATGACCCCAATCCAATCTATTGTTGTAACATTACCAAACGAAATAGCGGGACTTAGTGATCATAGCTCCCTAACAAAGGAATCGACTTGCAATAACTCCTCCTGCCAGTCCCGTATTGCAATAGTTCCCTCTGGCTTGAAATCCCGTTAAAATACAAAAAAAAATGACAATAATACCAAACTGAAGTTTATTAAATTTACATTTTCTGCCATCAATCGAACACAAACAATTTCTTGAACGAAAAGCAATTGAAATCACTACTCCAAATCGTTAATTTAAAACCACAAAACAATTTCATTTTTTTCTGTATATTTTCATTGAAAAAATATTTATTCTGTCAATCGATCAAATAGTCACTATTGTTTACCGAATTGTTACTTTTTATGCAAAGGATAGAATAAGCCTGGTTTCACATAGTTAAATGTATTTTTTGTCATAAAAAAAAAATACTGTGAACAAATCGATGAGAAGAAGTACCGCTACAATCAATCTACAATTAAAGTATTTTACCATATCAAACTGTTACCTTTGCAAACGGATTGTTACTCTTTGTTATGATTATTATGCTTTATATATAGGGATAAAATTATCATTTAAAATATCCGGTTATTACTTGTGCAAGGTAGAAGATCGAAGCTTGCGTCAGCCAAAACTAACGGATTGTAACTCTTTTGCTATGATAAATACACTTTATATATAGGGATAAAATTGTTATTTAAAAATTATGTTATTATATGTGCACGGCAGAAAGAGCTCGCGTTAACCAAGGTCTTAAGTTCATACTTTGAATACCCTTAACGTTAATAACCCCTAATGACTAGATATGGTTGAGCTAAAGATCCATTTATCCAGCTACAATAGATGAGATGATCTAAGAGATGCGATTCAGGTATCGGCTGCGGTACCGGCGAGTGGACATCAGGGCCGTCAAGAGCTGGGCCCGCCAGATCCTGCATGGCCTCGTCTACCTGCACGGCCACGACCCGCCGGTGATCCACAGGGACCTCAAGTGCGACAACATCTTCGTCAACGGCCACCTCGGCCAGGTCAAGATCGGCGACCTCGGCCTCGCCGCCGTCCTCCGGGGATCACAGAACGCCCACAGCGTTATAGGCAACCAACCCTCCCTCCCCCAAACCAAAGCCAAACAGTGTTTGAACTTGTTACGAACTAACCCAGAAATCACTGTTGCTGCTACAGGGACACCGGAGTTCATGGCGCCGGAGCTCTACGAGGAGGAGTACAACGAGCTCGTCGACATATACTCCTTCGGCATGTGCGTCCTAGAGATGCTCACCTCCGAGTACCCCTACAGCGAGTGCACCAACCCCGCCCAAATCTACAAGAAGGTCACCTCGGTAAGCCTTCCCTCTGGTGAGAATAGTTCCACATTGATAAAGAGGTGGGAGTTCCATGTCTTTATATTATGTTGTCCCCTCCCTCTCATCACCGGTTTTGAGAGGATACGAGAATCGTAATATGGTATCAGAGCTAGGCCCATCCCATCTCTCCTCCCTTATGGTTCCGTCGCATCATCTTTCTTCCTCCGATCGAGAGGTGCTCTGCGTTCTGGCTGGTGTTAAGAATAGTCCCACATCGTTCCATATTTTTATATTATGTTGTTCCTTCTCTTTCATCACTGATGGTTTTGATGGGCATGGGAATTTTGGCGTGCAATTTTGGTGACCGACCAATGTGAACCGTTCGATTTGCATCCAAGGGTTCACATTGGAGATGGGTCAGCAAAACTATTGTCAAACTATTCAATGATCGCCGGCGCCGACCCTCTGCTTTCCACCAGGGAAAGCTACCTGATGCATTTCACCGGATCCACGACCCGGAGGCCCGTCGATTCATCGGGCGGTGCCTGGAGGTCGCATCGAAGCGGTCCACGGCCAAGGAGCTCCTCCTCGACCCGTTCCTCCGATCCGATGATCGCCTCATTCCCGCGCCAGCCTCGGGGGGAGTAGCCCCGCCGGAAGGCCATGGGCGGCCGCAGCTGCCGGCGGAGGTTCGCGAGCGCAGAAGCCCCTCGAGGCGCACCGACATGACGATCACCGGGAAGATGAACCCGGTCGACCACACTATCTTTCTCAAGGTTCTGATCGCCGACAAAGATGGTATGTATAGCTTCATGCCTCCAATTCAGATACAAGGCCTTCAGTGGTCGGTAATTTGCTTAGTAATTGTTCTTTTTTTTTGAGATGAAATAGCATCCCTGAGTAGTGGTGGCAATCCTTGACTCGACCCGCCAACCCGACCCGAACCCGACCCGAAGTTAGTGGGTTTGGGTTTGGCTTAAATGGGTTCGGGTCGTAAACAGGTTGACCCGTTTATTTAATGGGTCAGGTTCGGGTTTGTACTTATAACCTGATTGACCTGACTTGACCCATTTACCAAATGGGTCATGTCAACCCGACCCGACCCAACCTGGCCCAATCCGACCCATCTTGACCCAACCCGACAGGTTTTCATGGGTTATGTTGATCCAACCCGAGCCAACCCGACCCGACCTATTTAGTAAACATGTTTAACGGGTCGGGTCGGGTCAACCCGTTTATTAGGCGAGTCGGGTTTGGGTTTAAGTTTTTGACTCGTTTATTAAACAGGTCGGGTTCGGATTAGGTGTTTTGCTCTTATACCTGTGTCTCAACCCGACCCGACCTGACCCATTGCCACCCCTATCCCCGAGCCGGGAGGGGGTTAGGCAGACCCCAAATTGTATAATTTACATAGAATATATTCTGTTGTGGACCTCATTTTATGATCCGGGTTTTGGAATGTGAGGATATCTAAAATGGTATTAGAGCTGGATTCATTTCCCGACTCGGGTTTTGGGGTGTGAGGGTATAACAGTAATAAATTCGGTGTTCGTGAATAAATCAGTAAGGGGGTGAAATTTGGAGTTCGGAATTTTTTTTAGGCAAAAGTTTGGAAACATAAAACACAAATTATATCATATTATATAAGAAGTTTTGTATAAATAGTTATCTAAAATACATGGTTATAGTTAAAATAAGGATAATTTTGTATTTCACCCCCAAATTTATCCATGTTTTTAAACGCTCTCATTTATTTAAAAATTTGACTTACACCCGTATTCCGTCTGCAAGCCTTCTATGGATATTAGATGGGTTGAGCTAGCTTTCATGAGCTGGTGTACTTCCGATATTAGGACCCTGTCAATAAATATAATTTGAAAATAGTCAAAACCGTGAATAATTCGGGATCGTTCTTTGGGAACATTGAAGATGCCGAATAATTCGGAGTTACTTTCCTTTAAGTTCATGATTATCTGTGAATTTTTCAAGAATTCGAATAATATACACTGCATTGTGACCATGGACTTGTTTGATTGAAATGAGCAGGTGATATGAGGAACGTGTACTTTCCTTTCGACATTGTCAGTGACACTCCGATTGACGTTGCGAAGGAGATGCTGAAGGAGCTGGAGATCACTGATCGGGAGCCGTCGGAAATAGCAAAGGTGATCGCTCGTGAAATCTCAGTCCTTGTACCGAGCTGGAAGGAGGGAGATCCACCTCAGGAGCACCACCACCATCAGGTGTTCAACCTCGAAGAGGACGGTGAAGATGATGGGATGATCCACCCGTTCTACTATTTGTCTTCCCCTTCTTCCTCCCATGTGTCAGAGTTCGAGCCGGGCTATTCTCATGGGGATCATCACCACCTTGCAGAGGGCTACCATGCAGACTGGTTTCGAGGTAATCCATCTATCATGGTACAAGCATGGAATCAACTGTCGACAAATTTTCTACAAAATTATCAAAATATATCTATTTTTTTAGAATCTACCAAATTTTGGTAGGATGTAAAGGAATGTCACAAAAAATGATCGATATTTAATCACAATCCAACATACTATTATTTTTAAACAAAATTAATTTTTAGTAAAATATTACATATTTTTTAATATTCTGTCTTTTATATTGGAAAATTTTCTTCTTTTTTTCTTCATTATGATCGTTTATATAGCATATCTACCAACATTTAAATGAAATGGATAGAAAAATTGTTCAAAATTCTATAATTTTTCTTAAAATTTTTTCTTAAAACATATAGTTTTCGAACAATATTTGGCTCCGACCATGGTTGGAGCAATTGGATTCAATTGCTGATGTGTCGATCGGCAATTGGAGCATATTCAATTTTAAATATATAGGGTTCATCATTCCATTAGCTTTGGTATCTTCCAATCATTATTAATCACCTCAATAGCTCTTAAAACCGGTTGCTCGAATCATCTTTGAGCCAAAGTATTATTCATAATTTTTCCAGATATTCCATCAACATCTGACAATTTGACCCACCGAAATCGACATATAAAACTATAGTAACAATATTCTCTAATTTTTAAAATAATTTATTCGTGAACTTAAAAGGTAAATAAATTATTCTATGAATCATTTGGCACCCTAAGATTTGCCTAATAATATCCGAATTATTCATGAACTTTACGAATTACCCAACAAGTCGACTATTTTTATATAATATTTATTTTATTTTGTTTATAAATATATGTTTTGATATCCACTTATGCCAAAAAAGCTAGTGTAATGTAAAATAATTTATGAATTTTGTTTTCTAACTTTTGCTAAACTCGTTCCGAACTTTTCTGAAATATAAGTTTTTTTCCGAATTATTTCCAAATTTTTACCGAATTATTCGGAACGACGACTTTGAAGTTATGTTTAAGGGTTATTTTGACTTTGGCCCCAAATTTGCATTGAATTAGACTTTACCCCCCATCTTTTCATGAATTAGATTTTACCCCCCAAAACTAACTGTTCCGTCAGCTCACCCCCCAAAACTTTATTTCTTTTCCGTCAGCTCACCCTTTCTCTTAGACGGTGAGCTGACGGAACAGTTAGTTTTTGGGGGGTAAAGTCTAATTAATGAAAATATTGGGGGTAAAGTCTAATTAAGGGGTAAAGTCTAATTCAAGGCAAATTAAAATTTGGGGGGCAAAGTCAAAAGTAGCAAGGTTGAAACAAGCAAAGCTAGGGTTTCGTCATGCATTCGGAAAGCAACACGCTGTGCGACCTAACGTTTCATGCAGACGAACTATTTTCAGACGACGACGACAAGAGCTCCATGCACTCCGGGAAGTATTCGTCCCTGAACTACCACTTCGAGGAGCCGGACGCCGATCCGAGGCTCCACCAACCCCAGCCCAACCTGAAGCACCTGAAGCAGACGAGGTTCGGCCCGGAAGACGGCGGTGGAGCCGACGCCGCTCTCGCCGCGAAGTTCAGCAGGCAATGCAACGTGCTGCAGCCGGAGGCCTCAGGGGCTTCCACCAGCCGGGGAGGGAGTAGGGCGGCGGCGGATGGGGGCCGGATGACGAGGAACCGATCAATGGTGGACGTGCGGAGCCAGCTGCTGCGCCGGACCCTGGTGGAGGAGCTCAACAAGCGGCTGTTCAAGACGGTCGGGGCGGTGGAGAACATCGGGTTCCAGGCGCCCTGCGACGGCGGCGGGTCACGGAAGGGGTCGTCCTCGCGGGTGGACCGCAAGAGGCAAGGGAATAATTTGTGGGGACTCGGCCGGTTCTTTTGAACCGCTCTCCTCCTCCCCTCGGTTTGGTTTGTAATAAAAAACCTGGTTTTGTAATGTGGTTGTATCACCGAGTGTGGATTGCGAGCTTTACACAATTGTAAATAGTGTTTTGTGTGTGGATGCAATATACTAGATTTCTTTTATCTCATGCGATGTGGTTGTAGCTGTTGAGCCGGTGTTAGTCTGAGTCCAGTGGAGGAGCAAGAAATTCATTCTAATGGAGGTATAAATTCTAAGAGAGAGAGAGAGAGAGTTTTGGCATACACCTTGTCTTTTTTTTTTTTTTTGGAGGGGAGGGGGAGGACTCGGGTCATTGCTTGGCCGGGGGAAAGGAACATGCCGTCATTTCCGACCGTGAGTTTCGAGCCGAGGAGACACGAACAAAGCCTCGGGGATTCGAGAATGGTCGTGCGATATAGCCCATATGTGAGATTGCGACTTGCGAGCACTACAAGCCTGTGAGGTGCAGAGATGGGATGAAAGATCGAGATGAATCAGATTTTTTTTTTTTTTTGATTAAATTACACTTTGCCCCCCTGAAGTTTAGCTCAAAAACACTTAACCCCCCTATAGTTTATTTTGTTCCAAATTGCTCCCTAAAGTTTGAACATGTTAGCACAATACCCCTTTTGTCAACTACTTAATTTTCTCATTTGGTGATTTTTATCTGATCAAAACAAAAATGAGGGGGGCAAAATGTAGCTATTTAACCATAGGGTGGTTAAGTGTTTTTGAGCTAAACTTTAGGGGGGCAAGTGTAATTTATTAATTTTGAAATTCCAATGGGGGCACTTGCCCCCACTGAGCCTTAGTTGGCTCCGTCAATGGATGAATCGCGTGTATACCTGTCTTGGACCTCCAATTGCAAGCTGGTTTTGTTAGGAGGCGGGCATTCAAGTATCTGGGATTCGTGACATGGCATCAGAGTTAGATCCATACTGAGAGCTCCGCCTGATTATGACCGACCACACTTCCCCTGACCTGCTGATGCCTCTCTCCTAATCGAAAAAAATAAATAAATCATGCGCCAACCAATGCAAAAGACCAAGCAAATCCGTTTCATATGAGAACTCTAATGAAAATTTTCATTAGAATGGAGGACAGAAAGTAGAATAATTTTTTGTTGCTGCACTTTTTTTTCTATGCTATATAGAGAGAATTGGGCTTAATGCTGAAACCAAACAATACCCACAGCTACCCTTATCACATGTTCAAAATAAATAATAAATATTTAAAATGTTAGGGATGTTTTAGTCATTTTGGGATATCTAATTTAAATCAAATGGAATTAAAAGTACAACTATCCACTAACCCTCCTCCAACTCTGGTCGTCCTTCTGTCTCTAGTATGTAGTTACAGAGATTAGGGCTTTGAATGGGCGCCCATAAGCTAGAGGAGTATTGGACTGGCCCATTTTCGGCCTGTTTATTAAGTGTTAATGTGGGCTTTGGGCTGAACCGAGCCTGAATTTGCTTTTTTTGCTTTTTTTTTTTATAGGACCAATATGACCTGAGCCCAAATTTAAATTTTCCAGTTTGAACCAAAGCCGGCCCAAAACTTTCTTATGAAGCCCAAGCTCAAACCCAGCCCAAATTAAACCGGTATTTCTAATGGGATATATCCTTAAAATATATATATATATATATATATATATATATATATATATATATATATATATATATATATATATATATATATATATATATATATATATATATCTCTTGATCACAGAATAACAGAAAAAAAAAACAATATTAATTATGATATACATTAAAAGTATATATGTGAAATAATGCTCATGAAGTCTGAGTCATTGATATATGTAAAGTAGGCCTTTTTAAAATTATGTATTTATTGTTTATAAAAATATATATAATATTTCGGGTTTTGGTTTGGACTACGGGTTAAGGCTAGTGGTTGTCCATACCCAGCCCTTAACACATTCGGGCTTGAATGTTTGAGTCTAGCCCGGCCCAAAGCCTAAGCAAACTATGCCCAAATCAGGCCAACCCGATGGGCCTCGGATGGACCCAAGCCCATTAACATTGACGTCTCTCTCAGCGTGCGGGTATGTCCCGATTGTAACATGCTTCGAGGGTGGGCAGGTGTTAGTCCCATATCTGTAATGGAAGCCGGTGAACCTTGAACATTCAAGACTGCGGTATCAAAGGGCTCTTGGTCTAGTGGTACTTCCTCTGTCCCATTTTGGAGAGGTTTCCTATTCAACTCCCAGTATGAACAATGTAGAGCGGATTTTCCCTCAAGACTACTGTGCGGTTGCCCCTTGTTTGCATGTGCAAATCCTCGCCGTCGATGTCATGCCCATGGAGTTATGGAATTTAATAGATAACAAATATGCTCCCTTTTTTTCGTTTCGAACTTCGGACTCCTTTGAGCCCTTACTCTAAGGTCTTGATCGTCTAGCCGGTCCAAAATAAAAAAAAAAGAAGATTATTTATGTAAAACTCTAATGAAATTAACATTAGAATAGAGGACAGAAAGTGGAATTACATTTTTGTTGCTATCCTTACTCTTTCTCTACTATATAAATAGAATTGGGCTTAATGTTGAAACCAAACAATTCCCTCTGCTACCCTATCATATGTCCAAAATAATAATAAATATTTAAAATATTAGGGATATTTTAGACTTTTTTGGATATCTAATTTGAACCAAACGGGATTAAAAGTAGACCACTATCCACTAACCCTCCTCAAACTTCGGTCCTCCTCTTGTCTCAAGAGAGATTAGGGCTCTAAATTGGCCCCCATACGCTTGACGACTATTGGACTGGGCCCATTTCTGACCTGTTTATTCAGTGTTAATGTGGGCTTTGGGCCGAACCCGGCCTGAATTCGCTGTGGGCCCCATATGAGCAATCCTTGATCCCGTCCAAAGCACAGGCCGAATTCCAAATCATTTAGCTTTTTATTTTTTATTTTTTAATAGAACTATATGAGATTCGAATGACTTAAAATAGTCACCCCGAACCACGGAATCACCGAGCTTCCGGGTCCAGCCAACAACACATGTCTCCTCCTGTCTGATCACCCGGCCCTTATGATGGGGAGCCTTTGGGGTTCTCTTGGTGGCCAGTAGATCTCAACAATCCGGAATCATCCAATTATATGGAAACAACAAGTGTAGATGACCGAACTCTGAACCATGGTGATAATGTGGTTCGGGCCGACTAAGTTAAGAGCTTTATATGAGGTTTTACACCCAACTACTTCATTACGCACACTGGATCAAGCATGGCGATCGAAATACACCCAATTTTAACTTGGCCACACCAAATCGGGATAGAAATAATATAATTTCGACAATCAAAAATCCTAAAGGTCGTTGGATCACAGACAAACGTCGCTCGGTGGATGAGATGATTGGCTATATTCGATGTTTTGTGGTTGAGTGGAGTGTGGATATACCCGCCGACCTATCGGGCAGCCTCCGTGTAGTTTATAATCGCCTCTAAACCTTTCCTTTAATGCCTACTTAATAAACCGGTTGGGGTCCATGTCAAACCCCCCTCACCACGAGGGTTCTTAAAAAAAAAAAAAACTATTTCTCTGAACTACTCACTACTTATTCTCCTGTACATTGCAACCCGGCGGCTTACTCCATTGGTATTTTGGCAAGGGGAAGGAAGAAAAAGGTGGACGAATAAGGAGGAGGAGGAAGGCGGAAGAGGAGGGATGACCGCGGAGGAGGCTGGGCTTGTTATCAGTGGTGGGGGTGGGGTGTTAGGGATGAAGGTAGTTTGGTATTAAACAAAAATTAAATATTTCGGATGCCAAATCGTATTTGGTGGTTGTAAATAGAACACGCCTTCTTTGAAATATTATAATCCTGCGAGCATGGTATCAACGGCCAGGCTTCACACTCGCAAACAAGACAACAACGGTCTCAAGAAAAAGCCCGCTCCACGGTGCCCATATCGGGAGGAGTCGAACATTGAACCTCCCCAAAAGCCCTCATGAGTTAGGTCAACTCTCTAGAATTGGTGCTACTAAAACACAACCAAGATCCGGCTCCGTGGGTCCAATTATCTGACCACGAGGATCAAATCATCGTGCTACAACTGATTAGACCGCAAGGGTGGGAGGGGGAGGGGGGTTTGGGTCGGTGGGTGGGTGGGTCAGGCAAATCCTACGGGATTAGAATATCTGGAGACGCTTTAATCCTGCACCACATAAACGGCACCCACGACAGGTGCGGCAGGTTCCTACATTGGGCCCGGCCCGCACGGAAACGGGTTCGTACGGCTGGCCCACAAATGATTTCATGCAAAGATCCGCATTGATGTCCGGACCGAAACGCGTTGGGACCTTTTTTGTTGCTGCGTGCCTTGGGCTTGCGTGTGGGCTCGAGGGGAGAGACGTGGCTCGGTCCGGAAACTCATACTTGGGCCCGGATTTTAATGGGGTCACATCTTGATTTGACCCGAATTGACTTTATTCGACCATATATAAACAAAAAAAAAAGATTGGATTGTTTCTTCAGAAGATTGGTAGGATACATGTCTCATGACTCTCATCACAAGCATAAAGAAATGAGGGGTTTTTAGTCTATGACCACTCTAAGTGATCCTGTATTTTGATTAGCCTTGTATTTTTGTGTAATTATTTTTAAAAAAATAATTATTTTGTTCTTAAGAGTGCTAATTCGGTAAGTTCGAGTAACAATTCGGTAATATAACGTGTACAATGGTTGTTATGGGGGTTTTACAGTGACAGATTAATAATTCGATTGTGAGTTAGGAGGTCCCGTCATGTCTGGATCAAGTTGCATCATTTTTGTCTGAATTGACCGAGTTGCCCGAGGAACCCGTAGAGAGTTTGCTGTGTTTGGATTATGGAAGTTTATCGGGTTGCTCAGGTTGCCTAGATTCAATCCATCTGGTCAGTTGGTTGGGACTAGTTTGAGCAAACAAAAAACTGTTATTGAACAATTTCTCTCTCAAATCTGGTAGCACGATTGAACTCTCTCTATCTCTCTCTTTGTCTCAAATCCCGAGCACGATCGGATCCCTTCCCCAAATCCCAACCCCCTCTCTCATCGACAAACCATGATTGCCCAAATTTCGAATTCAGGCCAAAAAAATTGTCCATGCCCGTCCAAATTCTTAAATATTATTGCCCGTGATTGTCCAAATTCAGAATTTGCTCGGGTTGCTCGGGTTTGTCCGGACCAAGTCCCAATCCTAGATTTCACTGTAGCTACCTCGAAATCACTGTAGCAACCACCCTTCGCTGTCCGAATCGAAACTCTCAACCGAATTATTAATCTACTATAGTGATTTCACTATAGTAGATAACAATTCGGTTGGGTGTACAGTACTGAAATCACTCTAAATTGATACTCAATTAGTAACAATTCGGTTGTGTCTTTTCGAGATGGACTGGAGCTCAAACAAACATCTTGTCTGAACTGGAGCTAGAAACCATATTCTAAAAAGAGGTTTTCACTAAGCCCCCCTAAGAATAGAGATTTTTTTTTGACATTGGCGGGTCCCGAAACCTTTCGGGCAATGAACCCACTTCGTGTTCTGACTAATCTCTCAGGGAATGTGTATCGACCCACTCAGAAGTTTCTCTACACACTCTAGGGTAACTCGAAAGGGATTGGGGGGGGGGGGGGTGGGGGGGCATTGATCATTTTTAGAAGGAAATAAAGACAGAAAAAAAAAGAGAGAAAAGGAAATAAAGAGAGAAAAAAAAAAGCAAAATATAATTAAAAAGATAGATATAAATTTTATAAGTACATTCGAATAAAAAGTGTTCTGAAGAAGTAAAAAAGTACAAATCATGAAAAATAAAGGAATAATTGTTAGAAGGAACTTCATTGCATAAAAAATAACGAATACAACCAAACGGACAGGTACAATGTAGATTATGATCGACAATAGATTACATACTAAAGTCATATTTGGATGAATGATCGTTCATGTCCCGCCTACTAAACCTACTTCCTTATTTATACTATCGATGAAACACGCGATCTAGTGTCAGTTGCCTGCTTTAAGTGAATTAGTGTCCATTGTTTGTTAATGTTACCCGGGGATTCTCGACATCAGTTGTGCACTTTGCAACAACCACGAGGAATCAACTGATCACATTCTTCTTAAGTGCATCTTCTCTCGAGATATCTGGGAGAATATCAAGACGAAGTTTGGTATATCCTCACACCCGACTGGGCTTCTGGCCCTGTGGAGTTCGTGGCGGAAGAGAAGAGTTCCACCTGATCTACGTAGAACGTGGAATCTATTTAGTATGACAATTTGTTGGTGCCATTGAACCGAACGTAATGCTCAAGTATTCAAAGATAAACACTGTCCGATAGAGATGGTGGTAATTAAGATCACGAATTTGGTGAAGCTTTGGGCTACCGTGCTCCCGACAACTTGACAAGAGGAGGCACTTAACATTTGCAGCTTGCAATCGTTGTCAGTTGTTGTTCTGTTTTTTTGTTTTGTTATTTTGGTTTGAACTTATTGTAATTATATTTTTATTCTAATAAACAAGTAGGGGTCCATGCCAAACCCCCCCTCCACACAAGAGGGATTTCTCAAAAAATTGTTTGTTATTGCTATACCACCCTTTCCTCGATTGTGCTGCCCCATATCTCGGCTTCTAAGCTGATCATGATGTTGCACGGAAGGACAAATACCCTTACAATCTAGATCCGATGCATCAAGTCTTTGCAGAAGCGCCGTGCTGCGATTGAAGGTTCAAAGTCCTGCGGAGATCACGCCTAACAACAATGACATAGAATTCGGAGCAATCACACAATAGTACGAATAAAAAAAAATTACAGTCAATGAAGGATCTAGATTATCACTATCAAGAGATTATACAAGTGGTGGGTCACCGTTTGTCGGACCCCCGCAAAATCTTCTCTGATCCTCTTAGAACAACCGCACCACCATAGAGAAAATATCACCTACTGTAGAGATACAGAGTTTACCGAATGATCATCAAGATATGAAAGCCCCGCACCGAAGTAGAAGCCGGGATAGATGCGCCGAAGAGCCCGGATGAAGAACCGGAGAAAGACCAAAGCAAGATCCGAAGAGAGCCCTCTCCTCTTTTTCTATCTTCTTCCTTCCTCTTCCCATCTCTCTCTCTCTCTCTCTCTCTCTCTCTCTCTCTCTCTCTCTCTCTCTCTCTCTCTCTCTCTCTCTCTCTCTCTCTCTCTCTCTCTCTCTCTCTCTCTCTCCTCTCCTCTCTCTCTCTCTCTCTCTCTCTCTCTCTCTCTCTCTCTCTCTCTCTCTCTCTCTCTCTCTCTCTCTCTCTCTCTCTCTCTCTCTCTCTCTCTCTCTCTCTACAAGATTCGAACTTTCAATTTCACATACAATCCTTGCCCCTTTCCCTTATATAGTTAGGGTTAGTATTAGCCTCTGTGTACCAATGGGAGACCCAAACCAAAACCTCAAACCTACAAAACCGGACTAATACACGTTGGCCATATCCTTGATCGCCGTGGCGCCTGAGTGAAATCACTAATCAGCAGCTGTAGGGGTGGCAATGGATGTGTCGGGTTGGGTTCGTGTCGTGTCTAGTTTCGGGTCGTGTCAAACCCCTAGACCCCCCCACCCGTTTTAACTAATCGTGTCTAGATCCTAAACCCATACCCGACCCGTTTATAAACGGATAGACCCGATAAGATCCGTTAGACCCGTTTACCACATGGGTTTATTCAGTTGACCCGATCCGACCCAATCCGACTCGACCCGACCTAAACCGATAGACCCGCTGATACTATATATTACAGTATCGGATTGCAGGTAGACCCGACCCGACCCGACACGACTCCTTGAATTTTAAACGGGTCTTCCCGGGTCTACCGTGTCCAGACCCTAAACCCGGACCTGACCCGTTTATTAAACGGGTCTATCGTGTCGACCCGTTTAGCCCACACCCAGACCTGCTAACTTCGTGTCGGGTCGTGTCGGGTCTGCCGTATCGGATCCGAAATTGCGAGCCCTAAGCTGCTCCTGTCAGGTCCAGTTCGCTCGGGTGAACTCTTGGACAGAGTCCTGTCAGCACATCCCCAGCCAACCCCAGCACATGAGTTGGTCTATAAATGGGTCGGTTTTGAGTCGTGCCACTCCTGGACTAGGCCCGATCCAAACTTACGAGTGTGTAGGCGAAGCAGACCCAAGTCTGAATTAAATATTTTGGTTTTGGTCGAAGCCAACCAACTTTATTACGAAGCCAAGTCCGAACCGAACCCATCCAAATTAAACCTGGAATTTAGTACGGTCCATGCCTAAGCTTAATTTTTTGAACAATACTTCGCTTCAATAGGTGTTGGAGCGCATAGCTCCTTTGTCGATGTGAACCGTTGGATGAATATCATTAGTGATCGATATTTCAGCAATTGAAAGACATAGGACTGGCAATACGGACCCAACACGAAGTTGGCGGGTCTGAGTCAGAGCTAAACAGGTTCGGTTGTAAATGGGTCGACGCGATAGACCCGTTTAATAAACGGGTCGGGTCTGGGTTTAGGGTCTGGACACGGTAGACCCGGAAAGACCTGTTTAATATTCAACGGGTCGTGTCGGGTCGGGTCAACCTGCAATTTGATACTGTAATATATAGTATTAGCGGGTCAATCTGGTTAGGTCGAGTCGAGTCAGATCGGGTCAACTGAATAAACCCGTGTGGTAAACGGGTCTTATCGGGTCTACCCATTTATAAATGGATTGGGTACGGGTTTAGGATTTAGACACGATTAGTTAAACGGGTCTGGTCCGGGTCTAGGGATTTTGGACACGACCCGAAACTAGACACGACACGAACCCGACCCAACACGACCCATTGCCACCCCTAGTTCTACAGAATATCACTAGTGACATTCACACGGATCCGGTGAAACAAAACTTGCTAGTGATATCCTGTCGGAGCTCCAAACGGCTGAAATATCACTAGTGATATTCATCTAACAGTTCACATCGACAAAGAGCCGCACGCTCCACTCATGGCGCAAAGTATTGTTCTATTTTTTTCATCTGGATCAAATGACAAGGCTGAAATTAGCAATTCTTATGGTAAGTATTAGAAGGCTCAATACGAATTAAGTTGATGTGTGTAAAATCCAGTGTTTTGAAAATCAGATCGAGTCGGACCGGACGGTTCACCTGGTTTGGATCAAAATCGGAACATATTTCGGTTCGGTCTTTGAATAAACCGGTTTGTATGTTAACCCATGAATCAAACCTTGCCGTTGAAGAATTTAGTAAATATCTACTTAAAAACAATATTTTTATGCGGTTCAAACGGTTGAACCACCGGTTTGAACCGATTTAGACCGAACCAGATGCTTTTTCGGTTCCCCCTCCGGTCTGGTTTTGAAAACACTAGTAAAAATTTATGTTTGATGTATATAAAACCTGGGGCATGCTATGCTGCGGCATGCGGTAAGTGCGGCACCGACCGCAGCCGTCTAATGCACGCGTTGCATGCATCGCATGCACACAACGGTGCATCAGACAGCAACGGTGCGGTGCCGCACTTACTGCATGCCGCACTATAGAATTTCTTTCTAAAACCTAAAACAAAAAATAATTTGGGCTTCGACCTGAGCTATGGATTACCTATACGTCCCCCGAAATATGCTTGGGCTTGAACGTTCAAGCCCAACCCGATCCAAAGCCCAAGTTCCCTCCACCCAAATTGGGCTTTGCCCAAGTCCATTTAGATCACCCATGTGAGTTCTTGCAGAGTTGTCGCTAGTCGATGTCTGTGACATGTCTTGCTGGGCTTAAGCCTGGCTGATTTGAGTCAAAATGACTGACATGTCGTGTGTTTGTCGGTCGGCTTGAGTACCTTGCTGACTCCCCGGGTGCCAGTCTCTCACTTAACCAACAATTTGGGCTCTTTTTTTTAAAAAGAAATTAGGGTTTCTAAAAATTGGTTCTTATAAGCATTCCTTACATGTCTCTCTCTAGACCTCAGAGAGGACATGCAAATTGATTCTACATGAATGAACTTACTGGATTTGACTTTACTATTCTTGAAAGTTTCAGAAAGATACCTGCAGTCGGATACAAAGATATGTATCCATAATACTGGGGAGAGATCCTCATCCAACAGGTGGTAGAAGTCATCTTAAACGATGATTTGGGATGATGGGACTCTGCTCAGAGGACGGGGTCTCCGAGGAGTCACCAAAGCAATCGACTCAAAGGGATCACTCACTCTAGATAAGTGATCCTTCAAGTAAGAAGGTGAACACTTGAAGTCTGTGATAATAATGACGGTAGCAGTCTTAGAGTTAGCAATCGCGACACCAAGTGTAGTCTTGAAGTCCGCCCAACCTGGGGGCAACCAATGGGAAGGGCGGGACTCTAGCTCACCGGCCACCTTGAGTTGCATCGATGACTTTTAACTAGATGCTCCTCACCAAGGAGCATGCAATATATGACAGAGAGGTTATATCCTATGACGTGCTCTTGAGGAGATTCTCCAGCTTTCGGAATGTAGGGGTAGGGAAACTCCAGTTTCGACCCAAAGACTTTATTGGTCCAGTGGCAATTGTGCAACGACGGTTACCACTTGGTTCATGGTATAGAGACTTGAAGCTCTTTCACCTCTTACAACCTCCGATTGATATCATCTGGATGACCAGTGTCTGAAGTTTTAAATTTTTTTTCGGAATGTGGAGAGAAGATGTCTTCAGCAGGAGCCAGTGAGCGGTCCCTCTTGAGATTAACCAAAGTCCGCGTTGAAGGACTCAAACTAGTCTTAGCCTTAGAAGCTAAAATACAATTAGGGATCATTGATCTGGATATTTTTCTCTGGTATGTGCTCTTTTTAGCAACATTAGTAGAGGCCACGGCTGGGTCCCGAACATTTGGTCTTAAAGAATCTTACCGATTTTATCTGGGATTTTTTCCTCTAGATGGCAGCTTGGTAATGGCCGTAGGAAGGGGGAGTGGTAATTCATTTCCATATCAGAGAGAGGTACGTAAATCACATATATTAATACCTGCAATATTATCTTTTGGGATTTGCTTTCTCTGAATGAGTGGGATATTCGACGATTTGAGTATCAAATCTTACTGATATGTGGCATTAATATCAACATGATGAGAGGAGCTGAATGAGACCGTGTTAGTCACCAATTTGTGATCTTTGCTAGGATTGATGTTGGCATCACGATGAGCGTACAATGCTCGAGATGCGTCCACGTCAGTCCTAGGGTTCGGGGTAGCCCCACTGGTAGGGATGATTGTAAGGGGAAGGGGTTCCGTCCTCGGAGTCATCGGCACCATCCTTCGGTTGTTGGAGATATGGCCCATGATTTCGTAGGTCTCATAGTACCGAGTAAAACGTTCATATTTCAACCCAATTTCTATCACCTTCCTATTGTTCATGAGGTCGACTATCATCTTCTCCAGCAGGAGCTTCTGGACGTTGAGTCATACCTTGAATCTAACAAAGGAAACCCATTTTCTTTCCAACCCTAACTCCAAGGGTTTTAGAACCCCTAATTCTTTAACGATCATCTGGATTGATTCCCTAGTCATAAAGCCCCTAGGAATTTCAAAAGCTTGTACCCAAATCTCAAAGCTCATCCAACATATATTCATGGGGTTGTAGATGGTGTACGTAGCGGGACAAAACTAGGGCATCTCAATTAAAATACCAAGGGCCTTTCTGCCAGATTCTCTCAAGGCTCTGGGGGGATTCAAACTCGAAGAGGTATGAGGAGTCGTGAAGTTCTGTAATCGTTACTTAGCATTGGCCCGACCATGCTTGTTTAATCAATTCTTTGAAGAAAGTACATTTGATTGATTTGTCTAACTCGCAAAAGCCTCTTCTATCTTGGTGTTCTGGAATTTCTTCAATAATTCATCAATTGAGAGGTTCGCATGGGGGGGGGGGGGGGGGGGGGGGGGGTTGAGGGGATTGGTGAAGAGGTTACTCAAGATGAAAATTAGGAAGAGGTAAGATGGGAAGAGAATATTAGGAGGGCAGAAGGGGAGGAAGATAGGGAGAATATGGAGAAAAGGGGGAGAGGACTTGCCCTCAGAGGACGAGGGAGAAATCCTAGCTGTTGCTAGGAAGCCCTAGCTGCCAAAGAAAAATATTTGGCTTTTGTGTCATGCTTCTGGTGGCAGTATATTTTATCATGATGGTCAATATACATCTTTGAGAAGCAAAATTACTACTGAATCTTTTCGTTCAATTTTTTTCAAAATATTTATTTCAATTGATAAATGGATAATCCTAATTTTATTTTCCATGCATATCAATGCGATTAGAATTTAGAAGACATGGTTTTCTTGATTCACTATTACACTATATTTTGTGCCATGAGATTTTGAATACCCCATGTTTTCTTATATTAATGATCTAAGAGTAGTCATATCATCTCTTTATGCAAAACACATAATAAAAAATTAATGATCATCCGAGAATCCCTTGGATCGTGGGAGGAGTGGGTTTGGCCTTGGTCTCAATCTATCTATTAAGTTTCAGAAAAAGAAGTTACAAGTAATGACTAGTATGCACCATCACAATCAAAAGGAACCCTAACAAACAAAGGCTAAACAAGATCAGTCTAATCCCTAAGCCAAGGAAAAAGGACCCCTGAGTCTCAAGACTGTAAAGCTTTTGCCCCTAACGTCAGTCAGATTCTCAGTCAAGTCCTTTTACTATTTCCTCAATGGTGGGAAAAGTAAGTCCCCCTTTGTCAAGCAGTTGTGGAAGTCCCGATTTCACTGAAGGTTTGGATCTTTAGTGGCTAGCGATTCATGGGAAAATCCTAACCAAATGCTAGCTTTAGCACAGGAGATGCCCAGATATCCAGAACCTGGCATGCCCTATGTGTGGGCTGGGGGACGAGGATGTATACCATCTATTGCTGCGATGCCCGTTTACCAAAGAGATTTGGGTCCTACTCCTTAGAAAACTCTATATCTGTGGTTTTCCGTCGTCCTTGTTTTTCATTTAGATGACTTGGAGAAAGAAGAGGGTCTCATCTGGGCTGTGTAAGGGGTAGGATGTCCTTGTTATTGCCCTATGTTGGTTCATATGGATGGATTTGGAAAATCTTCAACGTGGGTGGCGCTATTGCTAAATATGGGTAACAACATCAGGGTTTAGCTATCTGATGTTGTAGGTCATGCTCGATATCTTCTAAGGATTATTTGCGGCCTTTTCTTAAATCATCTTTGTTGTCTGTTTGGAGGAGGCCCCCAAGTTTCGAATATGAGCAAGTAGAGACTTTGTACCCTCCATCTCATTTGGCAATGAGAATATGAGAGAAGATGCTATATTGAGGATAGTTTTATCCACTAACATATTAAGTGGGAGAGCCTTCTCTTCATCGTCAAGAGTTAACATTTGACCTCGGAGCTTCTAAAGATGAGGATCCGATTAGTCGAAAGTTTGAATCAATTGGCTTGCACTCCTTTGTATTAGCTTGGGTTGCGGTCTATTCATTTTGGGGAGGGAAGTCGGATGTTCTCCATCCTCTTCTTCACTAATCGAATTATCCCAAGTAGTGTCTGAGTGGCACGATCTCTCCACAACCTCTTCTAGAATCCTCTTAACTATATCATTAATATCTTCATTAGCAATCGCCCCAACGCTCTTAGAGGAGGGAGTTACAGTCTGTCACGCTCCATAAATCTGAAGACCGATCCCTGGGGTGTGAGGTGAGAAAAGGATGGGATTTTGGGTTTGGTCAATTAATTACACCAATTTAGGTTTGTGTTTTTATTTTTTTTATTTTTATTTTTATTTTTATTTATCCTTACCAACAAGCATTGCTCGCAAATTAAGCAAGGTCACAGTCGGGCTCGCATCGCACCGGGACGGGCCGGTGCGCAAACCTTACGAGTCCGACAGACTCGTCTAAAAACCCGATATGTTAATTAATTTAAAAACATCAAAACAATCATGCCATGCCTCCAGTGTCGCCTAGCGACCCGGACCCGGGGCCCACTGCCCGGTCCAACTCAGGTTCGAGCACACACCAATGACGATCAAAAATACGAAAGCAAATCAATCAATTTAGCAACAGATAAAAAAAATATATAACTGGGCTGCCCTGAAATTAAACGTACCGGATATTACATCCTACCCATCTTATTAAAATTTTCGTCCCGAAAATTAACTATCACTAATCATCAAACAAAGAAGAGTACTGTGACCGCATCGCTGACTCGAGCTCCCACGTAGCCTCCTCCTCACTGCAGTGCTGCCACTGCACCTTCACCATGGGGATGGTCTTTGTACGAAGCACTCGATCTTCTCTGGCCAAGATCCTAATCGGTCGCTCCTCATAGGACGCGTCTGAACTGAGGGTCAGGTCCTGCCAATCTAACACGTGCGACGGGTCTGGCTCATACCTCCGAAGCATTGACACGTGAAAGACACCGTGGACGCTAGAGAGCTGCGGGGGCAGTGCCAGACGATATGCCACCTTGCCAACTTTCTCCAAGATCTCGAAAGGACCTATGAACCTCGGAGCCAACTTCCCTTTCTTCCCAAATCTAGTGATGCCTCGCCGAGGGGAAACCTTTAGGAAGACATGGTCTCCGACATTAAACTCGAGCGGGCATCGACGCACATCTGCGTAGCTCTTCTGTCGACTCTGCGCCGCTCTAAGTCGCTCTCTGATCAGCTGGATCTTCTCAGTCGTCTCCTGGACAAGCTCTGGCCCCAAGAGACTCCGCTCTCCTACTTCCGCCCAACAAAGGGGTGACCGACATGGTCTCCCGTACAAAGCTTCATAGGGGGCCATGCCGATGCTAGCTTGGTGACTATTGTTGTAGGCGAACTCTACAAGAGGTAGGTGCTCCTCCCAACTGCCTCCAAAATTTACTGTGCAAGCCCGCAACATATCCTCCAAAATCTGAATCGTCCTTTCTGACTGGCCATCCGTCTGCGGGTGAAACGCAGTGCTAAAACTGAGCTCTGTCCCCAAAGCTGTTTGCAGGCTCTCCCAAAATCAAGAAACGAACCGAGGATCTCGATCCGAGACAATGGAGACTGGAACTCCGTGCAGCTTGACAATTTCCCTCACATATAACTTCGCTCGGTCGATGGATGTCATCGTCGTCCGCACCGGAAGAAAGTGCGCCGACTTCGTCAGTCGGTCCATGACCACCCAAACTGAGTCATGTTTGTTCCGGGTCAGAGGCAACCCCGAAACAAAATCCATCGTGATGTGCTCCCATTTCCACTCAGCTACTGGAAGCGGCTGTAGCAATCCAGCCGGTCTCTGGTGCTCAGTTTTGACTTGCTGACAAGTCAAACATCTAGACACAAAGGCGGCCACGTCTCGCTTCATTCCCTTCCACCAGAACTGTCTTCTCAAATCAAGATACATCTTGGTGCCGCCAGGGTGCACCGAGAATTTGGATCGATGCGCCTCTGACAACACCTCCTCTCGAACCTCCTCATCAGCAGGGAGGCACAACCTCCTCCGAAACCTCAGACCTCCATCAGCATCGATCGACCAATCAGGGACAGACTCCCCACCGTCGCACCGCACTCTAATCTCCTCCAACTCAGGATCCAGCCTCTGTGCTGCAATCACCTTCTGAAGTAGGCTAGGCTGCACTCGCATGGTGCACAACACGGTATGAGAGGACTCCCACTGAACCCACAAATCAAAGCCTTCTATCATGGCCAGAAAGTCCTGTCGATCAGTCACCAATCTAGCAAGCTGGCTACGGGACTTTCGGCTCAAGGCATCTGCAACAACATTCGCCTTACCAGGATGGTAAAAGAACGAATAATTGAAATCCTTCAGGACCTCGATCCATCTCCTCTGTCGCATATTCAGATCCTTCTGACTCCCGATGTATCGCAGACTCTTATGGTCGCAATACATGTCGAACTCCTCACCGTACAAGTAGTGTCTCCATATCTTCAGGGCGAAAACCACTACAGCCAACTCCAAGTCATGGGTGGGATAGTTTCTCTCGTGAGTCTTCAATTGCCTAGAGGCATAGGCTACTACCCTACCATCCTGCATCAGTACAGCTCCAAGCCCCATCAGTGACGCATCGGTGAAGACAACATAACCTTTGCCACTGGCCGGAATCGTAAGCACTGGGGCCGAAGTAAGACGCCTCTTTAACTCCCGGAAGGACTTCTCACAATCCATAAATGCTGCAGGGGCGTTTGTCAGATCGAAGGGCATGACCAAGAACTCATAGTGCCCATATCGTGTCCGGAACGCCGTCTTCGGAATATCCTCAGCTCTCACAGCCAACTGGTGATATCCGGTCCTTAGGTCAATCTTCGAGAAATAGCAAGCCCCTTTCAACTGATCAAATAGGTCCTCAATTCGAGGTAAAGGGTACTTGTTCTTGATCGTTATGCTATTCAGCTTACGATAGTCGATACAAAGCCTCTTCGTCCCATCCTTCTTCTGAGCAAAAAGAACTGGGGCTCCCCAAGGAGATGTGCTGGGACGAATGAAGCCTCTATCGAGTAACTCCTCTAACTGGGTCTTCAGCTCCTTTAGCTCCGCGGGAGCCATCCTATATAGAGCAACCGAGATCGGTGCTGCTCCCGATGCCAGATCTATAGCAAACTCAACCTCTCGAGGTGGAGGCAAGCCTGGAAGCTCCTCTGGGAAGACATCCGGAAACTCACGAACCATCGGTGGTAGCACCACTGGATTCCCATCTTTATCTCTACTCGGTAGCTGCGCTAGTAAGCTGAGGGTTATCTGTTGCAGCGGTACCGGGCACAAGATCTTTTGCTTGTCTCCCAAGAAGTAAAAAGCCTCGCTCCCCGGAGATGAGAAGGTGACCTTCTTAGTAAAGCAATCAAGGGTAACGTGATAGGCTGACATCCAATCCATCCCAAGCAGTACATCCACTCCTCCTAAGTTCAGGACAATGAGGTCTGCCGAGAGCTCTCTGTCTCCTATATGAATGATGCAATCCCGGCAGATCTGGTCCACATCGATACTTACCCCGAGCGGTGAAAACACCGACAGAGTATGACCCAATGGAACTGACTCCAGTCCCAAAGTCTTGACAAAACTAGGGACGATATAGGAGTGAGTAGACCCGCTATCGAAATGAACGAAAGCAAGGGTCGAAAAGACAGGAGGGGTACCTATCGTTATCGGAAACATGTAAGAAACTAATCTAGCTACCGGTTGCTACAAGTTCTAACGAGTCAAAACTAATAGCAAAGACAACTACACCATACATCTACGAATTGAAATTCTAAGTTCAGGGTTACCTTCGATCGCTCCCCCAGAAGCCTCTGGGTCTTGACCAACTAGCATGTACGTCCTTCCCTGAGCCTGGTTGCCTCCTCCGCCCTGACGGGGGAAAGACCTCTACTGCTGTGCCTGGGGAGGACGCTGCTGCTGCTGAGCTCTCTGTGGAGGCCTCTGCTGCTGCACAGGTGGTGGCAGCAGAGCAGGCCTCTGGGGTGGAGCTGGTAGGAGTGGCTGCCGACGAAGCTGTGGACAGTTCCACTTCAGATGCTCAAACGAGCCGCACTGAAAACATCTACGCCGCGGCGGTCCAAGAGCTGGAGGACCACGAAAGTTCTGAGGCTGGCGCGGCGGGGGTCGAGTCTCCATGGGCCTAAACCTCTTCTGTGTCGGTGGACCGTTGCGACTGCTGCCACTCCGCTTCTCCATGATAGCGCGGGACTCCTTCAACTCCTGCTCCACTGCCAGGGATCGGTTGACCAACTCCTCATAAGATTGCCCCATGAAAGGGGTAACCCTGCCTCTGATTGCTGGATTCAAGCCATGCTCAAAGCGCAAGGCTCTCCTACCGTCGGTCGCCACCTGGTGTGGAGCATACCTCGCAAGCTCCGAGAACTTGGCCTCATACTGTGTCACAGTACGAGATCCCTGATAGAGCGCCAGAAACTCCATCTCCATCCGGTTCTGCACAGTAACCGGAAAGAACTTCTTCCGAAAGAGTTCCTCGAACTCCTGCCATGTAATCATTCCTCGATCTGCTGCTCTGGTGCGCTGGACAGTCTGCCACCAGAAGTCTGCCTCAGTCTCAAACTGGTACGAGGCGAAGGTCACTCTCCTATCGTCGGTGATGCCCAACGCGTTCAGTATCTTCTCAGTCTGCTGGAACCATCGATCGGCCTCAATGGGGTCTGGCTCACCCTTGAAGCTCGGTGGTCCCATCGCCTTGAAGTCTTTCAGCAATTTCCCTTGCCGCTCGCCCTCAGCCTGCTGACGAGCCTGGGCCTGGGCAAGAGCAGCCTGTGCTAGCTCGGCCTGCTGCTGAGTAGCCGTCTGCTGCTGCGCAACAGCAGCCTACTGCTGCTGGACCATGGTGGCCATCCCCTGGAGCATTTCCATCATCCTCGCCGTGCTATCAGACGCAGAGGACGATCCTGCTCCGTTGCTCGCACCATTTCCACTCTTAGTACCCGCCATCTGAAATTGAAAAGATAGTCCTAACGTCAACTATCTATTAACCAACTATTTAGGCTCTAGACTGACTCATAATCCTAGAAACTAACCCCTAGGAACATATCCCTAGGCTCTGATACCAGCTGTCACGCCCCAGAAATCTGAAGACCGATCCCTGGGGTGTGAGGTGAGAAAAAGATGGGATTTTGGGTTTGGTCAATTAATTACACCAATTTAGGTTTGTGTTTTTATTTTTTTTATTTTTATTTTTATTTTTATTTATCCTTACCAACAAGCATTGCTCGCAAATTAAGCAATGTCACAGTCGGGCTCGCATCGCACCGGGACGGGCCGGTGCGCAAACCTTACGAGTCCGACAGACTCGTCTAAAAACCCGATATGTTAATTAATTTAAAAACATCAAAACAATCATGCCATGCCTCCAGTGTCGCCTAGCGACCCGGACCCGGGGCCTACTGCCCGGTCTAACTCAGGTTTGAGCACACACCAATGACGATCAAAAATATGAAAGCAAATCAATCAATTTAGCAACAGATAAAAAAAATATATAACTGGGCTGCCCTGAAATTAAACGTACCGGATATTACACAGTCAGTGCATCTACACCCTCTTTTCCTCTTTGTCAGCTAGCACACCTTGGCCTGGGCCTTAGTCCTCACCCAACTGTTGTGAATCAAGAATTGTAGTGACGTCCTACACTGGCACTATATACACATGATTCTCCTCTGCTACCACAAATATGGTTGCAGACTGACCCTATTTGCTAGCTTCCTCCACTAATCGAACAATGTCTTTCTCACTAAGGATAAAAAATCTTGACTTTGGGACTAAGATAGGATTAGGTGGGTATAGGGGCTCCTTGCCTTTACTTGATCCTCCAAGTGAAATGGTTCTTCACCAATGATATAACGCCCCAATATTTTACGGATTTGGGCGACGCGTATAACATTGGGGTGTTAAGAGAAAAACTTTGTATAATATTTTCCATTGAGTAAAAAAACGATTGGAGACTCTTTATTTAATTAAACCATATAGTGTAATCTATAGTTTTCAATACATAGCTTATTCTAGAGGAAAATGACATCTAGATCCAAGATTCTTCAGATCTCTGCTTCTGCCTCCTCGTAGTAAGAAGTGTAAAGTGGATCTTCTATTCCCCCTGGCCCCTTCTCGATATTCTCCTCAACTTCCATCTCGCCAAATCCTACATAATTAGTATCTGTATGAGACATGAAGCCTGTAGGGGGTTGAGTCTAATTCACCGACTCACCAATAATCATAGCTTATTCAAGATAAGTTTAATAGACTAAAATCTATAAAAAAAATATGTACATGAGTATTTATAAAAGAATTGCTGATCACCTGATTTTTTTTTTGGCTCACGACAGGGTAGAAATCTTATCCATGATCACTTTTTGTTTTAATATAAAACCAGCCCCACACCTGAGTTTTTTTTGTCATACGACAAGGCTAGCCCCATAACTAAATTTCTTTTAGGCCTCAGCTAGGGCAAGCCCCACACCCTAAAATAATCAGTATCTCGTCTACTTTTACCTTAATTCTTACATGTTTATCTATCATTTTAATATCATAATCTTAATAAGAATTTACAAGGTTTAGATCCCCTACCTGATGGGCTGAAGTGTTCTTCCTCGGTAGATGATCTCCTAACATGATTAAGACATAAAATTAGCATACTTTTAGTTATTATTTGGTGTCTTTATTCATTCAATTTGATATATTTTTTTGTATGGGTTATAGGGTGACAAACGGAATCGAATTCCAAGGTCAGAAGCCCAAGTTATGATTGAAAGACCGATCCATTTAAACCATTTTACCCTTTAAGGATATTTTGATAATTTGCTAAATGATTTATCTTTTTATATATGATAGGTTTTTTCATTCTGAGTCCGTGACTGCAAACAGAACCTTATTCGAAGTTCGTATAATTGAGTTATTGTCTAATTACCTAATAAGAATAAAACGATAATTTTGTCTTTTAGGGTCTGGTTTTACTATTTATGGATGTCAGTAGGTTTCTCCGTTCTGAATTCGCGTCCACAGAGTTCGAATGGCCAAATTATGGCCGAGATGGTTTAAGGTTGAGTAATGAGTAGGCTAATTATTATTGGGGTTATAAACCATATATATAATTATATATAAATATAATTATATTACTTTAGTATGATCAATTGGTTAAAGGAGTGAGACTTAAGTTCAGGTCTTGAGGAGGAGGAGGAGGAGGTCATGGGTTCTAAATTTATTCTTATTGGTTAAAGGAATCTTTTTGTAACTTGAACCTAAATTAAATGGGTTTAAACACAACAACTGACTCGACTAAACCAAGGGTGGTGATCGGCGATGATGCAGGTTGTGGCCGACGGTGACAGTGACCGGCGGGAGGTGGAGCACGGTGGTCGGCGAGTGGCGGTCGGTGGTCCGACAAGCGGTGGCCGGTGGCAATGGTGATTGACGGTGGTGGCTGCCGACGGGCAACGGTGGTGGCCGACGAGTGGTGGTTGGATGGTGGGGTAGGCATGATTTTCGAGAGAGCAGGGGGATTTGTGTGAGAAGAGGGTTGTATAGGGGGTAATTACATCCTCATTTGAGAATACCAAGGGTTGGGAACTTTAATTGCAAAACATTTGTTAAACTATCCTTTAACTATTTTGGTTTAAGAAACCCAAAAGCCATGTTTATTCAGTTTGGAATACTAAAAACCTTTAATAGTCTTTAATTGCCATGCTTTACATGTTACCAATCTTTGGTCTACACTTTGGTTTTTATATTATTTTTTCAGTTTTGTATTCACAGCTAACTGTTAGTGTTGTAGAGATTGCTAGGGTTTAGTTAAAGTGGGATTAAGGATCAAACCCTTACAAAGGTTTTTTTTTAATTTTATTTTTTAACATAGTATATAGTAGGTCGAATGATAAAAAATTTATATATGTTTTTAACCATTTCAACGTGCTGGACGTAGTTACGTAGTCCGATTTTTATTTTGAAGAATCTACGGTTCGACTCTTACTTGTACCAATGTCTTTCTACTCAATAAATTTTTAAATTTTTTTTTTGGGATGCGACAAATGAGTTTCTCCTTTGGATCCACTATAGCTTTAGTTAGGTCCTCTTAGGGTCATCTTGCAAATGGCTTTGGTAACTACTTGGTCTTTGGTATGGCTGAAAACTTCGATTGCTAGCTCACAACTTCACTTGAGGAATCATTTGATATTTGATGAATGTTTGAAAACTTTGCAAAAGTCACATTTTGGCGGCTTTTTTTATATTTTAGTCATTGGGTAATCATGGTCACTGTTTTAAACACCCCATCTGCTCTTTGCTTCTTGACCCAAAATTACGCGATATCTGGGAGGGCGTCATCTATCTCGATCTCAACACAACAATGTGTATGCAAAGTAGAGATGACCTTGGGCCGCTGTCGGATGATCAACGTAGAGTGTTTTCCCCACTACGCCCACCACTCGGCTAATGGAGTGTCTAGACACTTAAAAATATGGCATTCGAAATCACACGAATATTTTGTCAAACACATCGTGTGCGCACTTCATCCCCCTTTACCAGCACTTAAGCAGCACAAATTGTCCATCAAAATATTAGGGTCCTCCTTAATTCAAAACCTTCAAGAAATCATCATCTGTCTTGAACTTCAACAAAAAAATGGTCGTTCTTGATCGTGCAAGAAGAGGTCCCACGTTCGTTTGATTTTCCCCATTTTCTCCATAATGTCTTTGAATTTGTTGAAGTATGGTTTTCTCACATGACATACCTGATCAGTGTGTGAGCCAAGCCCTCTAGTTTTTTCTGGACTATAATAGCAAAGCAAACATCTATGCAAACACCATCTTCAACCTTGGAGTAATGAATTCAGGGGAGAGAATTTGGGGGAGCACCACCACACATGACGTTCCAAGCTGGATTTACTTAGAGCAGATCTCTAAGTTGGGCCCTCCGCATTCGCCACAACAACATTTGTGAATCTAGGCGGGCCGTCATCATCGCTTATGTGCAACACTACATTGAGCACTTGGTGAGACTCCAACTCAATGATGCGATGGAGGGGTGGGAATCCATCGTCCTCTATCCCCAATTGTGGACCACTGGCAAGGTGAGACTGAGATCCACCACATCAACGACTGCGCCACGTCCACCAGAATAGGCCGTTGATCATCAATGGCCAGGTCTAGATCTGGGACCACGACCTCGAGATAAAGCTCCACTTCTCGAGAACACTTGATCCACGAAAGCCATTAAAAACTGAGCGGGAGGACGGAGAAACCCCTCCTCGATCCCCACCGACGACCTCCATGGCTAGAGCAAAGCCATGGACATCAAAGCACAAGGAGGGAGATCTCCCCTTGGGAAAAGAACCAACTCTTAGGGAAGAGAAGCGCCGGTGGGAAGAGGTGGAGCGTCGGGGTAAGGGCCCTAGCCGCCAAGTGTTGTTCCTGAAAGAAACCCAAGCCGCCGATGGGAAGGAATCGGAAGCGGGTGGGAGGCGAAACCCTAGTCGCCGATTTGGATCTAGACATCACAATAGTCATTTTATCTAGAAAAAACTACCGAAAAGACTGGTCAGACTGGTCATTTTCAAAACATTTACAGACATGACATTGTGACATAATTTGGATCTAGACTGGTCAGACTGGTCATTTTCAAAACATTTAAAAAAGGATATATGGTCAGACTGGTCATTTTCAAAACATTTACAGACATGACATAAAAAAGCAACTTTTAAACTGTTTGGTCCTATTTGTTAGTTTAGAAAGAAGACCGACATCATATTCATTTTGATTTTTTGGTCCGATTTGGTGTAACACCATTTTAGATATAAACAAAAATGAGGGACTTAGTGATAGGTTCCTGACATTGGATTTCGTTAACAGTAAAAACGCTCAGATTTGAATGTTAATGAAAAGTTTCTGTAACCACCCGCCCTTAAATAGCAAATCCCATGTCCTTTTTAAACCTTCTAACTTACTCCAAAAGACAATAAACCTGCTAATTCCTTTTAATTTACAAATTATGTTATTATATTGTAATTTGAACGGTCACTCAAAATAAAAATAAATTAAATGTTAATTTTTTCTAGATCTTTCCTAATAACAATCCTGAACATGTTAACCTATCCGAAATCTCACCAGAACGACTCTCTGCTGTCAGTGGGCTACCCCGAATCTTCCTGGTTTCTGATTGTTACTTTCCGGTGGTGCAGGGTGGCCAACCCAACTAGTCATCCATTTCCTTGCGACCATCCGATGGTCAGAGCCCCACAGAGCATGTGCAAACCCCACCCCAGAAACCACCTCCTTTGTCGCCGCTCTTCGGTGGTGCAGGGTAAACTGACCACTCCGGTCGGTGGCCGAGGCTAGTGCACCACCCCCCGGACTAATTGTTGTTTTACGGTAGTGTAGGGTGGCCAGCCTAACCCATAGTCCCTTTCCTCCCGGCTAACTGATGGTCGGCTGGGCATGAACAAACCCTACCCTGGGGCTGCCCCTCCTGTGACGCTGCTCTCCGATGTGGTTGGTTAAATATAATTACCCAACATATTAATGTGCCTACAAGACCACAACTGGACTATAAAGGTCCCACATAATATTTGTAATTAAGATATTTTAGGTATTTCAAGGTGTAAAACCGTCTCTTTAGAATCGTACATAGCAAATTAATATTCCCACAGGACCACAATGGGACTACAGCGGAACCACAAATAGAAATCCCACATGAAATATATCTGATAGACAATGACCTGACGTAATTGGTCAAATTTCTCTGTCCTTTATGTTAAACATTTCTTATGTTAAGGATTAACCATCAATTAACCCAAAAAAAAATGGAAAAAAAAAAACAAAAATAGCAGCGTGCATGAATGACAGAAATTTACTTTCGACTTGAAGGGTTGGAGAGAGAGAGAGAGAGAGAGAGAGAGAGAGAGAGAGAGAGAGAGAGAGAGAGAGAGAGAGAGAGAGAGAGAGAAGGGTTCAGGATCATGACCGGTCTATAGTAGGCAGGCAGGCAGTCACACCCACCCACCCATCCACATAGAGAGATCCATCCACATACAGAGAAAGAGAGAGAGAGAGAGAGAGAGAGAGAGAGAGAGAGAGAGAGAGAGAGAGAGAGAGAGAGAGAGGTGGTATTGACGTCCTGCACTGGCACTAGCACACTTTGGCCTGGACCTTAGTCCTCACCCAACTATTGTGAATCCAGAATTGTATTGACGTCCTGCACTGGCACTATATACACATGATTCTCCTCTGCTACCACAAATATGGTTGCAGACTAACCCTATTTGCTATCTTCCTCCACTAATCGAACAATGTCTTTCTCACTAAGGATAAGAAATCTTGACTTTGGGACTAAGATAGGATTAGGTGGGTATAGGGGCTCCTTGCCTTTCTTTGATCCTCCAACTGAAATACATGGTTCTTCACCAATGATGTAACGCCCCAATATTTTACGGATTTGGGCGACGCGTATAACATTGGGGTGTTAAGAGAAAAACTTGGTATAATATTTTCCATTGAGTAAAGAAATGATTAGAGCCTCTTTATTTAATTAAACCATATAGTGCAATCTATAGTTTTCAATACATAGCTTATTCTAGAGGAAAATGACATCTAGATCCTAGATTCTTCTGATCTCTTCTTCTGCCTCCTCGTAGTAAGAAGTGTAAAGTGGATCTTCTATTCCCCCTGGCTCCTTCTCGATATTCTCCTCAACTTCCATCTCGCCAAATCCTACATAATTAGTATCTACATGCGACATGAAGCCTGTAGGGGGTTGAGTCTAATTCACCGGCTCACCAATAATCATAGCTTATTCAAGATAAGTTTAATAGACTAAAATCTATAAAAAAAAATATGTACATGAGTATTTATAAAAGAATAGTTGATCACCTGATTTTTTTTTTGGCTCAAGACAGGGTAGAAATCTTATCCATGATTTTTTTTTTTGAGAACCCCTCCTAAAGGAGGGAGGGGAAATCTTATCCATGATCACTTTTTGTTTTAATATAAAACCAGCCCCACACTTGAGTTTTTTTTGTCATACGACTAGGCTAGCCCCATACCTAAATTTCTTTTAGGCATCAGCTAGGGCAAGCCCCACACCTTAAAATAATCAGTATCTCGTCTACTTTTTCCTTAATTCTTATATATTTATCTATCATTTTAATACTATAATCGTAATGAGAATTTACAAGGTTTAGATCTCCTACCTGATGGGCTGAAGTGTTCTTCCTCGGTAGATGTTCTCCTAACATGATTAAGACATAAAATCAGCATATTTTTAGTTATTATTTGGTGTCTTTATTCATTCAATTTGATATTTTTTTCTGTATGGGTTATAGGGTGACAGACGAAATCGAATTCCAAGGTCAGAAGCCCAAGTTATGATTGAAAGATCGATCCATTTAAATCATTTTACCCTATATGGATATTTTGATAATTTGCTAAATGATTTATCTTTTTATATATGAAAGGTTTTTTCATTTTGAGTCCGAGACTGCAAACAGAACCTTATTTGGAGTTCGTATAATTGAGTTATATTCTAATTACCTAATAAGAATAAAGCAATAATTTTGTCTTTTAGGGTCTAGTTTTACTATTTATGGATGTCAGTAGGTTTCTCTGTTCTGAATTCGTGTTCACAGAGTTCGAATGGCCAAATTATGGCCGAGATGGTTTAAGGTTGAGTAATGAGTAGGCTAATTATTATTAGGGTTATAAACTGTATATATAATTATATATAAATATAATTATATAACTTGAGTATGACCAATTGGTTAAAGGAGTGAGACTTAAGTTGAGGTCATGGGTTCTAAATTTATTTTTATTGGTTAGAGGAATCTTTTTGTAACCTGAACCTGAATAAAATGGGTTTAAACACAACAACTGACTCGACTAAACCGAGGGTGGTGATCGGCGATGATGCAGGTTCTGACCGGCGGGAGGTGGAGCACGGTGGTCGGCGAGTGGCGGTCGGTGGTCCGGCAAGCGGTGGCCGGGGGTCCGGCGAACGGCGGTGGCCGGTGGCAATGTTGATTGACGGTGGTGACTGCCGATGGGGGACAGTGGTGGCTGACGAGTGGTGGTCGGATGGTGGGGTGGGGCTTGATTTTCGAGAGAGCAGGGGGATTTGTGTGAGAAGAGGGTTGTATAGGGGGTACTTACATCCTCATTTGAGAATACCAAGGGTTGGGAAGTTTAATTGCAAAACATTTGTTAAATTATCCTTTAACTATTTTTGTTTAAGAAACCCAAAAGCCATGTTTATTCAGTTTGGAATACTAAAAACCTTTAATAGTCTTTAATTGTCATGCTTTACATGTTACCAATCTTTGGTCTAAACTTTGGTTTTTATTATTTTTTCAGTTTTGTATTCACAGCTAACTGTTAGTGTTGTAGAGATTGCTAGGGTTTAGTTAAAGTGGGATTAAGGATCAAACCCTTACAAAGGTTATTTTTTAATTTTATTTTTTAACATAGTATATAGTAGGTCGAATGATAAAAAATTTATCTGTGTTTTTAACCATTTCAACGTGCTAGATGTAGTGACGTAGTCCGATTTTTATTTTTAAGAATCTACGGTTCGACTCTTACTTGTACCAATGTCTTTCTACTCAATAAATTTTTAAAATTTTTTTTTGGGGTGCTACAAATGAGTTTCTCCTTTGGATCCACTATAGCTTTAGTTAGGTCCTCTTAGGGTCATCTTGCAAATGGCTTTGGTAACTACTTGGTCTTTGGTATGGCTGAAAACTTCGATGCCTAGCTCACAGCTTCACTTGAGGAATCATTTGATATTTGATGAATGTTTGAAAACTTTGCAAGAGTCATATTTTGGCGGCTTTTATTTATATTTTAGTCATTGGGTAATCATGATCACTGTTTTAAACACCCCATCTGCTCTTTGCTTCTTGACCCGAAATTATGCGATATCTGGGAGGGCGTCATCTATCTCGATCTCAATACAACAATGTGTATGCGAAGTAGAGATGACCTTGGGCTGCTGTCGGATGATCAACGTAGAGTGTTTTTCCCACTACGCCTCCACTCAGCTAATGGAGTGTCTAGACACTTAAAAATATGGCATCCGAAATCACACGAATATTTTGTCAAACACATCGTGTGCACACTTCATCCCCCCCTTTGCCAGCACTTAAGCACCACAAATTGTCCATTAAAATATTAGGGTCCTCCTTAATTCAAAAACCTTCAAGAAATCATCATCTGTCTTGAACTTCAACAAAAAATGGTCGTTCTTGATCGTGCAAAAAGAGGTCCCACGTTCTTTTGATTTTCCACACTTTCTCCATAATGTCTTTGAATTTGTTGAAGTATGGTTTTCTCACATGACATACCCGATCAGTGTGTGAGCCCAGCCCTCTAGTTTTTCCTGGACTATAATAGCAAAGCAAACATCTATGCAAACGCCATCTTCAACCTCGGGAGAAATGAATTCAGGGGAGAGAATTTGGGGGAGCACCACCACACACGACGTTCCAAGCTGGATTTACTTGGAGCAGATCTCTAAGTTGGGCCCTCCGCATTCGCCACAACAGCATTTGTGAATCTAGGCGGATCGTCATCATCGCTTATGTGCGACAGTACGTTGAGCACTTGGTGAGACTCCAACTCAATGGAGAGACGGAGGGGTGGAAATCCATCGTCCTCTATCCCCAATTGTAGACCACTGGCAAGGTGAGACTGAGATCCACCACATGAATGACGGCGCCACGTCCACCAGAATAGGCCGTTGATCATCAAAGGCCAGGTCTAGATCTGGGACCACGACCTCGAGATAAAGCTCCGCTTCTCGAGAACACTTCATCCACGAAAGCCATTAAAAACAGAGCGAGAGGACGGAGAAACCCCTCCTCGATCCCCACCGACGACCTCCATGGCTAGAGCAAAGCCATGGACGTCAAAGCACAAGGAGGGAGATCTCCCCTTGGGAAAAGAACCAACTCTTAGGGAAGAGAAGCGCCGGTGGGAAGAGGTGGAGCGTCGGGGTGGAGGCCCTAGCCACCGAGTGTCGTTCCTGAGAGAAACCCAAGCCGCCGATGTGAAAGAATCGGATGCGGGAGGGAGGAGAAACCCTAGTCACCGATTTGGATCTAGACATCACAATAGTCATTTTATCTAGAAAAAACTACCGAAAAGAACCACAAAAGCAAAGTATATATCAAAACAGACAATTTTCAAAAACAAAAAAGAACTTCAAACCGGACAAAAAAACCCAGGGGTAGTTGCAAATGCCCATTTGAGCCCTCCCAAACTAGAGTCATACTATAAACCTTTAGAGGCAAATTAACCACGTACAGAGTCATATTTCAAAACTTAGAATCAATTGTGACTTTAAAGTATCTAAATATGGTTCCATAAGTTGGAAATACGTCAACTCTATAGTTCTGACATATGTTTGGTTAAAAAAGGATATATGGTCAGACTGGTCATTTTCAAAACATTTACAGACATGACATAAAAAAGCAACTTTTACACTGTTTGGTCCTATTTGTTAGTTTAGAAAGAAGACCGACATCATATTCATTTAGGTTTTTTGGTCCGATTTGGTGTAACACCATTTTAGATATGAAAAAAAATGAGGGACTTAGTGATAGGTTCCTGACATTGGATTTCGTTAACAGTAAAAACGCTCGGATTTGAATGTTAATGAAAAGTTTCTGAACCACCCGCCCTTAAACAGCAAATCCCATGTCCTTTTTAAACCTTCTTACTCCAAAAGACAATAACCCTGCTAATTCCTTTTAGTTTACAAATTATGTCATTATATTGTAATTTGAAAGGTCACTCAAAATAAAAATAAATTAAATGTTAATTTTTTTTATATCTTTCCTAATAACAATCCTAAACACAGTAACCCAACCGAAATCTCACCAGAACGACTCTCTGCTGTTAGTGGGATACCCCGAATCTTCCTGGTTTCTGATTGTTACTTTCCGGTGGTGCAGGGTGGCCAATCCAACTAGTCATCCATTTCCTTGCGACCATCCGATGGTCAGAGTCCCACAGAGCATGTGCAAACCCCACCCCAGGAACCACCTCCTTTGTCGCCGCTCTTCGGTGGTGCAGGGTAAACTGACCACTCCGGTCGGTGGCCGAGGCTAGTGCACCACCCCCCGGACTAATTGTTGTTTTACGATGGTGTAGGGTGGCCAGCCTAACCCATAGTCCCTTTCCTCCCGCTAACTGATGGCCGGCTGGGCATGTACAAACCCTACCCTGGGGCTGCCCCTCTCGTGACGCTGCTCTCCGATGGGGTTGGTTAAATATAATTACCCAACATATTAATGTTCCTACAGGACCACAGCTGGACTATAAAGGTCCCACATAATATTTGTAATTAAGATATTTTAGGTATTTCAGGGTGTAAAACCGTTTGTTTAGAATCGTACATAGCAAATTAATATTCCCGCAGGACCACAATGGGACTACAGCGGAACCACAAATAGAAATCCCACATGAAATATATCTGATAGACAATGACCTGACGTAATTGGTCAAATTTCTCTGTCCTTTATGTGAAACATTTCTTATGTTAAGGATTAACCACCAATTAACCCCAAAAAAAAAATGGAAAGAAAAAAACAAAAACAACTGCGCGCATGAATGACAGAAATTTACTTTCGACTTGAAGGGTTGGAGAGAGAGAGAGAGAGAGAGAGAGAGAGAGAGAGAGAGAGAGAGAGAGAGAGAGAGAGAGAGAGAGAGAGAGAGAGAGAGAGAGAGAGAGAGAGGGGTTCAGGATCTGGACCGGTCTACAGTAGGCAGGCACTCAGTCACACCCATCCACATAGAGAGATCCATCCACATAGAGAGAGAGAGAGAGAGAGAGAGAGAGAGAGAGAGAGAGAGAGAGAGAGAGAGAGGTGGTTGGATTGTCAACATGAGGTGGGGGCCACTTTAGTTGAAAACGCAGCTACTAATACCTGTTGCAGCAGTAGAAGAACATAGTACCCTGATACGTGAGCAGGAGAATGGGACCGAAGGAGGCATCCATGTGAGCAGCAGTACGTAGCCTTAGTGTTTTTTTTTTGGATCGATTGAGATTGGACGAGAGCAATGCCCCCCTCACCTCTCGTCATCACAATTGAATCTCAACCAGCAAGCAGTTCCATGCGCAGATGCACGCACCCACCCCTTCGGCCTCATCAATTCTCTCTGCAGAGATCAGAGTCAGAGCAAGTGTTTCACTAGGACCATGGAAGGACTAAACCCTAGCCAGTCCAAATTATGAAACCCCAATCGGAGCTGGATTGCCCTCAGGCCCATCCAACGGTGCTGATTGCGCGATGATCGCTGTACTTGTGCCCATTGATGTTGTTCCCTTGCTGCCATCAATGGCCTATGTTATTTTTGGGTTTTTTTAGCAAATTAACCCTTCTAAACTTACTAATTGCATACCGACCCTCTCCAAACCACATCCGTTCCCTATATTAATTTGATGTGCATGTCCGTGCCTGTCGGCACTGCACCGGGCCTCCTTTGGCGGCAACACACCTGAACGCGTTCGGCAACAAAACACTTTCGACGACAACACCTGTATTTATAGGGGGCACCCATTTCTCCGCCCGTGCCGATTGGCACAAAGTGGGCGCCTTCGGCGTGACCACCTCCCCCTACCCCTTATAATCAATCAATCACTGTTGCCTCTGTTTGAACGGATTTCTTGAGATCGACTCGATGGTTTGAGACGGCCGAAATTTCAGTAGGCGGGTTTTAGAGACGTTTATGCGAACAACGATTAACGGGCCGGGATTTTAGGGATTTAGTGTAGTTTAAATGCGTTGGGATTTGGAACCAAGGGGAGATCGTGCGTTGATTTTTGAACAAATGGTTAAACCTATTCGGTTCATTTTTGTCCAGCCAGTTTATCCCAGTCAGTTTTTTTGTTCTGTTTTGTCTAGTCAGCACAAAACCAACGTCCCTTGTTATATAGATGTTAGTAAAGTGTACTTAACCATAGTAAAACCTAACCCGAGAGCTAAATAACATTCCTACGCATAGTTGGTTGGCTTATACTCAATTGGAGGGGTCCTAAGCAAACGAATGGTCTCGCCTATCCTGACCTCCTCGTGAAACCCTTACCTTACCTCCTCGATCCTTCGATCAAGCATATGGGGGACAGAGCGATCGCACAGGTGCACAACGAGGAAGCCCTAACTCCACGAACACCCGAGAGCCCCCCACACTCGTTTGGGGGCCCTGCCCTACACACGCCAATCCCTTGATTGTTAAGGCATACATCTCCATCTATAGGCCCCCTCCTTTTTCTCTTTGTTTTTCGACTGAGATCCCCGAATAGATTTGTGGCTAGGGTTTTACGAGGAGGAGATTTTCGTTTTAGGTTTGACTCTGCTCGGTTAGAGAAGAAAACACCCTAAAGGCCGACTATGAAAGACGAAATGTCCCCCTTAAAGAGAATTAATTAATATCTTTATGAGAAAAACATCTTTGAATATAATTCTCACCAAAATGAATCTACTTAAGTAGAATTTACTCGGACTATCAGATTTTTCATGTACGATCTAGAACTCATTTAACGAAAACACAGATCATTTGCTTCTCAGATGCACCTTCTCGCAGAGGTACTTTAAATATAAGGAATCAATCATGCACCATCCGTCTTCTTTTGATTCCTTGTGGGGTAAGTGGCAAAAAGAAGAATCAGACCGACCTACACGAAAGCTCGGGACATCAATGCGGTAGCTATTTCGTGGAGCGTCTTGTTGGTCAGAAACAGGAATGCTTTCTCGCAAAAGAACACACTAACCACAAAGGCGGTCACGAAGAGGACCAAACCATTGATTCGCCCTGTCGGTGATCCATCAAGAGCCAGGATTGGAGTCATGTTGAGCCACTTGTAATGGTTGTGGCTTTCAAATGTTTGGTTCCTCTGGTTGTACATTATTTCTCATCAATAACTTGGTAGGGGTCCCCATCCCCCTCCTACATCCCTATGGAATTCTCAAAAAAAAAAAAAAAAAAAAGTTTGAGTGTGTGCAATTGAACAATCAATTGATGCTCCGAAGGATGCTCTGAAGGCCTACGTGGCATGCCACGTGCGGCCCGGACCTCCGAAGCCCTCCACATACAACAGAGCTCCTTCGGAGCCTCTGAACGAATAAAAAATTCTGTCTTTTTTTTAAAAACCCCCCGGCACTTCATAAATTATTTTATATATATATATCAAAACATGTACTTTTTATTTTAACAGATTTGGTGTAACTTTGGAGACTTTGGATAACTTGTAAATATATAGGGTGTTTCATGCAAATGGCTCGGATATCCCGTTCGGAGGCCGTTGGAGCTGAACCTCTCAACAAGGACACCTCCGATGAGGTGGCAGCAAAATACGGGCCCCACTTGCTTCGGAGGTGCTCCGAGCTTCAGAGCCGGTTGGAGATGCTCTTAGAGGAGATCGGATATTCTGTGGGACAGTGGGCTGGGCTAGTGGGCTGGGCTAGTGGGCCGGGATATCAGTGGGGCAGGGCTGGCTGGGCCTAAAAAACAAACTTTTTTGCTAAATCTCGGCCGGGCTGTAGCCCGGCCGAGCCCACTCTTAGATCCGCCCCTGGCCATGACCGTTGTGGTTGTTTAGTTTGATACTTATGTGCAGGGCTGGCAATTTCGGACCCGACACAAAGTTAGCGGGTCTGGGTCAAGGCTAAACAGGCTTGGGTCGTAAACGAGTAGACATGATAGACCCGTTTAGTAAACGGGTCTGGTCCGGGTTTAGGGTCTGGACACGGTAGACCCGGAAAGACCCGTTTAAAATTCACCGGGTCGTGTCGGATCGGGTCACGTCTACCCGCAATCCGATACTATAATATATAGTATCAGTGGGTTTATCGGGTTGAGTCGAAACGGGTCAATTGAATAAACCCGTGTGGTAAACGGGTCTTATCGGATCTACCCGTTTATAAATGGGTCGGGTACAGATTTAGAATGATTAGTTAAATAGGTCGGGTCAGGGTCTAGGGGTTTTGGATATGACCCGAAACTAGACCCGACCCGACCCATTGCCACCCATATCTGTGAGGTTTTTTTCAAAAAAACTAAGCATGTGTCATGAATAGCATTTATGCTATCCGACGGGTATGGGGTGTGGTATATGGACCATTAACTTGGAATAAAGGAGTATGAAGTGTAGCTAGCAAGCAAGAAAAATATTTAGTGAAACCGTTGTAGGGGCTGACATGGTGAAATGTGTCACAATCATCCGATGAATTCACCTTTGAAGGGGAGATTGCAGTTAGTTGTGGATGTCGGCAACGTATCGCACAAAATGTGGAACAAATGCCATTCACCCATCGGGGTGCTTGCATCCATGACTAGGTGAAAATCACGTTTTTCACTAGCCTAACATGGTTTGATTAATCTGCGTGGCTACCCACTGCCCAAGGCGCTACACAGACTTGCACTTCTGGATTTACTTTACTCATTCGTGTAATCATGTTCTATGATTTAATTGGTAACTTGAGTCCCTTCGCTACTGGTGCTGTATATAATTCGACTCAGGGTGGAAAGAAAAACCGTCAGACCCCAATTTAATTACTTGACTTGGCTCTATAACTTGTTGGCTTTCTGTCTCGCACCTTCGGTGCTATGCCTAGCATTCGGATTGTCAGCAGTCCAAATGCCACCAGGCCTGTAATTAACATGTGACTAGTCTGACTCATAAGAGAGCACCTATCATTCCCTGGATGTGGATAACCTGTAGAAGTGACATGTCACAACAGCGTTAGCCGGGTTATGCAACCCATTGTGTTTTTCGAACCTTGGTTAGATCCTCACACAAAAGCAACTCCTAACTTGTTAGTCTAGTCGACATGACTCCAAGTGGTTGAGGACCAATTACCTAAAACAGAAGGACGATTATATGCACCAATGTCTGAAACATTATCAGTGCACCATCTTGGTTCAAGTTTAACATACAGTTCATATATGTCTGACAAGTTGAATGTGGTTCAATACCTCCCCGTGGTGGAAACTTTGCCATATACCTTAAAACTCGCCAACAACTTTTCACCAATAAAACAACCAAATTTATCGGAGATGTAAATTCCTCTACATTTACACAGAAACAGTCCATCAGATTCCCCGATCATGATGATCATCATGTACCTCGATGACCTACTGTGTTGCCGAGGTACCTTTAATGTGTCTTCAAGCACTAACCGATTATGCTTTTACAATCAATACAAGCATTTAGACTTTTCACATAAAAGTTCACTAATGATACGTTTAGTCCACAACGACAATAACAAATGGCATTAATCAGAGATCGAGAACGCCCACTCGTCCTTCAGATTCCTTTCATTAACATCTTTTGCTTTTTTATTATAGGAGGCCTTCATATCCCTTCAAATTTATGGTACCCACTTGGGTACCCTACTGAAATTCATGGGGACCATTAATTGGATGTCAACCTAGGGTTTATCCCATGGACCTAGGGGTGGCAATGGGTAGGGGTGTAACTTGGGTCGGGTAAAACCGAGAACCGACCCAACCTGATCTAAATGGGTTGGGTTGGTTCAAGTATTTTGACTAAATGGGTTGGTTTGGTTCTAAGTTTTGTGGACCCGACTAAATACGGGTCGGTTCCGGATTGAGATTTGGATAGACCCGACTCAACCCGAGAACCGAACTCATACATATTAGTCCACATAAATATGTCACGGGTTTGGACTTTTGGGCTCCATCACACTAGCACCCAAGTAAATATTATTTATTTGTTAACGTTGAACCAACTACCAAGAGAACTCAACAGGTGGCTAACGCTTAAAGCCCAACATAGACCTTTAGTTTGCTAGTAAATAGCCGATAACCATTATTTTTTTAGATCAACTCCCAACCCGAGAACCGACCCGAACCAACTCGACCTTAGTGTGGGTTGGGTTGGTTCGGGTCTATACCCAAATCGGGTTGGTTCTGGTTTCAATATGGTAGAACCGAACTAGTTTGGTTCGGTTTCGGGTTAGCTCAAACCCGAACCAACCCGACCCGAGTTGCACCCCTAGCAATGGGTCGTGTCGGGTTCTTGTTGTGTCTAGTTTCGGGTTGTGTCCAAAACCCCTAGACTCGGACCCGACCTGTTTAACTAATCGTGTCGAGATTCTAAACCCGTACCTGACCCGTTTATAAACAGGTAGACCCGATAAGACCCGTTTACCACATGGGTTTATTCAGTTGACCCGATCCGACCCAATCTGACTCGACCCGACCTAACTCGGTAGACCAGTTGATACTATATATTACCGTATCGGATTGTGGGTAGACCCGACCCGACCTAACACGACTAGTTGAATTTTAAATAGGTCTTTCCGGGTCTATCGTGTCCAGACCCTAAACCCGGACCCGACCCGTTTATTAAACGGGTCTATCGTGTCGACCCGTTTACGACCCGAACCCGTTTAGCCCTGACCCAGACCCGCTAACTTCGCGTTGGATCCGAAATTGTCAGCCCTACATGGACCTAGAATAATGCTCCCACGATTAGGATGTAAGAAAAATGAGATGGATGGTGGAGATGAATATGATACCCAAGTTGAATAGGGTGATTCATCTGGTCCCACTGTGTCCTCCACGTGGTCGCAGGATCGAATCCAAGGATTGTTTTATGTGAAAGCCATCGGAATGATGGGGATTGGTCTCCTACCGCTCTTGGAAACGACAAAAAAGCAATGAAATACCAATAATTCCCCTCATGATCCCCACATCATATTCGTTTCATTCGGAATTTTTTTATGACCGTATAAGACAAATGCGCCCTGACGTTCGTTTCTTTCGGTCGGAATTACGACCAACCAATGGCATTGCGCCACATAAGCAAGATAGGTTGAAAACTAGGGTTAGATGACAGCCACCGTCGAAGAGAAGGGACGAGGAGGTTAGGCTAGCTCGACGGCCGATGAGGGGGGAGGTGGAGGTGGGGCTCCCATCAGTCCATCACACTCCAGCTCAGTCCATCACACTCCAGCCCGACGATAGTCGCCACCGATCAGTGCATTTAGGGTTGGCAATTTTGGATCCAACACGAAGTTAGCGGATTTGGGTCAGGATTAAACGGATTCGTGTCGTAAACGGGTTGACATGATAGACCCGTTTAATAAACAGGTCGGGTCCGAGTTTAGGGTCTAGACACAGTAGATCCGGAAAGACCCGTTTAAAATTCAACGGGTCGGGTCTACCCACAATCTGATACTGTAATATGTAGTACCACCGGTCAATCGGGTCAGGTCGGGTCGAGTCGGATTGGGTCAACTGAATAGACCTGTGTGGTAAACAGATCTAGCGAGTCTTATCGGCTCTACCTGTTTATAAGCGGGTCGGGTACGGGTTTAGGATCTAGACACGATTAGTTAAACGGGTCAGGTCCGGGTCGGGTCTAGGGGTTTTGGACATGACTCGAAACTAGACACGACAAGAACCCGACCCGTCACGATCCATTGCCACCCCTAAGTGCATTGCACTCCAGCCCGACGGTAGCCACTCTAGTCCAACGAAAGAAGAGGTGGGGGCTCCGACCGGTGCTTCACACTCTAGTCCAACGACAACTACAACCAATGAAGAGGGAGAAGGAGGTGGGGCTTTAGCCAATGCAATCACACCCCAGCTCCACCTGTGAGGAGGGAGGAGGAGGGACTTGTTGTAAATGAGAAGGAAAGTCAAACAAAGGGGGTTTTTGTAATGTTTCTTTTCGGAGAGGGGCCGAGTGCAAAATCATCTTATTGACTGTCCTTTTCAATAAACCGATCTGTTACCAGGGACTTAACACTAAGTCCCATGAAAATTATGTCCTTTGGCTCTTTCAATTACTTCCTTACCCTTATATCTTCAAAATATGCACGTGTGTGTCCGGTCCCAAGCGCGGACGTCGAGTCACTGACTCACTGTGAAGGACAGGTCATCAGACCCTGACAACACGCACAGTAGATTCAGTGGGCCCAAGCTTCGGACGTGCAGCCCGTCACGCCCACAACGACCATTTGATCTCCATCCGATGGTGCGCGTGCGAGGAATGGTCAATATAATTCACCCACCACTCACCTGGTGACACGCTTCCATCCTAAATACGAGACATACGCTGATATGGAAGTGTGATTGCGATATCCTCCAAAATTGTTAATCCCCCGAATTTACTTCAGCATAATCTTTCTCTATTCTTCTTTCTTTCTTTCTTTCTTTCTTTTCTATTATTTGCTAATAAGCCCTTGTTTGATAACGTGGAAGCCACCAGGGGCGGATTTAGGGGGGGGCAACCCCCCCTAAAAGTTTGCTAAAGATATTTTATCTTACAAATAAATCCCTAAAAAATAAAAATAGTAAAAGTGTCCCCCCAAACCAATTACTTGTGGGCTGTCAGGCTGTGGCTTGTGTGCTGGTTCCATCCCGCGCGTAAATCGTGACGTGAGCAACAATCCCGCGAGACATTATCTTGCACAACCGTCCGGTCCATCCGATCACAAGTGAATGGGTCTTGATTTTCTTTTAACCGGAGTCCGTACAATAGTGAAAACAAAAGGTCAAAAGTTGTGTGCTGGATCCATCCCGTGTAAATCGTGACGTGAGCAACAAACATTATCACAACCGTCCGGTCCGTCCGATCACAAGTGAATGGGTCTTGATTTTCTTTTAACCGGAGTCCGTGCAATAGTGAAAACAAAAAGTCAAAAGTTGTGTGCTGATCCATCCCGCGTAAATCGGTGACGTGAGCAACAATCCGTCCGGTCCGTCCGATCACAAGTGAATGGGTCTTGATTTTCTTTTAACCGGAGACCGTGCAATAGTGAAAACAAAAAATCAGAACTTTTTTTTTTTTAATCTCCCCCAGCACTCCAGCACCCAGCGGGCTAGGGGCGGCGTGGGCCCCTCTTCCACTTCTCCTCCTGCGATCTTGAGGATCCCGATTCCAGATCGAGTCGATCCACCACGTGACAACTTGCCCTTAAGGTTTCAACGACACATCGACACTTGCCATCGTTGCCGAGCCGCCGAGGTCCGATCTCCATCCTTTCTACGTCCTTTCCGATTGCTTGAATAGTATAATTGCTCGAAATTTTTATCTATACATCTACCGATCTACGTTTTGATTTTTTTATTTATTATTTGTGTTCTTGTCGACGTTGTTGTTTAGTTTTTTTCTTTAGATCTATTTAAAAATTTTGATCTCTTAATTATTTTTTCAAGTTCTATTCATTTGTGATTTGTCTCGATGATTACGGTTTTTTGGCTATTGCTTATTAGGGGTGTGCATCTGTTCAAAACCGACTTATTTAGGCAAAACCCAAACCGATCCAACCTTGGTCGGTTTTGAGGATATTCAACTATTGAATTGTTATGTGCCCCCCCATGAAAAAATCCTAGCTCCGCCACTGGAAGCCACCCCCACGAATCCGGTTTTCACTGATGTTTGATAACTCAGGTCGTGCCAAATGTGTACTCGTGCTTTCTTAAAATCACTGAAAAACACATCAGAGAGAAAATTTCTGATCCGCATTTCAACGAAGCTGTCATCCGCGGTTTATAATATCATACGACGTGTTGCGGTTCACTACAACACTGGAATAAAACATCAAAACCCCGATTAGAGAAACCATACCGATCGTTTTTAGCTGACCGAGCGCCCTACCGATAGCTTTGCCTCTAGCTGGCCGTGCACTCCATCGATCGATCCGAGATCAACTTCAACCACTTCAACAATCTCGTCTCCGAGTAGCCGAGCAAGCAGTCGATCCTCAGGTTCGTCCACAGATCCGATGCATTCTGGTATTTTGTTAGAATACCCTCATGTGCTTGTGAGTTAATTTATTTTGGAATTGTGATTAATTATGAGTTTTTTTATTGGAATATGGAATTATGCTTGTGAGTTATGATAACCGAGCAAGCACTCTCGATTTTTTTTAGAAAACCCACATGTGGTTGTGAGTGGTGAGGTCTGATTATCATATTATGAGAAAACCCACATGTGCTTGTGAATCTCGAACCTGGAATTACAAAAAGATTTATTTTATTCACAATTATGAGAAAACTCACATGTGCTTGTGTGCTCAAATTCATTTTTTGGGGTGCTTGGAAGTTTGACCTGAAAAATCTGATGGCTTCAATTTGTTACTTGCTGAAAATCCAATTGTCTGGTTTTACTACAATATCATATTAGTTTGTTACTTGCTAAAAATTCAAAATCATTTTTTGATGTTGGTTATGAGATCAATAGTATTGAGATCAGTTCTTATTATCTGTTTAGAGAATAATTTATATGAATAAATTACTATATGTGAATTGATTTGGAATTCATTTATGAGATCAATTATAACATATTGAACCAAATAGGATATGATGAAAGATGTTTGAAGTACTCAAACCCAATTGGAACACTTGCAAAGATATGTTCCTTGTGGAAATACTAGACATATTGTTTATCTCTTCATAAGCCGGCAAACGTATTGACAAAAGATGCTTGACGGTTGATCATAGAAGAATTCACAAAAAAGTATGGAACATTCTATAAGAAGGATGAACTCCAAAATAGAATGAGGACCTTGTGAGAGTACTAGAAGATGATAAACTATTTGTTGAATAATTTGAGTGAATTTGGATGTGATCCAAGACAAAATATTATCACCACGGATGAGGTTGTATGTGATGAAATGATTACTGTGAGTTTATAACATGATGTGGTTTCAATAGACTAATTATAAATGTACTTTAATTGGACTAATTATATACACTACACCAATTTGAGGAATAAACTACATAAATAAACGACAGACAACGTTTGTCTTTTAATAAATGACAGTCAATTCATATTTTTTAGTGGTAAAAAATGACGGTCAAAGTTTGTCTTTTAATAAATGATGGTCAATTCATATTTTTTAGTGGTAAAAAATGATGGGCATTGAAAAACGACATACTGAAAATAACTTACTGAAAAACGACGGTCATTGCCCATCCGTTTTCAATAGTATTTGTGTAGTACTCCCAAATTGTATGTAGGCGTAAGACCTGCGCGCCATGAAGATTTATAGAAATAAGGTACTCCATCCGATCTATACGAGAGCCTTGCAACTGAATTCATAAAAGGCATTGATGATAGGCGTGTCTCTATAACTGGAGTAGAGTTAGAGCCCTTAATTCTAGCCTCCTTTCGTTCACTCACCCTTATAAGACATTGTTGATTCGACCCCTCAAACGGTTGAGGGAGTGGGTATAGCGGCAAACCTACACCGCCTCCACAAAAGCGTTCATGATCAACCACCCTAGGCAGTAGTTCTAGAGGATCTAATAAAGGAAAGAACAAAACAAGTACTAGCGAGCGAGGATGCAATAGCAAAAATTACTGCTGCATTTGAGAAATTTTCTGAGCCTGACTCTCATTTGCCTATGCCCCAAGTGTTGGCAGTATTAGATGAGACCTCAGAGTTAAGTGACATTACTTATGCAAGAGCGATCTCTTTGTTTGCTGCAAGTCTCGGATCTTAGCAGATTGCATTGCTTTGTTCTTCTTTCCCCGACACGACATCTTACTTTTATTTTGAAAAAGCTTAAATAGCACTTTGTAATAATTAAGTAGCACAATCTGATTTCTATGCATTATAATAATTACGAATTACTTTAGAACTTATATGATTTGTAATAATTAAGTAGTACTTTGGAACTTATATGGGATTATCACTGTCATTTTTCATTATCATTGTTGATTACGATTATTATTTTCATTGTTGTTTGGGTTATATAAAATGGCTCTCACTGATGAGGAGTTTAGGACCTACTTTATTATATTATGTGCGCAACTGATTATAGTCATACTGCATTACACACAACAACGATGTGTTTTGAGAAACAAAGTTCACACATCTGTTTTGACAGTAGTCAGATTTATGGCCGAACTAATAATGGATTCCAGTCATTAAATTAATGATCTCATGAGGATGAATTATCATATTTTTAGGCAACTGTTCGATGTTCTGGTATCACAGAACTTACTTACCAGTTCAAGGTATGTCTCCATTGAAGAACATCTCACTATTTTTCTACTAATCGTTAGATAAAATCATCGTAACAGATATGTTTAAAATTGGTTCCAACACTCTGGTGAAATGATCATTGCATGCTTTTACAAAACGCTTACAATAATTTACAGATTATAATCACTTCTACTTATTTTTCAAGGTATATTCTATCAGATACTGACTCTATTAGACATATCCTTTAACTTATTATATTTATTATTATCCTAATAATATTATTTGATAAATTTATAGGATTGTATTGGAGTTGTTGATAATACTCATATCTTAATCCATGTACCACAGTAGACCAAATACGATACCGCAATCAGAAAAGTTTTCTTTCACAAAACATAATGGTTGCAGTTTTGTTTGACCAGATGTTTTAATATATTGCTGCTGGATGGGAAGGATCGGCTGTATATTTGATAATTTTATATGATGCATAAAGTCATTTAGATGGTAGATTTACAGTTCCAAAAGATAAATGCTACTTGGTTAACACTGAATATGTGAATATGCGTTCGTTTATAGTACTACGACGTGGAATTCGTTACCATTTGAATGAGTTTGTTAGTGATAACAATCCTAGAAATGCAAACTAATTATATAACTATTATCATGCCTCACTCAGAAATATGGTGAGGCACAAGTGATTTTTGAAGTATTTTTATGTGTTAGAAAGTATGTTTTTTGAAGCTTAAGATTGCAACACATGGATTTTCTCTTGTGACAAAATTGAAATTAAAGTGGTCATTGCAACTATTGTTCTACATAATTTTATCATTTTTAGGTGGGGTGATGATGTAGTACAAGATTCCGATATCACTTCTGAGATTCAAATGTCCCCAGAGTTGACAACCCCACCAAGTTAAAAGGAGGAGTCAAGATTTGGTAGTCTTCTACGACAATGCATAATTAACCATATGTGGGCCTACAGAAGAGCATCTTGATTATCTTTATGTTTGATCATGAAACCTTCCTATAAAACTTCTATCAATTTATGATCTTTGAACATAATTTGTACCAGCTTATATATTGAACTTTGTATCTGCTCATGTATTATAACTTTCTATTAAGCTTTGAAATGATTATCCTAGTTTCTACTTATGGCAAGCAAATATTATATCGTATTTGTCGATAGGCGGTTTAAGATTTACTATATATGGGAGGAGTGCCAGCGAGAGATCATTTAGCTATAGAGGAGCTGCTTATCGCTCATTTTGATTCTTTGAAAAGATTGAAGTACATCTTATGAGGTTCCAAAGCCAATATGTCCCTTCTGGAACTCGTGATGCTTCTCCTGAAAGCCCTCATGATGATCCTGTTGATGGCCCTCATGATGTGATTCATGATGTCCTTTCTGATTGCAACTATGAGATTACAATTAGATACTTCAAGTTAGTGCTATTAGAAGTTGTGTTGGATATTATGATAGTTTTTATTGTTATTATTATTATGTGAGACAATTATTAAAAGTTGGGATGGTTATGGAAAACTTTATATGTAATAATTCGACTTAATAATACTAGAATAATTAGAGTAACATGAGTAATTAAAATATTTTAATGATCAATACTGTTCAAAATGTTTATTCATACATGGATAGGTTATATTTGAAAATTCAAGGTTGTTGGATCAAAATAAAAAAAGATATGTACAAATTATAATGAACAATTATGTTATTGTGTATTTTCATGAAAACAATATCCATGTTATCAAACATTGGAAAACTACATCCATAGAATTCAGATACACGCTACAAACATAAATCAAGATGACTGTTTCTATGGATTTTCAAATCCATGGAAATAGTCATTCTGAGGATTTCCAGATACACATTATTAAACAAGAGCTAAATGCTCGTGTCCATCGGCACTCAAACGGCCACCTTCGATGACCGTGGCTGCCTTCGATGGTCATCGATGCCTTTAAGGTGTGATTTACTTGTTAGAGTGATAAAGAGAGAGAGATATAGCACTAATTAACCTTTAAAAAAATACCAATTAACATCAAATGGCCATTAAATGTCATTGAATAGGTATTAATCATCTTTATAATAAGGTTTTAATATCTTATATTAGGTTTTTAAGATGATTGATAAGAGAGAGAGAGAGAGAGAGAGAGAGAGAGAGAGAGAGAGAGGGGTAGTAAGGCTTCGAAGAATCGATTTGGGTGGAGAAGAGGATTCCGACATTTATTACCTATCTGATTTTAGAAAGCTATGATTGGATATTTGGGGCCATTTATTAGGTAGCCAGTTGATTTGGGTCAACAGACGGCTGTTATATTTACATAAAATAGGACTACTAAAGAGGTTTTTTTTTATCTTGTCAGCACAATACTACGGTGCCATGTTATATAGATAATATCTAAAGTAGTATACTAGTATACTATAATACTAAAATGGAATCATCTCTCCCATGTTGTGACAAGTGGACTAGTTTTAAAGAGCTATAATCATTCTTCCATGTATGAACACCACTCTCTCTTATAAATTCTATTAAAAACATACTATAAACATGATAAATGCCCATACGATAATATTTAATAGTCATTTGATATTTAATATTTAATAGTACGTCATTTGCTAGGTCAGCCGATCCTGACCCATATATATATATATATATATATATATATATATATATATATATATATATATATATATATATATATATATATATATATATATATATATATATATATATATATATATATATATATAGGGGCATGCTATAATGCGGAATGCGGCACTACACCGCAGTCGTCTGATGCACGCATTGCGTGCATATGATGCACGCAGCGGTGCATCAGACGGCTACTATGCGGTGCCGCACTTACCGCATACCGCATTATAGCATGCCCCTGTATATATATATATATATATATATATATATATATATATATATATATATATATATATATATATATATATATATATATATATATATATATATATATATATATATATATATATGAGTAGTGATACATTGTGGCCAGCTAACGTGCGGCCACCTCCTTCGAGGGTATTTTTGAAATTTTTATTTTGGGGATTGATCACCCACCCTTGGATTGGACACACAAAAAATTTCAGCCCGATCCAAGACTTGTAGGCCGTCCAAATGTGTTGATCTTTTATCGGTCGTTTATTTTTTTCGCCATTTTGATCAACACATTTGGACGGCCTACAGGTCTTGGATCGGGCTGAAATTTTTTGTGTGTCCAATCCATGGGTAGGTGATCAATCCCCAAAAAAAAAAAGTTCTGAAAATACCCCTGAAGGGGGTGCTGCACGTTAAGCCTGCACGTTACCGGCCGCAATGTATCACTACTCTCTCTCTCTCTCTCTCTCTCTCTATATATATATATATATATATATATATATATATATATATATATATATATACAGAGAGAGAGAGAGAGAGAGAGAGAGAGAGAGAGAGGAAATGTTGCAGTGAGTTGTGAGCTACGAGAGGAGAAAATGAGTTGTGGCCATTTTGATGCCCCTAAAGGTTTTGGAATTTGTTGAAATTTGCTGAGGGTGTTGTGTAGAATAGGATGATCATCCTTACCAATTTTCAAGAAATTTCAAAACTTCTAGGGTCATCCAATGGTTGAAGCTTTATCGACCGTCCGTAATAATCATTAATTTTGCTTAACATATTAGATGATCCTAGAAGTTTTAAAATTTGTTAAAAATTGGTTAGAATGATCATCTTACCCTAGACAACACCCTCACCAGACGCATCTCTCTCTCTCTCTCTCTCTCTCTCTCTCTCTCTCTCTCTCTCTCTCTCTCTCTCTCTCTCTCTCTCTCTCTCTCTCTCTCTCTCTCTCTCTCTCTCTCTCTCTCTCTCTCTCTTTGTGTGTGTGTGTGTGTGTGTGTGTGTGTGTGTGTGTGTGTGTGTGTGTGTATTGAGAACCCCTTTAGTGAGGAAAGGTTAGGCAGTTCCTAACCAGTTTATTTGAAAGTAAAAAGTTAGGTTACAATTGAGTTAAAGTAATCTCTAGCATCATTTGTGAAAGAGTCCACCCTTGATTAGATTAACATGAAAATAATAACAACTGATCTAAAGAGCTATGAATCAGCTTTGTGCTTACTTCTGGTTGAGGATTTTGTTGTTCCTCTCCAACCAAAGCACCCACAATATTCATATCGCCAAGATGTCCCATGTGGTTCGGAGGTCCTCTTTATTCTCCGCCTTCACCAAGTCGACCGGAGATCGAGCGCAAAGGGAACTCGGGTGGGAACAGATGCCGCCTCGCCGCTCAAAATGATCCCAGAACCTCCTAGCGAACGGGCATCTGAGTAGTAGTTGTGACGATTTTCTTCCTCCGTCTTACAGAAGATGCACCACAGATCATTCACAGCGAGGTTCAGTCTCTTAAGCGGGTGCATCTTCGTCAATATCTTGTTGCGATTGGCTAGAAGGGAGATGTTCTCCACCTTGGATGGCGTCTTAGATTTCCAGATTGTCTTCGAAGGGAGGAAGTGATCCCCCATCCAGAATGAGATGCTAGTAGAAGGATCTGACCAAAAAACCCCCTGAGGAGTGCCATCGCTTGGAGATCGAGTCCGATCTCGGGTGGAAGGATGCATGGGTTCACATTCCCTCTCCTATGTTTTTGGGTCTTCCTCGGGTTCACGCTTCCTCTCCTAGGGAGGTATGGGTAGCCTTGTGTTTCATCGAAGATCATTGAGAGCAGAACGTAGAAAGAGAAAGGACATAGAGCCCGATTATAGTTTCTTACGGCAAATCGAGGTGGGACCCAACACACAACTATTGGACGTGTCCACTGATGATGGCTTAATCGGCTATCCATTTATCAAATGCTCATTATGCCACATTTTTTTAAAAATATTTAATTAACATACCAAGCAGGCTAATTGTCGTCTTAAACATATATTCCGACCAAATGGCTTAAAATAGTCACCCCGAACCACAGAATTACCATGTTCGGGATCCATCCAACGACACATGTCCCCACCCGTTTGATCACCCGGCCCTTATGATGGGAGCCCTATGGGGTTCTCTCGGTGGCCTGTAGATCTCAGCAATCCAAAACTGTCCAAAGGGATGGAACTAACAGGTCTCAGCTTTATATTCTGACGGTCACCCAGTCAACTTAATCACCTCAAGGCGCCAATTAGGAACACCACAATTTTCTGGCCAATTGAAGCTCCGCTGCATATAAGGAAATAAATTTTCTGGCCATGACCAACAAATTGACCAATACCTAATTTCGGGGGCCGAAACCGACGCTTCCGGAACTGCGGCCCACCGAATTAGCCCTATATATTTTTGTTGGTAGACAATAAATAACTTGAGACCCTACTTTATCACATGTGAGTGCTAGATCATTTGGTTAAACTGTTTCTTGGCTCTCACCCGATCAAGGTTTGAAGCTTGCCGCCGGTAATTATGGCTGGGCTTGTCCCGGTCGAGTCAGGGTGGTGGCGACCGGATCAAATCCGGCCATCATATTCGACAACCATGCTGCCGATTATCTAAATTAATGTCATGTTAATTTTGACAGTCGAAATCAACAGTGGAGCTTATGCTTCATATCCTTAAACCCTTGGGCCCTATGTGGCTCTAGTGAAAAAAAAAAAAGAGAATGAATGATCATAGAAATGAAAAAGAATGGAATGAATACCTCATTAGAGATTCCTTTGTGATCACAACAAGAAGGATGTGGTGGTGGAGCCGGCAAAAGGTGGTGCCGCGATATTGGAAGTGGTGGGTGGTGGTGGTGGCGGCAGTGGTGGAGTGGTCCCAACATGGTCCCAACAATGGTGGTTGATGATGCAGGGTAGGTCCACAGAGGGTATGTGAAAACAAAATTGCCCAGTCCGATAGATATCAGACTAAGCTCCAACACTCCTTCTCAAGTGCAGACCGGTTTCGTCCGGTCCTTATTACATGGATAGGCTCCCACTCGACTTAACAGGCATAGGTCAAACCTGTTCCGATACCATATTAGATATCCTCACATTCTAAAATCCAGGTTGTAAGAGGAGGTCCACAGCAGATATATGAAGACAACACCAGCCCACCAGCCGACGTGAGACTAAAATCCAAACGGCGGTGGGTGGTGGGTATGGTGTGGTAGAAGCGGCAGCTGATCGCAGCCGTCCATGAACGCCCATGCTCACAGGAGGGTTGGGCCCATGAATGGCGGTGAGTCAAGGATGAATGATATTCAGCAGCTTTCAACAACTATTGCCAACCTAGATCGCGTCATCCTGGTGTGCCGCCTAATCACATCCGTCCCTTACTCCTGACAGTGAATGAAGGACGGCTGTGATCAGGTGACATGTCAGGATGTAAAACTGGATGGCTGAACAGCGTTGTTTATCCCGGAATCCACGGGTCTTGGGGGCCAAGGTCGCCGACTCTGACCGGAGGCCCCAGCTCAACTCCTCCCCGGAGACACGCCCTATTGCCTTCTCCGGTGGGCCGTGGGCAACATGGCCCATCCGCCCTCCCTTAATTCCCGAGATTCGTAGCCATCTTTCTTGGGGTTTTTCCCATAATGGCCCCGACTCTGTCGTATTACTGGAAATAGATACTTTTTGCATTACTTTTTTTATTTCGGACTAAAGTATCTCCTATGCTTATAAAGGGCTTCACTTCCATTTTCAAAGGGATTTGATTCTGCTTCACGGATGATCTGTCTCCCATTTCTATCGCTGACGCTTTAGGAAGAGACGCGTGATGCATCCCATTTCAATGACCACGATTGGGCCATGGGATTAATCCTAGAGGGATGCCGATACCACTACCGTCTGCAGCCCACCACCGGCCGTCGTCGTCCGACCATCGCCGTCGACCACCGACAAGCACCTCCCGCCATCGACGCCACCCCGTCGGCCGACCACCACCCGCCGCCGTCGGCGGCTGCCACCACCCCCACCGACCACCGGTTGCCTGCCGCTGCCGCCCTGTCGGCCACCACCCACGGTGGCCGATGGGGTAGCGTGGGTGGTGGCTAGCGGCGATGGCGGTGGGTGGTGGCCGATGGGACGTCGACCACCGTGAAATGCTCTAGCACACATGGATCGTCGTCTTTTCACTGTAGGTAGTGTCCTGCAGTGAAAGGTGCAGATGCATTCTACTTTGACCCACAATGAAAGGAGCCGGCGCCCACAGTGATACTGTGGGCATCGGCGCCTATCCTTGCGGGCACCGTCCCCTTTCACTGCGGGCCGCAGTAGAATGCGACAAGTGGTGACCGATGGAGCGGTGGGCGGTGGCCAATGGGCCAGCTAGGGTGGTGGCCGATGGGGCGTCAGTCATGCCGAACTTGCCTCCGACTCTCATTTCTTCCATTTCTTCCACTGTTTTTACATTACATCAATCGAACCTTTTATTAAAAACTACCGAAGGTACTGACTTCATTTTATCCTCATACCTAAATGATCTCGTAGAAGATCACCCGAGGATCGCAATGCCTTTAGAATCACTAAATTCTGATGAGAAATGAAAAAGATACACCATGCTGAACTTGTCTCTGGTTCTTATTTCTATCTCTCATTTCTTATCGCCTACCACCGCTACCGGCCACCGTCCGCTCGCCACCGGCTCAACGGCAAGGGCTCTCTAAATACTCTACGCTATGTAAGGACGTCGGGGACGAAAAATGAGAGATAGAAATGAGAGATGTTCAAAAAAAATGTATTCGGGTAATGATGAACCATGCAATATATTGGGTATTAGAGATGTTCAGATCAGGTTGACAAGTGGTTCTCTATGGATATTGAAAGATCTCAGGCATCTCTCTACCCTGAAGAGAAATACAGTCTCAGTGAAACAAGTTGCTAGCTTTGGGTTTGTGGCATCCTTCTCTGGTGACTCATGGAAGGTCACAAAAGGATCCATTGTTGTGGCTCGTGGATAGAAAGAATGTACAGTCTATTTGACAATAACACAATGGGATATATTATTAAGGTTAGTGATTCAAATCTATATGGTGTCATATGATCGGGCACATAAGAGAAAATGTGATGAATACTCTTTTTTCAAAAAGAAACTACCATGCATCAAATCCGTAGATCTGGAGTTCTATGAGAACTGCACATGTAGAAAGCAGAAGATGATCGATTTTTCTAGTATTTGGAGATCGCCTAAGACAGAAAAATTATAGTTGGTTCATACAAATGTATGGGAATCAGCTCAGGTTTCATCATTTAAAGCCTCATCTAATTTATTACCTACATTGGTGACTGCACAAAAAAAAAAGGTTTGTGTGTACTTCATGAAGTAAAAGTCAGATGTTCTTACGATATTCAAGAAGTGGGAAGTCATGGTGGAGAATGAAACTGGTTTGAAGCTGAAATATCTGAGATTGGATAACGGAGGGAAATACTATTAAAAGAAGTACTGCGAGTTTTTACCACATATGGACTATATTTGGAAATTACTGTTCCAAACACGCCACAACAGAATGACCTATAGCGTATGAATTGAATCTTAACAGAGCATGGCAATAGCTTAAGGATACATGCTTGGGTGCCAAAGCAATTTTGTGCTGATGCAGTTCACACTGTTGCATATCTAATCAATTGCAGCGGTAACTCTTTCACACTTCAAATAGTGATTTTCTTTATTTTAACTCAATGACTATATATATTACCAATCGATATCTTTTTGAACAACTATTGGTGAAAGTATCTCATCCATTTGTACGTTTACAATATCATAAACATTAGTGAAAATATCATATACATTAGTGAAAAATGTATATAATATAAAATTTAATTCTTTACATGTAGACATTTAAATAGCTATTTGATTTGGATCTTTACATTCAAAAACTAGATCCAATAATGATTTAGATTTTAATTTTCAGCTTCTATATAGATTCTCTTATTAGATCCGAATCTAAAACTTCAGATGGGATTAAGTCATATTTCGATAGGCCCCCAATAGAGTATTTCCAACCAGCTTCTCTCTTATCGTCCATATTTTTGTTTAAGATAACCTATAACTCTACCAATAACCTTCTAATATTTTATGCTTGGGCTGCTAATAAATCTACTCAATTTATTTACTTCATATATTATATCAAGTCTCGTATATTGCATAACATATATAAGATTCCCTATAGCACTTGCATACTCAAATTGAGCTATTGCACTTCCACGTACTATTAGAATCTAATTTGATACTTGGATTAAATGAGGTATTTTCTTCCTTGATAATTAAATGACTAAATTTTTTTAGCACTTTCTCTATGTAATGTGATTGACTCAAAATATAACCCCCATTATCTCTTTTAATTTTGATACCTAGGATGGTACATGTCCAAGATCTTTCATCTTAAAAGTTAAACTCAGAAAGCTATTTGCTTCTATAATAGCATTTAAGCTATTACTGAATATCAATATATCATTAACATATAGACAGATGATCACTATATGGTATTGATTAGTTTTAAAATATAGGCATTTATCTGATGTATTATGGCTAAATCCATAAGAAAGTACTATATTATCAAATTTGATATATCATTACTTTGGTACTTGTTTTAGTCCATAGAGAGACTTAACACGTCTACATATCTTACTCAGTTAGCTAGTCAAAACAAACTCTTCGGTTATTCCATATATACCTCCTCTTCGAGGTCGCCATTAAAAAAAGTTATTTCCACATCCATTTGATAAACATGAATATGGTGAATCGATGCTAGGACAAATAAGGCTCAAATCGAAGTCATCCTAGCCATAATAGCATAAGTGTCAAAATAATTGATTTCTTTCTTTTGACAAAATCCCTTTGCTACTAACCTGGTCTTAAATGTTTAGAGAGTACCATCTGTATGATACTTTATTTTGAACACCAATTTGCCCCCTCTAGGTTTAGACCTAAAGGATAAATCTAGAAGTTCCTAAGTTTGGTTACTTATAAATGGGTCTATTTCATTATCTACTGCTTCCTTCCAAAAGACAGAATCTCTAAATGACATGGCTTTATTAAAATTTTGAGGGTCATCCTCTACTAAAAAAAAAACAAACGATACTTTATTGACTATTTGATTCCTATCTCCTTCTACAAGATAGAAAGAGATCCTTTGGAAATTTATCTAATCTGAGGTAAAAGATTTTTTTTTTCTTGTCCTTTGACTTCTACGAGGTTCATCAGTATGTTCAGATATTATAGGTGGACTCATATGAGATGGTTCAACCACCAACTCATCTATAGAAATCTGAATATCATATTCTTTTAACTAAAACATTAATAAATTCTCAAAGAACGGTATATCTTGGATTCCATTATGGTATTAGACTCCAAGTCCAATATGATATATATCTTGCTATTTTGTGCATATACAATAAATGCATATCTAATAGCTCTAGGACCTAGTTTGGTCCTCTTAGGTTCAGAAATCCTAGGCTAAACAGCCTTATATTCTAAGATAACCAAGATTAGGTTTTGTTTCTTTCCAAACCTCATATGAAAAGATCTTAATCTTCTTAGAATGAATCACGTTAATGATATGACATGCAATCAAAAAAGATTCACCCAAAGATCTAAAGGTTGTTTGGAGGTAACTAACATAACATTAACTATTTCTACAAGTGTATAATTTTTTCTTTCGGCTAAACTATTTTGCTATGGTGTGTACGGTGCAGTACACTGATTAATAATATCATGCTATTCACAGAAAGTAAAGAAATTATTGAAAAAATATACTCCTCATCAATCACTACACAATATCTTAATCTTATGATTAAGTTAATTTTCTACTTCTGTATTAAATAATGTACACATTAAAAACTTCATCTTTATATCTTAACAGATAGACATAAGTGAATACTGAACAATCATCAATAAAATTATAAAATAGTATTTTCTACCTCTAATAATAACACCATTAAGTTTATAAATGTCGGTATGTATTAAGTCTAAAAAGTTTAAAGTTCTCTCAACTCCAGGGAATGGTTTCTTAACCATTTTTTACTTTATATGCATTTCATAGTTATCAAAATTAAAAACATCATAATTAATTAAATCATATTTAATCATGTTCTTAATGGTGCCAATATCAATATATGTAAGGCTATTATGCTATAAAGATAAATAACACAAAATATAAGCAGAACATGAGATTTTATTAATATCAGTTTTAGCACAAAGTTTGATCATTCTATCACAAAAATATCTCTTTCCAACAAAAATATCATTCATGGTTAGGATTAATTTTCTTACCTCATATACAGTTTTGATTCCAGGCTTACATATGAGGTCTTCACTCGCCAAATTTCTTATCATATTATAAAAGTGAAGAACATTACTAAGGATCATTCTTTTATCAGAAGTGAATAACATATCTACTATTCCTTTTCCAACTACCTTAGAATGCCCCTCATTGCTCATTTGTATCTTTTGTCCATTTATCTCTTCATAGGACTTGAATTCAATCCTATTAAAGCAGACGTGAACATTCGCACAGGTATCATACCACTAGTCTTATACTGCATTGGTCTCTTACCACAGCGATAATTGCTTCTTCTTCAACTGCATTGGTCTCGTCTCTCTTTGTCATGATTCCAGCAGTCGCGGGCATAATTCTTCTTTTTACCACAAATAAAATAAGTATCTTTGGGTTTTTCTCCTTTGAATTTTATCAGATTATTCTTGAACTTTTCTTGATCTTTTTTAGGATTCAAGGAATTATTCTTATCTTTTTTTGGTATTATACTGATTTGTAACTGCATTAGCCTTAGAGTAATCTTCTTTATAATCTCTAGATCGAGACTCTTCTTCTATGCAAAAATTATTTTGGATTTGCTCTAAAATAAAATCCTTCATTTTATGCAGTATTATCTTTGTATAGTCTTTCCAACTCGATGATAATTTGACAATAATTGCTCTCACTTGGTATGACTCAGGTATCTCAATATTAATTGCTTTTATTTTGTTAACAAGAATTTATAATTTATACACTTAAGGAAGAATAGACTATCATCCATATGGAAGTTGAAAGTAGTGGAAGATAAGGAATTTTTTTGTGTCTTCTTCTTCTGCCTTGTATTTGAACTACAGTGCCTTTCATATCTACTACGTAGATGGATTGTCAGTATAGAGGTCGTACAGACGATCAGTGAAAGCATTGAGGATATGTCCTCGGTATATTAGTTTATATTCTTGTCGCTTCGTTCTTTCAACAGCACGCTCTTTAGGTTCTTCTACTTAATATTCCGGAATTGCAGGATAATTGAGATCGAGGATGTAGAAAATCTTTAGCGCCGTATGAAGAAACTTCAACTTGTCTTACCAACGAGTGAAGTTCATCCCAAGGAAACGGTCAAGACGAATGAGGTATTGGTTAATGACTTTGGTGGTGGCAGCAGTAGTCTCGGTCTCCATTAGAGATAATGCTTTAAGATTGTTAAACAACTTATGGATCGGGATCATGGAGACAGAGAAAACAATATTAATCAAAGACTGAAGCACTATAATCCACTTTTCTTAAAGCGTTATTTGCGTCCTTTTGTTGATGTCGGGTCCCTCGTGAATCTCTCACAGAATATATCAGTCTTTGTAAGACTGCACCCAGCAATGGTAAATAACTCACTATCAGAAATCTAGTACACGGGTTTCTTTGACAGAGAATAAAGAAGAAAAGAGAAAGTTTGGATAGGATTCGGAGCACCCAATAGGGCTGAAACTGGCATGGTTATATAGGGCTCAGGACACCTCTTGAATATCAACAGATGCAATGGTTTTCAGGCCAACGGGTGCCAATTCGCTAAAGAGGATGGTTGCAATCGTCCAGGCAGGTGCCCCGCCCGTTCGGATCGTCGCATCCACTCAGGCGGACGATTCATATCCGCCAACCCAAACAGGTGTTTATGGCACCCTTTGGACTCAACTGACATCCCTTAGATCTAACTGCCCAAACTTCTAGGTTATAATCGTTATGCCAACTCGGCTTAGATCCGAGGTAGCCCAACTGGACTTAGCCTATCCTAAAAGAAAGGCTCCTCAAGAGACATGCGTCAATGCTAAGTGCAAAGTGCGCCTCTAAATGCCCAATCGCACACGCACCGCATTGCCCATCGCACAACAACTCACTGCGTAGTAACAAGTTTTATTATTTGTCCAAAATTAGCAAATCATCCAGTTTGAATCCATGATCCCCCCCTGGTCACTCACTAACCAAGAAGTCCCAATAACTTTATTGAAAGAATCCAAACTAAAATAGTTAAATATTAAACAATTTTGAAAATCTCCAACAATAAAAGGGTAAGAGCATCTCCAACCGACTCCGAGCAGTGCTCTAAAGGATGGTGTGGCACTCCAAGAGGGAATCTCGCCATCCAACCGGCTCCAATCTTTGCTCCCAAGGCCTATGTGGACCATCTTTGCTCTGCTGGCGCTCGAGAGCTCTAAGTGAGACAGTTCAGAGAGACTTCGGAGCTCCCAAGTGGGTCCCATCCTTGGTAATTTACGTTAACCCCTACCACATTCCACAAAGTTGCACATCCTACCGTCCATCTCGCCCCTAGGTGGGAATCGGTTTCTAGGAGCGAATTTGTACCCAAGTGTGCCCACGATCCTCGTAGAGGCTTCGGAGCTCCTTCTGACTCGGAGTCGGTTGGAGATGCTCTAAAAGCTCAGATTTTGAGAAGTGTTGGGAGCTCCTCCAATTTAGGCACGGGTTTAGCAAAACTAAATCTAACTCTACATTTGGCGAGTCGCTTGGAGGGGTGTTTAGCTAATGTGGCACATTACATTTGGCTCAACTTCCGGTTTGACGAGCCGGTTGGATATGCTCTTACAACCTCTATATTTAGAGAAATGCTATTCAGCTCGAAGGTTTTCTCGATTCCGCTAGCCCGATTGACTTGGTTGCATACAGCTAGTGGCTGAAACCCACTAGCGACATTTAAATATTTTATACCACCAATTGCACGCTGCCATGTCAATCGGTCTGAGCGAAATTGAAAAAACATTTGGGTTTTTTCTCCTATATTTAGGGTACCATAATCATTCTCTCCCATGAAAAGAAGGACCCTAACACAATCATTCATTCCCATGAAAGAAAGGACTTACTGTTAATGTCAATGGAAATTCATTTGAGGGGGTCCTATTAATTTATTGCCTCTGACTAAAACTGGGAGCACTTGTGCATCAACCTGCAGATGCCCTAGAAGTATGGAAACGCTATTTGAAAAGTAGGCATGGGTAAGATTGGGGAAACGACTGGCATGCGATTCCCCAATGGTTCACAAGCATTACAAAGAACATCCCATATTTTGAGTGGCATGAGGTCAAGTTGGCAGCAAAACATGGTTATACATAATAATATGGTGAGTTGATGTAATTTCTACCCAAAAAGAAAGAGATGGTGAGCTTAATTGGAAGACAATTTTCAAAAACCTTTCCTGAACTATACATCAAATCTCGAAAGTGCCAGCTAGTTGAGTTGGTAAAGTCTCCGGGGTTGGTACTTGGTACCCGAGAACTAGGATCGAATCCCGCTTCCATCTAGTAGTTAACTTCTAGAGTTGCCTACCTAACCTCCGTCAGATGTGACGCTGTTGGACACTTACCAAAAAACTATACATCTAATCTCACATTGGTCTCTAAACTAATTTTTTTGGACAACATGGACCCTTGAATTGTGCTATCGTATGCGTGTTCACCATCACTGTCAACTTTCAACCATCAAACCTAATATTTATATCAAAAGCACCTTTTCATTGGGACTAAAGTGTAGTGATTTCATAAAATGTCCCGTATCATAAGGCGGCAGACCCATGCACCTAAAGTTTGGGCCTAGTGTCATTCGCTTTTTGGATTGCCTCCCATCGAACGATTGTGATGAATCAGGACCTACCACCTCATATACCAAACGTCTTATCGTATCATTTCTCGTGACAAAAGACAGTCCAGTAGATTAATGTAAAATTAGGTGTATAGTTCAGGGAATGTTTTTTTTTTTTTTTAAGTTTGGACTCTGTTCAATATTCTAATATCTGAAGATTGGATGCGAGCGATTTTAAACACATGGCGCATTATAATTGGTCAGTTATACTACTGGTTATACAAGCTGATCAATAAATTTTTTTTTCTCAATATCTAGAAGGATTTGTGAAATTGGGCAGTTTTTGGGATTTGGGTCCCCTTGAGAAATGGGAATTTCTTACTTGAAGCATGGTTTGTGATTTGATGTCTCAATGGGGATCTAAATGTCATACTGCAAGATTTCTAAGCCATTATAGTTGCAGGTGAAATGAAGTCCTCCCCCCTCCCCCCACCTCCTCTCTCTCTCTCTCTCTCTCTCTCTCTCTCTCTGGCCCTCTGTTTATAATTTTGGTATCCTGATGCAATGATTTGATGTCTCAATCCATGCCTAATTGTCTATTCCACCAAACATCTGATGTGCATTGAAGAACCCAAGAGCACATTGAATGTGGTTCAGTTGGCTTCTGAAGCTTGCCTACAGTGTACCAGATTCTAGACAGATATCAAGGCTTCCTCCCTGTTCTCTTCCACTGATTTGAAATCCCAGCAGCAGCAGCAGCACTGTTACAAGCCCAACTGGGATTTATGATTCCAATTAAGAGGGGGGCTTAGATTCCTGTTGTGCTAGGGCTGGGGGTGAAGGTTCTATGGCCTATGTTTGCATCTCTCTGCACCTGTGCTTCCTTTCCCTTCAATGTGTTGGCATCTTGTAGCCTGCTTTTTGCCTGGTTATAGGCCTATGTGTCCTGAGGAGAAATAGCAAAGATCCTACCATCCTAGGGCTTTTGGACTGAAGCCCTCAAAAGAATACAGAGAGCTTGATGCTCCTCTGTTTTTGCTTCTTTTTGACTCTGTAGTCCCAATTGTTGATGCTGCCAAAGAAATCAAGTCTCCAATTTTGGTTACTTGTACCATATTTTGGTACTACGAGAGATCTTAAGATATTTTGGTAAACTTTTGTATACAGAGTTTTGTTTTGGTATTATTGGGTTTAGTCCCACATTAGCTAATGGCTGGGTGGTGGTGTCTTCATATATCCTATATGGACCTCCTCGTATGACTCGAGTTTTGGGGCGAGTCATAGTGATACTCAAGAGTTTCGTCTCCTCGTATACTATATATATATATATATATATATATAAAAGGGCATAAACCCTAATGAAGGTACGCTTTGGGTCTGCAACCATGTGTCTGGCACTAACAATGGTATTAGAGAGAGGCTATGTTAAGCTCCGGTTTTGAAAGGGGCCATGTTGGGATTTTGGTTGCAAAAGCCAAATATCCGAGACAAGATCGTGTGCACGTCTTCGCACACTACAACAAAAATGATATTTTGCGGCCGAATAATCGGCGATCATTGTTTATATGGCCGGGAAAGGTATTTAATCCAACATTCATCGCAAAAGATCGAGGGCGGCTCACCAAATCCGTCGGAAAAGGTAGAGCTAATTTGGCGGAGGAAATCCACCCCGCCAGAAAAGGTCGAGCAAATCTGGCGGGCCACCAACACCGTCGGAAAAAGTCAAGCGAATCCGACAGCCCACCAACCCGGCCAAAAAGGTCGAGGGAATCCAGCGGCCCACCAACCCCGCCGGAAAAGTTCGAGTGAATCCAGTGGCCCACCAACCAACCGGAAAAGGTCGAGCAAGTCCTGCAGGTGAGATCCACCCAGCCGAAAAGGTGGAGCAGATCAGCGGGCCGCCAAACTCTTCCTGCGGAGGTGAGGGAGAAGAGGGCGGTGACTCGAGCTGTGGAGAGGGCTGCGACTCGGACAATTAGCGACTCAAATGGAAGAAGAGAAACGACTTAATTATATTAGTTTCTTAATATTAAATATAATAAATGTTGCGTAGTGGACGAGACGAAGTCCGGTATAGAGAAGGGGCGAGGATGCAGATACGCGACCCAATGTCGCAGATTCCCGAAACATAAGATCTCTTCGGTGCATTCCATATTGCACCGATCCAATACGGCACAAGACACACAGAAAAAACCACAGATAAGTGGAACACAAGATTTTACAGAGGTTTACCCTAAATAGGGTTGTGTCCTCTATCCGGCAACCACCTCCTCTAGGAATCCACTATGAATAAGATAAACATGATTATAACTGACTGCACTCCATGCCATCTGACAAATCCTCAAATATCTCTCCACCATAAAAAGATGACCATACGCATTAATGGAGACCAAATTGTCTCTAACATGCGCTAACGGTTCTCCAAAAAATCACCAAATAGAGAAGATTAATACTGAACATACTACATGATAGATGGAGAAGAAAACTCTACATCTTTGTGTGCTCTCACATATCTGATAGATCTGACTAAACGGATCGCACAAGACAATCTCCACAGAGATAACCCTCATGGGTTCCACAAAAGCCACAATTTAGATACTCAGCAGGCATGATCTGTCAAATCAATCATCATCGAAGCACCATGGATCTCCCAACGGCCTTGCGCACCTCCTCTTAGGATCGTTGCATTATAGTCTCGGTCTCCACAACATGGTCTCGCCCTCCATGGCTCGCCACTATGCCCAAAAGCATCTTCCCCAGAAAGAGGGTCTTCTCTAGATTTTCCACTAAGTAGAATTCCTTCAAGAATGGTCACCAAGCACCCACAAAGCGATGCTCTAACATGGTGTCATGGACGCCACTCGCTGGCCCTTCAACGGCCCTGGGGAGGAGCAAGGCACGCTCTTCTCCTGGGTTTATCTTCTCTCTAAGAATCTTTACAAAGTGCCACCGTTGATTGATCAAAAGATCAAGGATTAAAGATGATCAAAAGTTGTGTTCCTAAAACCCTAGACCCCTTTATATAGGATGAGAATAGGTATACATAAGTACAATCCCGAAATTTCTATCAAATAATCCCAAAAGAAAAGTCCAAATTGTATACGATTGGCCTGACCCACGTCTGCCAGACAAAGTCGTGTGCATGACTGGAAAAGTCATGTGCACGACTTTCCAGCACTCGACCCCATCGAGTGAGGAAAGACTCGTCGACAAATTCAGGCTTCAAGTCGTGCACACGACTCGACGGTCGTGCGCACGATACCTGGCCATGTCGTTCGCACGACCTGATAGGGTGGTGTGCATGACCTATCCTAGTAGGGGTTTGACTCGAGCCATCATCAACAATCTCCACCATAGCGAGATGTCACAAACAAGACGTCTCTTCCTCGTCTTCAAAACACTCTGACCGTGCCAAGCGATACCCTGTCGATATCATGAATTCGCTTCCTGATGGTGCTTCAAACGGGACCCTGATGGTACGACCACTCCTCGATGTCTCGAACATGCATCCTGAAGATGCACCGAAAGCACCCTGTCGGTGCCTGCATCCAAACATGTGCCCTACACCTCTGACTGGTGTATGCACCAACTGAATATCGATGGTCGATCATAGTGCCTTGATGATCGCCTCCTCTATTCATCCTTTAGTGGTCATGATGCATGAAGTCTCCTCCGACGTCGAAATGAGCTTCACCATGACTAATGTCGCTCCACCACCAATTGACAAATGTCTGAAGTCTCCTCCGATATCCAACAAGCTCCACCACACCGATGGACTTGTGCCAGTAGGGAATCCCTCTGGATTTGCTTCCGCTTGAGGTCGCCAACATATGGTTCTCCTTCGAATAGAATTCCGAGCCAACCGGCTCTCCTCCAAATAGAATTTCAAGCCACCACCACAATGCTCAACAATCTCCACCTTAGCGAGAGATCCTTAATATCAATCTCCCCTCCATCTCTGTTGGAGAAGCAAAATAGGTTGTACCTCCATACACTCCACCACAAGTGCTCGGTCACCATCCCTGATGATAGATACATCTGTCCCATGCCTGAGGACTTGCATCAAGTAGCCAATGCCACCACTGGATATATTCTTCAAGATCTACATCGCTGAGAAAATGCTCCACCTATAGTTATATTTCACGATAGAACCTGCAGCACCTGAAGCCAACACCAATTAATGCGAAAACAATCATCAGCTCATAGGGCCTTCACTAATGATCTTCAAAGAAGTCCTAACAAGCTCCACCTCCAAAAACGAGCCTGCATGTGCGAGACTTGGATTGGAAAGGCATCCGATATCTTTTCACACTCCGACGTATGACGAGCATGCGGTCCCTCTTGTTAGCACCTGAGTACATCACTTCTGTTGTCAATTGGCCACCATCACACTGAGTTGCTGAAACTCCAATTGTGTAAACAAACAGTTGGCCATCGCTATCAAGAACAATGGAATCTCCACATATTATGATATGTCACCAAGATAACCCCCCTTCAAACTCTATATCAGATGAAACATGATAGCACTGAACTCGACCCTATCGCTGGTCGTACTTGGAGCAAAATCTGTCAGTTATGCTTCACCTTTCCTCTACAATCTTGATTATAGTGTCAATGAATACTCACACTCAAAAAATAAGATCTATCAAAAGGTTAATATCAAATTGTCACCTCTCCTGAACCCATTACATTGGACCCACTTGTGTCTTGTGCCACCAAGATCAGACCAAAAGAAGTTATGTATGTCATTCTCCAAAACCTACAGTAAGTGCCTCCACCATTCACTCTGTAACGACTCACACCGATGCCCGTCAGCATCAACACCAGCCACCTGTCGGCGACCACGTCAGCTTGCTAGTCGGCTACTTGAATAGTCACCTATCGGTGACTCCGCAACGACCCTCTCAAGAAGCAACCCAAAGCTCTGATACTAAGATCGTTGGAATCAGAGCAATCCCACACCAAAACCATGGCTCTGATACCAGTTTGTTGCGCAATGGACGATACGAAACCCAACATAGAGAAGGGGCGAGGATGCGAATACACAGCCCAGTGTCTAAGATCCCCAAAACGTCAGATCTGATTGATGCATCCCATACTGTATCGATCCGATATGGCACAATACACATAAAAAAACTCACAAATAATAGGGACACAAGATTTTACAAATGTTCATCCCAAATGCAGCTACGTCCTCTCTTCGACAACCACCTCCTCCAGGAATCCACTATGAAGAAGATAAGCAGGATTACACCCGACGACACTCCATGCTCTCTAACAAATCCTCACATATCTCTCCACCATAAAAGATGACCATGCGTATTAACGGAGACCAAACTATCTCCAACATGCGCCAATGTCCTCTAGAAAACCACCAAATAGATAAGACTAAAACTGAACATGTTGTATGATAGATGGAGAAGAAAACTCTACTTCTTTGTGCACTCTCTCTCTCCCTGATCTAACAGATCTGACTGAAAGGGTCGCATAAGGCAATATCCACAGAGATAACCTTTACAAGTTCTATAAAAGCTATGATCTAGATACTCACCAGTCACGATCTGTCAGATCAATCCTCGTCGAAGCACCATGGATCTCCCAACGGCCTTGCGTGCCTCCTCTCGGACTCGGTCCATTATGGCCTTAGTCTCCGCAACGTGACCTCGCCCTCTATGGCTCGCCACACGCTATAGCTTACCACCATAGCATGTCTATGGCATGCAATGCTCCTTCAGGATTGGTCACCAAGCACTCGCAAAGCGGTGCTCCAACACGACGTCGTGGACACCGCTCACCGGCCCTTCAATGGCCTGGGGGAGGAGCAAGGCACGCTCCTCCCCCTGGTTCAACTTCTCTTCAAAAACCTCCACCAAGAGCCACCATCGATTGATCAAAAGATTAAGGATCAAATATGATCAAAGGTTGTGTTCCCAAAACCCTAGACTCTTTATATAGGATGAGAATAGATATACATAAGGCCAATCCCGAAATTCCCATCAAACAGTCCCAAAATAAAAGTTCAAATTGTATACAATTGGGCTGACCCGCGTCTGTAGACAAAGTCGTGCGTGCGCACAACTTTCCTGCGCTCGGCCACATCAAGCGATGAAAGACGTGTCCACAAATTCGGGCTTCAAGTCGTGCGCACGACCCGACAGTCTTGTGCACGACATCTGAACATGTCGTGCACATGACCTGGAAGGGTGGTGCGCACGAATTGTCCAAGTAAGGTTTTGACTCGAGCCATCATCAACAATAAAATATGATAACAATCACTATTTAAAGTTAGTGCAGCTGGTTAAGATACTTGAGATTTTAGTTTGTGAACAGGGATCGAATACACGCGGGAGCGCAGGGGGTGGATGGGGCCACCTCTGAGTCAGGAAGGAGGCGGGGGTCTCACCCATCAATATTTTTTTTTCTTGTTTTTTAAACCAGCTAGCAATAAAAGGTCTGGCCGTAGAATTTCCTGCAGTATTTTCGGCGGCCAGGCTGAAATAGCCTTTTGCGACGGAATTTTATACAACCACCATTTGTGGCGGCTAGGCCCCCGATTGAAATAATCATTCATATTTGGCCACCGAGAAAAAGAAGATTTGTTGCAATGAGATCGTGCACACGATGTGACCATTGTACGCACGACTTGGGTCTGGCAGCGCTGATCAGATGCGGGACGGACCTGTTTTGAAAAAAAAATAAAATCATGCCTTTTTTCTATTATAAAAGGGGGTGTGGCTTTAGCGTTAGAATGAGCGATGTTGCAGCCATCGGAAGAAGAGGTAGAACTTGTGAGAGAAGAAGAAGAAGAGAGGAGGAATGAAGGTAGAAGGTATGGTGTGCAGGCCATCTCCGAGTTCCTTGACAGGTCTACTTCGGTGGCTTCTCTGGTGCTTCTACTATCTGCAGTGTTTGGTATTCTCTTGTGTATATTCCATGTATGATCGTCTTCGTCGTGTTATTGTTCTAAGATTGTTAAGAGTAGAGATACGGTGAGCAAGAGTTCGACCAACGGTGACCCACTGCCGGGCTTTCATAATATCTTGATAGTGTAATAATATTCCTTGATTTTCGACATACATATTCTTGTTGTGCTTGTGTGGTTATCATTTTTTCTAGTGTGTGATCTTTGGTTTCCCGCCCTCGATCCCTTGCGGCATCGCTTCCGCGGAAGACACGATAGTCAGATCTAGATCGTCATAGCCATCGGATCTCAACAAGTGGTATAAGAGCCTCGGGTTCGGGGCAAGGTTTTGAGGTAGGTGGAGAGAAGATGGTGTCGAGCAGATCATTTGTGAAGTTTTATATAGAGAAGTTTGATGGGAAGATAAATTTTGGCTTGTGGTAAGTGAAAGTCAACGATACGTTAATTGAAGCCGGATTGCACAAGTCACTAAAGGGGGTAAAGCCGACGGATATTAGGGGTGTGCATCGGTTCGAAACCAACTTATTTAGGCAAAACCAAAACCGACCAAGGTACCGATCCAACCCTGGTCGGTTTTGAGGATTTTCAATCCGATCCAAACCGAATTGAGATTGAAATCCAATCCAATATAATCCAATTAAAGTCAGTTTAGATTGGATTGGATGGTCGGTTTGGGCTTTGGCCTATATACTTATTGGGATTTCCCACCTTCTATTAGAACCTAGATTCAACTTAAAGATGGCTAGTGGAATTCGGTCATGTCTGGCGAAGAACATCTTGGCAGACGTGGCAAGCAAATATTCGACGGTAAAAGTTTAGGCAAGGCTGGTGGTAGTCAACATGAGGAAGTCATTTACTAACCGTCTCCACCTCAAACAGAAATTGTTTACACTTCGGATGAAGGATGATACATATATGAACAAGAATCTCATTGTCTATAATCGAGTTATCTCAGAGCTGGAAAATATCGGTGAAGACATGAAGTATGAAAACAAGGTGTTACTTCTTTTGGGTTCGCTTCCCCCATCATTAGAGCATCTGAAGATGATGTTGTTTTATGAAAAAATCGTTATCAACTTCCAGGTTGTTGCAGGTGCACTGCTTTTAAACGAGTTACACATGAAGGGGGCAATTGGTAGTAGCAGAAAGTTTGTGGAAGGCGTGATAGCGGTGGGTGAGGGTGCAAGGAATAAGAAAAAGTTTTAGTGTTGAAAATGCAAGCAGTACAGGCACTTGAGAAACAAGTGCAAGTTAAAAGGTCGAGTAGGTTACGAAAATAGCTCCAAGTAGGCTGAGGCCAAGAAAAGCGTTAATGAAGTAGCGGTTGTTGAAGCCGAAGAAGAAGTAGTAATCTTAGTGTCCACTAAATATAGAAGCAAAGATTGAGTACTTGATAGCAGTGCTACACATCAATCTGCTCACATAGGGCGTGGTTATGCAACTATGCAAAGTATAATGGTGGCATTATAACGATCGACGATGTCTCCGGTTGATGGCCAGGAGAGTCAGTAGAATTCGCTTGAGATTGTCAGATGTCTCCTTTCAGAATCTCAGTAATGTTCGTCATGTTCCGGGTATGCTTATGAATCTAGTTTTTTTTTTTAAATTAGATTCTCTCGGGTACATGACCATCGATTTTGGTGTAGTCTTGTAGGTAATGGATGTCACTTCTTTGATTTTGGAGGGTGTCTACAGTGGAGGCTTGTACATGGGTGTTGAGAGGGTAGTTTCTGAAGCAGAGGATTCATTTGTAGGTAAAGCATTTTTGGGTGCTCAGAAGATGAAGAAATGGATCTCAGTCAAGTCCAAAGCTAAATTGGACTTGGTCGATCATCGGTCTAGATGATCGGGCACCCCGTTAACGTGCAAAAACCTGATATAGGGTACAACAGTGGCGACAAGGATGACAAAGGATTTTCATAGGATCTCTGAACGGGTAGCGGCAATGGCGGAATTGGCCTTTTCAAGCCAAGGTGGAGATTGTTGGATATTTTTTTACTTGCAAAAGCTAAATACCCAAGACAGGATCATGCGCACGACTTTCAGATCGTACGTATAGTAAATCGGCAGAAAAGTCGGTGAGTAAAATCTAGGAGACATCGTGCGCACGATGTGACCATAGCACGCACGACTTGGATCCTGGAAGCATGGGTCAGATGCGGGACGAGGTTGTTTTGGGTAAACTAAAGCCATGCGTTTTCCCTATTATAAAAGGGGATGCGTTGGGGCTTTAGGTTAGAACGAGTAGTGTTGTTGTAGCTGTTGGAAGAAGAGATAGAACTTGTAAGAGAGAAGAGAATGAGAGAAGAAGAAAGAAGGAGGAGGAGGAGACGGAGGAAGGAAGGAAAGAATAAGGTACGGTGTGCGGATCATCTCCGGGTTCATCGATGGGTCTACTTTGGTAGCTTCTTCGGTGCTTCTACTCTCAGTGGTATTCGGCATTATCTTGTGTATCTCCTGGGTGTGATCATCTTCGACATATGATTGTTCTGAGATTGTTTAAAGTACAAATAAGGTGTTCAGGGGTCCGGCGAACGGTTACCCACTATCAGGCTTTTTTAATCTCTTGATAGTGAAATCCTATTCTGAATTGCTGATATATCTTTTTTTTTTGTTTGTGTGGTTATCATCTTCGTCAGTTTGTGATTTCTGGATTTTTGACCTCGATACATTACGGTATCGCTTCTGCGGAAGACCCAGTGATATGATCGGATCCAGATTATCGGAGTCATCGGATTCCAAAAATCTACTTATACCTTTTGTGGACCTTCTCTTATTATCTGGGTTTTGGGACCAGAGGATTTTTACCCGGTACCACGGAAAAAAAGACATTTTTTTCATTTTTCCTTCATTTGGATGCTGCTGCATTTGTCCTGAATCTGTCAAAGAGCAATGTTCTTGGAATCTTTGTATGACGCTTGAATGTTTTCCTTTTCTAGGTTAGATTTTTCTTGAGGTTGATTCTACGGTGGGAAGCGAAGTCAAGGAGAAAAGATTGAAGGGAAGGGCCGGTGTCTCATTTGGGGCCTTGGGAGTTGGGGCGTAGTAGAGACAAAAGGGTTGGAAAGAAAATAATGATTTTTCCGAGACCTTTTGGCCAAATAACCGCAACCCATGTTGGTGAACTGTGATTGGAACTCTAAACCAAAATGGATTAACTGAGGCTAAGTAAATAGTTTTTTAAGATTTTTTATTTTTTCTAGTTTGGCTTGCATTAGAATTCCATCAAAATTGGTCGGATAATAATTATCCAACGTAGATAAGACATTATTTATCGAGATATATTTGATCCATCAAAAAATTAGATAAATTTATCCAACCGAAAAAAACATAAGACAATTAATTTCTCAAGTCATCATTGTCGTTGCACATGAATGTCTCGAGCAAATGAACTTCCAATCCCAGTTACGTCTCGCCAAACAAAAACCACACCCTTAATGAGAATTGAGAATCCTACATGGTTTGCTTAACTGAGAATTCATAAGTTTTCCGGTCCTGTTTTCCGCAGAGAGCAACGTGGGGTTTTTCAATTTTTTAGTCTAGACGCTGTGGCGTCTCGTTGGTGTACCACCGGTGTGCGGTTTCTTCCCCGTGCTTGGCGGTGGGTTGGTTTTCGATAGTGTGTGTCGGTCTTCTCTGCTAGCGCCGGCATGTGGCGCCTCCCGGAGGTCCGATTGTAACCTCCCCTTTGAAGAACCAAAAAAAAAAAAAAAAAAAAAGAGAGAGAATACTGAAGTTATACACTAAACAAAGATCTCCAATGGAAAGCAGAGAGATCAAATTCCCAATTTATTGGAGATTAAAGAGGGAGGGAGAGCTACATATCTAGTTTAGACTATAGATTCATACATTACCCAATCTATTTGGGCTCCCATCTCACCTATTTACAGTCTGATGACCTCAGTGAGGTCGAACCAGATTTGCTCGAACACCTTCACGATCACGTCGTGGTACTCGTTCGAGTTCAGAGTGAGGTAGCAGGCCAGGAGGTCCTCCAAATCCTTGGACGCCCGGATGTTGTTCTCCACGATCATCTCCACCATCGAGTCCCGGAAGTCCCTCTGTGGGTCGGAGGACGACTTCACGACGGCGAAGCTCTCCGGAAGGCCCTTCCGCTGCCGCATTGCGGCAGCCGCCGTCGGCCCGGAGGTCCTCCGGGCGCGGTGGGCCTGAATTCTCTTGCTGCCGAACCTCGGGGAGCTGGCGCGCATCCGAAGCCGGTGGAGTCCGGCCGGAGATCTCTTTGCCGGGCTCTTGCTCTGTTCGGGATGAGTGCTCCCCTTCTCTCGAGTCCCATCTTTATCGCCCAATTTGACCGGCTCTGCTTCTGGCTTCGCAGGCTTCGTTAGGATTGGACGGAGGTCGAGCTCCGCTGCCGCGTCGAACTCTTTGAACTTCTCGAGCTTCCGGGCGAGGGAGCTCTTGCTGCCCACGTCGATGATTATGTCGGTGGCGGAGGAGGTGAGCCGGCAGGCGCAGGAGTGAGACCACGATTTGATGCCGTCGAGCTCGAACCCACCGGCGATAATGGGCTTGCGGAGATCGTCGTCTTCGTCGTCGGTGAGGCCGTCGCTCTGGTATGGCGGGCTCTCCGGTGAGGTACCCACCGGGAATTCATCCATTGACTCCGATCTCCAGACCGGGCAGCTGCAGCCGGAGGAAACAGAGGAGGTGACGAGCTTGGTGGGGGACTTCGCGGGCTTTCTTCGGCTCCTCCTCTTGGATTTCCTCGGTGGGTCGACGGGGAAATGGGTGTCTGCGGCCTTGAGGTTGACGGGGGAGTTGGGGAGCTTCTCTGTTTCCGGCCCCCTGGTGAAGTAGTAAGATGCCCTGTTCGGGAGGAACGCCTGCTTGGATGCTGGTGCCTCTGGGGCCGGGAACTGCTTTCCTGCGGCTGGCCCTGCTGTTCTTGGGGCGTGGCCTCTCTTCACGGGGTGGGAGATGCTCTGTTTCCTGCTTGCCCTGCCCATCTCCTTCAGCTTGTAGAACCAGGCGTTTGGCATCATATCAGACAACCTAAACCTGTAATTCCCCATCTACTTGATACCCAATTCACCAATTGAAGAACCTCTCTCTCTCTCTCTCTCTCTCTCTCTCTCTCCCTCTCTCAAAGGAAAACCACACGACGACTAGGCTATAGACACAAGAAATGAGGAGCAGAGATTTCTCTCTCTCTCTCTCTCTCTCACACACACACACACACACACACACACACACACACACACACAAATAGACAGGCGCAGCAAGGAGAAGCTAAAGGGACACTAAACACTGTTTGTTTACAGAACCACACGAAGACAAGCCTCTCTCTCTCTCTCTCTCTCTCTCTCTCTCTCTCTCTCTCTCTCTCTCTCTCCTTGATGTGTGATAGGGAAGGGAGGGGAGAGGGAGGAAGGGAGGGGAGGTGGGGGGATAAATAAGGGAGGAAAAGGGTGGGTGGTAGGGAAGGGGAGAGACGTGGAGTGTGCCTCTGAGGTGATGGTGGGGGTCCAAGTCCAAGTCGAAGGAGATAGATTAAAGAAACAGAGGAGCAGGGGTTAAAGAAACAGAGGAGCAGGGGTTAGGAGGCAAGAACAGAAGGGCGTGGGCTAAGGGGGTAGTAATCCCGCGTACCCTTTTCTTAATGGACCTCTGCCGGTGATCTGATCAGCACGCCGTGGAAAAAACTCGGGCGAGCCCAATAGAATACTGTGCTGTCGGGCGGGGGGAGTAATGGAGTGTTACACACCGCCACCAACCCATTGACCTGTGGGGCTGCAGCACAATGCCCCTCTTGACCGTCCGACACGAGCCGGCGGGGCGCGGCAGCGGCGGGCATGAGGAGGGGCTTCATCGTTCCACTTCTACTGTTGGTGGTCACATGGCATGTTTCATAGTTCCAATTATATCACCTGACACGAGTATCTTTGCTCTTTCTAGTAAGGGTGTGTTTTTGGCTTTGGCCGCAATCTGTGCTTTTCTCCGTGTTTGGCGAGGCGGGGCGGTGTGTTTAACCTGTGCGGTCGAAGTAGGGTTAGCCGCCATAATCAATCCTTCAAGATGGGATATATGTGTGTGTGGGTGGATGGTGGTGGTGTGTGGAGAAGAGGAAGATGAGGGGGATAGCTTCCAAAAATTTTATTTTACCTTATAAAAAAAAAAAAGCTTATCCACAGGTGGGTCCCCCAAGAACGGAACAACTTAAGTGTCCTTGTTATTTTTGTAATTTGTTCTTACAAAACATCGAGCGTAAGACTCCTATTGATGGTTTTGTTAAACCGTTAAAAAAATTCATGTTTACTTGAAAGGGTTATTTATAAAACGTCAAGAATGATCCATTTTACTTGACGGTTACTATTATGAAATTGGAAACTTCTATACAACATACTACGGGAGTTCACAAGCTGATTAGGTCAAAAGGTACGGTATTGATCTAACCATCGTTCAAGATCGAGAGGAAGAGAGAGAAAGAGAGCCCTCTCTACCGTGTGTGAATAAGACTTACTCATAAATCCTATTAAAAACATATTATAAAGATGATAAATATCTAATCAGTAGCTATTTGATGTTAATTAGTACTTGTTTTCGAAAGGTTAATTAATACTTTCTCCCTATCTCTCTAACAAGTGAATCACACCCCCAAGGCAGTCGCGGTCGTTGAAGGTGGCCGTCCGAGTGCCGACAGGCACGTCGTCGTCGAAAGTCGTCCGAGTGCCGACGAACATGGGCATTTACTAGGAATATATCTTGACTGTTTAAAGAAACCATAAATAAAAGTTAACAAAGAGGTTTTTACAAACCAGTCTTGTAATAGTTTAAGTTAGTATATATAAGGGTCTTGTGGGTGCAAAATTTGGCTAAGGCATGCAAAGCCCATAGCCTATCAAGGAGCAGCCCATCAAGTTTCGCCTCGAGGCCCATTTGGAGACCAATTAGCCCGCCAGCAAAGACCAACTGAGAAGCCAGTCACTGGCTGCCTCGTTGACCAATTATGCACCGCTACGTCAGCCATGGCGGTTACATCACACTAACATCTATAAATAAACAGCCGTACATTTGTAGCGGGAGGTTCTTTTCGGGATTCGAGCTCCTTTTTTGTTTTGAGAGTGCTGTGCTTCGGATTTCGACCGATCAGATTTGAGACCACATCTCATTCCCCGATCTTCTTTTCTTCCATGTCTATTGTATAAGTTTTTCCGGAATCGTGCGGTTTGGTTGGCAGACACAATCTAACAAACCAAGGAACGTAGTACACCGGATTTACGTGGAAAAACCCATTCTCAATGTCGAAAAGGAAAAAACCACGGGGCAGGATGAGAATGCACTAACAAGGCAAACGGGTTACAATATCTCACCCTGACCTACTTACACCCGGAGAGGACCGGCCTCCTAAAATGTCGACCTCTCAAGTCTCTCTCTCTCTCTAAAAGTACTGAAAACTCTGGAAAGAACTGGGTAGCATCTCCCCTTCCAGACTTTTGATCCTTCTCTTTGAGGGGATAAGTCCCCTTTTATAGTGCTGCTAGGTAACAGTTGTTGCCCTCCGTGCGGGGCGGTATTGATGACGTGCTTCGGCGATTTGTGCAACTGCTTCGTGCATGGGCAACGTGTTATCTTGCATGCGCTGGGTGGTCACAGCTGGTGATACTTGCCTTATCGATCGATTGGGAATCTCGGGGCATGGGTCGTCTTCCTGTAACCGTCGTCCGACTGAGATTCTTGGGAGTAGTTACTGCTCAATCATGGTGCGCGATCTTCGGGCCAGCCCTTTGCGTGAATACCGGAGCTGCACGTGAATACTTGTGTGGTCATAGCGAGACGCACGGCTGACCGAGCGGGCGGCCGTCCAAGGTGCAGCAAGGCCAAGTGCATGATCGGGCACAGCGAAGTGCTTGGTCAGGGGCGAAGCAAGGTGAAGCGTACAGTCGGGCGCAGTGAAGTGAAATGCACGGCCGGGGCACATCGAATTGCACGATCGGGCACAGTGAGGTGTAGCACGCGGCCAGGGTGCAGCGAAGTGCGTGGTCGGGCACAGCGAGGTGAAGCACGTAGTTGGGGCATAGCGAGGTGAAGTGTGCGGTCGGGCACAGCGAGGTGCACAATCGAGTGCAACTAGGTGAAGCGCACAGCCGAGCGCAACAAAGTGAAGAGCGCGCAGGGGCGCAACAAAGTGCACGATCGGCCGCAGTGAGGTGCACGGTCGAGTACCATGAGGTGAAGTGTGCGACCGGGCGTAGCAAAGTGAAGAGCGTGGCCAAGAGCAGCAAAGTGAAGTGCGCGGCCGGGGCGCAATGAAATGCACGATCGGGCACATCGAGGTGAAAGTGCACGACCGGAGCGCAGCAAAGTGCACGATCGGACGCAGTGAGATGAGCGGCAGGGCGGGCGAAGTAAGCGATCGGGCGCAACGAGGTGCACGGTCGGGCACAGTGAAGTGAAGCGCACGACCGGGCGCAGCGAAGTGAAGTGCGCGATCGAACACAGCGAGGTGAAGCGTGCGGCTGGGCGCAGCAAAGTGAAGTGTGCGACCAGGGCGCAGCGAAGTACGTAGTCAGGCGTAGCGAGGTGAAGTGCGCGACCGGATCGCAGCGAAGTGTGTAGTCGGGCACAGCGAAGCGAAGTGCGCGGCTGGGGTCCAATGAAGCGTGCGGCCGGGCGCAACGAAATGAAGTGCGCGGCCAGGGCGCAGTGAAGTGCACGATCGGGTGCTGTGAGGTGAAGCGCGTGGTCGGGGCACAGCGAAGTGCACGGTCGGGCGCAACGAGATGTGCGGCCAGGATGGCAAAGTGTGCGATCGAGGGCAGCGAGGTGAAGTGCACGGTCGGGTGTAGCGAGGTGAAGTGTGCAGCCGGGCGCAGCGAAGTGAAGTGCGTGGCAGGGGCGCAGCAAAGTGTGCGGTCGGGCTCAACAAGGTGAAGTGCGTGGTCGGCGCAGCGAGGTGAAGTGCGCGGTTGGGCATAGCAAAGTGAAGTGCGCGATTGGCGCTCAGCGAAGTTCGTGGTAGGGTGTAGTGAAGCGAAGTGCTTGGCTAGGGTACAGTGAAGTGCGCTGGGCACAACGAAGTGAAGTGCATGGCCGGGGCGCAACGAAGTGCACGATTAGGCGTTGTGAGGTGAAGCGCGTAGCCGGGGCACAACGAAGTGCGCGGTCGGGCGCAACGAGGTGAAGTGCACGGTCGGGTGTAGCGATGTGAAGCGTGCGGCCGGGTGCAGCGAAGTGAAGTGCGTGGCCGGGGAGTAGCAAAGTGCGCGGTCAGGTACAGCAAGGTGAAGTGCGCGGCCGGGGCATAGTGAAGCGCACGGTCGGGCACAGCGAAGTGAAGTGCGCGGCTGGGGCACAGTGAAGTACACGATCGGGCGCAGTGAGGTGAAGCACACGGCTGGGACGCAGTGAAGTGTGCGGTCAGGCGCACTGAGATGCGCGGCTGGGTGAGAGAAGTGCGCAGTCGGGCACAGCGAGGTGAAGTGCGCGGTTGGGTGTATCGAGGTGAAGCGTGTAGTCGGGCGCAGCGAAGTAAAGTGCGCGCCGGGGCGTAGCGAAGTGCACGGTCGGGTGCAGCAAGGTGAAGTGCACGGCTGGGCGCAGCAAAGTGAAGTGCGCGGCCGAGGCGTTGCGAAGTGAAGCGCGTGGCCGGGGTGCAGCGACGTGCATGGCCGGGCGCAGCGAAGCGAAGTGCGCGGCTGGGGCGCAGTGAAGTGAAGTGCGCGGCCGGGGCGCAACGAAGTGCACAATCGGGCACATCGAGGTGAAGCGCGCGGCCGGGGCGCAGTGAAGTGCGCGACCGGCCAGGGAGAGGTGCGCTGCCAGTTGGGCGAAGTACACGGCCGGTTGCTTCCACCATAATTATTTGTTATGGTACACACAAGTCTATCTCGACCTGTCAAGGAACATCTCAATGTTCCAAAGATAAGGGATTCAAGGTTGCGACTACTGCATGAGGACGTAGGCTAAGACCGAACCTCCTTAACAAATCTCGTGTATACTCTCTCTTCTTTCTTTACTCTCTACACTCCACTCCTCTAATCAATTGATTGTAAGGGGATTGATCAAATCTCATGTCTTCTCTGTCTTCTGTCTTTACTCTCTACACTCTACTCCTCTAATCAATTGATTGTAAGGGGATTGATCGTGCACAATGGAAAGATTCCCCCCACAAGTCTCTCTTCCTCCCCGCCCTCCGTTGATTGCCTAACCTACTCCCTCCTCATCGGTGGTCATTGTTCCCTCCTCATCATGGGTTGTTAGGCATCGCCGCCAACCTATGGACACAATGCCCTCTTGATTGACCGTCCGACACGAACACACGTGGCGTAGCGGCAAACATGGAGAGGTTGATCGTTCGACATCTACGGTATGTAGTTACATGGTATGGTTGATAGTTCAGATTATATCATCTGATACAAGTGTCTTTGTTCTTCTACTAAGGCTGCATTTGGCTTTGACCACAATTTGCGTTTTCTCCGTGTTTGGCGGAGCGGTGCGATTAACCGGTGCGGTCGAACTAAGGTGAACCACCCATAATCCGTTCTTCCACAGCCAGTTTTTAAGATGTCGAGAGGGGGTCTGGTTTTTCTCTCCTTGTCTCTCCACTCAGTGTTTCGAAAATCAGACCGGACCGGGTGGTTCAACCAATTTAGATCGGAATCGGAACATGTTTTGGTTCGATCTTTGAATAAACCGGTTTGTATGTTAACCCAGGAATCAAAGCTTGCCATTGAAGAATTTAGGAAATATCTATTTAAAAAAACATATGTTCATGCTGTTCAAACCAATGAACCACCGGTTTGAACCGATTTGGACTAAAATGGATGCCTTTTCAGTTCGCCTTCCGGTCCGATTTTGAAAACGCTGCTCTGCGTGTGAACCAAAGGGGCGCCAGAACCACTACAAGGAAAAGAAGTTTCCATGTTATTTTTGCTATCTGTTCTTACAATACATCGAGTGTCAGGCATTGTTTTGAAAACCGGACCTGACTGGGTAGTTCAACCAGCTTGGACCAGAATCGGAACATGTTTCAGTTAAGTTTTTGAATAAACCGGTTTGTATGTTAACCTAGGAATCAAACCTTGTCATTGAAAAATTTAGTAAACCTTCCCCTGCCCTGGTGTAGGGTTTCAGTGAGCTCCCCTGGCCTCCTCGGTCGCCGCCGTTGAGTGGCACTGGGGAGCCAGAAAATTTGATGATTCTCCTCCCCCATGGGTCGGATCTGTGTTCCCCCCCTCCCTTCCCCGTGTAAATTGGGGTTTTGGTGATTTCGCCACGGTGGATCTGGCCGGTGGCGGATCCAGGCCGACGATCTGTACTCTCTCTTCTCCCTTCTCATTTTGGGATTTTGGGGTTGTCCTTTCTGGCTTCGGCTTGGTGGGTTGGCGTCTTCCCTTCTGACGAGGTGCAGTGGCCTGGCTGATCGTTGTGGCGGCCTTGAATAGGTCCCGTGGATCTCGCCCCTGCTCGTTTCGGCGGCTCTCAGGTCTTGGCGTGGGTGGTGGCTCGGCTCGGCGTGGCATGGAGGGCCTGGGGGGTTCATCGGCGACTCCTTCCCGGCTGCCTGTGGGTGGTGATTCCCCTCTCTTAGCTCCTGTGTAGGTGGTTTTATTTTGTTTGTTTTTCTTATATTTTCTTTAAGTGGTGGCTGTGTTAATCCACCGGTGTGGCGGGGTGGGTGTCCCTCTAGTGTGAAGGTTTGTGGGTCGCCGGGGAGGCAATGTATGTTGTACTGACCTCGTGCCCTTTCTTTTTGCTTGGGTGGTGATGCTTTAATAATAATAAAAAAAAGAATTTAATAAATATCTATTAAAAAAAAACATATTTTCATGTTGTTCAAACAATTGAACCACCGCTTCGAACCGATTTGGACCGAACCGGATGCCTTTTCGGTTCGCCTTCCGGTCCGGTTTTGAAAACACTGCTCCGCGGGTGAGCCTAAGGGGCGCCGGAACCATTATCAGTTTATTAAATTAAGAAAAAACACAACTAATACCCAAAGGCATTGAGTACACTAGCTGGAAACCCGACCAAGACAGTCAATCCAGAAGCCCGAAAAGCCAAAACACCAAGGTCTCAAGACTCTGAAGCATTCGACCTCTCTAGCTCACGGATCTGATCAAGAAAGGACTTCGAACTCCCTCCTTCGATAGAGAACCCCATAGCTGAAGCTAAAACGAGAAGTGTGCTATCCTCCATCGAGTTGAGAGATAGATTCGATACCGCGCCATCGAATCTTGATAATTGATCCCGAAGATTCGGAATCAGAGAATCTTCATGCTTCGGACGGGGAGGGGGGGTACGTGCGCTTGATTCAAGAGCTCGAGATTTGGCTCGAAGTGCAGCTCTAACTTCGATCGGATCTGTCCTAAGGTTTGCCAGGCGAGGGCTGCGACGTGGCTCTGGCACAGCCCTTACAGGGACAAGCACACCGGGGTTACTGTTCGCTCTGGCCAACTGATCCTCTTTGTCGGCTATAGCAATTGTACCGCCCACATCACCCTCGCCAGCAGTCTGCAATACATTGGCCACTGCTGCAGCCACAATAGCCTGTGTTACTTCAGCAATGACAATATCAGTTTCAGCTGGTTCTGATGGGAAAAGTCCTTGACCTTCCCTCTTTGTGTGGAAATAAAACAAACACCTTGTATGCGAGTGTGAGCACGAGAAAGAAACACAAACCAAGCAAGCACAAAAAGAGAGACACGGATTTATGTGGTTCACCCCAAATTGGGCTACGTCCACGGGCACGATGAGCCGAAGCTCGAGTTTCACTAGCAATGATGGAAAGACATCATGGATTACACCCAACACCTTGTCTTCTCCTCCTTGCTTGAAACCCCCACTTCCTTAGGATTCAAAGAACCCTAGAAATCCCTCTCTTCAACTAGAAGAGGATCTCAAGAACCATCTCCACCAATGGAGGGAAAGGAAAGATTTGATCTTACCCCTTTCTCTTCTTCGGCTGCAACAACGAATGCTTCTTTGCTCTCAAGGTTTTCTCTCCAAGAGAAAACCCCTCTTTTGTGCTCTCCCCAATTTCACTCAAGCCCCAAAATGCTCTCTCTATGGCCCCCAAGGACCCATAGGATGATTAAATCCAGCAGATGAAGCAAGTGGACCGTTGGATTAAGAGATTGATCCAACGGCTCCAAACATAAAACTGAAATCTGCACTTAAAAACAGAGTGCAGAAAGTAATCACAGGGCTGACTTCAGATCGCTGTATCTTCCTCAATACTCATCAGAATTCAGTGATTCCGGATCCGTTGGAAAGCTTGACATGTCCTCTACAACTTCTATGTAGACACCTAAGCCAAACTCCAACTCCATCAGCTGCTGCAGATGCTCAAAGATCAGTCCCTGCAGAGCCGGTTCCACGCAGTGGCCGGTTGCAAGAATGATCCGAGAACAAATGCGATGCCGAACTTGGGTCTTGTCCTTATGGGGATGGATACCCAACAAACTCCCCCTCCAGACCCATGAGGAGGGATCTCTATGTCTTGTTTCCTCAGCTAACAAAGAGAAGTCACCAAACCCGCCACACGAGTGCAAACTTCGTGCTTCTCCTTGGGTAGTGACTTCGTCATTACATCCGATCCATTATCATCGGTATGTATCTTCTCAACTTGTAATTTCTTTTGTTCCACCACATCATGGATCCAACGATACCGCAAGTCGATGTGCTTGGTCCTTGAGTGAAAACTCGAGTTCTTAATCAAATGTATTGCACTTTGGCTATCACAATACAGAACATACCGCTCTTGCTTGTGACCAAGTTCATGTAGAAATCTTTTCATCCACAATAGCTCTTTGCCAGCTTCCGTCGCCGCTATGAACTCGGCCTCGGTTGTCGATAATGCCACGCACTTTTGCAACTTTGATTTCCAAGCAACTGCTCCTCCTGCAAATGTCATCAAGTACCCCGATGTGGACTTTCGTGTGTCAACATCTCCCGCCATATCGGCATCCGTGTAGCCTTGTAACAATGGCTCTCCATGGCCAAAGCACAAGCACGCTTTCGAAGAGCCCCTGAGATACCGTAAGATCCACTTCACGGCCAACCAATGTTCTTGACCCGGATTCGAGAGGAACCGACTCACAACTCCGACCGAATATGCTAGGTCGGGCCTTGTGCAAACCATTGCATACATCAAAGAGCCGACCGCCGATGCATAAGGAATTTTCTTCATGTCATTCTTCTCTTTCTCACTTGTAGGACTTTGCTTGGAGTTAAGCTTGAAGTGACTACCAAGTGGAGTACCAACCGGCTTTGCCTTATCCATATGGAATCTCTCAAGTACCTTCTCAATGTACCGCTCTTGAGATAGCCAAATCTTGCCTTCCTTCCGATTTCGGGATATTCTCATGCCGAGAATTTGCTTTGCCGATCCCAAGTCTTTCATAGCAAAGGACTTGCCAAGCTCCTTTTTCAAACTTGCAATTTTACTAGCATCCTTTCCAACGACTAACATATCGTCAACGTAGAGTAAAAGAATGATAAAATCGCCACTATCAAACCTTTTTATGAAGACACAATGATCCGATGTCGTCCTTGTGTAGCCTTGCTCGATCATAAATGTATCAAACTTCTTGTACCATTGGCGTGGAGCTTGCTTTAGGCCGTACAAGCTCTTCCTCAACTTACACACAAGATGTTCCTTGCCTTTGACTTTGCACCCTTCCGGTTGCTCCATGTAGATTTCTTCCTCCAAGTCACCATGGAGAAAGGCCGTCTTCACATCTAGTTGCTCAATCTCCAAATTCATGCTTGCCGCAATGCTTAGAACAACCCGGATTGAAGACATCTTTACTACCGGAGAATAAATTTCTTCAAAGTCAATTCCCTTCTTTTGCCCGAAGCCCTTCACAACCAACCGTGCCTTGTACCTTGGATGTGAGCAATTTTCTTCGGTCTTCAACTTGTACACCCACTTATTCTTGAGTGCTATTTTATCCTTTGGCAAAACCACCAAGTCATATGTGTGGTTCTCATGTAGGGATTTGAACTCCTCCTTCATGGCTTTTAACCACTCACTCTTGTGCTCATGTGTTAAGGCCTCTTGGTAGCTTTCCGGTTCTCCCCCGTCGGTGAGTAACACATACTCATTTGAAGAATACCTTCTTGAAGGTTGATGCTCTCTAGTGGACCTCCTAACTTGAGGCTCAACATGTGGCTCTTGCTCCACATGGTCTTCTTGTTCACCATCACTAGTAGGCTCTTGTTCATCAACTGCATCATTAGAAGTAGTTTGCTCATCTCTATCATCATCATTATGAACCATGGGTAAAGGCTCCAACCCCATGTCCATAAGATCATCAACAAAAGCTTCTTGTTTTTCACCATTCTCAAAGTCTTCAATAGTTTGATCTTCAAGAAAAATGACATCCCGACTTCTAATCACTTTCTTGTTAACCGGATCCCAAAACCTGTAGCCAAACTCTTCATGTGCATAGCCGATGAAGATGCATTGCCGCCCCTTGTCGTCAAGCTTTGACCTCTCATCTTTGGGAATGTGCACAAAACACCTACAACCAAACACCTTCAAGTGCTTATAGGAAACATCCTTCCCCGACCAAACCTTGTCCGGAACATCCCCGTTCAATGGAGCCGAAGGAGATAGATTGATCAAATCAACCGCCGTCCTCATTGCCTCACCCCAAAAGGATCTTGGCAACTTGGAATGTCTGAGCATGCACCGGATCCTTTCCACGATGGTTCTATTCATTCTCTCGGCAATACCATTTTCTTGAGGCGTCTTGGGAACCGTCTTCTCATGCTTAATCCCTTGCTCGGCACAATACCTATCAAAGGGACCCAAATATTCTCCGCCGTTATCGGTGTGAATGCACTTTAACTTTCTTCCGGTCTCTCTTTCAACAATTGCTTGAAAGTGTTTGAAGATGTCCAACACTTGATCCTTGGACTTCAATGCAAATGCCCAAACCTTCCGGGAGTGATCATCTATAAATGTCACAAAATAAAGTGCACCTCCAAGTGTTCTAACCTTCATAGGGCCACAAAGGTCAGAATAAACTACATCCAAAACATTAGACTTTCTAGAATGAGGAGTTCTCTTGAAGGAGATTCTATGTTGCTTACCCGCTAGGCAATCATCACAAGTGTCAAGAGATGTACCTCCAATGCCGGGTAGAAGCTCCTTCCTTACAAGGATTTGCATTCCCTTTTCACTCATGTGACCGAGCCTCTTGTGCCATAGCTCAGTGGATGTCTTCTTCTCTACCGCATTCACCTCCATCTTGCATAGGCTTGCTTGCGTGGTATAGAGAGAACTATCTTTCTTCCCTTTTGCTACAATCAATGAACCCTTTGTGAGCTTCCATTGTCCGCCACCAAAATGGTTGATATAGCCTTCGTCATCAAGCTTGCCGGTGGAGATCAAGTTGAGACGGATGTCCGGGACATGCCTCACATCTTTGAGTACCAACTTGCACCCAAGGTTAGTCTTCAAGCACACATCTCCCTTTCCGACGATCTTGCACATACCTTCATTTCCCATCCTAACATGGCCAAAATCACCGGATGTGTAGGATGCAAAGAAATCCGCTCGTGGAGTAACATGGAATGATGCACCCGAATCAACAAGCCAACAAGTGTTGTCACATGCTAGACCAACAAAGTTGTCATCAGACACAATAATGATATCATTATCCGATGAAGTTACATTTGCGGACTTCTCCTCTTTCTTCTCTTCATCATGGTTCTTCTTTTGCTCTCTTTTGAATTGGCGACATTCTCTCTTCATGTGGCCCTCCTTGCCACAATGGTAGCATTTGATGCCCTTCCTTGACTTTGATCTCCCCTTTGATCCATCTCGATGATAAGGCTTCCTACTCTTGCTTCTCCCCCGTTTTTCCATAACAAGTGCTTCCGAGTGCGAATTTCCCGAAGATCTTCTTCTTGTCTCTTCATTCAACAAGCTACCGGTCACTTGACTCATAGTGACAATCCCATCCGGAGCCGAGTTGCTAAGCGACACCACAAGCGTCTCCCAACTATCCGGCAACGAGCTAAGTAGCAATAGTGCTTGCAACTCGTCATCAAGCACCATCTTCATAGAGAAAAGTTGATTCACCACACTTTGCATCTCGTTCAAATGTTCGGCTATGGAGCACCCCTCCTTGTACTTCAAGTTCACTAGCTTCCGGATCAAAAATGCTTTGTTTCCGGCCGTCTTTCTTTCATAAAGACTCTCTAATTTCTTCCAAAGAGCATGTGCGGACGTCTCGGTGGATACATGATGGAACACGGTATCATCCAACCATTGCCGAATGAAGCCCACGGCTTTACGATCTAGCTTTTTCCAATCAACATCATTTGTACCCTCCGGCTTTGCTTCGTCGCCTTCAACCGGCCCATAGAGATCCTTGCAATACAAGAGGTCTTCCATCTTTGCCTTCCATATCATCCAATTATTCCCATTTAAGCTCACCATCCGACTCACACTAGCCTCCATTTCTCACACAAGACTTTCGTCGAACACCTTGTAGGCGAAACCTTAGCTCTGATACCACTTGATGGGAAAAGTCCTTGACCTTCCCTCTTTGTGTGGAAATAAAACAAACACCTTGTATGCGAGTGTGAGCACGAGAAAGAAACACAAACCAAGCAAGCACAAAAAGAGAGACACGGATTTATGTGGTTCACCCCAAATTGGGCTACGTCCACGGGCACGATGAGCCGAAGCTCGAGTTTCACTAGCAATGATGGAAAGACATCATGGATTACACCCAACACCTTGTCTTCTCCTCCTTGCTTGAAACCCCCACTTCCTTAGGATTCAAAGAACCCTAGAAATCCCTCTCTTCAACTAGAAGAGGATCTCAAGAACCATCTCCACCAATGGAGGGAAAGGAAAGATTTGATCTTACCCCTTTCTCTTCTTCGGCTGCAACAACGAATGCTTCTTTGCTCTCAAGGTTTTCTCTCCAAGAGAAAACCCCTCTTTTGTGCTCTCCCCAATTTCACTCAAGCCCCAAAATGCTCTCTCTATGGCCCCCAAGGACCCATAGGATGATTAAATCCAGCAGATGAAGCAAGTGGACCGTTGGATTAAGAGATTGATCCAACGGCTCCAAACATAAAACTGAAATCTGCACTTAAAAACAGAGTGCAGAAAGTAATCACAGGGCTGACTTCAGATCGCTGTATCTTCCTCAATACTCATCAGAATTCAGTGATTCCGGATCCGTTGGAAAGCTTGACATGTCCTCTACAACTTCTATGTAGACACCTAAGCCAAACTCCAACTCCATCAGCTGCTGCAGATGCTCAAAGATCAGTCCCTGCAGAGCCGGTTCCACGCAGTGGCCGGTTGCAAGAATGATCCGAGAACAAATGCGATGCCGAACTTGGGTCTTGTCCTTATGGGGATGGATACCCAACAGGTTCAACATCTTCTCCAATCTCATCAACAAGCGGCACTGATGACTGCGTAACAAAATCAATCGATTTGGCGACATCGCCCTTGCTAACAGCAACCCCAACCACGCTCACAACTCCAGCTTCTACAGCAATTTCAGCATTCGCGGCTTGCGTAACAGTAGCAAAACCCTCTATTGTTGCTTCTTTAGCAACTCCAGCCACTCCTATAATTGCAGTTTGCGCAACATCAGCAGCACCAATATCCTGGTCTGCAGCAGCCCTGGGCATGTCTTCTGTTTGACCAACAACACCATCAGTGCCAAATTCTGCACTAACACCAACAACATCAGGGCCACTAACTGCAACTTCACCACCCACAGACTCTATAACATCAGCCTCTCCTTCACCACCAGACTGTTATATCAGCATCCCCGACCCCAGCATCACCCATAGGCTGTGTAACATCAGCAATAGCTACAGGGGCTGCCGAGCCAGCACCATCAACAGCAACACCCTCCACTCCTACTAGCATAGCCTCTTCCATCTCTTGACTCCCCAAAATCTCGAACCGAGAACCACTATCCCAATCCGGAGCATCCAAGGTTGAGGTTGAGGGTGCCTTGCCTTCATTCTTAGCCGCCACTTTTGTCCACTGATTGCAATCCGGTTGCACATGTAATGATTGTGAGGTAGACCAAGAGGAGTTATCCCATCCTTAGTAGCACTGAAAGAATTACCAGTCAGCTTCTAAGTTTTCATAGCTGCTTTGGGCCCAGGCAATGAAAAACCTTTCCATTCGTCAGAGATCTTAGGGTGAGCAATACAAGAGTTCTCATTGTGGTCGAAGGACTGACAAGCGCGACATCGAGATGGCTTCCAATCATACAAGATCCTTTGCCTGGAGAGGATGACACCTGTATCAGTACGAGCTTCGACTTCGTCACATAGAGCATCCTCTACATTGATCTCCACACAAATCCTAGCATAGTTCATCCGTCCACCTTCTTTGTGTGCAACGGGAGTGGCCGTGGGGGCATCTATCCCGATCGGAGTACCCAGCACACTACCCATCCTGCATAGAGTGTCAAAAAACCATTGTTTCTCCTGAAGATTAGGAAACCTGACCCATAAAGGTATTGTAGATAGGGGTCTTGTGGGCGCAAAATTTGGCTAAGGCATCCAAGGCCCACAGTTCATCAAGGAGTAACAGATTAGTGTACATCCCACGAGGACAACTCAAGGTCCGTATCGAGGCCTGTTTGGAGACCCTGCAACGTCAGCCCTGGCGATTACAAGACACCAGCATCTATAAATAGACAGCCGCACGTTAGCAAAGGGAGGTTCTTTTCGAGATTCGAGCTCCTTTTTCATTTTAAGAGTTCAGCGTTTACGATTCCAGCTGATCCGATTTGAGACCACAACTCATTCCCCGATCTTTTTTTCTTCCACGTCTATTGTACAAGCCTCGCTCGGCCTGTCGAGGGACATCTCAACTTCTGAAAGAGTGGATTCATGATTGCAACTTATCGCACGGGGACGTAGGCTAAGATCGAACATCATTAACAAATCTCCTACTATCTCTTGTATCTTTACTCTCTACATTCTACTTGATCGATCTATAAAAGAACCGATCAGTCTTCCAGAATGTATGTTTTATGTACAGCAATACTAATTGGGAAGTTTAAACCCGCTGGCTGGTCGGACAATAAATTTTCATGGTCCTCAAAATTGAGACAGAACTCAACAACTAAAATGCATAGAACCTGGTCACACCAAGAAAATCGTCGATGCCTGCCATGTCGGTGTGTGTCCATGTTTTGTGTGTGGCATGTGTGATTGAATAGCCAGCATTGCTCATGGTGAACTTCTACATCCAGGTTTGATGTAGTCATAGGGGATCAACAATGGTGGCAGTGTCTGATGCAATTTTTCTATATATTTTTTTTATATTTGTGTTGATCGATTATGGAATGCTTAGCTCAAACTATGGTTGACACGAAGTTAGCGGGTCTGGGTTTGGCTTAAACGGGTTCGGGTCGTAAACGGGTCGACACGGTAGACCCGTTTAATAAACGGGTCGGGTCCGGGTTTAGGATCTGGACACGGTAGATCTAGGAAGACTCGTTTAAAATTCAACGGGACGGGTCTAGTCTACCCGCAATCCGATACTGTAGTATGTAGTGCCAGCGGGTCATATCGGGTCGGTCGGGTGGAATCGGATTGGGTCGGATCGGGTCAACCGAATAGACCCGTGTGGTAAACAGGTCTAACTGGTCTTATCGGGTCTACCCGTTTATAACCGGGTCGGGTACGGGTTTAGGTTCTAGACACGATTAGTTAAACGGGTCGGGTCCGAGTCTAGGGGTTTTGGACCCGATCCGACTCGACCCATTGCCACCCCTAGCAGAGATGCATAACCACAAGTCTCAAACCATATAATCCATCAGGGAATAAGAAAGTTGGCAAAGCAACTGATTCTTTGGTGAGGAGGTTGTGGATTCAACTCCTCCTCCCCTCGATTTATCCAGGAGTGAAGAGGTAATTAACGAGTAAGTTGGGCTTCACTCCTGAAGGGATTAGTCCAAGTCTGAAGTAGACCGTTGCTCGAAAGGCTTTAGGACAGCTGCAGATCTCCACTAAAAAAAAACCCTCATACCTATACCAATCGAAAGAAACAACCTCATACTTAGGGATGGTAATTATCTGGGTTTATTGGGTTACTCGACCCGACCTGTCCCTATTGGGACGGGTTTGGGATTCTCAAAAACAGGTTTGGGGCGGGTTTGGGATTTGAATTTAAAACCCGGTCGGATTCGGATCGGGTTCAGGTTTTACTCTAACCCGTCCCGCCCCGACCTGACCTGTGTATATAACCTATCATATATTCATATATCTTAAATATTCTTTGATATATTAGTTTTCAAGATCATATAATAAGTTGGCTTGTGCTTATAACTGCGTGATCGTAATATACGAGGAATCTTTGTTCTGTGCTCTTCTCTATGTAGAGCTGCGATTAGGTGGGCCAAAAAAGCTAAATATGTAGTTTTTTGTGAAGCCGATCCAACCTGACCCGCAATTCATAAACAGGGCAAGACAGGGCGGGCATGGGTTTTCCCAATACTAATTGGGATGGGTTTGGAAATTATCCTCAAAACCCGACGCGGATTTGGAACGAGTATGGAGCGGGATAAAATATAATGGGACGGGTTCGGGATAGGGCCGACCCGTTGCCATCCTTACTCATACTTCTTACCCTACCTTGGGTACCTTGGGCTGGCAATTTCGGACCTGACACGGCAGACCCGACACTACCCGACACGAAGTTAGCGGGTCTGGGTCAGGGCTAAACGGGTTTGGGTCGTAAACGGGTCCACACGATAGACCCGTTTAATAAACAGGTCAGGTCCGGGTTTAGGGTCCGGACACGATAGACCCGAGAAGACCCGTTTAGTATTCAACGAGTCGGGTCGGGTCGGGTCTACCCGCAATCCGATACTATAATATATAATACCAGCGGGTCTTTCGGGTCGAGTTGGATTGGGTCGGATCGGGTCAACTGAATAGTCCCGGATGATAAATGGGTCTTACCGGGTCTTATCGGGTCTACCTGGTTATTAGCAGGTCGGGTACGGGTTTAGGATCTAGACACGATTTGTTAGACGGGTCGGGTCCGGGCCTGTGGGTTTTGGACACGAACCCGACTAAACACGACCCGACCCGACCCATTGCCACCCCTAACCCTAACCCATTTAGAAAGGCCCAACGGCTCCTACCTACTAATCCCAACGCCTTAGAGCCAACGTGGCTCCTAAGCAAACGTACGTGTGGACCATGGACTACGGATATTTGGGGCATTAAAAAACTGGGGTCGGGCTAAGGCCCATTAGTCCGTACCCCTTAAACATATAGAGGCCTACTGCACACAGCACCCGGGGCTGTTCTTTCGACGGATGCGCACCACGTGATGAAGGCCTGTTTGTATTCGGTCAAAAGGATAACTAGAAAAGTAAACCGGATAAAAAATTTACTTTGCTGATATTCCGATTCAAAAAATTGTAGTAAAGTAAATGATAAGATATTTACTAGTAGCCAAAAAGTTTTACTTGGAAAAAGCCAAGTAAAACTTTTGATTTACTAGTAAAAGGCTCCATTGACCATACCACGTCAGCCAATGGCATAATCGAGAGAGTCATATGATAGATTCAACTATTTGGGGAGTGACATGTGGCCTTGCCGGCCGTCTTGAACCGCCGCCGCCGGCCACTACTACCCCGTCGACCATCGCCACCACCCTGCCACCACCACCCTGCCTCCATCACCCTGTCACCCACCACCCCGCCGTCCACCACCCTCGTCGGCCACCTTGCACCGCCACCATCTCATTGTCGCCCATCTGCCACCACCTGCCGCCTCTTGCCACTGTGCGGCCATTGGGCAATGACGGGTGGTAGCTAACAGTGCGGCGGCGGGTGACCGGTGGTTGGTGAGGGTGGTGGCTGGCGGTGGGTTGTGGACGGTGGCCGACGAGGCGGTGACAAGTTTGTCGGTGGCCGGTGAAAGGTGGTGGACCGAATACAAACAGCAAAAAGTAAATCAGATTTACTAGTCGATGCGCACCACGTGACAATAAGGGCCTGCTTGTATTCAGTCAATAGGCTAACTAGTAAAGTAAATCGGATAAAAAATTTACTTTGCCTTGCACCGCCACCGCCAGCCACTATTCCGCCAACCACCACCACCTCGTCGCCCACCATCCCGCCGTCCACCACCTCGCCCACCACCACCACCCCGTCGACCACCGCCACCACCACCCTGTCGCCCACCACCCCAGCGGCCATCACCACCCCGCCGGCCACCACCCTCGTCGGCCGCCTTGCACTGCTGCCATCTCGTTGTCGCCCGTCTGCCACCACCCGCCGCCTCTTCCACCGTGCGGCCAGTGGGCGACGACGGGTAGTAGCCAATAGTGCGGCGGCGGGTGCCCGGTGGTCGGCTAGGTTGGTGGCTAGCCGTAGGTTGTGGAGGTGGCGACGAGGCGGTGACAGGTTTGTCAGTGGCCAGTGAAAGGTGGTGGACGACGACAGCGGTGAGCAACCGGTAGATTTATTTCTGATTTACTTTACTGATCAATCCAAACAGTCGTCCAGAAGTAATGATTTACTTTACAGGTCAATACAAACAGCAAGAAGTAAATCATATTTACTAGTCGATCTGGGAGGTTTACTAGCCCATATCTGATTTATAAGCCTTAACTTTGCGGGTCCCGAAAAACAAACAGACCATAAGGACATCGTAGTTGTCAGGCTGAGTGCGATTTACCTTTGGTGTATCATGTATGCCTGACATCGGTGTTTGAGGATTAGTCCCACCTCGATAAAGTAGAGAGCAGAAACAATCATTATACGTATGATGGGACCTCATCTTAATACCTGGGTTTTGGGATAAAGAAAGGTATCAGAGTCCAATCGTATCACTCACCTGCCGGATGTGGTCCACACACATCTATCATCAGCATGACAATGACCAAAAAAAGATTGGCCTGACGATAGAAACGATCCTTATATGTATGATGGTCCCTCATCTCAATACCTCACTGACCCCTCCTCAAATTATGCCGGCAACTCGGGCCATATCTGCTCTGGCCCGGACAGGCCCAATCACCGCGGGGGACCGGAGGTCCGGCGGAGCTGCCTTCCCTTTCGTTGGGCCTAGAGTCATGCCTTTGAGAATTTTGGGCGTCATACTCCGAAACTTATGGTTAGATGGGGGCTTTCACGTTAGTTATGAGGCTGATCGGCATCGACGGCATGGATGGGTTAGGTAGTAAAGGCCCACCAGTAGCGGGTTGGGCTCCCTAGTCCCAACAGAACTCGGCCTCGTCACCTCGACTCAATGTGAATGTGAACCTGGCCCGATGCCGGTGGGCCTTCATAACCTGGCCCGTCCATCTTTATCAGGCTCCATAATTGGGACGAAATCCCCTATTTAATGTTGTGGAGTTTGTGACATGGAGGATATTCCACCTCTCCTCGTGTGTTTAGTACCCCACATAAAAGGGGGCGGGGCCCACCAATACCCCGCCCCGAGGGCAAGGGGGGAGATTTCAAGATGACGGGAGGTCTACTGTGATAATCAGAGTGCAAGATGACGATGATGGTCATAGCGGTGGTGGTGGTTGTGATAATACCCGAGTGCTCTATAAGGCTGACCTCTTGAAAAGAGGAGAGCACATTAGGTAGGGCTGGCAATGGGTCGGGCCGGATCGTGTTCGGTTTCGTGTCATGTCCAAGACCCTACCCGGATCCGACCCGTGTAACTAATCATGTCTAGACCCTAAATTTGTACCTGGCCCGTTTATAAACGGATAGACCCGCTAAGATCCAATAAGACTCATTTAAATATTCATTCTCTTTTATAGAAAAAAAAAAGTTATATTTCAATGCAACTCTCCATCATGGGTGTCTTGAGCATAGACATTCGTTGAACCCATCGCAGACCAGTGAAAAACATAACTGGCTACATCACACTGTGATCGGATGCCGGATAGACCCGATCCGACACGACCCATTGATTTTTAAACGGGTCTTAAATGAGTCAAATGAGCCAGAGACAAAACACGGACCCGGCCCGTTGACTAATCAGGTTAGTCGTGTAGACCCGTTTATGACCTGAACCCGTTTAACCCAGATCCAGACCCACTAATTTCGTGTCGGGTCGTGTCGGGTCCAAAATTGTCAGCCCTACTATTAAGAGAGGCCATCATGCTCACCTTACCTATGTGGGGTTATTACAGGGGGGTAGGGCTAGCAATTTTGGACCCGACACGACAGACCCGACATGAAATTAGCTGGTCTAGGTCTTGGTTAAACAGGTTCAAGTCGACACGACTAACCCGATTCGTAAATGGGTCGGGTCTGGGTTTTGTCTCCGACCCGTTTGACCCGTTTAAAATTCAGTAGTCAGGTCTTGTCGAGTCTGTCTACCCGGCATCCGATCATAGTGTCACTTAGCCAATTAGCATGTATCTGGGTTCAATACGATTCACTGGGTTCAACCGATGGTTGTTATCAGGACACCCATGGATGGACAATTGCAGCAAAATGTAAAATTAATATATATATATATATATATATATATATATATATATATATATATATATATATATATATATGAGAAATGGGATGCTGCCTATCAAAGCAGCGTTTTTGCTGCTTTGATACATTGTTTGACCATCCTAGACGTTTTGGAATTTGATGAAATTTGGTGAGGGTGTTGTCTAGGGCACGATGATCATCCTCACAAATTTTCATCAAATTCCAAAACTTCTAAGCGGGTCAAATGGTCGAAGCAAAATCTGCAGATTTTTAACGGTGACTGCAGACGACTGATTTTGCTTCGACCATTTGAACCCCCTAGAAGTTTTGGAATTTGATGAAAATTTGTGAGGATGATCATCTTACCCTAGACAACACCCTCACCAAATTTCATCAAATTCCAAAACTTCTAGGATGGTCAAACAATGTCTCAAAGCAGCAAAAAATGCTGCTTTGATAGGCAGCATCCCATTCCTCATATATATATATATCTATATAATATTTCAGGATTTTGTGGGGGGGACAAACATTTAATTGAGTCGAGAGACAAACCCTAAGAGATAAACACAGCCGTTCATTGATGTTAAAGTGAGTGTCATTCACTTGGAAGATATGGATTAACGGTTGTGATTGATCCGATCAGCCCTTCAAAAATGGAAGATGATCAATACCCGTTCGGACCCATCAGAGTTGGGTTAAAATTAGAAGGTGATCAAGGCAATCGAATGGCTGACAGAAGGCATGGGCGATCAAATAGAAGGCTTGCGAGATTTGGGGATTTGGGGGGCGATGGAAGGAAGAGGGGGAGAGCGGGGCCATCTCTCGCGCGCCTCTCTCTGTCTCTCTCAGTGCGACCCTCTCTCTCTCTCTTCGATATCTCTTCGATCTCTATCGGCTGAACCCCCTCCCCCACTCTGAACACCCGTGCGGTCCTCGGCCGCGTGCTGCCCTCCCACCCACGGAACAAGGGCAGGGAGTCCGGGGTCGACGGCGTCAACTCAGCTCCGAGCGGCTCCGGCATCGATGCTGCCGGATCGTGGCCGGTGATGAAGGCGAGGCCGCTTCAGGAGGCCTCCTCCAGCTGTACTCGCGAAACCCATACGGTATTTCCTGCGATCGGCCAGGTGATCCGCCCTAATTCCTTCCCCCCCTCTTTCTCTCTGCGCGAACCGCCCCCCCTCTCCCTGTGAATCGCATGCCTCCCTCCAGATCTCTGGCTGACAGGATGCTCCGATTGCACTCCCGGCCCCCTAATTGGCAGGCACCTCCAGTTTATGAATCGCATGCTTCCCTGTTTGCTGCCCCCTAATCGCCTCCCGCCAGATCTTCGCAATCATCCATTTCGGTGGAGGGTCAAGGGGATTTTGAACGGTTCATGAGCAGAGGAGGGGCTGGTGTTGCTAATCGGAGTGGAAGAATCTTGATGGCCTCACTGTTCATGATCCTCATCATCTATCGCCAATCAAAGGCAATCTCTCTCTCTGTCTCTCTCTCTCTCTCTCTCTCTCTCTCTCTCTCTCTCTCTCTCTCTCTCTCTCTCTCTCTCTCTCTCTCTAGAGGATCCCATCAAAGCCTCCAGCTCTAATGGTGGATTTCCAGACTTCGACCTACGGTCCATGATCCTCTTCGATTTATCCGATTCTCTGTGTTTAGAAAATTATAGATCAGGACTGATTGTAAAAATAAAATAATGTAATAGAATTGAAGACTCTCATCAAGTTGGTTTTATAGAATTGAAGACTCTCATCAATCTGATTTTTTGGTCTGATTTGGTTTGCGGCCTTAGGTAAAATTGTGCTGTATAATTTCATTCCTGCCCCGCATGAACCAGAAGGTTAAATGGGAGGTGGAAGGCCGAAGTGAGCAATCTCCAGACTCCTCGCCGATATGACGGACGAGCATCTTTTCAACAACATCCTTCTAGGCGGCCGCAGGGGAACTGTAAGACCTCTCTCTCCCTTCAATAACATCCTCCTAGGAGCCTTTTCGATAGGGGTGTGCATCGGTTCAAAACCGACCTATTTAGGCAAAACCCAAACCGATCCAACCTAGCTCGGTTTTGAGAATTTGCAAACTGATCCAAACCGATTGAGATTGGAATCCAATCCAATCCAATCCAATTAAAGTCGGTTTGGATTGAATTGGATGGTCGGTTTGGGCTTTGGCCCATATGCTTACTAGCTTATTTATTTATTTATTTGGACATAGTTTCAACTTTAAAATGATTATTTTAAAAATTATAAAATGATACTATATTACTTACCAAAATACCAAGTTATCAACAACAATACCATTATGTCCACAATATTCATATCCATTAAATATTAAAAACTACAAAGTACAGTTTTAACAATTAAATAAAACTTCACAATAATTACCACTAAATTAGTATATTATAAACCGGAGTCCGATTCGGTTCGGTTCGGTTTAGGTCGGTTTTTAATTGATAAATCCGATAACCGATCCAATCATATCGGTTTTGAGAAATCCTGATCCAATCCGATCCGTTGAGTGTGTCAAAACCGATCAAATTAGGTCGGTTTGGTTTGGTTCGGTCGGTTTGGTTTGGAAAATTGATTTGTGCATTTATTTGTTATGTTCTGTGATTATTTTCTGTGTTTGTGGAAGTTATATAATAGTGTGCGAAAATGAAGAAGTGATACTTAATGACAAATTGTAGTATAGTTTTCATGATATTGACTAACTGAAGAAAAATTTAACTGATCATAATTGAATTTCATCTATCATAATATGAATGAAATTTTTTTATAGAATCTAACCGTGATTATTCATGTTGTTTTGGAACTTGAAGCATAGATTTTCCAGTTGTGTATTTGATTTAAGCTAATGTTTCATGAAACTGTTGTGGTTGAATCAATACTATGTGGTATTGTCTATATATACAGTATGAAGTAGATAGTATTGGATGATGTATTAGTAACAGTCTTACTATATTTATATGAAATCTAACAGTCTTACTATATTTATATTTGTTATTGGGATACTTAGTGAAAATTGCTAAGTCCTTGGAAACTTTTCAGTGATACAAAAAAAAATTGTTTGGTGTGACTACATGCATTATTGGTGGTTAAAATTACTTGATGCAATCCCAAATTCTGTTAGAACTTTTCAGACTTTTTGGATAGCTTCAACAACGTGGTCCAGCAGGACTCATATTGAGGGAGATCCAAGGTTTTCTTAAATTTAATTTATAGAAGATCTTTGAAAAACATTACACAAGCGTATCCAGAAGATTGTGGTAATCAGTCATAGTAGATCTATATTACTCCCAAAAGGGGTACGCAAATATTTAAAAATGGTCAATGAACAATCAGTAATATAAGGTACATCTGTGTTTGATAATTTTAAAACTTCTAAATTCATTTATAGAGAACAATTTTGTCTTATGCCATACATATCCTACCTTTATTGTATATTACCAGTATTGCTACTATGGCTGTTCAAAAAACCGACCAGATCGAAAAACCAAACCGAACCGAGCCGAAAAACTGCTTAGTGGTCGGTTTTGGTTTTGGAATGTAAAAAAAAAAAACAGGGGTTTGGTTTTGGCTTCGGTTTTGTAAAACAAAAAACCGTTCACAACGAATCGAACTGAAGAGCTATGAACAACATTTTCTATTATTGACCAATCTAATGATCAACATACAATGAACAAAAACATGATTTTTGCAATAGGTGTGCTATGTTGTCCCAATCAAATTGAGGGCCAATGCTTAATGTAGGCCCCAACACAAATTCTTAGGACCCCTAAATATTTTGTGCATGTCAGTACTGTCGTAGCTATCGAAAGTGGTCGACTAGGTTTTATCGTCGAAGGACAAGCACAAAAATATCACACGCCGAATGCTTTTGGCAATAGGCACGAACATTACTACTTATATCTCCTTAAAAAATGTTATAACTCTCAAAATATTGTTATCTCCCTCGAAATATTATTTACTCTCGAAATATTTTTTTGCCACCCTCGAAATATTTTCACCTGTCTCGAAATATTGTCTTCGCCCTCGAAATCTTTTGCGTGCCGACAGGCACGGGCATTACATGCAAAGTGCAGCCCATGCATGCAAAAAATCAAGAAATTCTAAAACCTTTATCTAATGGTTTGAAAATTGGTGTAAAAAATTGAGTGCAAAAACAGTGTCCATTGAACCTGACCCTATATATATATATATATATATATATATATATATATATAGAGAGAGAGAGAGAGAGAGAGAGAGAGAGAGAATACGGGGTATGAGCTGACAGCCCATTTGCTGAAATGGGCTGTCAGCAGCAGCCGTTCAATTGAAATTTGCTGACCGTCTGATTTTCTTTTAAACACAACCAACTGTTATAATACAGCTGTAATTTTTTTTTCTCTCTCTCTCTGGTGCGAGCGGCAGTCCCCGACCCCGGCCCTGCGCCCCCTGACCCCGGCCCTGCACCCCCGACGGCAGCCCCCTCCGGATCCGGCCACCGGCAGCCCCCTCCGGTCTCCCGACGGCAGCCCCCTGCGCCTCCGGATCCGGCCACCGGCAGCCCCCTGCGCCTCCGGATCCCCTCCGACCAGCAGCCCCCTGCGCCACCGGATCCCCTCCGACCAGCAGCCCCCTGCGCCTCCGGTCTCCCGACGACCCTTCGGCTGCCGCTGCCGCTGCCGCTGCCGCTGCCGCGCCCCGCCTCTGGCCCGGTCCCCTCCGGCTGCCACGCCCCGCCTCCGGCCCGGTCCCCTCCGGCTGCCGCACCCCTCCGCCGCCCCCTGCACCTGTCCCCCGCCCGCCTCCGGCCCGGTCCCCTCCGGCTGCCGCTGCCGCTCGCGAGAGAGACGGAGAGGGAGAGAGCGCGAAGGAGAGAGAGAGAGAGAGAGCTGTAAAACAAAAAAAAAAAAATCAGTACAGCTGTTACAGCTGTTCTTTTAAAAAAAAAAAATGGACGGGGTTTGATTGATCCGATCGGACGGCTACCGGCTGACAGCCCATTTGCTCAAATGGGCTGTCAGCTCATACCCCGTATTCTCTCTCTCTCTCTCTCTCTCTCTCTCTCTCTCTCTCTATATATATATATATATATATATATATATATATATATATATATATATATTGGGTATTGGTCTAGGGTCTAGACACGATTAGTTAAATGGGTCGAGTCCAAGTTTAGGGGTTCTAGACACAACCCGAAACCAGACACGACATGAACACGATAAGACCTGCAGATGGGATAGTCCACAGGGTAAAAATTGTCCCCATCGAAAAACACTTAATGCAGAAGGAGCAATGCTATTCAACCGGATAAAAGGTTTAAAGGCTCTCTACATATCCCATCACAATTGTTTGTTGCCTGTTTGTCAGAGCTGAGTGCAATTCATCGATCGGGCCTTGGTGCAACGGATGGTTGGGATCGGATTTGTAAAAAATTTGTAAATTGTTTGTCTGGTTGAATTATATTTTTAATACAGAAATTTGACCGAAGAGTATAGTTGGTGGGGTTCTTTTTCTTTCGTTGTTCATTTTTGTTAATAGCACCTGCTAGACGGTTATGTCCAACCAAAGTACATGTTAATGTCATCCACCAACTACTAGGCTTAGAGGTAGGGCTGCAATTTGGGCTAGTTGGATCCGAGCCCAACCCAAATTTTAGATGAGTTTGGGTTGATGTATTTGAAGATTCGGTTCGGTTAGGGTTGAAAAAATATAACCCGAGTTGAATTTGGATCAGGCTTGGGTTGAGGGGTCAGGCAATCCAATCCAATCCGACCCTGAGTATTCATATATGTTTGTGAGTTTTTGATATATAGGTAACAATCACAGTCATCATGAGAACTCATGTTGAGGGGTCACAATCACAGTCATCGGTTTCCTCAGTCCCATATTATTTTTTCTTCTTGCTTATCAAAAAAAACATTATCGGATGATCTAATAAATTGCATGGGCAGAAATTTAAAAAATATATATATATATATATATATATATATATATATATATATATATATTAGTGTTAACAACTATAAGTTTTTTTTAATTTTTTATCTTTAAATATCAAAATTTTAAACAATGATTGAAAATAAGTATACCGAAACCAACAAAACCCGACCGTCATAGCAACTTGGGCTAATTCGAGCATAAAATTTTTTACTTGGAATGGGCATGGGCTGGATATCTCGGGCTGGAGGTTGGATTGGGTTGAGTTGGGTTAGGGTTGAGGGTTCTAATACGTTGGTTGACCCCCAACCCAACCCAATCAGCCCTAGTTGCAGGCTTGCAGCCCTACTTTGTGGCATGCGTCACACCCAATGAGCACAAGTGTGTCACACCCAATCTGCAAAACCAAGCCCAATAAACAAAAGCCCATGGGCTTCAGTGAACCCAAATGAGAGGGGTCTCCCATGCCCCCCCCCCCCCCCCCCCCCCCCCCCTCTCTCTCTCTCTCTCTCACTCTCTCTCTCATGCACACAAACACACACAAACACATGTTTGGGGCATAACCTCCTTGACTTCCCCCATGATCTCCATTGTGACAATAGCTTATCCTATGCTCCCACTCGAGCTCTCACATAACCCTCGTATCCTCATATCTTCATCTCTTCGAACTTTATGGCGTCGTGACGGTTTCATCCTAAATCTCCATGTTCGGCTTCTTCCTCTCTTCTCGACGGTGGCGCTTCTCCTATTCCTCCCGGTGGCACTTCGATCCGCTTGCGCCGATGGCACCTCTACCACTTCCTCCCAACAGATCGAGGGTTGTTATCCTCTTCTTGCTCGATATGGCAACGGCTTGACACTCATCACGATCGTCCCACGCCGTTCCTCTCTCCTCCTACCTTTGCTTGATTTTTTTTTTTTGATAACCGCTTCAATAGGAGGGAGGTTAGTAGCCTCATCACCGAACTTCGCTTTCCACGGAATAATCCAAAGCTTGAAGATCGAAACCATCGATTTGCACAGCTCATCCTCCCCCGTGACCTTGCCATTGAAGATGCAATTGTTCCTCTCCAACCATATCACCCAGATAATCCCCATTATAAGGATGTCCTATGGTTGCCGTATCTCAGCTCCTTGGGGATCTTTCTCCTTCGCCACGTAGTCCATAGTACCTTCAGGCTAATCGGGTGCGCGGTGATATCACATTTCGCCTCAAAGTGATCGATCACACACTCGTCTAGCAAAAGGACAAGGCATTCTGCTCTTCGGAATTGCAGAAGGTACAAAAAGGTTTCGTTACTTGTGGGTGCTTCCGCCTCAACAGGTTAGCCTTAGTCAGTACCTTGTTCCTCGCCTCTAGCAGTGAGAAAATCCAAATTTTTGCTGAAACTTTCGGCTAGCTTCCAAATGACCCCCGAAGGATGAAAGCACTGGGAAGAGCTAGGGATAAGGTTATTGTAAAAAGATTTTACCGAGAAAACTCCTAACGATGTCCATCTCCATCTGATCTTGTCAGTAGATGACTGAAAACTTGCAACCGAGAGCAGCACCATCAGCTGAAGACCTCACCGCCTCATCGTATGATTTAGGAGCCCTGGGAGGTGGTTGAGGGGGAGGAAAGTTATGGTTGACACCCCCGAGATGCCTATCTTGGGAACGGTGCCACCTGAAGCCTCCTTCCGAACCCCCTCCTGTGCCTCATGAAAGACCTCCTCGTCGAGAACCCCTCTTTCGAGAGCTGGCCATCTCCGTGTCGGAGCCAGATCTTTACTCACTCGATTCAAGACTTTTACTAAATCGGTTTGATTTCTTGGGTTGCATCCCATCACATTTAGCGCAAGTCCCATGTGCCACTAGCATTGGAAGTTGGTGTTATTTGATATACCATTTTGTGCACTTGTTTTAATTCCAAAGCAAGTAGTAGCCCAATTCGGGAAAGAAATTAATCCAAAGAGTTTCTGGTCACATCCAATGTCTCCGTTAGATACCCTCACAACCCAAAACCTGGGTTGTAAGAGGAGGTCCACAACGGATATATTAAGCGGCCTATGGGTGAGCCTCCCTATCGATGTGGGACTATTCGTCAACACTCCCCCTCACACGTAGCATGCGTGGCGAGGCCAAGCAGTAGGGGAGCACCCGGAGCGGAGCAGATGTAAAGAGGACGAGCCATCCGAGTGCACGCGCGGGTAGATCTCCTTGTTGATCGGAGTCGGCTCTGATACCATACTAGATACCCTCACACCCTATAACTCAGGCCATAAGGGGAGGTCCACAGCAAATATATTAATTCCTATAGTCTCGTGAGAGAAACAATTATTGATAATCTCCAACCATCATCCAATGCAAAATAACATCTTGTAGTAGAGGATCCGATTCTAGGGTTTATCGCCCTTATGGATTCAAGGGCACTTTTGGGGTATTTTAAGGCTCTTTATCTTGAGGAAGGTGTTGCTCATCCTCGTTCATGCATCCACCTACTCTAGTGGCATTTTTTTTTTTTGGTACAACGGATAGGCGGATCATGACATTATGACCCTTAGGTCCTCCAACATGAGGGCATTGATGGCATGTGGGAAATCAACTTCCCAGTAACCCCCCACACCGGATCTTCTGGCTTCATTAGCCAACCAGTGGGCTGTACTATTGTAGGTTCTCGGCACCCACCGAATAGTCACCCCTTGTAAGCGATCCCAAGCCTGCATACAGGACATTATCAAATCCTGATTTCCCGCGGAGCAGCCTTTTCCCACCACTAATGCTTCTCGAGCCTGCGAAGCGTCGGTCAGGACTACAACGTTGTTACACCCCCTTGTCCCAAGTGCCTCCAGAGCCCCTCTAATCGCCCACAACTCAGCTTGGATTGGCGAATCAACCTGACACGTGAAAGAAGCTGCGGCACACATCGAACCCTCAGTAGTAGATAGCACCCATGCACCGCCCGCTATCTCCATCTGTGTACTAAAGGACCCATCTGTCCACATGACAAATTGGTACTTCACCCCCCTATCTTGAGTTATCATCGCCGTCCTATGGTTTCGAACAAACTGTTCAGAGAGGTACACCCCTTGCCGCACCACCGTCTTGCAATTCAGAGCCTGTTTCTCAAAAATTTGCTTACATCTTGCTTTCCAAAGTTGCCACATTGCCATAGCTAGTAACTCGCTCGGCAGTGGAGTATCACCCTGACCCCCCCTTCCAGTCCCACCGTTTAGTATGTCTAGTTGATAGAAGTCGAGCCCAGTGACATTCTTCATGTAGCCCCAAAACTCGCTAGCTTTGGGACAAAGCTAGAAAGCATGAGCGATGTCCTCATCCGGTTCACTACACCATGGGCATTCACCAAATCCCAAACGAGCCCGATCCCTTAGCATGGTCGCAGTCGGAAGAGCTCCATGTATTATAGCTTCCACAAGAAAATATGGACTCGAGGTGGTACCCTCAATTGCCATAAATCAGCACCTCTCCACTTGGGTGACAAGGAACCACCATCACATTGCACTCCTCTCAGTGTATCAAGCATACGTACATACCGGGGCCTCAATCCTGATACCTTGGAATCCAGGTTTTGTATTTGAGACATCATTCGATTCCATCCCGATGACGCCCCACGCTGTCTCCATTGTTTCCACGAGTCTAAAGCCACTCGATATTTAGATCGTATCCACTGCGCCCCATTATGTGAAGCTGTTAAGATATTTAGATCGTATCCACTCTAGTGGCATTGAAACATTATGCATGCGCTATCATTGCACCAGTTCTTGTTGCGAGAGTTGGGGAGTTAATTTCTTATGTTTTTCTAAACTTTGATATAATGCCTCAAGCTTGACTAATGAGCAATGCTATTTAGCCCAAGGTTTTTCCGATTCCGCTTAGCCCGATTGACGTGGCAGCGTGCAACTGGTGGTGTAAAAGACTTAAATGTCGCCAATGGGTTTCAGCCACCAGTTGCAAGCTACCATATCAATCGTGGGTGAGGGTTTAACCTTGATCACTATTTTTCTATTAAGTTTCAGAAAATATCTCTAATCTTATAACAAATCACGCGCATCTTGGTCCTATCGCTTGCCGGTCAGTAACACAAGTCTATCAAGCTGAGAAAGGCATAAGTGTTGTATAAGAGAAATGCTACTCAACCCGAAGGTTTTTCCAATTTCACCAGCTCGATTGACATGGCAGCATGCAACTGGTGGCTGAAACCCACTAGCGGCATTTAAGTCTTTTACAGCACCAGTTGCACGCTGCCACGTCAATCGAGCTGAGCGGAATCAGGAAAACCTTCGGCCTGAATAGCATTGCTCATTGTATAATCCCGTATTTTGATGGATCAAGATTAAGAAGACAAGATGAGAATAGCATCATTATCGTAGTAATATGTTACATACATACTAGACGGGCAATTCATTCGTAGATTTGAATCATGTTGGGACGACCAAACATCTCCTCCGCTAGCCCCGCAGCTCCACTTGGCTTTGCCTCGATAACGTCGACGATTGACATGTGGGCCCCACATGTCGGTAAGCTCCGTATACATGTGAATTTTTTTTTAGAAACCCCTCAATAATAAAGGGAGGGTAGGCAGCTCCCGACCAGTTATTGTATTAAAAAATAAAATCAGATTACAAAAATAAGAGAGATCATTAGATCCTCTAGGCAGTATAAGGGAGGATCAAAGCTTAAACAAGTTTGTGGCATGTCCTATCAAATGGTTACAATCTAAGACCTTGTTGTTAAATATGTGGTTGTTCCTTTTCGGCCAAATTATGCCCTATCAAATGGTTACAATCTAAGAACTTATTGTTAAAAATGTGGTTGTTCCTTTCCAGCCAAATTAACCAGCAGGTCACCATCGCGAGAGTGACCTGATAGATCGTCCTCTTAATTCTTTGTCTCCTCCTAGAGCTCAACAAAGAACACAGATTTGTCGTGGGTCGGGCGTCACTCCCAGAGGGATTAGTCTGACCCTAAAGTGGGCCATTGCCCGAAAGGTTTCGGGAAAAAAAAGAGAGTATAGATTCGCACGTAGGAAAGAAGTCGATAGAAAGTTTGCTACAAAAGTAGCCTCAAATAGATCTACGTTCATGTTAAATTAAGTGAGAGTACTACTATTTGAATATACACCGGGACATATGCGAACATAATTCGCATAATTCCCGTGTATGTCCTGTTGTATGTTCAAATAACATTTTCATGTAAGTAACACTATGGCAAGCATTTTTTCCTAAATAATTTAGATTCGGATAGCCATAAGGCTGTTGTGCGGTAGAAGCAAGCAACGAACAAATACCAAGAGAGAGATGATGCAAAACACAAACAAGAGAGATAAGAGAACTAAAGATCACCGACAAACTAGATGACACAAAGATTTTAGTTGGTTCGCTAATCTTGCTTACATCCACCCGCTGAAGCAGATAATGATCTTCTAATTCAATGAAGTGAGTACCAAAGAATTCCAAGAATCCCACCAACAAGCCATCGTCAAGGGCTCTCCAAAACCCTCTCCCAATTTCACCAAAAAAAAAAAACCCTCTCCCAAGCAAAATACAAGTTTCATTAGTCCCCTTCCCAAACCCTAAACCCCCTTTAAATAGTGGGAATAGGAATACAATAGGGGTCCGCTCTTTTTGCAAGAAAAGGATCACATAGGAAAATTAATTTCCTAGGTAACTGATTATATATGCAACTGTTTTTTTATGGAAAAAAATTCCGTTATTCTTTTGAACCGAAGAAATCCAACACTTTTCTAAGAAAATAATTTTCAATGTTCTTTTCAACCCTAGCAAAGTCAAAACCTGAAAATTTTGTTGTCCTCTTGGGTAAATAATGTCTCGTCCATGGTAAGAAATCAATTTTCGACCAATTTTGGTAGGACTTTATTGTGCCATCAAAATAGGAACAAGATTCCAATAAAAATAAATTTTGGAAAACTATTTACTTGGACAATGGACAAAAGAACGGGGCACAAATTACAATACCCGGGTAAATCAAAGTCCAACTTAATTTATTCGCCAAAAGAACGGACCCTAGATCTCTCAAAAATCTCGATCCATTAGGCTGATTCATTCCAGGCCCGATTTCGCCCAAACGAATCGGCCAAGTACAAACAGGTCGCCCTGGAGAAATTCCAGAGTGTGCTGTGAGCAGGGAATTTACCCGGCAAAATCCTACAGTGCATTTCGCTCGCCCTGACAAAATATTCAAGTGTTCTGTGAGGCTTCTGCGGGAGGGGCTCACCCGGGTGAAATCGAACTGGGTACTGGGATTGGGTCTTCAACAAGCCTAACTTCTACAAAGACGTCCAAGTGCAATATCACACCTACATTCTTTTTGAGCAATGCTATTTGGAGTCCCTCGTACCGGGCATGAGGGAGGCAGCCCCACCCGTGGGATGGCGACAGAAACCTCGACAATCGCATTGGGAGGTGGGGCACCTCCCTTGTACCGGGTAGGAGTGAGTCTAAAAACAGTTTTCCTTCTTTTTGGATGTGAAGCCCTTTGGGCATACTTAGGGGTGGCAACGAGTCAATGTTCATATAGGACAAGGTTTCGGGTCTCACCATCTATAGGCCCCAAGCAAACTCCATGATGTGGCAGTCCAAACCCATTTGTTTGATGACTGTCCTACCTTTTGTTTGTCTTGCCTTATTTTTTAAAAGAATTAAAGAATGAGCTGATTGTTTTTTTTGGGAGTTGTATATTTATTTTAAAAACACTATAACTTATTATATAATCATTGATGTGGGTGCAAAAATTATAGTAGACCAGACCGGACCCACATGGGCCTGCGCAACGCTTGGGCAAGCCCAGGCCCATGGACCTACTCTACATGGCACGCAAATCAAGGCCCCCCCCTCCCCCCCCCCCCCCTTATTGAGCCAGGACAACGGCCCAATAGGAGGCTCGGACAATGGCTCGCATGAAGGCCCAAGCCCGATGCCACCTTATCAGTGCCATATCATCATGTGCTTCAGCTATAAAAGGACTCATGTGGCTTATAGAGAAAGGGGGCTAGTTGGTTGATCACTGAAAGAGAGGAGATTCCAGAGCTAGCTAGTGCTAGAGCTCTCTTTTTTCCTTCTAGTTCCCCTTAGTTGCTCTGTGCAACCCTATTGTACACAGCTTCTCTCAGCCTATCAAGAGAACGTTCAACCCTCCTTTATTCACAAATTATAGTGAATATCAATTGATACCTCTCGCTCGGAGATGTAGGTCATAAGATACTAGTACCTAGGAGCATGGGACAGAAGGGCACTTCTTTCATGTTGCCAAGTCAGTACCTGCACGCGACCTTAGTACCTGACAAACACAGTAAGTCAGTAACCATGTACGGTTGTGCATCGAGTTGAGACTAGTCAACCGTCATGCGACAACGACCTATATTTAAGAAGCCCCGCAAGCATTAGCACTATCCCACACCGATAACTTCGCACATCAATGCCTCAAGAATATAACTAAAAAGGTGTCAATTTTAGATGAGGCTAAAATTCTGAAAATACATTATTTTCAGTACTGACACTTTTTGGCATGTCCTAGCAGCCAACACAACCCCCTTGTTCAAAACCGAGAGAGTGAAGACTCGGCGCGACCAGTGTCGACTTCTACGACAACCCCCTCCTTAGTTTCATAAAAAACCAACAGGGTAGGTTTCGGTTTCTACAACGCCCCACCCCCCTCCCCCCTACCTCAGTTTTGTCAAAAACCGAGAGGGGGGGTCTCGGTTTCTACAGCAATGCTCCCCTTCGGTTTCATCAAAAATCGAGAGTGGGGGTTTCGGTTTCTACAGCAACCCCCCTTCGGTTTTGTCAAAAACAAAGAGGGGGAGTCTCGGTTTAAGCAGTGCCCTCCCTCGGTTTTGTTAAAAATCGAGAGGGGGGGTCTTGGTTTCTACAGCAACGCCCCCCCTCGGTTTCGTAAAAAACCAAAAGTGTGAGTCTCAGTTTCTACAGCAGCCCCCCTTGATTTCGTCAAAAACTGAACGGGGGAGTCCAGTTTCTATAGCACCCCCCCTCATTTTTGTTAAAAATCAAGAAGGGGGGTCTCGATTTCAACAGCAATGCCCCCTAGTTTTGTCAAAAACCAAAAGTGAAGTCTCGGTTTCTACAGCAGCCCCCATCGGTTTCATCAAAAACCGAGAGGGGGAGTCTCGGTTTCTACAGCGCCCCTCCTCGGTTTCGTCAAAAACCGAGAGTGGGGGTCTCGGTTTCTACAACATCCCCCCCTTTGGTTTTGTTAAAAATCGAGGGGGGGAACCCTTCAAAAAAAAATCGAGAGGGGGAGTCTCATTTTCTACAGCACCCCCCTCGATTTCCTCAAAAATCGAGAGGGGGGTCTCGGTTTCTACAGCAACACCCCCCTCGGTTTCGTCAAAAACCAAGAGTGGGGGTCTTGATATCTACAGCAGCCCCCCCTCGGTTTCGTCAAAAACCAAGAAGGGGGTCTTGATTTCTACAACGCCCTCCCATAGTTTTGTCAAAAACCGAGGGGGGGTCTCGATTTCTACAGGAATGCCCCCCATCGGTTTTGTCAAAAACCGAGAGTAGGGGTCTCAATTTCTACAACAGCCTCCCTCTCGGTTTCATCAAAAACTGGGAGGGGGAGTCTTGGTTTCTACAGAGCCCCCCTCGGTAGGGGTGGTCTCGGTTTCTACAGCAACGCCCCCCTTGGTTTTGTCAAAAAAAACTGAGAGTGGGGGTCTCGGTTTCTACAGCAGCTCCCCTTAGTTTCATCCAAAATCGAGAGGGGGGTTCTCGGTTTCTATAGCAACCCCCCCTTGGTTTTGTCAAAAATCGAGAGAAGGGGTTTTGGTTTTTACAACAGCCCTCACCCTCGATTTCATTAAAAACCGAGAGGGGAGTCTCAGTTTCAACAGCAGCCCCCCTCGGTTTTGTCGAAAACCAAGAGGGTGGGTCTCGGTTTCTACAGCAGCCCTCCCCCCCCCCCCCCCTCTTCTCTAAAGCCGACCGAGGGTGGATCTCGGCATCGACAAATGTCTACACCCATCAGATCCAATTAAAAAAGAGGAAGGAAGAAACCCTACCCGGAAAGGAGGCCTCAAAAAGCAGCAGTAGAAGGAGTCTTGGTCAAAAATGCACTAGTTCTCTGAGAAAACCCCTTATAAAGTCGAGACTTTTCAGCCCCAAGGAGGCCTCAAAACTTCGTAGCAGGAGTCTCGGTCAAAAAATACACTAGTTCTCTAGGAACACCTCTTTCTAAAACCAAGACTTTTCAACCCGCACCAATAAAATACAGAATCACTACCAAATTAGCAAGAGGATCACAAATATGGAAAGAGGGTCAATACAAAAAATCTAACATTGATGCATTGGCTTGGCTCGAGAATCAAGTCATAACTTTGCTAACCTAAATCACGACTCCGATGGCCCTAGCCAACCAAGTCAGAATTCGAAGGCGTTTGCACCATAGAATCCCAACCGACCCAGGGGTCCTGACCCGACTGGAGGGGATAACTGTGGGTGCAAAAATTATACCGGACCAGACCAAATCCAAATGGGCCCGCGCAACGGCTCAAGTGGGCAAGCTCAGGCCCATGGACTTACTCTACAGGGTTCATAAATCAAGCCTCCCCTTATTAGGCACGGATAATGGCCCAATAGGGGCCTATCTAGGAGGCCTGGACAATGGCTCGCATGAAGGCCCAACCCCGATGCAACCTCATCACTGTCATATCAGCATGTGCTTCAGCTATAAAAGAACCCCTGTAGCTTATAGAGAAAGGGGGTTGGTTGGTTGATCACTGGAAGAGAGGAGATTCCAGACCCAGTGTCAGAGCTCTCTTCTTCCCTTCTTGTTCCCTTCTAGTTCCATTCTAGTTGGTTTATGCAATCCTATTATACGCAGCTTCTCTCGGCCTGTCGAGAGCACGCTCAACCCTTCTTTATTCACAAATTATAGTGAATATCAGGTGACACCTCTCGCTTGGAGACGTAGACCGTAAGACCGAATTTTGACAACAATTCTATGTGGCATCTCTCTCTATTCTTTAATCACTACCTCTACAATATATAAACTATCCACATTCAATCAAGGCTGTGGGGTGGGGGTTCGATCAAGGTGGCTCAAAATTGTCCCCACAATCGAAATTATGAAATATTTATATTTTTGGAATCTACTAATCGAGATTTACCAATCTAGACCCATTGTGACTACGAAATTTCGAAGATAAAAAAAACCCAGATACAAGTGACCTATAATTAAGTGACATTTCATTGAATTAAGTGACATTTTAACAAATTAAGTGACATACTGATAGTTACAAATAAACAAAAAAAAATCTTTAAAAACAAATTGTCACCTAAACTGACTAAATATCAATTTTCAAAACCAAATATCACGTAAATAATAGTTATAAAATTAAGAGACACTTTTATTAACAGTTTGTGTCCAATAAAATGTCTCTTGATTTTGCAATTATCAGTTTTACGTGACATTTGCTTTGATAAGTGACATTTAGTCAGCTAACGTGAAATCAAGATTTTAAAAGTGACTTTTTAAATTTTTTATAACAATCAGTAAATATCACTTAATTCTATGAATGTTACTTAATTATATGGTAGTTTTATATTTGAATTTTTTTCTTAGAGTTTTATAGAAAATATGGGTCTAGTTTTGTAGAGCTCCATGAGTAGATTCCAAAAATACAAATTTAAATACGTATACAAGAATCTATGGATTTTTTAAAATAAAAAATTCAACTCCCAAAACATATTATTTAAAAAACTGATGGATATGGGAGTTGATGCTTGTCGTATATAGAACTTACTGATGGGTGTAACTAAGATATTTGGAGTTTATTATCTTTTTCATATGAGATAATTAATCCGTTGGATGGTTGCCACATAATGGAGCTTCTTAATGGGGCCTATGTAATGGGCCTCCCCTATAACTACCCAGTTCAAATAAGGCCCTACTCATACTCTCATATCCATATCTATTCAGATATCTATCTTGAAATGACTAAAAAACCACCAATAGTACTTCTTTTATTTATAGTACTATTTTTAACTGAAGATATAGTAGTAGGTATTGGTTGATTTGTACTATCGAGTCCAATTCTTTTTATATAGTAAAGATTATTCTTAAAATATATTTAATGATCATATTTCGATCTGTTGTATCATTAGGATCGAGATTGAGTATTCAATCGGGTTAAGGTGAGGTTAGTGTCCAGGGACGAAACTAAGATTTTATTTTTGGAGGGGCCAAATCATAATTATTTCATTTGGGGAGGACCAAAGCATAATCCAAAAAATAATTATATACTAAGATTTTAAGACCTTTACTATATAAAATTTAAAATAATAATAATAATTGAGGGGAGGGGGCATGGCTTCCCTTGGCCCATACATAATTTCGTCCATTTTAGTGTCCGACTCGTCCCCAGACCAATAAACATTTTTATATAGAAGTGCATGGATATTGAGGTATCTGTATTCGAGCAAAAAAAAATAGATTGTCAAGAAATTACATTACGCACATTCTATTCGAATTCCATTTGGATGCATAGCCTTTTCATGCAATGTGCGTTTGGCCTTGTTTACGACGCCTAGTTTTGAATCAAAATTGGTTCTACTTGCCAATTAAGCTGCTTTTGATATACGACATTGAGTGCATTTGGGATCCAGTTAGAAAGTTGGTTTTACAAAATCAAAACCTGAAAATCATCAAAACCCAAAAGCAAAAAAATTATATGCCTTGGTTCTTGAGGCAAATCACTAAAATAGTAATTAAGAGAGACTATTGTGAATAGAGAATGCTGTAGAAAGAAAATATTATAGTTAGAGAAAATGTTATAGAGAAACTTTATAAAGAGAGAATGTAAGTTGAAAAAAGTATGTAAATAATGTTGCGGAACGTGAAAACATTGTAGATAAAAAATATTATGGAGAGAGAAAGTAGTAGAGAGAAAAAATGTTATAGAGAGGAATACTATAAAGAGATAATATAGGCAGAAAGATTATCCATAAATAAAATCATAAAAATAGAAAATATTGTAAAGAGTTAAAATGTTATATAGTGAGAAAATGCTATAGTAAGAGAGATTGTTGAAGATAAAGATTATTATAGAAAGATAATATACATTATATATAAAAATGATATATAGATAATTTTATAGAGATAATATTATAAATAGAGAAAAATACTATAGAGAGAAAATATAGATAGAAAGAATTTACATAGATAATATTGTACACATAGAAAATTTTGTGGAGAAAATATTGTCGAGAAATGATATAGGTAGAGAGAATATTACATTAATAATATTGTACAAAAAGCAAACGGTATAACGAGAAAATGTTACGGAGAGAAGATAGATGTAGAAAGAGAAAATACTAGAGAGAAAATATTTTAGAGATATAATATAGTTAGAGAGAATATCCTATAAATAATACTGTAGAAAGAGAAATATTGCCCAAAGTGAAGTTATATAAATAAATTATCATAGAGAGAGTATGTCATAGAGATAATGCTTTAGAAAAAATATTTTAATCAAGGAAATGACTAAAATATATGTTTTGGGCACCAAACTAATTTTTTATTCCCAAATGCTTTATTGTTTTGGGCCCCCACTGGTCCTCTGTAGCTCTGTGGGTAAAGCCGGCGTTCAAGGGTTGGCTCCATGGTCAATTTCCTGGGTCCCCCAGATTGGGCTGGCTTCCCTTTGTAGCGTTCTAAGACTGCAGGCTACTCAAAAATCTTTTTCCCAAAATGCCCCTCCACATTAAGATCTTCCCAAAATGCCCCTGCCTCTATCTCACTTCTCCACCCTTGCTTAACACTCTGCATCACCAAACATAGAGATCGAACCAAGAATCCAATCCACCATTGAACAACCAGAGATCGAACCATTATTAATTCTTTGAAAAATGTTACATATTTGATGAGTTAAAATGCCGAAGACAAAAAAAAAAAAAGTTAAAACAAAATTAGCAAAAAAAAAAAATGCTTAACAAATTTCCGTATCGCCATATCGGCTTCTTTCAATTTTCATAGCATATGTACATTTCTCTCTCTCCTTTCTCTTTTTTTCTAAAACAAGAACTACAATTGATTTCCTTCTAGTTTCCAATTTCGTTGGTTCCTTTACTCGGCGCTGACGGAGGTACGCTCCCTCTGGGGAGGAGGTTGAGCAGGAGCGGCCCGTACTTCTCCAAAAACTCCTTCCTTGAACTCGTCGATCCTCCGACGATAGCAGCAGCGAGCCCTGAGGGGTGTTGCCGTGGTAGAGGGACAACGATTTCTCTCAGGAGGGCGATGCTTGGACCCTGCTCGGCGGTGGAGAGGTCGGGGGAGCGGAGCCCGTTGACGGGCCTTGAGATCGAAGGCTGGGGTGTGATCAAGAGGAGGAGGAGGAGGAAGAAGAAGAGGGAGAGATGGTGGGCTTCGTGAAGGATCGCCATTGGGGGAGCTTGGTATGATTTGGTGGGAGGGGGGGGGGGGGGGGGGGGGGGGGGGGGGAGGAAAGGGGAGAGGGGAAGAGTAGATGGGTTGGTTATATAGGGGTGAGGAAAGGGGGGGTGGGGAGTGAAAGAGAGGCGTTGCGGGGTGGAACGACGCGGGCTCCCATGTTCGTGCTTTGACTATGAATCTTGTGCGGTAGCGTGTGAAGACTGACATTTGTTGGGCCGTCGGCGGGGCAGTGGCCTCAAAGGATGACCGGGAAAAGATTCGGAAAACGATGGTGAGCCGGAGGTGGGGATGGGTGGCCCCATCCTTTTGATTCGGCTCTGGTTCAGCATTGGGTCTTTGGCTTATTGGCCATGTCCAATTTCATGTTGGAATTTTATTATTATTATTATATTTTTTTTAAAGATCGGCGGGTGTCGATAAACCCTTCGGCCAATGGACCCGATTCGAGATTAGACTACTTCGGGCTCGGACTAATCCCTCCGGGAGTGCGTACCGATCCACTCAGAAGTTTCGATCCCTGCTGTGACGGAGTTAGCCTTTTTCATTCGTCAAGGACCATGCGGTATTCGAACCACCTCCTTGTACCCGAGTCAGCATTCCCTCAAAGCCATATTTGCTCGCTCGCACAGAAGACAAGAGAAGAGCGGTACAAGAGAAATCTCTATAACTTGGAGAATTACATTTCTATGAAGTGGAGCAAATGAGGCGTCCCATATTTATATTTTAAATTTTAAAAGGATGTACGAAAATGGTTAGGGTTGTGCCGCTTGTCACCAATCTATCGGGTGGTAACATTCTAGAGTTCTCCACACATTTCTACAAATAATGTCATACAATATATTTTGCAATAGGTTAGAATGTTCTAGAGAATTAGAGACTGTTTTTTCTCGAATGCCTCGAGCACTTGGCTTAGCACAGACAAAATGTAATAAAGAGGTAACTCGAGGTGAAAAAAGCGAACCCATAACCTCTTCACCCAAGCATCAGTTGCTTTGCCAACTACCATGTCCCTGGTGAGTATTTTAATATATTGGATCTTACCCATTGACCAATTAGGTACAAACAAGCCGAGCTGGAGTGTACTGGTTAGTTGGGCTCAATGTTCAATTGAAAGACATACGCGACACATGATACTTAGAATATACAACTTTTTCATGAGAATAATCAAGTTATCTTAGATAGAACATCAAAAAAAAAAAATCAACACATTCTAGCAAAAACTTCTAGGGGGTATCAAATATGATTTTCAAATTAACACTTAAAATGGAGTTGCGATAAATCTTTTAACATTTGATGCCCCTTTAAATTTAAAAATGTGTTAGGTTTTTTTGTTGTTTCTATCTAAGGTAAAGTTATTGTCCTCATATAAAATTAGTACATATATTCTAAAACTTCTAGCATCATGAATTCATTATATGTCAAAGGGTAGTTCCTACGAAATTGTCATAGGAATCCTACCTCTCTCTCTCTCTCTCTCTCTCTCTCTCTCTCTCTCTCTCTCTCTCTCTCTCTCTATATATATATATATATATATATATATATATATATATATATATATATATATATATATATATATATGTGTGTGTGTGTGTGTGTGTGTGTGTGTGTGTGTGTGTGTGTGTGTGTGTGTGTGTGTGTGTGTGTGTGTGTGTGTGTGTGTGTGTGTGTGTGTGTGTGTGTGTGTGTGTGTGTGTGTGTGTGTGAGAGAGAGAGAGAGAGAGAGAGAGAGAGAGGTAACCAAGCAAACATATATAGTTCTACTCCCATACCAACGAAAAATAATTGTTGTGCGGGGATTTCGTTGTAGTGCTAATCGAGGTATTTGAACTTTTTTTTTTTTTTGATAAATCCCTCCTATGGATTGGGGGGGGGTTCGGTCTTGACCCCTACCAGTTTATTAAAAAGGAAAGGAAACACAAGTTATGCCCAACGACATCAAAACGCCAAAAAAGTGCCCAACCAATGCGGGCTAACCTGAATAGGCCAAAAACTCTAAAATAAGATAAAACAAATGATCCCTAGGTCTCAAGATTTTGAAGCTCTCAACGTCTCCAACTCACGGATCTGAACTACAAAGGGCTTTGTGCTCTCCCCCTCGATCGAAAAACTGATGGACGAAGCTGTATCGAGAATGGTGTTGTCTGTCAGCATGTTAAGAGGTAGGCTCTGCTCCTCATCATCAAAGGATGACAATTAATCCTGAAGATTCTGGGTGAGAGAATCTCCAGTGCCAGAGAACCTTGGGCGGGGAGGTCGATTGTGCGTGCATGACTCAAGGGCTCTAGATTTGGCATGAAGCAATGACCTAGCTTCAATCGAGTCTGATCCAAGATTTGCCAGGCAAGTGCTACAACACATGCTTGATGGACAAGGAGTTGACCTGAACGGGGTCTTGTCCTTGGATCTTCGATTCACCTGGTCGCCTTCATGAAAAGCTCCATCACACAAGAAGGGGAGTGCCTCAAAAACTGAAGCCTCGTGGCCAAATGTATCTTAACTGCCTGCAAAGTCCTCTCCATGACCTTACTACTGATCCTCAACCCTCCCATCATCTACAACATCTCCAACTCCAACACCAGCTGAAGCAGAAAGCTCAATGCTATCTGTCGGCACTCAAACACAATCCTCAGCAATGACCTTATTTGCAAGCTCCTCGAAAATGCTTTTCACGACTCTATCTATTGCTGCATCCACAATCTCCACCTCTGTAACATAGACTCCATCCCCCAAAGCTACATGTTTTTTCTCCGTTACTCGATATGTAGAAACATCACCCTCCAAACAGTCCTTAATATTCACTGCGCTGACTACTATGGAGGGTGAAAAATCAGCCACCACTTGAGTCTCCTCCTCTTCGTTAGCCGGCTCCACCATTGGATACTCGACTTCCTCCTCAAGAATGGCATAACGGGACCTGAAAGTAGTGACCCCACTGACCTTGCCCGCAGCAACTTCTGCCCTATTTGCTGCAACAGTGACACCCGCATCAGCCTCTATGCTTCTTGCAGCCTCAGTACCACTAGTCTCTACTGCATCAGGCATAAGCTCTGTGACAACACACAAAGCAATCCCAAATCTAGAAGTACCCTTTGTAGCCATTGCTGCATCAATCACAGACCCACTAACCTTTGCTACAGCAGCCTTTGCTTGTTCTGCTACAACAGCACGTCTAGCCTTTGCTGTAGCAGTCATTTGCCCTGTGACGACACCATCAACAGCTCCAGAATGAACCTCGTTGTCATTGCAGTCGCAGACCCTGCTCCAGAACCCAACGAGTCCCCTACACCCCCAATTGGCCTCCAGTCCTTGGCTCTAACAGTCCCTGGTTTGAGTCCCTAATAACTCCTTGGTGGATGAATAGAGAGCCATTTGATTATACTTCACACACAACCACAACATGTACACTACACTCATATCCTTTTGACAAACAATCAGACTGCTCCATTTTCTCCTGCATATTAGGGAACGGTCCAGATGCCTCACTCGACATCTGCAGTGAAATCCCCACGCAGTAAAAAATATTTCCATACCAACGGGCTCCTGGCATGGTGGTAGTGAGGTACTTCCTCTCTCCCATGTTGGAGTCCCTATTCGACACCCATTATGGATACCGTCGATTGAGCTTTCCCACAAGACCGTTATGCCTTGTTTGCACGTACGAATCCTGGCCGTGGATGCCTGATCACAGGAGTAAGGAATTAATAAATAGCAGCTACTGCCTTCCCCTATTTCGATCTCCGAACCTCTCTAAGCCCTTGCGCTAACGCCCTGTTGTCTGACCGCCTGCTCGGTCCGACAAAAAAAAAAACCCTCTACCCCCATGAATTATGTCCCAAGATGCTGTAGCTTCTTGATGCACGAGGTTGAGCGTGGTGAAAAAATTTATCGACCAGCTTGTGTAACCAGTAGAACGACCGATTGATAATAATGTGCCATGTGTTCAAATTTGGATCCAAGTTTGGTACATGACCGGTGGTTGTGAGAAACTCGAGGACGTGGTGTCTTATCATTAGTCGGTCATGCTACATTGCTACTGGTTACACGAGCCGGACAACAAATTTTTTTCTCGATATAACTCGGGGTCGACTTAGGGCATCCAATGCGATACACAGATCGATGCGAGCAGCTGTTTGGCATTGCTACAGTATTTTTATATTGGAATGGGTACTCATCACCTATTCACTGTAGTTCTCCGCCTACAAACCCACACACACATACACACACAACTTATATCCTTGGACTTGTAGCATCTGCTTACTGTCCATTTGTACTTTTGTGTTTATAGCAGCTGTGGGCCGTCCAAAAGAGGGTGAGCATCACCCATCACAAACCAGCGGCTCATTGGATGGACGGCGGGAGCTCGCGATCAAAGGGGTCGGTTTTTCTCGTTGAACCCGACTATCACATCCCATCCCGTCCGAACCTAACCCAACCTAACCTAACCACTTTACCGAACTCCAAGTGGCGTCGGGTGAAGGAACGCCGGAATTTGGACGGCCCTTTTCTTGGTGTGAACGTACGGAAGCTACGTCCAAGATCCGAGCCCAAATCGTCCGCCCGGAAAGTTTTTAAGAAAATCAGTGTTAGGTCCAAAAAAACAGACTGTGTATAACATTTAGTCCCATTTTAAATTTTTATTTATAATAAGTCCACCGAAATGACTATTGCATAAAGTCTGATCCTCTGTCCATTGTTTTGATTGCAAATGATCCGATCTTATCCGTTTTGGATAACGATTTTTAAAAAAATACCATAAATACCCATAGTATCCACCCACATTAAATAACGACAGATGATATATGCAAGTTTTTTTTTTTACGGCAATAGTGGCACGGGTTGCTACAGTGATTTCACTGTATCTGCTACAATGATTTCGCAGTAGCTGCTACAGTGAAATCATTGTAGTTGCTACAGCGAAATTACTGTAGCAACCCGTGATATCATCGTGGATGCTAAAAAAATATTTCTATAGTAAAATCATTATAGCAAAGTACTCAATTTTATGCAAATAATACTCAGTTGAATTGCGTATTATTTTGTGTATTTGAGTACCATGCACGGGTTGCTACAGTGATTTCATTATATCTGCTACAGTGAAAGTCACTGTGCCAGCTAAAAAGACTTCCCTACAGTGAATCATTGTAGCAAAGTACTCAATTTTATTCAAATAATACTCAGTATTATTGAGACTAAAATTGAATACTATAGTGATTTTACTGTAGAAAAGTATTTTTAGTAGTCACGAAAAAATCACTATAACAGCTACAGTGATTTTACTATAGCAAAGATACTCAAATATATGCTAATAAAGCTCAATTGAACTGAGTACTATTGCTTCAAAAGTGAGTAATATTGCTATAGTGATTTCACTGTAGTAAAGTGTTTTTTAAGCAGCCACGACGGAATCACTATAGCGCTACAGCGATTTCACTGTAGCTGCTACAACGGAATCACTATAACGCTACAGTGATTTCACTGTAGCCGCTACAGTGGAATCACTATAGTGCTACAGTGATTTCACTGTAGCTGCTACAACGGAATCACTATAGCGCTACAGTGATTTCACTGTAGCCGCTACAGTGGAATCACTATAGTGCTACAGTGATTTCACTGTAGCTACTACAGTGAAATCACTGTAGCAGCTAAAATGGTCCCACAGTAGGTCTCGAAGCTGTACGTTCCGTAGAGATTGGGTGAAGTTATATAGGCAATGGTAGGTTGGTAAATTTGGCAACTTAACTAAGGCTATTTTAGTCTTGCATTAACCAAAAGAGTTTTTGCAACTAATTTATTGAAACGTGGACCTGGGTTTAGAGGAAAAGACTATTGGGACCTATCTTAAAATGAAATCCTTAAAAATGATTGTTTGCAGTCCGCCCCAAAATTTTCAGCAACATCCTGGGTACAATACAATCGTGGGTCCCACTACCTTCAGAGTCTATCAGCACGTTTTGAGTGCTTGGGGCCACTACCCCTGTCCCTCGAATCGCAATGGGCCCGACTTTCTCTGTCTCATTGTCTGCCCCCCATGTCATAGCCGGTGCCATCCATTGGACCTATACTCAGACCGGTGCATCGTAGTCGGTCCAAACCGGGGCGTTAAGTCCATCACAACCATAGCCGCTAGAAGATTTGGATTCGATCCTATGCAAATTGTAGACCTTTTTTTTCTTCTTTAGTTTATTTTTCTCCGAGAAATGGATCCATGCCAAGAATTGAAGTGTTTGTTTGTTCACTGTCATTATGTGGAGTTTGGATTGGTGGGCCCTTGCGCATCACAGCGTTACGATAGCAGACGATCCGAAAGTGAATCGTACTCCAGCCGACTGTATGCAGCTGTGATGCGCACGGGGCCGGCCGGCTGACCGACCGACTGGATCGGAGATCTAACTCCATTACTTGTGCAGGGGTGGATCGGAGGTGTGAAAGGAATGGTGGAAAGTGGAGGATCGTGAGCGCCAACTTTCATCTCTCCTTTACTTTTTTTTCTTTTGTACCGCGTCAGCCAGCTTGGACTAAGCCTGCAGGCGCCACGGCCTCCCGAGCACCGTGAAACACAGCTGTGCGCCGGCCGGGCAGAGCACGGGCTCACTCTGGCTCCTGCGGATCCGCACGAGTGTACGGAACCCACCTAATCACAGGCGATCGATGTGTTCATCTGGGTCCGTCGATCTCTATCAAAGGATAAGATTAATATTGAGATTTCATTATCATTATTAGTACTAGGGGCATGTATGCATGATGCATGTGTGAGAAGAGAGAGAGAGAGAGAGAGAGAGAGAGAGAGAGAGAGAGAGAGAGAGAGAGAGAGAGAGAGAGAGAGAGAGCTGGGGTGTTGTGGAAAGAGATCGTGGGTGGCCCTCTCGAATCCAATCAAAATACCCTTAAAAAAAAAACAAAAATATCTTGAAATTTTATTCGTATCAATTTGTTTTTAAGTAAAGGTAGTCGTAGGAGCGGATATTACTTTGTTTCAGCCATAAATCCTACTCTTATTATTATTATATAGTTATTATTATTATTACTATTATTATTTTAACCATCTTGTGAATTTTCATGAAATCGCTTCCATTATATGCTTCTAGGCTCCTTTTGGCTAGCAGAATCTAAATACCGGCCAGTAATCAGCGAGATTATGATTACTAAAGGATTTATGTACTTCTGTATTAAAGCCGTTTTTAAATACCTTGTTGACTTGGAGTAAAATTTGAGTGAGGTAAGTATGAAACCACTTATTAAAATAAAAAGTACTTGAAAGAGTCAAAATAAGCAGGAAGTATTAAGTTAAAATCCTAATGTGACAAAGGGAGTTGGTGTAAAGAGAATAATGTAAAGAGAATGCATGTCATTGAAGGAGATCGATTATATATTATAAAGAAAATGTTGTAGAGTAAGGTCATATATCATAGAGAGAAAATATTTGTAGAGAGAGAATATATATTGTAGAGAGAAAATGTAACAACGAAAGCAAGTGATAATATATTTTGTAGAGAGTACATAAGTTGTAAAGCAAGAATATATACTGTAGAGGGGTAATGTAAGTTGTAAAGAAAATGAATGTTCTAGAGATAGAATATATGTTATAGTGAGGGAATATAAGTTGTATAAAGAGCATCTATATTGTAGGATGTCATTAAGAGAATGTAAGGTGTAAAGAATGTAGGTTGTAGAGAGAAAATGTATTGCAGAGACAATATAGATTGTAGATATAGTGAATTCATGTTTGTAGAAAGATATTATCAATTATGGAGAGAGAATATATGATGTAGAAGAATGCATGTTGTATAGATTATCTATATAACATATTACATTTGTTTGATGTAATTACGAGCCTGACATCTTCAAAAACTTCTCATCAACAAAAAGACCATGATAAATCTGGTCGTTGATCAAGATCTGGAGAGAGAGAGAGAGAGAGAGAGAGAGAGAGAGAGAGAGAGAGAGAGAGAGAGAAAGAGAGAGAGAGAGATAAAACATGTGTGTCATACCAAAGGCGCCCGCTGCATGCGTGCCAATCGGCACAGGTATATGCACTGGTAAGGTATACAGAGAATATATGTCGTAGGAATCGATTGTATTGCAGAAAGAGAATGTGAGTTATTGATGGTATGTATGTCATAAAGGGAATGTATATTGTAGAGAGAGAAAGTAGGTTATATAGAGAATATATATAAGTTATAGAGAGTGTATTTTGTAGAGAGTTTCTATTTGTAGATAAAGAATGTATGTTGTACCAAATAGAAATTATAGAGGAAGAATATGGCATGCCTCGAATTTTGGCAAAGAAAAAAAATATTCAAAACTCGAAGGCGAGAGTAACTTTTTTTATATTATAAGGTTTTAGATTCCAGAGCATAATCATATGAGCATCTATTTAAACAATTATAAGAAAAATATAGTTTTATTTCATACAGCAATTACAATTACATTTGCATTTTTCACAACCAACATAACGCCGAGAGAACCTACCTCAAGCACTCCAGGGAACATGTCAGTCCTCACTACAACGTCCACCACTGACACATCAACTCCAGTCTTCTTCAACTAAAACCTGGGGGGATAGACACTACCCCCTAATTATAAAATACGCAGTGGTGCCCAAACTGGCAGGCTTACACATCAACTGCTAATTAACTATTCTACTCATAACAGTTCTAAACTTTTAAGAAAAAGATAAGTAACAACTACTATAGAACTAAAAGAAAAAATATCATAATAGTTCTAAAAGAATACCTAACAATAGATAATCAAAGCCTCCTAATTAGCAGAGGCCTAAACAAGCATTTATATTTAAGGAGATATAAACAAGTTTATATATTTAAGGAGATATAAATAAGTTCATTTATATTATAAGAGAAAATCAACTAAAATCTATATCACATATCCTGCAATTAATAACATATATTTGTTAAAAAAATAGTTTACATCTATAATTAATAAAAATGATACATTTGACTTATAAAAATGATTCAGGCAGAAAACAAAACAATGGCTAAACCACATAACAAAATATTAGACCGACTTTATGGCTAAAACAAGGTGCTTAATAGGGTCTTTACATATTCTAATCATAGTCATTAGGTATTTCTCAGAATAATGGTTCAAATACCATCGGTTTCATCGAAATCCAACTCCGGACGGCAGAACGGTGACCAAACCAATATCATGATGGTTCGGACCTTGATTCAAGTAAATAGCCGGGGGGGGGGGCTTAATAACGTAAGCGGTTATATGTAACATGATTTTTTTCTCAAGTGTCTCAACTTAAGACCACCCTATAAGTTATTGCCTTTTGGTAAGGGCGGCCCATGACTAAAGGTAACCCCCAACTCATCGTCTTCACTTCCTTCCTTCCTCATCGGTGCAGCCGATCCCATGCAGAGTTGGCTATTATCAATCTCTTGTAGGGTGCAACCAACACGTGGGCATTACAATTTGCCATGGATACACATATAGGCGTAGGGAAGTTCGACTCGTTGTTGTGAATGAATCGTCAATAGCTCGCTCTTGTGGCTTGACCATTCCCTCCCAACCCGACCCAGAGTTACATAAATTATAAGTTTGGGTATTTAAGTAATTTGATAAGATTATTAATTTTTAATTATTTACAAAATAGCCATTTTGACCCTGTTTTCTAGTTACTTTAAAATTTGGTCCAAAGTAGTACATTCTTTTTATTTTTGGTCCAATTGTGTTCAACGCCCTAATAAATAAGACAAAAACTACTAATGTTTGGATATATGATCTTAACGTAGATATTCTTTTTGGTAAGAATAAATATTTTTTTTTGAGGAACCTCTCGGTCAATACATTGCATGTTAGTGCTTAGAGAACAAGAAAGACCAAGGTCCGAATCTCACCATTGCTTGAAATATTGACACACAAGAGCATAGATAAACCCGCCATAAAGGTGAGAGATAAATACACCACAAATGCGAGAGATAAACACAGCACACCGACGGGGGGGAGGGCTACGTGATTCGATTATACGACCTGTCGATGGAGTGCATTTGCTTTGCCACTGGGATACGACCTCAATCACCAAATTTTTTATTATAAAAATAATTATTAATATGTATAGTATTCCTAATTTGTTTTGAATTATATTGGTTCGACCACCTAAAGTAAAAATTATTGGGTCCGACCCTGGTGAGGGAGGTGGTGTCATTGGGTGTTAGGATTGAGTTGGTCGCCTTATCATTATAAGATAAATAGAGGCATTGAAGGTTTCAACCGAAAGCGTAAGATCCATGCTTGCTTGAGCAAGAAGAGCAAGGCTAGTGTTAGCAATATGACGAATCTTATGTTCAGCTACTCTATTCTGTTCGGGAGAATGGGGGCAAGTACGACTACGAGTGATATCGTGGTGAGAGATAAAAGTTTGAAACTTGGTACTAATATATTTTCCTCTACCATTAATTTGGATTAATTTTACTTTTGCAGGAAGTAAATTCTCTACTAAAGTTTTGAATTTAACAAAATAATCAAATGCCTCTTACTTAAATCGCATGGGAAAAATCCATGAATACTCGAAAAAATCATACACAAAAAAGAGAGTACTTTGAGCCTTTTATTGAATTTAAAGGAGATGACCAAAGGTCTTGTGAAGAAGACACTTGAAACAGTAAGTGAGAACTTTTCCCAAAAGGACAATGAAGAGATACAAAAATCACGATCATTGAGAGAGCTGCGAAGAGGAAGTCATTGATGAGTCCCCGTGTGGTCTAATATATCCTTCCACCAATGGTCGATACCGAATATATGAAAATGTATGGCTCTAGCGCGCACCTGCAACTTTTCCCTCTTCGCCCTAGGGTTAGGGTTTCCCCACCCCTCTCTTGGCCTCCTCGGACCCTGTTGACGGCGGCTCCGGGGAGGCCAGGCAGTGGATTTGGCTAGCTCTTGGGGTAGGATCGGGCACTCTTCCAAATCCCTGTAGATAGGGGCATCTCCTCTCGCCGGTATTTTTGTTCTCGTCTCGCCGGAGTCGAGCGGCGCCCCCACGGCTCGTTTGACGGCTTCTGGTCGGCGTCAGGACCAGCTCTTCCACTGGATGTAGCGGGGAGGTTGGATCAGGCCCCGGTGTCAGGATCTCCACCGGTGAGTTCCAGTACACCTCTCCCCTAGTCGGTGGCGGCTCCGAGCGATGCGGCGGCGGCAACGGATCAATGGCGGTGGGGCAGCGTTGGCTACGACTCCAATTTTGCTTGGCTCGGCGACTGGATCAGATGATGGTACGCCGTTTTCTGTTTTGTTTTGTTTTGTTTTCTCTCCCTTTTGTTGTCGAGAGTTTCTTCCGCCGGTGTGCGTGGTTAGTGGGTGCCGGAGGCGGCGTGTTGTTGTCCCTAGAGTTAGGGTCTGGTTGTTCGTCTTGTTGGCGCGTGGTTGTTCCCGTCGGGTGGCGGTTTCTGATGTTTAGCGCCGGCGAGCGGGGCTTTCTTGCTTGCGCCAGGCTGTGGCGCCTCCCGGAGGTCCGGTGACTCACCCTTTGAAATACCAAAAAAAGAAAAGAAAACGTATGCTTTTAAGGCCTGATTGGGGGCTCGAATGTTTGGTAATGTAGCTTGGATCAGTATGTTGGGCTAAACAATGACCCCCACAAATTGTAAGTCCATGATGAGAGCACCAAGGTGGACGCGAAGTAAAAGAAATCCTAGCCTGCTACAGGCTGTCTTCCAATGCAAACTCTCCGGGTCTGTTCTCGATTCCCCGAGGAAAAGTTCTCACTTTGGCAGGCAAGCAACCGTAATTTCTCTGTATATTCTCAGAGATAGTCGCACAAGATGTGTTTATATTGAACTCAGATTAACTCACTTCCCATTTTGGTTTTCAGTTCGAGGAATATTGATCCAATTCCTGACCTAAGTTTGATTCACGCCATCTACTATTTTTTGCTGATTTCTCTATATTTTTTTTTTTTTAGTGAGTTTACATTTCAGAACTGTTTGGTACAATTCCATTAGTCAGGATTCAAGAAGATGTTGCTGGAACAAGGAAGTTGCTCTTGTTGGAGTTTAGTCCCACATCGGCTAACCAGCTAGACAGTGTTGTCTTCATATACCCACTGTAGGGTGTAGACCTCCCCTTACGACCCGGGTTTTGGGGTGTGAGGGTATCTAACAGCTCGATCTTTCTGATTTCTCTCACAGATGATAGTCGGGAAACTTGCTTGCTAAACTAAATTTGGACAGATGGTTCCTTCATATCCTTGTGGCGAGATGGCGAGTGGAGCGTGGGTTATGTCTACCAACATAGGGAAGATGTGTGGTGCTGCAGCTTTCTACTGTGGCGTGGAGTCCCCCCTTTGAGCTGAACTTTGGGCGATGAAGGGGCTTTGGATGAGATAGGACAGAGGGGTTGTCGTAGAGTAGTAATCATAACTGACTCATAGCCCTCGTTCTCGGAAAGGGTTGCACCGCCACTATTTGTCCTATCTTGACTATGTGTAATCAGATGTGGGGACTGCTTTCAGAGGTTGCTATTCACTAGATTCCTCGTACTGCTAATAGCACGGCTCATTGGCTAGTCCAAGAAGCTAGATTAAGTGATTTGGAAGGTTTTTGGGAGAGTGATACTCCTATGTGATCCTCGCTTGTTGTCGAAGATCTACATATCATGATGTAATGATCACAATCTCGAATACCAAAAAAATAAAATAAAAAATAAAAAAGATAAATATGGATGATTTTTCTTTAGTGGTAAGTCTTATCAACTCATCATTCGGACCTCGTGTGTTCAGTTATTCAATATGTTTTTTTCATCAACCCTTATGTGAAATGCATTATCCGTGACATGTATTGGTTTACACACCAAACAACTCATATGATTCTCATATTTATGCAATGGCCTCTAATCCTTTCTCTACCACATTTAAAATCATTTACTATGAATATTTTAGTTTTTTAAATCAATCTAACTATCTTGATATAACAAATAATGGCTTCATGATATGGAAATTAATCCTATGAGATAATGGAGGAAATTGAGAAATATCGAGTCGCAATGTTCAATCACTACAAGATCAAAAAAATAAGCGATCCACTTGTACTTCTCCTATGGCATTTGAGATGAAAAGCCTCGCTCGTGTATTAGTCTCATGATATTAGACTAAGGAAGGAGATGGCTCCCCATAATAATGGTTTTCCCTCGTGTATTACTTTTTTGATATTTTTTATGCATTATCTCCATGCTATCTCGTCTACATTACTGCGTTAGATGCTGAAATATTGCATGGCTTGGTCGTTATAAATTTCTTGCAAAATTCTGATTCTGGTGATCCAGTTTTGTAGGAATGTCGGACTCTTTATTGCCAAACTTCTTCTTCTGTACAGATCGGGCACATATATTGAGAGGCTATTCAAGTTGCCGACTTCCTAGCAAACTATGGTTGCCATATGGCTGAGAGCCACTTACTATGGGACACTTCTCTTGTGGAGTTTCAACAGCTACTCCATCATGATCGGTCAGGAACCTACTGGCCTCGTCTTATCCACGATCATGGCTAGATTTTGTCTAGCAAAAAAAAAAAAGAAATATTGCATTGCTTTGTACCATTTGATAAATATTGTATGCATATTTCCTCCATCAGTACTATCTTTTTCTCATTTTTTTGTACAAAACCAGAGAATAAAATATAGAAATTACAAAGATGTCTTTATCCTCAATTTCATTTTTATCTTTTTCTCAAAATGCATCAAGTGTGTTAGTATGTTTTTTTTTTCATTTGAGAAATGGGATTTTGTAGCGAGATGCTTGCACGTGGATTATAATAATTTTTGATGAGATGATCGAGCAATATGATTGGCAACAATTTAGCGTGGGGTGCTTATGCACGAGCTGGTTCAGATATTGTCCCTTATGACACGCCGCCCAAGCAACACTACCTCCAGTCTCCAGTAAGGGATATTGTCCCTAACGGCATAACGGCAATAAAAACGAGATCATACCAAGTTTTGAAGAATGATAACGATGTAAATGTGACAATTATAGGATGAGGCGGGTAGAGAAAGAGTCGTGGAAATACTTACTTTATCCATATTTTTCATCTTAGCCTCCTGGAACAATATGCATATATGCTACTGTTGAAAGATGGAAGAATTGAAGTCTTAGATCAAAGCACTATGTATGGATGATACGAAATGCCTAAACAAAGAATTCTTAAAAGGTGAACAACCAAAGCCTATTTACTCACTACATCAAACAAGTTTCATTAATGAAACCATAAAACGTTCATGGTGAAAAAAAATAAATGAAAGATCCCATTGATTCAAATTTGATCCATGAATCTAAGAAATAGTGAGAATCTCTCTCAATTCGAAGATCCAGAATTTAAATTGATGTTATTTCACTTGAACTTTTATATTTTCATTTGGTTCATTTACTTTCACTTACCTAAATTCAAATAATAAAATTGGATTTATTTTTTTAATTTCCTTCATTATTCGTTTTATAACTACAACTATTTCTTTTGATCCATCCTGTTCTTTTTCTTTTTTTTTTTGAAATTTGTAAAGACCGTGCAAAATATCTTGTAGGCTTAGCCTTACTTTTAGCATATGCTATATTAGCTAAAGTATAGGCAATGTTTCAATATTGCACCAAGCCCAAACATCACAGTAGTATAGCAAATCCCTTACCTTTATTTTACCTCTTCAAATGATAAAATTATCCCTCCAATTCGCCTCTAGCAAGAGTATCCATTCACCGATTGACACTGTGCATGTAGTGGTTGCTACAGTAAATCACTGTAGCAAAAGTATCCATTCGGTTTCTTATGAATATCAATTTAGTGAATTGATACAATTGCTACACTGAATCACTGTAGCAAGAGTATCAATTCGGTTTGTTAGGAGTATAAATTAGCCGAATGGATATTCTTGCTACAGTGATTTTATTGTAGCGGCCGCTATATTTATAGTGTCAACCAGCAAATCGATACTTGTGTTGAAGACGTATGGATACTCTTGTAGGAGGGGTAATGAAGGGGCAATGTTGCCATTTAAAATGTTGAAAAAGTCAGCATTTTTAATTAGGTATTTGCTTTACAAACCTGTCCTTTGATTTGAACTTTAAATAATATCTTTCAAACCATAAATTTTAGCTTAAATAAAGACCTATGGAGGGATTTAAGACTAATTAATCCTTAAATCTTTAGAACATGATTGAGTGGTTATCTTTAAGAGAGTTCTGCTGATCTCTCTGATATTGGTTTCAGGTTTCACCATTTCAATGGCATGATCGTAATTAGAGGGAAAAAAGGGTTGGGCAGGCATTTACTTGAATATTTCCTCAATGGACAATAGTTCTTTAGTCATTGCACCTTAGCAAACCCTACCAAGGATCCGATTCGTTAAAGGCATTCCTCGCCGCCGATCATGAAAGCTTCCGTGATAGGTTCTTCAACCCGCACCCGACGCATTTGAGTATGACGGTGTTGGTCGTCGCATCCGGCTTGATATCAAACTTGACACCAAGGAAGTCGCTAATGTTTCGAAGTGTCTGTATACCATACGGCGTGAGCTTTCCAACACGAACCTTGGACACATCAGGGGGGCATAGAGCACAAAGAAGAAACAGCAATCCCTGCAACCAATTCCAAAGACCACATCAAATCAGAGCCATGGTTAAGACTTTTCAGCTACATTAAAGAATTTTGATGCTAATGTGGCAATAATTTGATGAAAGCAAAGTACAGGATATCACAACAAACACAAACCTGATGAGTTGAATCAACCACTCCTCCTTGCTCAATCTCCCCAAGTAGCATAGAAGCTAGTTGAACACCAACATCCTCAGGAGGCATCAGGTCTGGTTTTTCTTCGGTGTCTTCGAAGTCATTTACCTCATCGGCTTTCGGGTAACAAACCGCGGTATCCGCTGAGATCAAGCAACCTGAAGTAGTCTCCGCGACCAATGATAGACCATAACCTGGTGACCTGTCATATAACAGATATTTTTGAGCCAAAAAATGAACACAGAATGGATTTATGAACGGCAAAAAAAAAACATTCTATATGGAAATGCAGCCTGATAAACTGAAAATGAGTACCCATCACAATATTCAGAGAAAATGCACTGAACATTTATATTTGTAGTAAAAAAATGTGGGTTGATAGATACCAAGGAAGACAAAAGGTGGGGAAAGTGCTCAATCGCATTAGAGGGAGCAGTCCAATGTTCGTATTTACAAGCCTATGAACGGTGGTGAGGTTTACAAGAAAACAATAAAAAACGAAACTAATGCACACTATAATACATGTACAATAACACCCATCGACATTTCGTGCTCAAGGTGGATAAAAAGGCCATGAGTTTGAACGAGATGAATCAATGGCCTTGGAGAGTACCATGAAGAATTCTTAGCTTGCAGGCACAAAAAGTAAAACTGAATGTAGGAAGATAATACTTCCGAACAAAATCACAATCAACCTTTATATTCTCCGTATGTTGGTGAAAGGCGAAGTTATTAAGATTCTTTGTGGCGATCTAATTATCACAACATTGATGGGTAGGAGTAAAAAAATGAACGGTTATGTCCAACTAAGCGACGGAAACATGCACCCTCATAGACGACAGACATACATGGCAGGGTATTAAGCGTCATAACTAGACTTCGAGATAACATCATGCTTCTTGGCTCACCCTAAAAAGCACGATAAAGTGGTGACCACCCGTCTTTGTACGGAAAGTTGGTTTTTATCCCTACAAGCCCAGGTTCTGGGCGGGTTACTGGCCCAATCAATATCAAAGTAAGCACAAAGCTGCAATGTCGAGGAGGGAAAGAAAACAGATCGCTTAGAGTAAATTGCAAATTTTGAAGGATATGAACAAGTGCATAATAATGAACAAATAGGAGCCCTCAGTAAATTGACTATCAATATGGATTGCATATAGAATATCTGAGTGGGATATAATGTGAAAGACAAGGAAACTAACCAGCTCACAGTCTCCGGTAGGGTAAGCCCAAGTCTCACATATATCAATATCTATCATCTATTAGAGAGAGAGGAATGCAATTTTCTTAATGGATATAATCCTCTTGTCTCTATTTTTTCTCAACTTATTTTAGATGGAGAAACACATGAAAGAAATGAATTATCGAAAAATAGTTGTCTAAAATGTGTATTTTATAGGAAGCTGGAATTGTGGAGAGTGTGAAGTTGGGCTAGCAGTCATCTCGATAGCTATGAGATACTAGACACTAGTTAACAATGTATATACTTCATTTCGATTCCCTTATACATTAACTGCTAACAGTTTGGTTTTTGGGTTGTCAGTTTTGTCAACCAGTCAAATCCAAGCCTTACCAATAAGTAATCGAGCCTTATTTGCATACATAATAGAAGCGGTCTACATTTTTAAATCCAAAGCAAATTATTTACTAGTAATTGGGCGGATTTTCGGATATCCTTTGTAATCCATTTGGCAACCGACGGAAACACGGATGAGAAACTAGATAACAAGATCCACCTGACTAGTGAGTTGTAAGACCAAATGTTCCTCAAAGGTAATTGTCTGCCCCCCACCCCGCGCGCGCGCGCGAGTTAGATGATAGGACCAAAACATTGGAGAAAAGGAGTAAGCAATAACACAACCAAAACATTTTGTATGACAACACTAATAAAAGCAAATCCATAGATGGGAGGAGCGACCAGAGGACTGAAGGTTTATTCAGGAGCTATTCTACAATCCCACAAGACTTCCTATAAACATTTTCATAAACTTTGGCTGTTGGTGGATACAAGATTAGTTTGGAAGAAGTGTGAGAATCAATACTAGCCACAAAAGAAATCAAGGTCTTCCATTTCCAAGTGAATGACAAAGGAGATATAGATGATAGGGGCATATATCAGGAAAAGAGAAGCCAGTATAATAAAGAAGATGCTTCAAAAGATCAACTCCAGGAAGACACGAATATATGATAAGCAATTAGCACATTGCATTGATACCATCTATGCTCGAGGCCATACCAGAGAAGACACATTTAACAGTCCAATAACAGGTAATCAACTCATAGGGTTGAGAGAAGAATGAGCCCAGGCAAACACATGAAGATAGCCACAAAAAGGAAAAATGGAAAGGAGACATCCACAAGGATAGATATTGGATAGAACAGAAGATAGCATTAACGAAGTGGATGGACGTGAACACTATATCAACTCAAATCTCCTTATACAAACAGACAAGAAAGTCGATGATTCAATTCACGTGCATTAAAGACGATAGAGTTGAGGCAGAGCAGCCAAATCAGCTAAGATTCCTGATGAAGCTCATTGGATAAATACCACCATAATAATACCAAAACTTCTTGACAGTGGCACCATACTGAGCATGTATCATGCCAATGGAGTCACGATATATCTGAAGAAGCTCAAAACGATAGTGCATGAAATATATCCAAGTGAAGAATGTCCATCAGTAAAAATAACATAATATGTGCCTATTAGGCGAGGTAAATAGGGGCAAAGATTCTATACATTTGAATGCACTAACCTGAAGCACAATGGGAAATAAAAGTGTTTAAAGGAAATGGCAGTATTGTATGCTTAGCCAGGTTATAAACCATACATGATAATAACTTAGAACACAAACATAACTAGGGGTGTAAGGATGGCCCGCAGCCAGCCCCGAATTCAACTGCCCAAGTCTGACCCAGCCCAGTCAACAGCCCGGCCCGGGCTGATCCAAAATACACGTGGGCCGGGCCACTACCTTGAGCCCACAACCCGGACTGAAATCAAGCCTGAAGACTCAACCGGAGGCTCGATGTAAGTCATGTGTGTGTATGTCTCAAAAGTTATATAGCACAATTGATAGATGTGTTTGCTATATATTTAGTCAAGGGTTCGAACCATACTATTCTCGTTGTACAATTTTTTTTAATTAAAAACCCACTATCCAGCCTGCCAAATTTTGGCCCAACCCAACCCAGTCCAACCCGATTTACACCCCTAGCATAACCTAGGACTCGATTGATAATAAGACAGCGTCCTAGGAGATAAGACCAAGCTAGTGATGCCAAAGATCAACACTACGATGGAAAGACACAACAACACCCGTATGTGCATGAGGAAAGAAGTCAAGTAGCACCTGCAGGTGTAGGAAAAAAGGCAAGCACAATCAATCTATATAATAGAGCCCATTAAATGTACAACTCTGACCAATCCGCTCTGGTACAATGATCTTTTACATCACAATAAACTAGGGAATCTTCTGTTATATGGCTAATCTACTAGTATAATACTAAAACGGAAACCTCACAAGGAGGTTCTGCCATGTGGCATGCATTTAATTAAAAAATATAATTGGTACTGGGCTTGCTCTATGAAAGACTGAACCGATACATTAGACGAACGGCTATGATTAGAGAGAGAACAAGAAAGAACGGACTTTTATGAAACATGTCAATCTCTTCTAGAATCCACATCTTACATCTAGCATTTATGTTACCCATTTAAAACCGCCTCTTCAAGTTGACGTCATTATTTTTAAGTATATTTTTAGCTTTTATTGTAGGATTTTCGAGCAAGTTTTCAGCTTCTATGGTAAGATTTTATAGCAGGTTTTTCCTCTTTATTGAAGGTTTTTATATATTCTCTGTTTCTCATTCTCTTTCTCAAGACAATTTTATGGTTTATTGTAGGTTATCATACGTGTTCTTTCTATATCCCGCAACACATTTTTATGAGAAACTATTTTTGAACAAAGTATTTTATGGGTTGAGATTTGGACAGCCTATTTTTTATGGTAGTTTTATGAGGTGGCCTTTTATAACAAGTTTATACGAAGCCGATTTCATTCTTTCCCCGTGGAATATTCGCAACGAGGTGACTCTCTCTCTCTCTCTCTCTCTCTCTCTCTCTCTCATCTTTTTTCAACTTTTTAATATTTTGTGTTTCATTTATGACCCCGAATATTCTTTATTTTCGGCATATTTTTTCTTGGAGAAATAAAATTTGACTGTGTATTGAAATGATTCTCTTTGGTGGATAGTTTGGTGTGTTTCTTATTAGTTATTTTATTTTATTTTGTTATTTGAAATAATGTTCTTAGGTAGCTGTGAGCCTGTGATATAATTTTTTGTTGTTAAATAATACATTTAAGATGTTGAATTATCTAATATGGGAGGCCGTTAACTTATTATTCAACACCATTCATTTTAAGCCGTTATTCCACCCTAGCTTAAAGATCCGAACCAGACTAGGTCTTTAGACAATGGGTTCAATACTAGTAAAGAATAGGTTCAAAGAAAGATCAGGAATATATACAACGGATGGCATGGCAAAACGACCATAAGGGCAAACACAAACATCTGCAAGTAGAATTTGAAAAAGGTGAGTAGAAAGCAATATACTACAAGCACCAAAATTGAGGATCTGAGAATATCGAGAGAGCGAAGTTCAATACCCTAAAGCATTCGTATTAGTTGAAGCATTGTTAGTGACAGTAAAATGAATGCAACTAAGGCATCAGAAAGCAGGGATACATAGAGTGAATCACCAAGAGGCATAAAAAGAGTGATTGCAACAGTTGTTGCTCTGTGAGCTGAATACAGAAGACTTTTGGACCGCTTCTTCCTACGGTATTCCTCAATGACATGTCTCCAAAATGACAATATAAGACATTGAAGCCGACATATGTACATGAGGATAAAATATTAACATATGCCTGTGCATCATCATCGTGTATAGATGGGCAAGATAAGCGCAGCTGCGCAAGGTACGCAGGGCATACGATGTTAAGTGCAGGAGCGAAGCTAGGAATTTCTTGTAGGGGAGCAAAGTGCAAAATAAGGCGAATTATCAAGTAAAGATCGATTGATAGTATGAATAATCTTTTACACATTTTTACAATACAAATAATAGAAAAATTATTTTTACATTCACAAACTGAATATTGAAATTTAAATACATCAATTTAATTGTTTAGTGACAAGCATTGTTCAGTACAATTCCCAATTTAGATAGGTAATTGGACATTTATGAGTAGGTAAGAAATATTTGTCATATATATGGGTTCCTAATTCAAAAAAATTGTATATTTTCTTCTTAAAGGTCATCGTTGATTCATATTCAAGATTCCTACTAAGTATCGAGTGTAAGATTTAATATATTATACAATATTTAGCAAGATTTACATAGTTAAGAAGAGAGCTATTAAAGTAACAAGTTGTACTACTACACATCATTGAATAAAAGTTACACAAAGATCAAGTTGGCTGAGTAGTATACTCTGTTACCATAAACTTCAATTTTTTTTAAGCAGTCATGATTAAAACACGACTTATTCAGTAAACATTCGCTATGAGACTCTTTCCCGATTTTTAAAAAAATTCATGATTTTATGAAGAAAAAATCACGATTTTCACATTTTAATCCCGATTTATGTGTTTTAATCCCGATTAATTGCATTTTAATCTCGTCATTGTGGGCGCACAAAAAGATACGGGTCGTCTTTATTGCGAATCACACGCGATTACAGAGTGGCCGGGACCCCGGGGGCTCGGGTGTGGCGAGTCCGGGTGCGGCGAATATTTGATCAGGAGATTGTGGGAGAGATCCTCTGGAGGGTCCCTTTGATCCGCGTCTCCACGTGGTATTCGTGCGAGAGCTCTGAAGGGGTTGCCCAGGACAGAGGTCTTTACAGGGTGAGGGTTTCTTGAGAGGCTAAGGAATATCGGCCGTTGATTGTCCCGTCCGTGCTTCGCACTTTCTCGGCTAGGGAGGTTTTGGGGCTTCGTTCATCGGTCTTCGTGTCTTCCTCGATCCTTGCTAGACCTCGGCGTCCTTGATCGTCGGTTCGCGGCGTCGATCGTGCTTTTGGCGTTGGCTTTGGCTTTGGCTTTTGGCTTTGGCGTGGCTTTGGCGTGGCTCTGGCTTTTGCTTTGCTTTGGCGCTTGCGCTTGAACGTAGGCGGGTAGAGGCTTGCGATGTTTTAGTTCTTCCGGACTTCGCGTCGTATCGGCTAGAACGTGCGGTGCTTTGCTCGTGACCGCCGTAGTTGCTTGGCTTTGGCACGTGCGTTGCTTTGGCGCGGGCTTTACCAATGTGTTTGCTTTAGCTTCTTGCGTTGGCTTTGGCTTTAGCTTTGACTCGATCTTATTCTCGAACGGCGATGGCTACTTCTTCAAGACTTCTTTATTCTTCCGGCTTTCTCGACGGTTGTGGCGTCGGCTTGGCTTTTCGGCGGGGGTAGCACCGATCTTCGTGTGACGATTGTAGCGTCGGCTTTTGTTGATGAAGACGGCGGGGGTAGCACCGATCTCCGTGCGACGGTTGTAGCGTCGGTTTTTGTTGATGAAGACGGCGGGGGTAGCACTGATCTCCGTACGACGGTTGTAGCGTCGGCTTTTGTTGACGAAGACGGCAGGGGTAGCACCGGCTTCAGGCCTTCTTTTCCAAGCTTTTTTCTTCGTGCGAGGAATCGACGCCTTTGTTGAAGACGACGGGTGTTGTCGGCTTCGATCTTCTTCTCCGGCCTTTGTTTATGGCGTCTTCGGAGTTGATGAAGATCGTTGGAGAAGTCGGGATGATGACTCCGGGTCTTCTTCTCCAAACTTTCTTCTTCGTGCGAGGAGTCGAAGCTTTGATCTTCGAGTGCAAGGTCTTCACGTTGATGAGGACTTGAAGGGCAAAGGATTCCCGTAGGACGTGCTTGCCGTGCCTCGTGAAGCCTTCGGTCTTCAAGCGTTGGACCTTCTCTTGCAGAGCCCTTTCGTCTTCAGCCTTCGGACCTTTGATGCCTTCCCCCACCCCTTCTATTTATAGGCAAAGGGGGGCGGTTGGAAGAGATATGGCTGAAATCTTTTTGTTTCATCCAATATCTCCCCCCATAACCATCAAGATATTGTTCCTTTATTTGGAAAAACAAACTCGATCCCCTCCTTTTTAATTGGGGTGGTTACGGGCAAGATGTGACTTGATCTTTGAAGATTGAGTTGTCATCTTTGCACTATCAGATCGAATGGCGACATGACGTCATCTTGTCCGTCGGTTCGAGGGATCGTCGTGGATCTACGGTTGTGTAGACGTCCACGCCACCTCCCCCCGCATCGAGGCGGTTTGGATTTTCTTTCTTTTCTTTTCTTTTCTTTTCTTTTCTTCTTCTTTTTTTTTTCTTTTTCTTTTCTTTTCCTTTATGGCCGGCCCCACCTCCCAAAAGGAGGGGGGCACGGTTTTCTATGAAGGGGGGGCCGGTGGCCCCCCTCTTTGTGTTCGAGCTGCGGGTCCGGTGGAACCCGTTTGCTTTGGGTCAGCCGCCTTTTATTTACGGGCCGTTGTGAGCTAAGTTCGTATGCGGACCGTTGCAGGCCGTTGTGTGCGGGCGAAGTTTTGCATGCGGGCCGTTGTATGCGGGTCAAGTTTTGCGTGCGGGCCGTTGAGTGCGGACCCATTTTGCGTGTGCGAGTCGGGTTCGACCCGATGGCTAATTTCGGTGCCCACAGTCATGTTTTGCTTAAAAAAATCTATTGTAATATCTATATATAAATATGTTCTAAAATTCTACCATTTGTTTCCCGACTCTTTCCGAACCTTTCCGATTTTTCGGACTTCTCCCCTAGCCGATTTTTTCCTGACTTCCGACTTGGTAACTATGGTTGTATACTTGTATGGATCGGTATGTTGGGTAAGAATAAAGGGCATGAAGAAGGATGATTATAGTAATGAAAAATGATTGACGATATGTTAAAACTTAAAACAAGACATAGAGAAATAGGAACGAGTAATAAAGAGGTTATGCTTTGTTAGTTGATGAGAGTATGTAGGGGAGAAAAAAAAAATCTTCCTAATTCAATTTGGATCTTCAAAAAAATTCCAATTCCAATTCGAATCTCTTTTATAAAATTTCAAGAGGAAAGAGTAAAGCATAATAACTACCCAACCTTCTCTGAGCAAAAATTCAAATCCCTAAACGTTGCGATTTTGAGGAGAAAAGTTTGTCGTAGTCAACATCTCCCTTTTTGTGTGGACACCTCTTTATCTAGCCCCTTATTTAGAGAATTTTCCCACTTTTTCTCCATATAATTAGGCATGTCAATCAGTGTTGTCAAGGCGTCGCCTAGGCGACCGTCTAGGACTTTTCGGTCCCGATCGCCTAGACCATAACCTAGACGAGTGGCCTATATAAACAAAGGTTTTTAAAAAAAAAAAAAAAAATTTCTTCTTTTTGTTTCCTTTTTCAATGTACGTACGATCTACATACTTAACTACCATTTTCTATGTCTTTTTTCTTACCTAACTATTTATTTATATCTCCTAAGTTAGAGTTTGTATCATGTTCATTTTACTAGGGTTAATGTTATTGTTTGCTTATGGGATTTTTTCTCTTTGAGTTATCTTTCTATATACATGTGATTTATCCTCTCTAGTGTTTATATTTCTCCAGTTTTAGAGTTGTACTAAATTTTTATGATTTGTTTATTATGCTTGATTTGTTTCATAATAAATGTTAGGGACCTAAGGTTTTTAATGTTCTAACTTCGAGATTATAACTTTTTAATAATAACATACGTTGATTCATTGATTGTTACATGTTGATAATGTATGCCATATATGATTTTACTTATTTGCATTTCAGTGATTTAGCATGATAATGATTATATGAATATTCTTTTTGGATAAGAATGTTTGATTTTGGTTGTTTGATTAATTTATATGAAGTTTTTGATGGTATTATGCTTATTATTTGTTCATATCCGAATATTATCTCATATATATAAATTAAAATAAAAAAATGTCGCCTAGGCCTCACCTTGGCGTCGCCAAGGCCACGCCTAGGTAGGTCTGGCTGCCTAGGCATCACCTGGTCGCCTTGACAACACTGATGTAAATGGACCGTATCATGATCTGAATCCGATCCAAATATAATTCGAAAATATCGAGTGATTTGGTATTAATTTTTTGGCCTGGGAGGCTGCGATTTGATTGAGGACCATCCAACCCGATTCTCAATATAATCGGATCAAATTCGGATACATTTACTCATCTTTTATAATATATACCATACTCCATCCGATAACCAAACCAGACATCTTATTTCAACCATCTGATGCCCAACCCAGTCATCTTATTTTAACATGGATCTATGGATTGCCAAATCCTTTGGGCCGAGCTAATCAGCAATTTAAACTCATAAATTATGAAATTCTATTTAGTTGTTTCTATTGTTTTGACCTAATGGACTTATCAATGGACCAAATCATGATGTGAGTCCGATCCGAATCCAAAAACTAACGATTTGGTATTAGCATTTTGGTCTGAGATCCGATAAAAATGATCCCACCCGATTCAAAAAACAAACGGATCATATTCGGATCAAGCCTAATCCAGTCCGAATCCGACCCATTAACAAGCCTAGATATAATCAAACAAACAATATTCCAAATTCTTCCTTTTTTTAATCCTTTGCTATTTACTTGTCTTCCAGTCTCTAAAAAAGCAAACAAAGCCTTAGATTTAAATGATACAGAAAGATTTTGATTCGCATATTGACTATTGAGTTCGTATGGTCATATACAACAACGATTAGTGTACCCTCTGAGGGTGGAATGAGTTATGGATAGAATGGAAGGAAAAGCAATCCAAAGACTACCTATATAGAGTGATAAAAAATGACAGAGGGAAACAATATAGTCATTGTCCTAGCCTTTAGCAAGATTAAATGATGGCTTACGATCTTAAAGGCATGCCTCAAGTTACCCGAAAGGGCCGAAACCTTGGGATATTTTGAATGTAGCTGCAATTTTAATGAGGTATAGAGAGATGGGAGGTGGTATTGACAGCAAAAGTAGTATAGGACTAAGCTTACTTGTAGTTTTTTTTTTTCACTAGATCCATATTTGAAGGATCCTCAATTAAGACCTCAAATATTTAGAATTTTTACGATGTCATGGACGTAGTTGTGTTCATCATGTGGTGGAGAGAGAGAGAGAGAGAGAGAGAGAGAGAGAGAGAGGTTTGTATTGGTAGCATATGCGAGTGTTGTGTACTTGTGTTGCTTGGGGTATGCATTCACTATCTTGAAATTCATACTTTTCTTTTCCTTCACAAATATTTGGAAAGAACCCCATGCCTGCAAATTCTATGCTATTTTGGACTTAGACATAATTGAACTACTTTCAGTAGGAATTTAGAAGTTTATGTTCATAAGTGGCATCAAAATTCCATTAAAATGGTATGCACGATATGTAAAACATGTGGTTATATTGTGATGCCATGAGCGGAACAATACATTAAGCTAGAAAAACAAATTGTTTAGTTCATCAAACTTATGTCGAAGTCAGATTGTTGTTTGTGATGTATCACGCTAGGAAGATGATATCAATAATAGTCATTAAGAGACTTTATACATTGCATCAGTTGTTCAAATCAAAGAAAAATTTGATGTGAATGTTGTAGAACATATATACCTTCCTCCAAACGGACCAGATTTGTGGTCGGTGAATATATGAACATCCGGAAGGAAGTGATTAAATACTCCTCGAGCGGAGTACACCATACGGTTTCCAATTTGGGGTGATACCCTAGTTGAAAATGTTACACCTCTGATGCTCTTTACCATTCCTTCATCTACCCAAGTTGTTGCCTGCAGTTAAAATGCAAGTGGAGCACTAAGAAAAAATAGATATTAGACAATAAAGAAAAACCCAATATATGACTAAATGCCATGGTTTCTCACAGATAAGCTATTATGCACTATAGGAACCCCCAGGATGACCTCTCCACCTCCGAGAGGAGGAGCTCCTCGGCTTTCAACTTTCAACTCAAGGCCTTCTAAAGTGACTCCAAAATGTTTGAGCATGTGCAGCGTAGTAGCACGAAAAGTATCAACACTTGGATCCTTTGGATCATTTGTGATTCCTGTATGTACAGTATCATGTTATGAACTTACATTTAGAATGCATCAATAACATATAACACATTATGTACCATTTTTATGTTCAGTGTTAATGAAACGATGGCTCTCTAGGATGAAATGGGCTTTCTTAGATTCATTAGCAATGATGGGTCGGGAAGTGCTATCTGCAGTTAGTTTCCCAATTCACGAGTCATAAATAGAGGGGAAACATTCAATTAGATTGCAGTTTGACCAGTAAAAATCCGATTATATTCCTTCGATTGGTGACAAGTAAAAATCCGATTATATTCTTTCGATTGGACATAGATTATCAGAATGACAAGACGGAAGATGAATCATGGGAATCCCAATACCTCGGACGACTTCAAAATAGTCACTTTAAAAGCGAGGGGTGTGTTTATACTAGGATCATAGTCACAAAGTTCTCCGAATTTATTGAAAAATCTCTCCCAGATAAACCCCCGGGTGATTAATCTTCCAGTTCGTCAAATATTGCCAAATAATCTTGAAAAGTCGCGAATGATTCTTCACAAACACATGAAAAATCCTTAAACCTTAAAAAAAAAAAAAAACCAAAAAATCCTGAAAAATCTAAATAATCCTGGAAAAAAAAAACTCCCCGGTTTTCCCTGAATCTCCCCCGAATTTTTCGGTACTGAACTGAATTGACCCACCAGAATTAGTGCCGAATCCAAACTTTGTTACTAGGACTAGAACTAGGTTACTTCCATGGATCCTTCAATTTTTACTTCTGGGTACCCATAAATAAAGCAGAAATTCACAATGTAGGAGAAAGAAGTTTGGAAACCTTTGAGTCTTATGGAGAGGGGCTTCTTTCCGAAGAGCCCGAGCACGATCAGCGGCTCGAGGAAGTAACCGATCGAGCGGGAGAGGCCGCAATCGTGCACCAGGTTCTTCCCCCCGATCAGAACTCCCGGCTTGTACCTCAGCTTCGTCCCTGAAACAACGAGAACCAAACAATGAAAGGGAATCCGTCGAGAATTGAAACAACAAAAAGAGAAGAGAAGTTAACCCTAGGGATCCAAGGGGGTTGGGATAACGGGTACGGACCGGTCTCGTTGATCTCGACGGTGCAGTCGTCGGAGATCTTCTCGAGGAGGCGGAGGAGGGAGACCTCGTGGGGGCGGAGACCGGGGGCGGTGTCGTCCGGCCGGATGTCCTCAATGAGCACCGGCGTCGACGACAGCGTCGACAACATGAGCCGCTGCCGCAGGCTCTTGCTCCCCTTCACCCTCACGTACGCAACCTTCCCCATCTCTCTCTCTCTCTCTCTCTCTCTCTCTCTGCGCCTCTTCCGCTCTGTGTAGGTTTTTATTTCGGCCCTTTGCCACCGTCGATAGGGGTGCACAAGGTCGGGTAAATAGGGTTTGGTGTTTCGACAAAGTTACATCGAGTTGCCAAATGAACTCAACGAACTAGCAGAGGGTTTGCGGTATTTGATTCATAGAAGTTCATCAGGTATTTTGGGTTGCTCAAATTCATCCGGACCATTCAATAAAGAGTAGAGAGAAGTCCAATCTAAAATTTACATTGTCCGATCTGGAGCTTCGACTCGCTGGAGCTAAAAAAAATTCAGTGCATATCATACAATGAAGAATATTATAAAATTAACTTATTGTAGAGAACATGTGCATTCCTCTCTCTCTCTCTCTCTCTCTCTCTCTCTCTCTCTCTCTCTCTCTCTCTCTCTCTCTCTATATATATATATATATATATATATATATAATGTTACAGTGAGCTGTGAGCTACGGGTGAAGAAAATGAGCTGTCCTCATTTTGATCCCCTTAGGAGTTTTGGAATTTGATTAAATTTGGTGAGGGTGTTATCTAGGATAAGATGATCATCCTCATCAATTTTCATCAAATTCCAAAACTTCTAGGGTCATCAAATGGTAGAAGCATTATCTATCTTCCGCAGTCACCGCTAATTTTGCTTCTACCATTTGATGACCCTAGAAGTTTTGGAATTTGATGGAAATTGGTGAGGATGATCATCTTATCCTAGATAACACCCTCACCAAATTTTATCAAATTCCAAAACTCCTAGGGGGGATCAAAATGAGTGAGGGCAGTTCATTTTCTCCACCCGTAGCTCACAGCTCAACGTAACAGCCCTCTATATATATACTAGTGAAAACCCCGTGCCCGAGGGCACGAAAAATATTTAGAGAGAGATGAAAAATATTTTGAGGGCGTAGATAATATTTCGAGAAAGGTGATATTATTTCAAAAGTGACAACAAAATATTTCGAGGGAGATAACAAAATTTCAAGGATGATAACAATATTTCGTGAGTGGTATTAATATTTTGAAAACCTGACAATATTTCGTATGTTGTGATAATGCTCGTGTTGAAATTTTGAGGAAGGGACAAACATAATTGTCATTTGGTTTGTCACTATGAAAATAAGACTACAAATAAATCCCAAATTTGACATTATCGTACCATCGATATTGCACTAATTATAGTCCTACCTTTCACCCAACCTTGATAGATGAATTGCATTCGGCTTAATTGTCATGCAAAGGGAAGACTGATCATTTGCCACGTCAATGGTCTTGAGAGTGAAGCTCTTAACTGGGTTTTTTAAAAAACACATCCCAACCCCAACCTCTTTCTCTCTCTCTCTACTGCTCATGCAATGACATGTAAGAGCTTGAGCGAAGTCTTGGGTTGATATCATATCATACCATGTAATGACATCTAACATTGCGGTTTATTAAAACGAACAAATTGAAAGAAAAAAAAAAGGCAACAAACACACTACATGGTGGTTTCAAATAGCAGTGGCTTGCCGATAATTGGTCTCATAGAACCTATGTGGTGCTGTTGTGGAGATATTTGTTGTTTTTATTATTCGAGAAGCTATAATCAATTTAGAGCACACCATCTCATGAATTGACTATACATGCATCTTAGAGGATCCAAAAAAAACAAAACAAAGGAAAAAATTTGTATACAGACAAAAAGAAAAAAAAACATTAAGGTGCAACATCTCGAGTGAAAGGCAATTGCGGCCCATAACACTCGCAACTCCACTCTCATTGGCTTCCTACTCTTCGATCAGATAGTTCTCAAATGTTGTGGCATCATCATGCATTTTCTCAAAGATATGGACGGCAACCTCCATCTCTCAAGCATACTGAAACAGAGAGGGTAAAAAAAAAACCAGCAATCCTAAAAAAGAGAGGAAGAGGGAAGAAAAAAAGAAAAGGAAAAAAAAATGTTTTCTTTGAGATTTGGATGATGACCTGCTTTTCTCAAAAGTATGGACGATGACCTCCATCTCTCAAGCATCCTGAAACAGAGGATAAAAAAAAATCAGCAATCCTAATTCTAAAATCAGCAATTATAAAACAGAGAGGGAGAGAAAAGAAAAAAAGAAAAGGAAAAAAAAAATGTTTTCACTGAGATCTAGATGGCGCCCTGCGTTTTCTCAGAGATATGGATGGCAACATCCATCTCTCAAACATCCTGAAACAGAGAGGGTAAAAAAAAATCAGCAATCCTAAAATAGAGAGGGAGAGGGAAGAAAAAAAGAAAAGTGAAAAAAAATATTTTTTCTGAGATCTAGAGGACGACCTGTGTTTTCTTGGAGATATGGATGACAACATCCATCTCTCAAGCATCCTAAAACAGAGGAGGGTAAAAAAAAAATCAGCAATGCTAATCGTAAAATCAGCAATCCTAATGAAAGCTTTCGCGTTATCAGCAATGTTAATCGTAAAATCAGCAATCCTAAAAAAGAGAGAGAGAAAGAAGAAAAAAAGAAAAGGGGAAAAAATAATTTTTCAAAGATCTAGTTGGGGACCTACGTTTTCTCGGAGATATTGAAAGCTCCCGTGATATGTTCTCTAGCCTGCACCCAATGCATTTGAGTATGATAGTGTTGGTCGTACCATTCGATCTCTCTCTCATTCTCTCTCTCTCTCTTTTCGATGACCATCTGATCTCTCTCACATTCTCTCTCATCCAATCTCTTGAATGGCAAAGGGGGCGGGTATTGCGATTTACCGAGGGAGGCGGGGTGCTGCAGGAACCGAGGGAGGCGGGGACTGGGGTGGCGGGGGCTGATCTCAGATGACCATCTGTTGGATGCTCTCATCCTTTCTCTTTCTTATTCTCTCTCATACTCTTGCTCTTTCTCCGATCTCATGGAGACCATTCGATCTCTCATATATTATAATATTAAAACTGATTTAAGTGGGAGACCATTCGATCTCTCTTATAGTCTTGCTCTCTCTCCGATCTCATTCGATGCTTTCTCTCATCCCCTCTCTCTTATTCTCTCTCAATAAATATTATAATATTTAAACTTATTTAAGTGGGTGAAAGTGGAGAGGATGAATCATGTCCCTTCATTTTTATCCCCCCCTCCAAATGAATTTGGACCTTTGTTATCTCCTATAGGACAAAAGTTTAAGGACATGACAATTTTGAGGGAGGAGACTATTTTGAAGGTGGCAATAAAACATTTCGAGATCGGCAGCAATATTTCAAAGGAGAACAATATTTCAAATATGATAAGAATATTTCGAGAGCAGTGATAGTATTTTAAGACATTTGATAATATTTCTGTCAACACTACAATAGCCACCTTCAATGGGGGCGCTAATGTTAGGTAGCGACGGGCATTGTCACCTTCGGCGGCTAGAGATGCTCTTGCCTATCAGCACTGGGACGGCCACTTTCGACAGCAACACACCCCTAGCCTCCTTCAACTTCATCGGCACTACAAACGACACCTTCCATGGCTCATCACCCGTCGCCCCGCCGCCGATCGCTTCCCTCCACCGTCAACTCATCACTGGTCGATCCGCCGCATGATGTGCATCTGAATAGCAAAAATGTTATTCAAAGGAGCACATCTTTGCTACCTGGTTAATTTGTTGCACTTGCTTACGGCCATCGAATAACAGATAAGAAGCCGCATAGACCCAACAATAATAATTTCACAGAAATTACTGAAAACCGAATGTGATGGCAAAAAAAAAAAAACATTTCTCACAGGAATAATAGATAAGAAGCCGCATATACCAACATTTCTAATGCTTAACAAAAACGGAGCCGCATATACCCACCTTTTGAAGGCTTAATAGATAAGAAACCACATATACCCACATTTCATAAATTCTTGTGCAATATTCCCCTCCAAAGAAAGCATGCAGTACTCTTCAGGTATGCACATACCCATATTTCTAATGCTTAACCAAAAAGAAAAAATAAACCACACATATTTCTAATGTATTACCACAATATTCCATATCACACTAATTGAAGTTGAAGTCAACATAAAAACTCAAAAGGAGGTCAAAAATTTCACTTATATATTATGTAGATGCCAGATACCACTACATAATGAGTTATGTTATAAAACAGAATTAAATCCAATGGCAACTTTAAATGTCAAAGAGAAAATTACAACTTCAAACGAATTACAACTTCTTTCAAATGTCCGAGAGAAAATTTAATCCAATGGCAACTTCATCATAGCAACTTCTTTCAAATAAAGGCCACATAGCACTATAGGTCATATAGAACTGAAGTATCAAAGAAATGAGACTCACAATCAACGAAATAAGTAGAAAAATTATTGTTTCATAGAATTTTTCACCAAACTCATGGATTAATTAATAAAAAAAAAAATGAGTAAAAGCAATCTCAAAATCAATAAAATATGCTGAAAAGATATAGCTTCAAAGATTCTATACCAAATTCACGGATTAGTAATTGAATAAAAAACTAAGCAGAAGGAACCTCCGGTGAGGGTTTTTCCCAATTTTCCTTCCTTAAGACTTCAATGAAGATAAACCCATCCAATTGGAAACCAAATTTTTAGACGTTGTGTTACTTGTATCTGATGTATTATCAACCATTAAAACTCTTGCAACTACAGGTGGGTTAAGTGTTTTTGAGTTAAACATCAGGGGGCAAATTGTACTTTACCCTTTTTTGTTTTTTGGGAGGTAAATTACACTTTGCCTCTTGTAGTTTAGCTCAAAAACACTTACCCCCATATAGTTAAAAAACTACACTTTGCTCTACTTCAAGTCATATTTGATCAAATAACAATTACCAAATAAGGAAACTAAGTAGTTGACAGAAAGGCGTAATGTGCTAACATTTCAAAATGTGCTTTATTCGTGTAACTCTATCTAATGTACGATGTGGCAGGCCCCAATTCGGCCGTAAGCAAATGCAGCATGATGCATGGGGCAAAGTGTTAACAAAGGTTTTGTTCTAACTCGTTAAAAAGGTTAAACATCAAGGGGCAAAGTGTACTTTACCCTCCCCCCCCAAAAAAAAAACACTTTAGGGGTAATGTGCTAACAAAATAAACTATAGTTTGCCCTGCTTCAAGTCAGATTTGATCAGATAACAATTACCAAATAAGGAAATTACGTAGTTGACAGAAGGGGGTAATGTACTAACATTTCAAAATTTAGGGAGTTTGCCCTATCCGTGTAACTCTATCTAATGTATGATGTGGCAGACCCCAATTCGGCCGTAAGAAAATGCAGCATGATGCACAATGTCTTGAGAATGATTTTGTTCCAACTCCTTAAAGAGGTTAGACCATCACCCTCTTTCTCATTGGTCGATTTCAAGGGATTTTGGTCATTTGACCATGATGAATAGCACAAAATAATCTTTAAAAAAAGCGCAAAATGATGGAGAGAGAGAGAGAGAGAGAGACAAAGACTTGCGATATGGTATTGAGGCAACAAAGACCTCTCTCCTCAGCGGTATGGCAACCTGTAGAAAACATCTCCGACAAGTTGTTATCATCCATCTAAAAAACACGAAATAAAGAAGCTCAGTTCTTAGAACAGAAATTCTAAAAAAAAAAACAGAAAGAAGAGGAAAAAATTATTTTGAGTCCATCCACCTCTCTTAGCAGAGGTTATGTTATGCATCACAATTCAGTTCATCCACCTCTCTTACCAGAGGTTATGCTATGCATCAAAATTCAATCCATGAAAACAGATGGAGAACGAAATAAATTTTTTCCACATTACACGAATAATTGGTAAGAAAAATTTGATGTTTAGATTTGAAGAATGCAGCAAATGTCTCATCAGAGAGAGGAAGAAATAATCATCAAATTGCATAATCAAAAACCATGAGAGAGAGAGAGAGAGAGAACCTGGGTAGACGAAGGGGCAGCGAGGGAAAGGGTTGTGCGCGGAAAAAAATTCAGATTTTTTTTTTTGTGAATTCTGCATTTCATCAAACAAAATCAGAAAAAAAAAAAATTTGTGAGCTATACAAAATGTGCTCTATCCGTGTAACTCAATCTAATGTACGATGTGGTAGACCCCAATTCGGCCGTAAGCAAATGCAGCATGATGCATGGGTCGGCCCTGAGAACGATTTTGTTCCAACTCCTTAAAAAGTTTAAACATCAAGGGGAAAAGTGTACTTTACCCTCCCCCCGCCCCCCCCAAAAAAAAAAAAACACTTTAGGGGTAATGTGCTAACAAAATAAACTATAGTTTGTCCTGCTTCAAGTCAGATTTGATCAGATAACAATTACCAAATAAGAAAATTACGTAGTTGACAGAAGGGGGTAATGTACTAACATTTCAAAATTTAGGAAGTTTGCCCTATTCGTGTAACTCTATCTAATGTACGATGTGGCAGATCCCAATTCGACCGTAAGAAAATGCAGCATGATGCACGACGCCTTGAGAATGATTTTGTTCCAACTCCTTAAAGAGATTAGACCATCACCCTCTTTCTCATTAATCGATTTCAAGGGATTTTGGTCATTTGACCATGATGAATAGCACAAAATAACCTTTTAAAATAAGCGCAAAATGATGGGGAGAGAGAGAGAGAGAGACAAAGACTTGCGATATGGTATTGAGGCAACAAAGACCTCTCTCCTCAGCGGTATGGCAACCTGTAGAAAACATCTCCGACAGGTTGTTATCAACCATCTAAAAAACACGAAATAAAGAAGCTTAGTTCTTAGAACAGAAATTCTGAAAAAAAAAAAAACAGAAAGAAGAGGAAAAAATTATTTTGAGGCCATCCACCTCTCTTAGCAGAGGTTATGCTATGCATCACAATTCAGTCCATCCACCTCTTACCAGAGGTTATGCTATGCATCAAAATTCAATCCATGAAAACAAATGGAAAACGAAATAAATTTTTTCCACATCATACAAATAATTGGTAAGAAAATTATGATGTTTAGATTCGAAGAATGCAGCAAATGTCTCATCAGCGAGAGGAAGAAATAACCATCAAATTGCATAATCAAAAACCATCAGAGAGAGAGAGAGAGAGAGAGAACCTGGGTAAACAAAGGGGCAGCGAGGGAAAGGGCTGTGCGCGGAAAAAAAATTCAGATTTTTTTTTGTGAATTCTGCATTTCATCAAACAAAATCAGAAACAAAGATTTTGTGAGCTATACAAAGCAAATAAAACATGTGAATCGCACTCGGTGTTTTTTCAGTTGAATTCACAAAAATTCAATTGAATCTTTTTTTGAGATATACCTTCAAACAAAATTCAGACTCGAATTTTGAGATATAGCTTCTTTCGAGTATCTAGATTCAGACTTGAATTCACAAAATTCACAGAAGGCAGCTCATTCGAAAAAGAACTCTTATCATTTGGGTTCCAAAAGGAACCGCCGCTTGCAGGGCCGCTGCCATCACCGAAGTCGACCGACTAGTTGCATTGACGGATGCTGGTGATCTACTCCCTTCGTCAATTGCGTAGCTGCCGGTGAGCAGTGTGGGAAGAGAGAGCAGCACAGCCTTGACTCTTGAGCAGTTGAGCCGCTTCCATCTCATCAACCACGCAGCTCGAACCCTCTGCATATCAAGCAAATTAATGGATAGGTATAAGGATGCGTGTTCCGGTGTAGAAAGGATAAAGAGAGAGAGAGAGAGAGAGAGAGAGAGAGAGAGGAGACATGTTTCCTCTTGCGATTTCGATCGAAGATCTCCCTGGGAGCTCTGTCCATCGGCTTGAGAGCCTTCGATCTGGTCGAGACTCGAGAAAGGCTACTTAAGGTCGAGGGTCGCCGGAGGGGAGGCAGATATCATATAGCGAGCGTGGAGACGAAGCGGCAGGCCGGGCCAAAAAGGAAAAAAATTACTGCAATCGAGAGAAGGAAGGGAAGCTTTTGTTCCTACTCTCAACTCATAAGTTGCGGACAATGCAATGGAGGTGATGATGCATCATGATGATGATCTAATTCGATCCCTGGCCTCTACACACTTCAATCACACAGTTCGAATATGTTTGTTAGCTATATCATTAGCAAGAAATAACAACATAGGATCATCTCCTAATCAACCTTTGACGGGCAAGATTATCCCTTATGATCGATCTTATTCACCTTAGAGAGAAAAGAGAAGACATAGAGATTGATTGATTAACCTTGGCTTGATCATGGGTGCAGGAGTACTCGTTGTTGCCACAGACCTTGCCCCTCTCCGTCGCCCTCCTCTTCATCTCCACCCTCATCTTCCTCAATAGGTTTTGCGTCATCGCCCCCGGCGTTGAAGCCAGCCCGGAGCTTGAAGGTGGGGTGGTAAGTGGGCACGTCAACGATGGCGTCTTGGACTGCTGCGGTCGCTTCTTGCCACTGTCCTCAGTCTTCCGGAAGTGCTTGTTGATGTTCTCCCACTTCTCCTTGCACCACTTGGAGATCCGTCTGTAGCCCAGCGATGCCATCCTCGAGCTCATCTCCTCCCAGAGGGGCCCTTTCAGCCCCGGCTCCTGGAATCTCGGCTCTAGCCCGCTCCGGACTCGGATCAGTGCCTGGATCTCCGCTCCGGACTCGGATCATGGCCAAATCGCATGAGAGAGAGAGAGGGAGGGGGTCGATTGCGATCGGAGATGGCTGCGATCGGGGTCGACTAATGGATCGCGAGAGGGAGGGGGTCGAGGCCGGATTGCGTGACAAAGAGAGGGAGGGGGTCGTGGCCGACGGTGAGATCGGGGCCGGATTGCATGACAGAGAGAGAGGGAGGGGGGCCTAGAGGACTCCGACGGCGAGATCGGGGCCGGATCGCAGAGAGAGGAAGGGGGTCGGAGTCGGATCGGGGCCGGAGGAGAGAAAGAGGGAGGGGGTCGACTGCGATCGGAGATGGCGTGGACTCCAACGGCGACATCGGGGCGGGGCTGCTTCTCTCCCTCTCTCCCTCTTCTCTCTCTCTCAAACGATTTCTCTTCCCTTCTCAAACGGTGTCTGTACCTCGGGGGAAGATTATGAAAGGCCGTGGACCGGGCATCTACATGAAACAGACAGTTGTGCAGTCACCATTCTATACAAATTATAATGACGAACGATCAAGATCTGTTGCCAACGGGTCCAGTCTGTCCATATTCATGCATTTACTACCGAACCTGTGTTTGAATTTCAAACTCTATCTTTCCATTTGAATTTTAAATTTTTTCCTCCCTTCTTCCCTCCTTTTTTGTTTCATCTCTTTAAATCTCAACCCTTGCTATGTTTATCCCCCCTCCTCTACATAAATCTCAGCTGTTGCTTTGTCTCAGTTCATATGTCCCCCCCCACAACCGTTGTCCCTAATTTTATATATTTATATATATATATATATATATATATATATATATATATATATATATATATATATATATATATATATATATATATATATATATATATATATATATATATATATATATATATATGGGGCGTGTTAGGATGCGTCGTGCGGTGCGTGCGCGCACCGCAGCGTGCATCGCATGCACCGCACAGCGCATTTCCCAACCGGGGCAGCGCACAGCGCAACGTAACAAGCCTCTCTCTCTCTCTCTCTCTCTCTATATATATATATATATATATATATATATATATATATATATATATATATATATATATATATATATATATATATATATATATATATATATATATATATATATATATATATATACGCATGCACGCAACACGTGCATCACACGGCTGCGGTGCGATGCCGCACGCACCGCATGCCGCATTCAAGCATTTCTATATATATATATATATATATATATATATATATATATATATATATATATATATAGGGGAGGGATACTCTTACTCATGGCCTCTTACAAGTAATGGTTACTAATGATCTGGACCATCCATCTGAATCCGATGGATGGTCGAGATAAAACCTCCTCTCCTCTCTCTCTCTCTCTCTCTCTCTC